>CM052883.1:129790477-129801937 GCA_028534135.1 Potos flavus | reverse complement strand
CTTGGTGCTATTGTAAACGGAATGGATTCTCTAATTTCCCTTTCCATATTTTCATTGTTAGTGTATAAGAAAGCAACTGATTTCTGTGCATTGATTTTGTATCCTGCCACATTACTGAATTGCTGTATGATTTCCAGTAGTTTGGGAGTGGAGTCTTTTGGGTTTTCCATATTTATTTTCTTTTAAAGATTTTATTTATTTATTTGACACAGAGAGAGAGGGAGAGAGAGCACACGAAAATGGAGGGAACAGCAGAGGGAGAGGGAGAAGCAGGTCCTCCACTGAGCAGGGAGCTCAATCCCAGAACCCTGGGATCATGACCTGAGGGGAAGGTAGATGCTTAACCTACTGAGGCACCCAGGTGCCCCCAACAATATGGTTATGATCAAACCATATAGAATCAGTTGGTCACTCCTTTCAAAATTTCCTTTCTTTTGTTTCCCTTGCCTCAAGATATATATCTAGAAAGAAGTTCCTACAGCAAGTGTCAAAGAGGTTATTGCCTATGTTCTCCTCTAGGATTTTTATGGTTTCAAACTCACATTTAGGTCTTTAATTAATCTATTTTGAATTTATTTTTATGTTCGATGTAAGAAAGTGGTCTAGTTTCATTCTTATGCATGTTGCTATTCAGCAAAATAAGAAGTTACTGCGCAATGAAGGAAACAATCAACAAAACTAAAAGGCGACCTATTGAATGAGAGGAGATATTTGCAAATGACATATCTGATAAAGGATTAGTATCCAAAATCTATAAAGAACTTATGAAACTCAATACCCAAAAACTGAATAATCTAATTTAAAAGTGGGCAGAATCCATGAGTAGACATTTTTCCAAAGAAGGCATACAAATGGCCAACTGACAGATGAAAAATGCTCAACACCATTGATCATCAGGGAAATACAAACCAAAACAATAGTGAGATATCACCTCACACCTGTCAGAATGACTAAAATCAAAAACACAAGAAACAACAGATGTTGGTGAGATTGTGGAGAAAAAGAAATGTACTTTCATGTACTCTCATGTACTTTCAACTGGAATACAAACTGGAGTAGCTACTGTGGAAAACAGTATGAAGTTTCCTCTAAAAAGTTAAAAATAAAGCTTCCCTATGATCCAGCAATTGCACTACTAGGTATTTACCCAAAGAATACAAAAACACTAATTCAAAGGGATACATGCACCTTGATATTTACAGAAACATTATCTATAACAGCCAAATTATGGAAACGGCCCATGTGCCCATTGACTGATGAATGCATAAAGAAAATGTGGTGTATATATATATATATATATATATATACACAAATATATATGGTATACACCATATATAAGCATATGTAGATGTCTATACACACTGTATATACACCATATATAGATGTACATATATATGTTTATATATGTTAATATAAATATAATGGAATATTACTCAGCCATAAAAGAGAATAGAATAAAATCTTGCCATTTGCAAAGAAATGAATGGAGCTGGAGGGTATTATGCTACATGAAATAAGTCAGTCAGAGAAAGACAAATACCATATTATTTCATTCATATGTGGAATATAAGAAATAAAACAAATGAGCAAAGGGAAAAAACAGAGAGAGACAAACCAAGAAATAGACTTTTAACTATAGAGAATAAACTGATGGTTACCAGAGGTGAGGGAGTGGGGGATGGGTACAATACATGATGAAGATTAAGGGGGGGCACTTGTGATGAGCACCAGGTGTTGTATGGAAGTGTTGAATCACTATATTGTACACCTGTAACTAATATTACATTGTATCAACTAAGTGGAATTCTTTTTTTTTTTTTTAACGAAGTGGAATTCTTAAAAAAAGTAAAAGTAAATAAATAAATAAATAGAATGGGACCTGAGCTAGAATGGTTTTGACAAAGTGTGTAGACATTAGATTGATATCTGATTGTATCTCATGAGTCTTGCTTCTCCAATATAGCAGTTAGACTATGATAAAAATTATTTTGCAATTAAAAAATAGAATTTCCTTTATAATTATAATGACGTATTATAGGCATATTTTTTCTACTTATTTCTTGAATTTTTAGCCATTTGTTTTAGATAAATATTTTTAAAAATTTGCAGATTATGGGTTTTTTCTACAATTTAGATAACTGCCAAATATAAATAATTATGTTAATACAAATAGAAATAATTAAATTAACTACCAAAGTGATAATACCCAGGTCTTTCATAGCCTAGGGAGAGATTTCTGAATGTGCAATCCCTTATGTACCATGTGGATCAAACAAAATTATTACACAAGCGTACAAGGTTGGTCTCTCCTGAAAAATAGTAGTTATTAGTAATTAAAAAAATAAACATTCTCAAAACAAAAATTCCTCATTCCCATCAATACATTTGTATATGTGTGTTTGTATATATGCACATGCTAATATATGTGAAAAATGTTTTAGTTACCGTGAGAAATAAAGGTAGATAAGGTCATGTTCCTACTTCATGAGCTTACACAACACTGAGAATGAAAAAAATATTTGGAAGCAAAGATATTAGATACTAAAATATCTAAGTGAAAGCATGACTTCAGAGGAATATCAAATCACTCAGAGTTGAATCATTAGTGCAAGGTGCATGTAGAAAGTGACATTTAGTTTGGGCTTTAACAGTAGGTGACTATATCAACAGAAATATGTAATCAGATTTTGAGAGGAAAATATCAAAAAATAAATAGAAGTAGGAATTTAACAAGTCTTATCTATACTGTTTGAATAGTAGAGTCATGGAAAATAGAATCAGATAGTTATGGTCTAAATTGTGGCTTTGAGTAAAAAAAAAAAACAAAAAAACTACATCTTCCAGTAACCAATTAGTAGCTATGGATAAAGAGGGTGACTTCATTAGAGAGTGATTAGGATCATTTAAGACCCATATCTGCACAAATGAGAGAAACGAATATAGAGCCAAATGGACTTTCTAATGTAAGGCAGAAAAAAATGGGTGGGGGAATTATTCTAGTTAAGACCTCATGTTTAAGATGTGAAGTAAAGATTAAAAATATTTCATTGTCTAACGTGGTGCAAGTAGTGGATATTTAAGCTTATTTAATTTTACCTATGTGAGGCAGACTGTTCAGTTTTCACCATGCTGTATAAAATGTTGATGGCTCCTACAATGAGAAGGAAAATTACCTTATTAGATACATAACATTGAAGAAAGGTGTATACATTATACTTCCATTTTCAGAAATTACTAAAAATTCTGGGGAAAGTGTATTTATAAATTCACCTTAATATATCAAAGAGCTGACATTACAGCATAAAGCTGACAAGATACTCTAAGACAAAAGAGTGAACTCTGATTGCTACCTTGTGTAACAGATGACTGAACCCACACATGTTCTGAAAGTGTGATCATCCAAACAAATTTGGTTTGGGCTTTGGTGGATTTACACAGTGCTAAGAGAGAAATCAAGGGCCAACAGGGTCTGACTAAGATGGGGAAGTTAGGAGATGCTCCCACATTCATCTGGGGCACCAAAGTGCCACCACCCTGGCATTATTGTAAAACAACATCTTCCAGGGGATTTTAAAGAAGATTCTCTTGATCCTGAGCAGATCATGAGGACAAAGAACAGTTTGAGACTGAGAACATCTGTGGCTGCGAAAACCTAAAGCTATGAATTTAATGATATGTAGTACCATAGTAGTGTCCCAGGCAATGGTAAAGGCAAAGGGAAATATCCTCTAATTGAGAAATTTAAAAAAGAAAAAAGAAGGAAGAGAGGAAGGGAGGAAGGGAGGAAGGAAGGAAGGAAGGAAGGAAGGAAGGAAGGAAGGAAAGAAAGAAAAAGAAGAAAAGAAAGAAAGAAAACTTTCATCCTAGGCCAAGATTTTCAACAATAATGAATGGTATATGGATGATAAGCCCCATAAAAAAGAAGGTGCAAAAAAAAAAAAAGTGTACCATATGTAAGAACAAGCAGAATCAAAAGTCTACAATGAAAGAAATAATAAAATAAAATAAATAAAATAGAAGCCCACAAAGGTTCCAGATTTGAAACTATAAGGCATATATTATAAAACAATTTTAATTATTAAATGAAAGGATAGGGGCGCCTGGGTGACTCAGTGGGTTAAAGCCTCTGCCTTCGGCTCAGGTCATGATCTCAGGGTCCTGGGATCAAGCCCCGCATCGGGCTGTCTGCTCATCAGGGAGCCTGCTTCCCCGTCTCTCCCTGCCTGCCTCTCTGCCTACTTGTGATCTCTCTCTGTCAGATATAAAATCAGATATAAAATCAGAAATAAAATCTTTAAAAAAATAAAATAAAAATTTAAAAAAAGGATAAATTTTAAGATGTTTTCAGGTACCAGACACAATGAAATGTAACAAAATACACTTGAAAACAAAACACACTTGAGGACGCCTGGATGGTTCAGTCAGTTAAGCATCTGCCTTCAGCTCAGGTCACTATCTCAGGGTCCTGGGATGGAGCCCACATCTGGCTCCTTGCTCAGTGGGGAGCCTACTTCTCCCTCTCCCTCTGCTTGCAGCTCTCTTTCCTTGGGCTTGCTTGCTCCCTCTCGCTCTCTCTGTTGAATAAATAAATAAAATCTCTTTAAAAAATTAAAAAAACACACTTGAAAAAGCAACAAGTAAAATTTCTAAATGATAAATGATATGGTACAGGCACACCTCAGAAATATTGCTCATTCAGTTCCAAATCACCACAATAAAAAAAATACTGGAATAAAGAGAGCCCAATGAATTTTTTTTTTGGTTTTCTAGTGCATATAAAAATATGTTTACACCATAATGTAGTCTATTAAGTGTGCTATAGCATTATATCTAAAAAATGTATATACTTTAAAAATTCTTTTAAAAATTCTTTATTGCTGGAAAATGTTAGCCATCATCTGAGCTTTCAGCAAGTCGCAATCACTGAGCACAGATCACCATAACGAATATAATAATAACAAGGTCTGGGGGCGCCTGGGTGGCTCAGTGGGTTAAGCCTCTGCCTTCGGCTCAGGTCATGATCTCAAGGTCCTGGGATCAAGCCCCACATCGGGCTCTCTGCTCGGCGGGGAGCCTGCTTCCTCCTCTCTCTCTGCCTGCCTCTCTGCCTACTTGTGATCTCTCTCTCTGTCAAATAAATAAATAAAATCTTTAAAAAAAAAATAATGACAAGGTCTGAAATACTGCGAGAATTACCAAAATGTGACATAAGGACATGAGTGAGCAAATGCTGTTGGAAAAATGGTACCAATAGACTTGCTTTAATGCAGGGTAGCCACAAACCTTCAATTTCTAAAAACAACAACTGCAGAATGCAGTAAAGCAAAGGGCAATAAAATGAGGTGTGCCTGTACTTGAAAGCAGGAACTGAACTTGAAGTTTCAACAGAAGATTAGACAGAGCTGTGTCTTTCTGATACCACTGTCCTTTATTTGGTACCTATTATAGAATTAAATTGTGCCCAAATATGTATTGAGGTTGACATATCTATTTATAGTTAGGGGCTATGGTGCTTGTGCTTGGAAATTAAAGAAATCTATTTAATGTATAAAAATTAATAATTTATCCTGGTATTTTTTAGGTTTAACGTTTACATGTCAGTGAGTGAATCTGACCATTGCAAAGGGCCAAAGGATCTTTCTCATGCTCAGATTACAATGAATAGTAAAAATATTTATTTCCTCCCCATTTTGCCCCCATTTTAAAAGCATTTCTTCTTCACCCTTCAATGAAAATATTTATTCATTAATTTTTGCATATATTGGTCATATGATTACCAGCTTCACTATAACCACATATTCTAAGTCATAATTGAGTGCCAGCTGACATTCTAGATAGCAACCAATAACCACTTTATATGAAGTATATGGATATTCCCTGTCTTCCTGGTTTTTGATCAATTGCCTTAGGAATTGCTCTTTCTTGTTTGAGCACATTTACTGATTTAACAAAACCATTGATCTTCAGTTGTTTCATAGTAAGCTCATGATCTGATAATTGGTGAGATCCAAAACTATTCATAAAAAGCTCCCATGTATCCACCATGATGAATAAGTTAAAGAAATCACCAACACACCTATACAGTGGAAAGCAGATAGTTGCTTTGAAAATTAGTCTGCAGCCACTATAATAATGTTTCAAATCCTTATATTAATACTTGAATTACTTATGGAATCTTGTTGGGATCTTTTAGGGGATAACCACAAAAGTACATTTTCCTAAGAAACTAGAATCCATTTTCAAATAATTTGTAAGAAAACTACAAATGTGGGGCGCCTGGGTGGCTCAGTGGGTTAAAGCCTCTGCCTTCAACCCAGGTCATGATCTCAGGGTCCTGGGATCAAGCCCCGCATCGGGCTGTCTGCTCAGCAGGGAGCCTGCTTCCCCTTCTCTCTCTGTCTGCCTCTCTGCCTACTTGTGATCTCTCTCTCTCTCTGTCAAATAAATAAATAAAAAAAAATCTAAAAAAAAAAAAAAGAAGAAAACTACAAATGCATCTTTCTATGCCTTTTTTTTTTTTTAGAGAGAGAGAGAGAGAGAGAATTGAGGGAGTGGGAGGGCTCCACATGCGACCCGGAGCCCCATGCAGGATTCAGTCTCACAACCCTGAGATCATGACGTAGGCTGAGATCAAAAGTTGGACACTGTGAACTCAGAGCAAGGGACTGAGGGTTTTGGAGGGGAGGGGGTGGGGGGATGGGCAAGCCTGGTGGTGGGTATTGAGGAGGGCACGTATTGCATGGAGCACTGGGTGTGGTACATAAACAATGAATCTTGTAACACTGAAAAAATAAAAGTATTTGGGAGAAAAAAAAAAGTTGGATACTTAACTGACTGAGCTACCCTGGCCCACCTGCCCTCCTTTTCTATATGTAGTATTAGCCTTCATGTCAATTCTAATTTCCTCATTTGTCAATCACAATTCTATACAGAACATATTTACTGAAGTCTAATTCAGTATCACTCATTCTAATGAGTGGTCTAATTCATTGGTTCTATGTCATATCCCTCCTTAAGCTTGAAATCCTTACCATTAAACAGCATTCTTTTGTAAGGATCTTTTTTTTTCTCTAAAATTTCTTTCTAGTCTTAATTTCCAATCTTTTCTCTCTCAGTTTGCAAATTTTTTGCAAATGAATTTTTTTACGCAGTTTTTTTTTAAGTTTTCCCTTGTCTTATTTTTACCCTTCTTTCCCCTTCCCTTACAACTCAAGAAATTCCCTTTTAATAGGTTTTCACTCATTTCCTCTGTGTTCACTTCACCACTTCCAATTATTCTATATAATATCTTATGCACTCTAGGGTAAAAATTATACATATAGATGAGCACTAAAATTATGTGAAAACAGATGAATTCTCTGATCTTCTTCCAACACATACTTTGCTTTGTGTTGCTTTGTTACTTTTCTGACACTTGTTTAGATGACAACCTGACTGTTCCATGGGAAAGTTAAATAAACCAAATAGAGATCAAGAGACAATAACTTTTTTTGTATATTTTCATTACATTTTCTGTTATCTCAATACAATTAACAAAATGCATAGAATCTGTGAATATTACCTTTTTATATTGTTTTCAAACAGAAAAATGATAAATTCCCCCACATTTTGCTTTATATTTCTTCCACCATTTCTGCTTTTTTGTTATTTCCGGCACTCATTTTTGAATGTACTGAAATAAGGCCCCGTGCGGCTTCAAGAAAACAGGGTTTCAACAAGCTGAAACTTACTGCTACTTTACATGATATTCTGGCAAGTTGTCTTGTTCATTCTTATTTATAGATCTTAGAAAAATAACAACTGTGCCTTGAATATGAGCATATAAAATGCCAAACTCTTATGTTATCCTTTTGAAGTTGCTAAATCTATTAGGTCCAAATAAATACTCTTTGAGGTCAATGTCACCAATTTTTGGCATAAATTCAAAATGTTTCATATTTGGACATATTTAAACTTTTCTTATTGCAAGTGTCAATTTGGGTAAATACCTTTTTTTTTTTTAAAGATTTTATTTATTTATTTGACAGAGAGAGAGAGATCACAAGTAGGCAGAGAGGCAGGCAGAGAGAGAGGGGGAAGCAGGCTCCCTCCTGAGCAGAGAGCCCGATGTGGGGCTTGATCCCAGGACCCTGAGATCATGACCTGAGCCAAAGGCAGAGGCTTTAACCCACTGAGCTACCCAGGCACCCCAATAAATACCTTTTCTTATTACAAGTATCAATTTGGATAAATAGAATATTTTAAGAAAATTGACAAAAGATTGTTTTTATGTAATTTAAATATATAAATGTCAGAGAGTGATGCAAACATGGGTTCCCTCAAATAAATTAAAATGATGAGGTTTTTCTTCAAGATACAAAGAAAATGGATATGAAAGATGAAACGTGGAAGTTGCATATCTAAGTAACTAATCATATGATAAACTGGGGAGTTCATTTTAGGTTTGTTTTGTTTTTTAAAGATTTTATTTATTTATTTGAAAGAGAGAGAGTGAACATGAATGGGGGGAGGAGGCAGAGGAAGAGGGAGAAGCAAACTTCCCACTGAGCAGGGAGTCCAAGCAGGGCTCAATCCCAGGATGCCAGGATCATGACCTGAGCTGAAGGCAGATGCTTAACCAACTGAGTTACCCAGGTGCCCCTTCATTTGTTTTTATGTACAAAAGGTAGAATGTGGGTGATCCTAGGAAAAAAATTCAAATACCAGGCACTCAAAGATGTTCCTTTTATTTTTGCCACGAGCTGCCCCCAAATCATACTCAATCCCAGTGACACTGGGATGCTACCACAGTTGTTAGACCAGCTTAGTATCACTTTTATTTGTAAGATTATCTCTTTCCAATTTATTGTAAATATTGAAAATTGCCAATTCAATTATTTTTTTTTAAATAAAATTTAACAGAACAAGAAAGTTCTAAAGTTCAATTTCTTGATGCAATGAGGATCTAGGATTTGAGAGTTGATGCTGAATTATTCAAACAGGTTACCTGCAGGTTAAATTTTATTTATTATTCACATATTACTTTTGCATCATATATTACATAACATAAAAAAGGGAAGACAAAAAAAGAAAATTGTGAATTAACCTGCTGTGATGTGGAAAATTTAGGATATTGGGGACTTTATTTTTAATGAAGAGAGATGCAAAACTCAGATTGGTCTTCTCTAAAGAGTTACTTTTATAAAATTCTCACCAATTCAAAAGCACTTTGGCTCTGAACTTCATTTGCTACTCATCATAAATAAAACTTATGAAAACATGATAAATGTAAGTTTTCAATGTCAACTCCTAAGGCCTAAAAAAATTAGTTTCATTATCAGTCTATGATATTCAAATAACCCAACATTATAAGAGTTTAAGATGAGTACACCATTACAGATGGTTCCTGACTTATGAGGAGGGTTCAACATACAATTTTTTGACTTTACAGGGTGCAAAAGCAATACACATTCAGGAGACACTGTACTTTGAGTTTGAATTTTTATCTTTTTCCAGGTCACTGATTTGGTATGTTATCCTCTAGTGTTGCTGGGCAGGATTAGTGCTGTGGCTCCTAGTTAACCATATGATCACCAGTGTAAACAATACACTGACAACCATTTTGCTCCCCTACAACCATCCTGTTGTCCACTCTCAGTAGAGTATTTAATACATTATAGGATATATTCAACACTTTAATATAAAATGGGCTTTCTGTTAAAGGATTTTGTCCAAGTGTAGTTTCATGTAAGTGTTCTGAGTACTTTTAAGGTAGGTGAGACTAAGCTATGGCGTTTGACAGTTTAGGTATATTAAAAGTATTTTCAATTTAGGATGTTTTCAACTTATAATGGGTTTGTTGGGACACAACCCCATCATAAGTCAAGGAAGTCTGTACTTTCAAAGGGCATTCACTTGAAATGGCACTTCTGAAATACTAACGAAAGTCATAAAATATTATTTCTATATTGCTAGATATAATTACTTAGAATAAATTGTAATTATTTAAAAAGTAAACACTTTAAGTGGTTACATGTTTTCTTGAGTATTATTTATTAGATTAAAAGTGAAATGGGGATGGCGTATACATGCTCAAAAGTGCCAGGTTACAAGATGAGAATGGAAAAGATAGGATAAGACAGTTTCCAGGTCTGTCCTATTCAAGAAAATTAGATTTTACACATGTTGTGCTGAAAAAACTCCAACTTCCATGGAATATGACTCTGAATTAGAGGCATTACAAGAATTTTAAAGATACATGTTTTTCCTAGGTAAGAAGCATTATAAGGTACATTAGAATAAAATAAATTATTATTTCTCAACCAAAAACAAATCTTATTTTTTGGACATGATGAAGCAATTTTATAGCATTTTTCTAGAGAAATTTGTACTACAAACACTAACTTTCTTCCTGACAGTCACAACCAATTAAAAAATACTTGTTAAACAAATAAATGATAATTATGTGACATGATAGGGGTGCTAACTATTGCTATAATGGCAATCACATTATAATATATAAATGCAGCAAATCAACAAGTTGTACAACTTAATTTATACAGTGTTATATGTCAAATATATTTCAACAAAAATATAAAGCTAATAAAAAGTACTTGTTGAAACTATGGGAACTATGGATATGGACAGGGATAGGCAGACTACAGTGGCCAACAGAGCACTTATGGCAAGGCGTCTCGAGGGAGTGGCAATCACCAAAACAATTACCAGCCAAATTAAAGGAGGACATTGGAGAAAACAGGAGGAGATTGCTAAAGTTAACCCATCTTGCAGGACGACATTGAAGATTGATCTTCTGTTAATGTAAGATGATTATTTTGTAAAAGACTTTCTAGTGTACAAGACACAACTGTGTCCAACTGTATATAGCCGTCAATTAGTTTTCTTTGTTTTTACTTTGTCTTTTGCTATCTGTGTTATGACTCGATATGGATTTGTCTTTACACAAATTTTATTTGTATGATTTCATGTTAAACCTCAAATAAATGCTTCCTTATGTGATTGTTAAAAAAAAAAGTACTTGTTGTACAAATGTACAAGTTGTACAAAACTTTTGTTGTACAAAAGTACTTGTTGTACATTTGTACAAAAGTACAAATGAAATAAACCACAAAAATGTCATTTTGTTTTATCCATCATTTTCTACCTAAGGAAACATTCACATGTTATGTTTCACAAAGAAGCCAAGGCTGGTCATTGATGAGGCCAAATCCTAATTTGATCCCCTCATGTTCTTCTAATATTTTTGCCCATTATACTTGAAAAAACCAATTTTTTACCCTATCATTATTTTTATTGGCCATTGTTTATCACACCTATAGTGCCCCTGGTAGTTAAAAATATTTTAATAACATTGAATGCATTGTAAAAATATCCAATTTGCATATATACTAAATCTTTTGAGAGTAGACAGACAGAAATCTATCTCCTCTATGGATGTTTATGCTTGGGAAAAATCTTATT
>CM052883.1:129723531-129790377 GCA_028534135.1 Potos flavus | reverse complement strand
CTCGATCCCAGGACTCTGAGATCATGACCTGAGCCGAAGGCAGAGGCTTTATCCCACTGAGTCACCCAGGCGCCCCTCAATTCTTTATTAGAAAGGAACTTAAAAGTAAGATAAACCATGATGTCTTAGCTGGGGATTTAAATGCTGAAATACATCTTTTCTTCCTTAAGAAAGATCTCACCATGACTTATTATTATGCAGAAGGATGGAGCATTCTAAAAATGGGTCAGTCCATTGTCAGCATGTTCCTGATTAGCTGACAGTAGAGAAAAAAAAAATAATTTGGAATTTAGCCATGTTCATTTTAACTAATGGGTCATATTTGAACAAGTTTTTGACATACAAAGAAAAATAATCTAATTCCCAAGTCAAGTCACTGTGCATTTTACATCTTGTTTAGCTAATAAAATTATCTGACTCTGGAATATATCTTCCTGATTTTTACATGCAAATAATAGTATTAAAATTTTGTCTGTGTCACAGCACACTGCCTAGACACTAACACTGAGAATAAGCAGGGAGGATATTGAAAAAATTTAATGACCTATATTTAATAACTAGAGACTATATGGGGCATTCCCTTATTAAATATTTACCATCTGCTAGAAAACCAGATGGCCAAATCGTTCTTTGATAATATAGTTCACAATAATGTATTAGTTTTGCTCTGGGATAAACAAAATTTCTTTAAAAAGCAAAGAATCTGAAAAATCATCAAATAAATAATTTTTACATCAAGATTTTAACCATTAAATTTTAATTTTTTAAAAGCTACATTTATTATGGTGTGTTACCAGGATTTATTTTCTTCAAAAAGCTGCAAATTTTTGGAATAAGGATAATTGAGACAAAAATGCCAATAGTTCCAACACTTGGGTGCATTGGAATCATTAAAGGATTTTGCTAAATGCTGAATATATAGATGTTATAAATTTGCCAAGAATATAGTAGACATGAGTCATAAGTTTAAATAGATTACTATTCACTTTGCTTGCTTAGAAAGAATTCTTTTTTTGTGACTTTTGGGTAATAAAATATATATTATGCAATATTATGTCTAAGTAATTTTGAATTGTCTACTCAATGCTGAACTTATGTGGGCCTATACAAATCAAATACAAATACAATGAAATTTAGCCAGGTCATAGCAGCATTTGTAATTTGTCACTGGCAAGGATCAATATAAACCTAGAGGGATAAAAACACATTTATTTACAGACCTAAAGCACTTCATCAGCATTGCACACACAAAAAAATGAAAAATAAATGGTACATGAAAAATCATGATTAATGTACAGTCTTAGAAGTAATTTGTTACCTTATGAATTCCTTCCCTTTGTTACTCTTTTATTGTCCTTACTCTTTCACTGGTAATTATAGCAAAGTTTTGCAAAACTAATCTATAAAATTTGGTGTTGTGCATAACTAATTCTACATATTTAAAATTTAAGTACAAATAAAAACAAAGTAAAATTGGTCTCAAAATTATATTTAAAATTTCATTAGGGTTATAGCCTTTTCAATTTTATTCTGGTCATTTTTTTTCTCTTTTGTTATTGCATTACTATAATATTAGTATTTTACCTATCTTTTGGTAGGGCTTAAATGTTGTGTTATACAATAAACAAGACAGCCAAAATAATAGTTGGAGTAAATTGTATGTATCTTTTTCTAGGCCCATACAGAGAACGAATAAGCTACTCCCTACCTTGTGTGGCTTAAAGACAAATCTTGCCAAAAGTTATTTTCTTTTCCAGGACAATATTTTGCCTGAAATTCCCAGAATTTACCTAAGTGACTTTAAGTTAAGGTAAAAATATGCCATTAACTTTGTACGGAAGACTTTTTATGAAATTGCTGACTATTTTTTGGTGAGATGTAGAAATAGAGGTACATAGTTTACCAATTTTGTGAGAGGAACAGGGACTAACATGTCTGGAAGAGGAGGAGGCTATGATATTCGTTAAGTGTTCAGCATTATGGGTGTTCCATTAGATTTGTGGATTCCTTACAGTATGGACTGAATGTTTGTGTACTCTCAAAGTTCATAGTTGAAGCCCTAATCCCCAATGTGGCTGTAATTAGAACGGGACCTCAAAGGAGGTAATTAAGGTTAAAGGAAGTCATACCGGGGGACCCTGATCCAACAGGATTAGTGTCCTTATAAAAAAAATATTCCAGAGAGGGCTCTGTCTCTGCAAGTATTCAGGGACCATGTAAGGAAACAAAAAAGGTGGTCATCTATAGGCTGGTGAGAGTCCTCACCAGAAACTAGATCTTGGGTCACAGGCTCATCAAAAGACTGAGACCTGATCTTACAACTGTAGAGTGTGTCCCTCACCCCACACTTCACCTCTACATTAATAAAGCCCTTTTACCACAGTTCCTCTTACTCAGTACATCATGTCTACTTTTCAGCAAGAATATATCAGGGCATACTAAAAAGCAAGAAACACAGTTTGAAGAGACTGAAGAAGTATCAAAAGCACCAGAATTAAATAGAATAGGGATGTTGGAATTATCAGATCGAGAACTGAAAAAACAAAACTATGAATAATATGTTAAGGGTTTTAATTGAAAAAAGTATAAAACATGCAAGAATAGATAGATAATGCAAGCAGAGAGATAGAAATCTTAAGAAAAGATTTTAAAAATGCTAGATATCAAAAACACTGAAACAGAATTAAAGAATGTCCTTTTTTTTCTGATTTTATTTATTTATTTGAGAGAGAGAAAGATAGCAGGAGATAGAGCACCAGCAGGAGAAACAGGAAGAAGCAGGCTCCCCGCTAAAACGGGAGCAGGACCACTACCACTACAAGTACGACCACGACGACACAGGGCTCAATCCCAGGACCCTGAGATCATGACCTGAACCAAAGGCAGACACTTAACTAATTGAGCCACCCAGGCATCCCTGAAGAATGTCCTTGATGACTCATTAGAAAACTGGATGTGGTTGGCGAAAGAAACCTTGAACTTGAGAATATAACAATAGAAACTTCCAAAATTGAACAGAAGAAAGAAAAAAAAAACTGAAAATACAGAACAGAATATTCAAGAACTGTGAAACAACAAAAGTGTCTGTTGTTAGCTTTAAAATTGTATAATATCTTAATATAAATAAAAACATAAAAGTTAACAATGGGTCCAAAAAAAGTGTAGCATATATGTAGTGGGGATACCAAAAGGAGGAAAGAGAGAAAGGAACAGAAGCAATATTTAAAACAGTAATGACAGAGAATTCCTCCAAATTAATGTCAGACACCAAACCATAGATCCAGAAAACTCAGAGAATACTAAGCCAGAATAAATATTCACATGTGCCTGCACACAAACATACATACACAATCACACACACACACACACACACACACAATCATACCTAGACATGTCATATTTGCACTTCATAAAATTAAAGATAAAGAAAAAATCTTTAAAGAGAAAAAAATGTCTACCACTGATGAGCAAAGATAGGAATTATATTTGACTCTCTTTAGATATCATGCGAGCAAGAGAATGGAATGAAGGTTTTAAAGTACTGAGAGAGAAAAAAAAACAAAAACCTACTGCCTAGAATTCTGAATCCCTGTAAATTTATCCCTCATAAGTGAAAAAAAATGAAGACTTTCTCAGAAAATAGAAATTGAGTGAATTTAATTACCAGTAAATCTTCCTTGCAAGAAATGTTAAAAGAAATTCTTTAGAGAGATGAGAGATGCTATATGTCAGAAAGTTGAATCTACATAAAGAAAGGAAGAATATCAGAAAAGGATTAAATGAAGGTGAAAGGAAAACTTATCTTTCTTTTTCTTAATTGATCTAACATAATTTGGTCAAGATATAATAATAACAAAGTATTCAAATATATATGTACACTTATGTGTGTTTAAAAAGAAGTAAAGTGAATGATAGCAATGATCTAAATGATGGGAAGAAAAAATTAGGACTATTTTGTCATTACAAGGTACTTGCACTCTTTCTGACCTAGTTTCCAAGGAAATCATATGTTTGTAATTCAGAGCTGTAATATATATCTTACTCAATGCTTAATGATAGTCAATGTCTTTAATTAAGAATTTCTAAGACTCTGTGTATGATTTTAGATACCAATGTACATAAAATACATTCATGTCAACCATGGTCTACTAGAAGAAACAGCTTATGGCATAAATAACTATATAGAAGGATATAATAATTTTTTATTAAAAATAGTTAAATAGGGGCTTGGCATCACAGAAAGAAAACATACCTTTTAACTGAAAGTTTTGAAAAGAGATTGCTGAATTTTGTAGCATTTGTAAAACTTCAAAGGATAAGTATGATTTCAACATTTTGGCTGATAGGTAAGGGAAATCCAGGTAATAGTAAAAGTGAGGATTGTTCAGTCCTTTGTCTTGAATGGACCGATGTTATACTATAAATAAGGTAAATGTCTTTATTTATTTTACTGTCAAATGTTTAACTTAGATATTCATGCCTTTAATATGGATTGAATTTTAAAAATTATATCAATATACTTTTGCATATAAACATGATGTTGACACATAAACATATGCAATATTACTAATTGTTTTTTGGAAGTTTAAAAATCATGAGAAGGGTTCTATCTAATGATTTGAGAACAATTTTAGAAAAATATATAAAAATTAATACAGTAATTATTTAGATAGCTATTGGAAAAGACAGCATATTTCAGGTTCCTACTGAAATGGAGTATAGTGTAGATTGAATAGGGAAAAGGAAGTACATTCTATTAAGGTAAAATTTAAGTATTTTGGGAAACTAGAAGATGGTGTGTAACTGATATAACACAAACTAAAGTCACTAACGGATTCTTTTTGTGTTTGTTTTTCATAAAATTGAGGGTGGAAGAGAAACATACCCAGCTGTACTTGTTTATTCAGCTTTATTTGATGACAACTTTTACCATAGGGTCTTTTATTTCTTAGATATGTGTGATTTCATTGTATTATCTACCTTAATGAACCCTTTTCACCTAGTAAAGAATTAGACACTGGGATAGTAAACCTTAGTGAACTTTTTTTTTTTTTACAAAAATTAACAATTATTTTTGAGGCATACAGTGGTTTAAAAAAAAGTGTCCCTCAGATTCATTTTCTGATCCTCTACTTAAATGAGAAATATTTCATAATCTGGTGTTAAATACAATATCACAGCTATAATTCCATAGCTAACTACTTATAGCCTCAAGAATAGGTCTATATAATATGGCATGAAAACATAACCCAACATCAAAGCACTTTTATGTGTTCAGGAGTAGTCATGTGTTCGAAAATCAGTCCAGGAAAAGAAAGTAGATAAAAGTTTTTCCTGCATCATACTGCCTGGTTTCACATCCTAGTTTTACTTCTCATTACCTCTGTGTCTTTGGCAGGTTAATTAATATCTTTCTATCTCAGTTCCTTTATGCACATATGAATGCTCAGAAGATGAAATTATAGAATACACATAAAGAAAGTTCTTAGAATAGTTCTCTTAGAACATAGTAATCCATCAATAAACGTAAGCTAATATATATTGTACAATTAGTAGTCTTTACTGTCCTTGTCATGTTAAAGTTTAAAAGGAAAAGGAAAAACAGGTAAAATCTGAATGTACACTAGATAAGATAAGGTAATGATGATGATGTGATGATGATGATAAATGGAAAGTACTTAATTTCTTACTCTATTTATCTGTCATTTGCAGCCTACTCTTTATGAAATTGAGACTGAAATTGGGGAAGATTAACCTCATATGGGAGCAGGGTAGCAAAAGGAAGGTAGGTGAAATGTTAGCAGGATCAATGGAACTCCATTTTATCTTTTTTTCTATGATTATTGGGATGGAAAAAAAATTGAAGTTTAGTACAATATTTTCCCTCAAAGTTTCATCTGGCTTTAAAGAAATTTCAATTGATAATATAGGTGAAAATAATTATTAATATTTATTAAGAGAGTTACTTATGACTCAAAACCAAAACCTTCAAAAAAACAAAATTCTCAGATACACCTTGAAGGCATGTGTCCATAAATATACCCAAGCCCTTTGTGGCAGAAAAACAAATGCGCAGATGTGAATTCAATCTAGTCCAGGCAAGTAATTGTAAAAATACTACTATATTACCTAATATTGCGCTAAGCATGAGGAAAAATAAAAGATTGGCTGTATTTTAACTTAAAAATAGCATTTAAAATTATATACTAGTATTATGTACTTCCTAATTTTCATCATAAATATCTGTTTAATTCCTGTTTTTTTTTTGATGAAATATAAGCTACACAAGGAAAAAACATATTGATCTGGTTTTTCATTGAATTCCTGGTACACTATACAATTTATGTACATAGTATATTCCAATAAACATTTGTTGAATAATTGAAGTGATTAATGTATGTTTTAATTAATGAATAAAATACAAGATATATTAAGACTAGAGAGAGATTTAGCTATCACACTTTTAATAACTCATAATTACAAATCTTCTTTGCAGTTAAAAAGCTCAGGATCTAAAAATATACTCATTTTACAAGACTAAATGTATAGTTATAGACACATTTACAAATAAAATTGGAAATGAGAAATTTTGCTTTAGCTTTGAGATATTTTAAAATTGTAGTTCCTCAAGGAAATCTTTTTTTTTTTAAGATTTTTATTTATTTATTTGATAGAGAGAGAGAGACCACAAGTAGGCAGAGAGGCAGGCAGAGAGAGGCGGGGAAGCAGGCTCCCTGCCGAGCAGATAGCCCGATGCGGGGCTCGATCCCAGGACCCTGAGATCATGACCTGAGCTGAAGGCAGAGGCTTAACCCACTGAGCCACCCAGGCGCCCCTTCAAGGAAATCTTTATCTTAAATTTATAAATTGCATTTCTCTTTTTGGCCACAGAAAATATTAGATATTAGGATTATTATTAGAATTAAAATTATTAGAATTTGTCTCACTATAAACAACTGAAAAGTTGACAAATTATGTAAAACAATAGTTTTCAGAAATTAGACAATTGATAATGTAGAGTTGTGATCCCTGAAGAAAGGCATGCACATGAACTAGGTTCCATATTCACCCTCACTTTTCTTTGTAAAAGCATTCTCCAAACTATAGCACAGAGGAGTTGAACCCAAATATAAAGTGGTCTTGCTGGGTGGAGGGAAAGAGATAACAGGTGCTAAAATGAGTTTAATTTGTGAGGCAGGTGAACAGAGAGCAGGTTGCCGGGTAGAGAAGAAGCCTGAGAAATATTGAAGAACTCAAGTAGAATCTTTGATCAAACACTAAACTGTGTGCGTGCATGACAGAATCTGCAGGGCCAGGTAGAAAACAAAATCTTTGTAAACAAAGATTCTGCTGGTTTTATAAGACTAGGAGCATTTGGAGTTACAAATTACCAGAATAGAAAGGTGTCATTGGATACCATAGCACTTCTGCTGAGAGACCAGAACCAGAAATGCCATACTCTAAAGTAAAGGCTACCCTAGAACCACAACAAAGAAGCCTAAAGCCAAGCATGAAAGAGATCAAGGTTGGTTAAGTGTTGAACTCTCGAAGATGGCATGCTCTCTGTGTCTTCATGTCTTCCCTCTGTACATGTCTGTCTATACCCAAATTTCTTCTTTTTATATGGATACCAGTTCTAATAGATTAGGGCCCATTGCAATGATCTCATCTTAACTTGATAATTTGCTGTGACATTATTGCCAAATAAGGTCACATTCGCAGTTATGGCGGGGACAGCGGTTAGAACTTTCACATCTTCTGTGGGAGGTGGACACATAGGGTCAACCCATAACAAGCAACTAAGGAGAGTAATCCTGAGAGACTAGAAACAAACACGAAAGCTGTGTGAATGCCATGGTTGCTTTACCATACAGCTTTGAGGCCATTTCCAAGAAGGTACACGAGGGGGTAACTCTGATAGAATCCAGTGAACTCTGAGTTAAGGTGATGGAACAGAAAAACCAAGACGGGTAGATTCACAGGACAGAGGATCAGTAGAGAACAGCACCAGAACAACAGCACTGGCCATTTGAAGGCCCTTTAGATATTCAGCTGAATGCTTATAAGCACAAACATGACAGGAAACTGATTGAAGCTGGGGAAAAAAAGCCACACAGAATTAGTTATAATAATACCAAACAGTCCCACAGGGCTGGAGATAGTTCCTGTCCCCACAAACCAGAGATTCAGAATTCCTGGATCATCGGGTAGAGTATGGTAGACAGAAGGTTCTTGTCTGGGGAATGAAGAAGAATTAGCCTTAGACTGAGCACCACTTAGGCCCCACTAAAAAGGAAAGAAAGGAAAAAATTTCTACTTGACATAAACTATTTCTAAGTAACAAGTAACTTAACCATGGACAAGAACAGAGATAAGAATATTTATAGGAATACAAAAATGTCCAGAGACAAACAAGATAAAGTTCACAATGGCATTAAATAAAGAAATTATCCAGCATGCGAAGAAGGAAAATGTGACCCATAGTGAAGATAAATATCAATAAATCTTAAACCAACTCCAAACTGACCTAGATGTTAGAATTCACAGAGAAAGACATGAAAACAGTTATTATTGTATTCCATATGTTCAAAAATTAAGTGAACACATGGATGATATAGAAAAGATCTAAATCAGATATCTAGAAATGAAGATTGAACTGTATGAGATGAAAAATTTACTACATGGGATTAATACCAGATTTGTTATTGCAAAAGAAAGATTAGTGAATTTGGAAACATACCTCTGAAACTGTCCAACGTAAAACAGAGAATAAAGAGTAAAAATGAAACGAAATGGCATTAGTGAAATGAGTGACAATTTCAAACAAAACTTTTACAAATCAATGAGAAAAAAGCCAAACATAAAAATAGGAAAAGAGGGGCGCCTGGGTGGCTCAGTGGGTTAAGCCTCTGCCTTAGGCTCGGGTCCTGATCTCAGGGTTCTGGGATCAAGCCCCGCATCGGGCTCTCTGCTCAGCAGGGAGCCTGCTTCCTCCTCTCCCTCTGCTTGCCTCTCTGCCTACTTGTGATCTCTCTCTGTCAAATAAATAAATAAAATCTTTAAAAAAAATAGGAAAAGACTTCAGTAGGTGCTACATAAAAGAAGATATTCAAATGCCATTAAGCATATGAATTATGTTTATTAAATATCAGGAAAATGCAGATTAAAACCATAATGCAAAAGGAAGATTAGTGAGTTGGTAAAGATTTGGGGAGTGCAAATTGATACAATTATTTTGGCAAATTGTTTAGGAATATCTAATAAAGCTGAATATATGGATACCTTGTAACTCAGCATTACTAATCCTAGGAAGACACTCAACACAAAAAAACACATGGACTCATATACATAGAAACTTCCCAAAAGACATGTATAAGGATTATCATGGATACATTATTCTGAATAGCCCCAAATTTAAAACTAAATGAATATTTTTCAACCTTAGAATGGTTTATCATATATTCACACAAAGTAATACTATATAATAACAATGATTAATGAACTACGACTACTTGCAACATTATCAGTATAATTCACAAAATAGACACAAAGCATTTGTACTATATGACTCCATTTATATAAAGTTTTTTAAAAATATGGTTTATGGGAGCACCTGAGTGGCTCATTTGGTTAAGCGTTGAACTCTTGATTTCAACTCAGGTCATGATGTCAACGTGGTGAGATTGAGCTCCAAGACAGCCTCAATCCATGGACCCTACTTAAGATTCTTTCTCTCTCCTCTTCCTCTGCCCCTCCAACCCCAGCACGCACTCTCTCTCTCTCAAAAAAAAAAAAAAATATATATATATATATATATATACACACACACACATATAACATGTATATATACACATATATACATGCATATACATATATACATGCACATATATAGATATATCTTGATATAGATATATAGATACAGATATAGATATATCTAGATACACATATATCTATATATATGCATGTATATATACATTTATATAGATATATCTATACACACACATACACACACACACATATAGTTTATGATGTTAGAAGTGAATCTGGCTGGGAGATGACTGGCAGGGTACACATTTTGTCCCTTTTACTTTGAGGAAGGTTCAACTCAATCAGTTCCAGATGAAAACATGCCCCATCCTAAGTCAATCAGCTGTTCTTGCTCTCTAGCTTTGACCGGAAGAGGGCACATGATCCTATTTGGGCCAATAAGACTGAGCCTAGAATATATGCTGGAACCTTTGGAAAGAGGGAGTATCTTTTGGAAATTACCAAGTCATCTGAGAGAGAAGGTGAAATAGGGTAATGCAGAACTGGGGAACAGAGGAAGATCAAGTGTCAATTTTTTTTTTTAAAGATTTTATATATTCATTTGTCAGAGAGAGAGAGAGAGCTCCTACAAGCAGGGGGAGTGGCAGGCAGAGGGAAAAGGAGAAACAGGCTCCCCGCTGAGCAAGGAGAACCATGTGGGACTTGCTGTTCATATTTAAAACTAGCAATCCACTCTTAGGTTTACACCTTAGAAAAAAACTTGCACATACATATCCAGGAAAAGATATGTGTAAGACTATTTATAGCAGAACCTTTCATTAAGGCAAAATACAGAAATTTTTTCAAATGTCCAACAATATCAGAATAGATGAATAAACTAAGAAGTTTATTCATGGAATACCAGCAACGGAAATGTATAAACTACAACTACACGCAATAATGTAAATAAATCTGACACATGATGTTAAGTGCAAGAAGCAAGATCTAAAACTATAACATGTAGTGGGTGTGGGTTGTATAATCGGTTAAGCATCCCACTTGGTATTATCTCAGGTTGTGATCTCAGGGTTGTGAGATCAAGCCCTATGTCTGGCTCCACGCTCAATGTGGAGTCTGCTTAAGACTCTCTCTGCTCCTCCCCACTGCTCTTTCTTTCTCTCAAATACGTAAATAAACAAAAATCTTTAAAAAATATATACATGTAGTATGGTTCAAAAAAATTTACAGAGAACAAAATTCTAGAATATAACATGTTTGCATATGAAATGAGAAGAAAAATAAAAGAAAATATTAAATATTAACAACTCAGACTTTGCTCATCTCTTAGGCAAGAGAGAGCTGAGATCAGGGAAGGGCTCACAAAAGCCAATAGATTTGAAGGGGATACTTAAAAAACCCTCATATATATACTCAAATATATATCAAACTCAAATATATAACAAATACTGCTTATTTTTAATTCTTTTAACCTATACATATACACATCTTAAACATTCTATTGCATCTAGTAAATATTTAATATAAAGAACTATAAGTGTTACAGTACTGAAACAAAAGAAAATATCATATTAAAATACATACAGGGACTTCTAATTCTTTTTTCTGTGCATCTATATTTCACAGGGGGAGCATCCAATGTGCATTTACATAGCAAGTTACCACATATTAGTTGGTAAATAGAGACAAACTGAAACATTAATTTCAGTAAATAATTATAGTAGACAGATTTAGACTTTATAGTTCATGTGCTAATCTTGGATCTTGACACACCATGAAGAGTTCCCTGTGATCCCACCCCACCTGCTGATCCTCATGGGGTCATCCGTTGAAGCCACAGGACCCCCATACCACACTTAAAGATGACTGGGCATGGGCACCTGGGTGGCTCAGTGGGTTAAAGCCTTTGCCTTTGGCTCAGGTCATGATCCCAGGGTCCTGGGATCGAGCCCCGCATCGGGCTCTCCGCTCAGCAGGGAGCCTGCTTCCTCCTCTTTCTCTACCTGCCTCTCTGCTTACTTGTGATCTCTCTCTCTCTCTCTCTCTCTCTCTCTCTCTGTGTTAAATAAATAAATAAATAAATAAATAAATAAATAAAATCTTAAAAAAAAAAAAAAAAAAGATGACGGGGCAATCAGGAAGGCTGGTGACCCAAGCTGCATTCGGCTGTATCGTCATTGCGATATTGTGTCCTGTGGAAAAATAGCTGGAATAGCATAGCTTTTCATTCTCAGGTAGGTGAATCGAGAAATACAAAGTTAATCAGGCATTAGCGAGAGTTGAAACTGAAAACAAGCACGAGCTTAGAAAATACCATCATGTGGGGATTTTAAGCTGAAGTAGAAACTAAGAGTGAAATAATCAGCACCTATGAGAAATGAGAAGAAATAAAAGTAGAGAGAATAAATTACCTGCTAGGAAGATCAAAAGAAAAGGACACTGAAAGAGTAAATCATTCATACTAGTGATGGAAAACTAAAGCTTAAATCCAAGGACTCATTCTGTTGAAACCTTTAAAATGTTTTACATTCAGGTCACCTCTTCCGTTCGTAAAGCTCTGAGGTTCTTCGACCTTTCCTGGCTCCTTGTACCTAGGTGGTTTTTTAATATAGATTGCTTTTCTTGTGTTAACGTTCATTAAATTCGGCAGTGCTGAGAGCTTATGGTAAAACCACTAAGAATCGTGTTTGTAACATTTCTACCCAAACAATAATCTTAAATGTGACACAGAAGGTATCAGTCATGTAAATATGTGTGGACGTGTATGCATGTATGTGTGCACACACAGGCACCCACACACATATATATGCATACACGGTTATGGAAAATTAGCTTTAATCTGAAATGTGTGTATTAAATAATTAATCCTATAATTTGGGCTTGTTGCCAAATAAATAAAAAGACATCTGCAGTGTGGTAAATGCTGATGATGGTACCTATCCCTTTCTGGACTTTTAAATGATGTACCATGATGCAAAGGGTAGTTCATTTTATACTATTCATCAAAAAGCTATTGTCTAGAATGTAAGCCCTGACCCCCCTCTTCTTTCAACGAAAAATCTACCTGTGCCAAGTCCTGCATTAAGAATATGAATTATGTGACAGCAGCTGTAGTTATGTTCGAGTGGATGCATATTCTGGCAAGCACTTTACATCAACCTGGATCTGCCTGACATGAGAGTAGGCATATTTATATTCTCTTTGTTGAATACTGATAATGCAATATTTATAGTATGAAAGGCATGCCTTTATTCTGGGGCACATTACATTTATTAATTACATTGGCATGCATAGAAGGGTGAAAAGATTGATGAATGTGGTTGATCCCTGTCTGAACACACTGCTCCACACACTTTTCTTATTGCTTTGTACAGTTAAGCTTCATCTGCATTTACTACTAACATCCGAAATCCTATCTAAAACATTTTGAATTATTGAAAAAAAAACCCTCATTTTCAACCTTTGTACAATAAATTCTTCCCAGATTTAAACCCTATAATACCAATACAAGGTGTATGTATTTTTTCTATTATTTTTTTAAAAGATTTGTTTATTTATTTGAGAGAGAGAGAGCACAAGTGGAGGAGGAGAAGGAGAGGGAGAGAGAATATCAAGCAGACTCCACGCTGAGTGTGGAGCCCAATACAGATCCAAACCAAGCCCAAACCAAGAGTTCAATGCTTAACCAACTGGGCCACAGAGGTGCCCCTATGTATTCTTACCACAATTTTTACCATACTTTTTTGGTGGTGTTTCTTTTTTTAAAGTTCTTATTTAAATTTCAGGTAGTTAATGGACAGTGTAATATTAGTTTCAGGCGTACAATATAGTGATTCAACACTTCCATATAACACCCAGTGCTCGTCGCAAGTGCCCTCCTCATTCCCTATCATTTATTTCATCTCCCCCACTCACCTCCCTTCTGGTAACCATCAGTTTGTTCTCTACAGTTCAGAGTCTGATCCTCGGTTTGCCTCTCTCTCTCTTTTTTTCCCTTTTGCTCATTTGTTTTGTTTCTTAAATTCCACATATGAGTGAAATCATATGGTATTAAGCCAAAAAACTGAGGAATAGAATAAGAGCAACTACTTTAAGTTAGACTTTAAGAAATATCTCCTTTATGCTATACTTGCTCAGTGCGTGAACTTACTCAAAGAAATCTTAGATGTTTTAAGATTTTCATTTTGTAAAGAGTGTTCTTAAGAGCGTACGGCCCCTTTCAACTCATTCCTTCGGTAACACATTTCCATTTACAGCTGGTGTGTGTAATCCACAGTGATGTGGATGAATCTCACATGGACTGTTAAAACCCATGGATGCATACAAAAGGCATTTGTAGTTCAGCATTTCTAGAACTATGGTTCACAGGTGCAAGTTCTTGGGGTCTTTATTTCTAGGTAAAATTAAGAACTCGGGTCAAAAGTTATGGGGAATGCTGAGTTATAAACAAAATTAAACATAAAAAATTACACATTCTTTCTTGGATTTTTCTTAAGTCATGATATCATAAATCATAATTTCCTTTTCCATCGGAAAAGATAACCACCTTTTTTGCCTTTATATTCTCAAGGACACTTTACCCTATTATGTAATTTCAACACAAATGCAATAGGTATAAACAGGTTGTGAATAAAAATAGATTGTGATTTTTGGTAAACATACATTTTAATTAGTAGGTGTACTTGTTGCTGCTGCTGTATTAAATAATTAATCCTATAATTTGGGCTTGTTGCCAAATAAATAAAAAGACAGCTGCAGTGTGGTATATGCTGATGCTATCCATTTCTGGACTTTTAAATGATACACCATTAGGCAAAGGGTAGTTCATTTTATACTATTCATCAAAAAACTGTTATCTGGAATGTAAGCCCTGAACCCCCTCTTCCTTCAATGAAAAGTGCACCTGTGCCAAGACCTGCATTAAGAATATGAATTATAGACACAGTCTATAATGAGAATTTCCCTAACTTTCTATTTTCACCTGGTTTTAAATACATTCTTAAGACTGAACTTCTCCATCTCTTTTAACATTCAGTAACGATAAAACAAACTGAGTACCACACTTAGGTGAAGCAGCAGAATTAGAAGGTGAAGTGGTTGCCTAGCAACATCACCTGTGAGTAATTAAGCATCTCTTGAGAATTGCTGAATTTGGCTTTAAATTCTTGGCCTTATTACAAATAGCTACTTAGACTAGTTGGACTCTACCTAACTGTTTCATTAAAGATTGTAATTCCCAGGATGGGCAACCAAGTAAGAAGGTGTTATCACTAAAATTTGTTTTTCGACAAGGCTCACATCTCATGTTTCCTCACAGTCACTTAATGGCACAGACAGGTGAAGTACAAATGACTGTGACCGTCAAAGACAGAAACCTACATCCCCTCTAAAGCAATGAAATATATCATCATTTCTGGAAGCAGCAGCCTATCCCTAGGTTGTCTAAGTCATTCACAATACAACACTGTTTTCTGATTCATAGCCATCTTTTGTCTTATTCTGCCTTAGGTCAGTGCTAAAAATATGTGGAAGTATACAGTTTGTGCGCTCTGACCCTAGGGCAAGGCATCTACACATGAATAAGGTAGGTTTGCATAGCTAAAGCATATTGGAAGCTAAATCAGTTTTCACTGAAATCTGAAGACTTACAAATCATTTCAAGCATTTGATATGGAATGTCATCACATTTTATGACCCTTGAATCATCATGAGCTCGGGCAACTACACCTCCTTCCCCCCAAAATAATATATATATATTTTATCAAAGAGCACGCTCTGAAACACGTCTTGAGAACAAAGGCTTTAGAATGCTCTAGATTTTAATCAAGATACCGAGAATGTCTTTACAGAATTATATATGATTTGTGAGACTTCAAATACGTTAAAACACTCAGGACTGTGGTATTTAAATGAGATCAACATAAAAAGCAATAACAAACTTTGTTTCATTTGTAATACCAGTACATTTATAGTTAGTAATGACATAAAGGTAAAATGATCCAATAGCTTAATGAAATAAAAAGCAAGAAAAGGTAAGGTAATGGTAGAGCTGAAAACCTAATAAAGAAGCCTGTAAGGCAGGAGTTTTAAATATGTTTATTTTTAGTAGAAAAAAAAGATGCCATACCATCAACGATAGGACATTTCAATCTATAATGAGCAACTGCTCCATTATTAGCTTTTTAGAAAAGATAAATAAAATACTTAAAAAAGAAACTTCCAATTTTAATGCATGAAAATATACTCATTTATAAAGAGAAGCACAGTGATCTCATAGAGGGAACAGGATGGATAAGGTGAAATATATATTTAAGGAGATGCAATGGTATGAATGTCAGTATCTCATAAGTCTTGGAAAGCTTTGCCACCAAGGGAGCCAAAAAGGTTTTGAAAGCAATGAAATATATCATCATTTTTAGAAGCAGCAGCCTATCCCTAGGTTGTCAGGGTCAGCAATAGGTATGTTCCTAAGGAAATCAATACAGCTTAATGGTAACTTGGTTATTTACAAGAAATTCTAGGTGGTTTGGTGACAGGCATCTTTTGGAAAATCCGGAGAACTCACACATTCTAAGTTTTGAACACAGTTAAGAAACATGGAATCAAGCACCGACAATATTGTGAAATACTATTTTGGATACATTTGCTCAATTTTCTACTAATTTTGGCATAAATACAGTCCCATACATTTCCTTGAAAAGGAAAGAATTTTGGCTTTAGAGGAGACAGAAAAATGAGAGGAAAGACACAGAATTTGGAGTTCTTGGTTTCAACCTGTACATAAACCTTATTAATTTTATGATTTGGGGGTCATTTTTAAGATCTTAATCTGAATTTTACAATTTACAGATGTCACGAAAATATATAATTCATAGAATTGTGATCTTTATATCTATCTGTATATTGGACTGATTGCTTATTCTATATTAGGTAATCAGGAAATTAATGTTCTTAGCAATGTGTTATTTAATACTCCTTGAACAAATCTTTATTGAGCACTTACTCTATGATGAGTACTATGTTAGGTTCTGGGATCAGAAGGGTAAGCAAAATAGATGCATCCTCAAGACACATATATTTTAGTGTGGAGTTTCTGTGCTAAGCTAAGCATGGAGTTACCAGCTTTTTTTTTTTTTTTAATAAGTGAAAGACTGAACTTGATAATTTATCAATTTTATTAACACAAAGTATACTCATTATTTGCAGTGCTCACTTTAATATTTACCTATCTAGCTATCTTGAGGGAAGAAATTTAGAGGTGGATTCAAGTGCAGTTATCAACTAGTAGAACAAATACAGCATTTTTGGAACTAAGTCATTTTATCAGCAGCACATTTTAATAAGTGGCTGGTTATCTCTGTCTTAAAGGTATAAATGCATTCTCTAGCCTTTAGTGCTACTTCCAATATATACGTAATATGTTTGGTTGTACTTCCTCCTGCGATAGATATTTCCAAGACTTGCCACCCTCTGAGGAAGGTTCAGACAGCCTATACTCTTTCCTAGCATCTCCGTGTGAGAATTACCGGTTACTTCAAGTCACAGCCTGATCTACAGGGTTGGCAAACTTAATTGCGAGTGAAAGGCTACTGGAGGTTCCTGTTATGCATTTTGAACTGAGCTGTGAATTCCATTAAAATCTATTAGAGTGCTACCCAGCCATTAATAAAGTAGCACTTCTTTCCTTTTGTTTTTTTTGTCCTGTATTTACATGTCATTTCTAAACCTCAGAAGTGAAGATAGCAGAGTGGTAAGATATGAGTCCCCAATCCCATCTTCAAACCCAACTTTCATGATTACAAATTACTTACAAGGGAACATTTTTCTTTTTTAGACTCAAGAAATCATCACTAATATTATAATAACAAAGGGAATAAAATAAAATCACATCTATAGTAAAAAAAAGAAAATTGATAGTATGAAATGTTTCCATTGTAGACAAATTAAGCCAGGGGTACATTACCATAATAATAATAATGAAGAATACCTTATCATGAAATAAATAACTGATAAAAAGTAATTCTAAGCGATCAAAAATAATTTTGAAAGAAAAACTTTTTTATAATAGTAACATCAGAATACACATTGAATATTTTAAGTTGTAATACACCATTATATGAGTTAAGTATTTTTATAAAAAGACAACAGAAAGAAAACATTTAAACAAAAATATTTCAAATATATTTTTTTAATAAAACTTTTTAATTGTTATTTTATAATCTATAAGGCTATTTGCCTAGTGATGTTAATAGAGTAAATTCATATTTTAGATGTTTTGGAGATTGTGTTTCCTTTCACAATGGGTGATAATTGGGTTAGCAGCTACACATGTTTTTTAAGATTTTAAGATTTTATTTATTTATTTATTTATTTTATATTTTATTTATTTATTTATATTTATTATTTATTTATTTATTTATTTTAGAGCGAGAAAGAGAGAGACAGAACATGTAAGAGGGGAAGGGTGTAAGGGAAGGGCTAGAGAGGGAGGGAGAGGGACAAGCAGACTCTGAGTGGAGCTTGATACACGGCTCTTTGAGGGGCTCATTGAGGGATTTGACCCCAGGACCCTGAGATCATGACCTGAACCGATACCAAGAATGGATGGCTATCTGAATGAGCCACCCAGGTGCCCCAGCAGCCACGCTTGTTAACAGATTTTCCTATTGCTAGAAAACTCAACAGTTTTCTATGACTCACACATCTAAAAAGGTTTTTTACACATTTACATTGAAGGGGTAAATCTAAGGATTTTTTTATTGTTGTTCATTAATGTAAATATTCTCCTTTCAAATGGAATAGCATATGCATTTATTTTAATTGTTATGGAAATTTTCGAAAACATACAAAAATCAAAAGAATAACATAATGAATTACCAGATACCTATTACCCAGCTTCAAAATATCAATATTCTTGTCAATATTGTTTCATGTGTCTCTTCCCCATATATTTCTTTGTGTGTTTGTCATTCACTGGAGTATTACAAAGCAATACCCCAAAATCATATCCTTTGCCCATAAATACTTCAGAATGTATATCTAACACAGAAGGAGTTATTTTAAAAAAGTAATTATCAGGGGTGCCTGGGTGGCTCAGTGGGTTAAAGCCTCTGCCTTCGGCTCAGGTCATGATCTCAGGGTCCTGGGATCGAGCCCCGCATCGGGCTCTCTGCTCGGCAGGGAGCTTGCTTCCCCTTCTCTCTCTGTCTGCCTCTCTACCTACTTGTGATCTCTCTCTCTCTGTGTCAAATAAATAAATAAATAAATAAATAAATAAATAAATAATAGAAGACATTTTAAAAAAGTAATCATCATATCATTATCATATCTTACACTATTCATGAAATGTTTCTATCATGTAAGACACAGTCCATGCAAAAATTTGCCCAATGTCCCCCAAAGTTCTTCTTATAGAGAATTTATTTGATTTGAACTCATGTATTCCATTGTGTCATCTCATATGAACATATTTCCTACAGCAAAAGACTATACCAGGTTCTCAAGCACTAACTCCAATTTTTAAAGATTAAGTAGACTTGCATCTCACTTCTTGGGGAAGAAGTAAGATTATCTGTTCTTATGTGACATGTGGATATCATTACCAGGTACAGCATCTCTGAGACTGTGCTAGATTTGTTTAGGTATCACTACACATTTCACAGCCATGCAGCCATTTCTGTGATGACTTGGCCTGCTTCCTGGTCTGTGTAGCTTCATCGAGAGTCCACAGCATTCTACTGGTTTCACAGCTAGGTTGTTGCAACTGCCACTACCTTCTCTACAGACCTAGAAGCCTCTCTAGAAGCCGAAGAGGCTCCAGACTCTCAGGAGCTCCCTAAAAAATCAGTACAAAATGTTGAACAGCAAAGGAGGAAATATCCAATGGGGCATTTTAAAATAAACTTGGAGGACTTAGGCTACCAGATATAAAGACGAACTGAAAGTGATTTGGTGTAAACCTATGTAGACTAGAGCAAAGATAGACAAGGAGATACATAAAACATAATGAAAAGTCTGGAAGTAGTCTTACACATATATGGTCACTTAATTTGCCACAAAAATGAGAGTGAAACTTAATAGGGAAAAAAGCTCTTATCGAACTGTGGTTATCTACAATGAAACAACTATCCTTAACTTTGTGGCATACAAAAAATTAGTTAAAAAAATGAATCATGATGGGGAATTGGAAAGATAAGATAGTAAAGTTTCCAAGAGAAAAAAAAATAGGAATATATCTTCATAACTTTAATATAGGAATGTATATTTCTTTTTGTGAGCAAGACACAGAATTCACGAACAGGAAAGGAAAAGATTGTTGAATTAAACTAATCACCAAGATTAGGAAATATTACATATCATTTAGAGAGTGAAAAATAAAGTCATAAATTGGGAGAAGATATTTAACAAAATGCTGATAAAGAATTTTACATCTAGAATTTATTAAGAACTTCTGCATATTAATAATAAAAAATAGCATATGAAAGAAAAATGTGTAAACAGACTTTAATAAGCATATTACAAAAGAGTATATCATAATTTCTAAAAATAAGGAAATATGTTCAAACTTATTATTCACCATCGAGATTTAAATTAAAACTACAGTATGATCCTTTCATGTCCACATATGGGTAAATTTTAAAAAATCAATAATACAAAGTGTTAGCAAAGATTTGAAGTAGCTCATATTCTTAGTCACTGCTAGTGGAATATAAATTAATATATCTGTTTTGGAAAACATTTTGGTGTCATCTATAAAAGGGAGATGTATATAACATATAATCCAGAAATTTCACTCTCAGGTGTGTATCCAAAATATTCATAAATCTATATCTCTATCATCTATCTTTTTATCTATCTACCTACCTACAACAAAAGATATGAAAACTTTCAAAGCAGCATATTTTTGCAACCAAAATTTCAAGGAAATTAGATGTCCATCAACAGTAGAATGATATGTGGATTATTCACACAATGGAATTCTATACTATAATAAAAAAGATTACTACCTAATGGATAAAAACTCAAAATGTTGATTGTGAAATGATAGGCACAAAATAATACATATTACCTCAATCTATATACAGAAAGCTTTAAAGCAGACAAAATTAAGCAATCATTTTTCTTTTCTTTTTTTTTTTTTTAAGTGTCTAGCACAGTGCTGGTGCATAGCAGAAACGGCAGCTCTTCTTTTTTTTAATTTTTAAAGATTTTATTTATTTATTTGATAGAGAGAGAGACAGCATGAGAAGGAACACAGAAGGGAGAGTGGGAGGGGGAGACACAGGCTTCCCACTGAGCAGGGAGCTGGATGCAGGGCTGGATCCCAGGACCCTGGTATCATGACCTGAACCAAAGGCAGACGCCTAACCGACTGAGCCACTCAGGCACCCCAAGCAATGGTTTTAGAAGTAGGAATATAAATTACATTTGGGGAGGAAGGTTGGGCTAGTGATTGGGATAGAGGAGTAAAGTGGTTTTCTGATATTATTCTATTTATGAAGCTTGTTAGTATTATACTGTTGTGTTTACTTTGTGGTCATAAATAAAATTTATACTGAAGACTTTTCTACTGTTTCATGTTTATGTTATAAAGCAATTAAAAGTTTATAAAATATTTTAAATAATTCACTAGTTAAATTGTTTTAAATCTTGCTTAGATGATAATCTTTGAGTGAATTTGACATTACAGGAAAATGAGTGGTCTTTCTCCCTCAGTTTCACCATCATCGCAAGTCATATGAATATATTCTTTGGGAAATGAGAACTTTTAAAAATATTTTTAAATGACTGAAGACTTTTGAAAGATAACCTTTAAGGAAATGACTACAGATTTTCCCAGAAGCATTCCTTTGAATAAATGCTGGTGACTTGAGGATTCATAGATGTGTTTTATTTCTTACCGGAGACTTAGTTTTGTTAGGCATAAATAGGCTTCTCAGCCTCTGAGTAAGGGATGGGTGGAGCTAGGTAGGGAGAAAAAGATTGGGGGCTATGTGATCAGGTTCACAGAAATCCCCAAAATACTGAAGTGTAAGGAAACCAGAGATAAGGGTACAAACCAGACCACTCTGCCCTAAGCGTGTGTGTATTGGTGTGTGTGTGTGTGTGTGTGTGTGTCTTTTTTTATGATAGTCCTCTGTGACCAACAAAGAATAACCAGACGCTAAAAAAGAGTAAGCCAGAAAGATGTCATCACCAGTCCTTACTCAAGCTAAGACAACACAAGAATGATAAGGCCACAAGCTCCCTGGTCAGTTCTAAATAAAAGACTGTCAGTGGAGGCTCTCTTTGGCAACCCTGTCAGGACCCCTCTCACTCCTGAGAGCTTTTTCAGTACCCTTGCTTAATAAATTTCTGTCCTTTATTCCCCTTTGTCTGGGAAATTCATTCTTCGACTCCGTGAGCCAAGAACCTAACTCTCCTGCTTCACCTCTGTCATTTTAGTCATCTTTTCAGATGACATTCCAACCCTGTCGTGCCCTCTCTGGTTGGGGTACTATCACACTATTTCATTCCCCTGAACTCATCAATTGCCTCATCCAGTGATAAAACTGTGAGTTACACTGGGTACTATGTATATCTTTTTCACAAAATTTGGCCTGACATATTTCCTTTCTTAGGATTTGAATCTACTCAGAAAAACCCTCTCTGGTTTCGACATGTGACTGACTATCAACTCAAATATTCCTCAGGTAAAGAAACCAATGCCAGTTCCTCAAGTTAAGTATCAGCTCGTAACTATTAGACGGTGTAACTGAGTGGTAAAATTGATTGTTAATTCCAAGCCAGATTCGCATACTTGAAAGCAAAAGTTGTTTGTTTGTTTGTTTGTTTAATTTATTTAAATTCAAATAGCCACCACATAGTACATAATTAGTTTTTGAGGCAGTGTTCAATGATTCATTAGTTGCATATAACACCAGTGCTCATCACATCACATGGAAGGAAAGTTTATATAAAAATTTAATTTATAGTTGTCTAAAGAGGTTTAAGGCAAGAAATGTCTATGAAAACAGATGTATATTTTCAATTAAATAGGTAACTCAAGTACTCATAGTGTCTTCACTAGGTTTTTGGAAAAGCATTCTTAATTGATTTCTCAGCTTTATCCTTCCCATATTGTAAAACTTTCCTAGAATAGATTTAATGTGATAAATTCTGTCCTTATTTAAAATATTTTTCTTTAAGTGTGAAAAACTTATGTAATTACTGTAAGATAGCAAACTCCTGTATCTATTACTTATTTCTCTGACATGAAAGAGAGTGCTAAAAAATGATTTTACATAAGTGTCAAATATGCTAGGTATGCTACTGCAGCATATAGCATATTTAAATTACATTAAATATACTAATTAAGTCCAAGAATATATAGTAAAGTATGTTTAAAATATATGAGCTGAGATAAACAGTATTCATTAAAACCAGAACATTTTGCTTGTGAATGCAAAGACTACGTGTCTTTAAGATGTTAACTATCCCCAAAGTACACTTTCTTTTCCAAAATGCACTTTTTAACATGGTTCCAATTAAAAGCCATAATTCCAATTAAAAGAGTGGCTTGGCCCACATAGTTTGATTTACTATAACACAGGAAATAAGCCATCCCTATTCTCTTGGGTTAGATCTATATTCTTTAGTATTCAATGGGGAGCTCCTTGGGAATTATTGATTGCAACATAAACCACCACTGGAGAGTTATTTTTAATCATTTCTTTCTCCAACAGTGTAGCATTTGCTTTATTATAGTTGAATATCATATATGAATGGCTTATGAAGAGATTTTAAAATATGTAACAAAGACCTGCGGCATTACAATCATTAGTAGTTCAAGTTTCTATGTCTTTAGTATTGCAGAATATTCTACTTCATTTGGCCTTTTTTTAAAAAAAATCCATTTGGTTAGATATAATTCATAAGCCACAACTTTCCGGCCTTTTACTTTTTCTGTTTTTCTCTTTTTTTTCTCTTCCTTCTTTCAATATCATTCCTGAATTATATTTGATAACATTCCCTGATTCTTACTTCTGGCATAAATTCTTTATAGAATGCTTGGAAATGCACTCAGCCAAATTCACACCCAAATTCCCCAGGAAAGCTCAAATTTGTGAAATTATTATAGTTTCAAGAAAAGTACAACAAAAGTTTCTAAAAGGTATCTATTGATATCTACCTATATCATATCTAGATAAAAATCAATATCAGCAATAATTCAGCTCACATTTAGGTAGACTTTAATTCATGTAAGTTACTGCACTAGGCACTATGAGCAACAGAAAGGTGGAAAAAAGACATTCATATTGCTTGTATGTATCTTAGAGTCTTACTGATGCCTTAAGAATGAAGCAAAGCAGTTTCTCTTAGTTGTGAGAGCAAGTCATTTTACCCACCATATGTTATTTTTACATATATTTGTGTAATTTTAACTTGAAATACATGAGAGAAGAATTTATAATTTGGGGCACATATTTTTTTGCCAGAAACAACTTGGAGGCATTTCAAGATATCTTGTGAAAATCTTATACATACTTTCTATGCTGAAAACATGACAATCTTTGTAAGTCAGGTCTTCTGGGTCACATATATAAATATGGAAACAGAATAATTCAAGAAACTATTGTGGCCATAATTTAATAGATGTCCTTTGTTCACTGCATTGTTAGAAAAAAATGCTATTTTGAGTTTCTCCTGACAGCTACCTGTAGGCAAACTATTAGTGCAATAGGTTAAGCCAAAACATTAATCATAGCTGCTTTTTAAGACAACCATTTTGGAACTTTTACAAATGTTCTTAGGTTATGTCAATTTACTATTTAGGGATTCTCCTACTCTATTGGACCCCAATTCCATATTCAATGATAGAGAATCAATATTGCTCATCTTTAGAAATTAAGTATATTGCATGCTCCTCAGAACTTCATTTCTTATGCGTACAATTTGAGTATATGTACAATTTGAGTATTCAGTTAACATGAAGTTCTCTGTCTTTAGCCCAAACATGTAGATGTAAAGTATACAGCCTCTACAATGTTCACCACATCTGACTGCAGCCAAAAGGAAAATCAGATCAAATCTAGGAATGCTTGGATAAACTTGGGCTCACATACACACAAATGTATCTTCTATTGATCATTTCTGCTACTCTGCTTTGTAACTCCGATGCACTGTTGAGGTCTTTTGCTCTTCTGTTATCTCCCACTGAGCATGTGGCTCTAGCCATAGGTGCAGTTCCTCCTGACAGGTGCAACTGTCTATTTCTATATATCAGTGCTCTTCTTTTCTAGAAGATTATGCTTATTCTTCCTTCCCTTTTTCTCCTTCCCTTCCCATCTCCTATTCTTCCTCCTTTTTTCTCTCTCTCACCTACCTGTTATTACATTCTTCCATCAGGAATAGAAACTCCACTGCTATCTCTTGATAAATAATTAAGTGTCCCATTGGTCTCTACAACTGTATTACTACCCATTGACAATGGTGGCATCATGGCATCCACCTTGTATGCAATCTGCAAGTGAAATAAGAGAGTACATTTTCCTTTTTGTCCTTTTTCTTTGGCAGTTCCATTATAATGTTCTTTGTGGCTAAGGGTTTGGGATTTGGGATTTACTAAAAATATCTTAAAGTTTTGTTTACATACCCTTTTCCATAGTTTTTGTTGCTAAATTGCTGATTTACTCATAGGGTCTAAGTCCTTATTTCCTGGCATGGGTCCTCTCCTGGGAGATATTACATTTGCAGTCACAACAGCTTTCTTAGACCAATATATCAGTTTGACAATCAAGCTTACACTATTGGACATAACTGAGTCAATTTTTAATCTCTATCTACATATACTTTCTGAAGGGGAAAATAATAGAGAGTATCAATGTCAAATAGAGCCTATGCATAGATATATTTCTTTATCATTAAGTTGTAATTCACCAAACTGGTCATTATTGTTCCTAAAGAGTTTTTTTTTTTTTTTTTTTTTAGATTTTATTTATTTACTTACTTGACAGAGAGAGAGAGAGAGAGAGAGAGAGAGAGATCACAAGTAGGCAGATAGGTAGGCAGAGAGAGAGAGAGAAGCAGTCTCCCTGCTGAGCAGAGAGCCCGATGCAGGGCTCGATCCCAGGATCCTGAGATCATGACCTGAGCCGAAGGCAGAGGCTTTAACCCACTGAGCCACCCAGGCACCCCCCCCTAAAGAGTTTTCAATGCTTGCATTATTTACTACAGCTTTTCTTGGTGGCATAATAAAACATCAGTGGTTCATAATATAATCAGCATCAAATTTGTTTTAACATTTTTATAATCACCTCGATAATAATATGCTGTTTGAATTTGAATTATAACTTAAAAAGTAATGTTAGTGATATTCACAGAAAAGATTTTGCTGTTGTCTAGTGATAGTAATTCTGATAGAAATATCACAGCATATAATTCACCAGAAAATGATAAAGAAGATTTAGAAGGTAAAGAAAAAAAGTTCAAATCCTTAAACATAAATCATAATAATTGTGGAATGGTGTATATGAAATACATTAGTTTGAACGATGACATTTCTATACTTATTTTCCACATTTAACATTTGTTAGCCTGCTTACATCTCAGTATGAAAGAAATCATTCCAAGCTGCCTATTTTTCTCCACAATGGGATACCATATTACAAAGTGAGGTTTTTTCAAATATTTTATTTTTTTAATTGAACACCTTACTACTGACTTTTATAATGCAATCCTTTCGTTTGAAGTTCTTTTTACTAGTGTATATTGTAGCCATTTCAAATGTTTTCTTCAGTTTCCCCTTGAATCTTTAATAGTAACAAAAGCAAAAAAAGCAAATGCAACAACAAAGAAAAATTACAGCTAGAACAGTGTAATTCACACAAACTCTCAGGGAAAATAGTACTAAAAATTCTACTCTGTAAAATTCATTGGTTTTGTAAATGCTTATGGTACTTGTTACCCAAGAGTCTATAAATAATAGTCATGTGCCTTAATATAAAAGAATATGGTTGTTCATGTTGATGTTTTTATCATTTCTCTCTTTTTAGTTATTTTAGGTTGATGGTCATATACAGAATAGTCAAGTGCGACAACTATAAACAAATGGAAACCAAAAGAAAAACATAGATGTAAAAACCCCTAGATATATAAGTGCATTAATGAGCTAGATATATAAGGGTGCCTGGGTGGCTCAGTGGGTTAAAGCCTCTGCCTTTGGCTCAGGTCATGATCTCAGGGTCCCGGGATCGAGCCCCGCATCACATCTGGCTCTCTGCTCAGCGGGGAGCCTGCTTCCCCCTCTCTCTCTGCCTGCCTCTCTGCCTATTTGTGATCTCTCTCTCTGTCAAATAAATAAATAAAATCTTAAAAAAAAATAAGCTAGACATATAAGTGCAGGGATAAAGGGGACATTAGAGAAGCCACAGCATTGCACATTTATGCTTTGCTGAATTGCATGGGAAGTTTTGTGTTGAAAGGGCTTTTGGAAAAAAAATTCTTGTATTAAATTTGAATTAATATTTATATTCTTATTTTTCACAGGGCACTTGGAAAATGAATTTTTCATTAACATTAATCCAGACTGTTCAAAATAATTGCTAACCTGACAGGTGCTATATTTTGTCCTTTAAAAAGTGTCTCCCTAGAACACTTTTTTGTTTATTAGTACATTTACACTATCCTCTTCTTTCTATTTGCCATTTGCAAATATTGGCAAACCTAGTTTAATAAATTTAGTTTGTCCTAATTCTTATTGTGTTTGAATGTTCCAAGACTGTATCACTTACCTTTAACCCAGCATATGCTTATAACAAGGAACTCCTTGCCATTTAGGTTCAAAAGAAAACATTTACTGTACCCGACTTATAGTAAAAATACTGCTTAAATTGTTTGGGTGTAAAACATCAGTTTTTTAAATTTTCTTAAAATAATGTATACTAAATCTCTCAATTCCATAATAAGTAGGTGGTTGTTCTTGAATTTTCTCTTCACAATAGCTTAAAAGAGCATTTGAGGAAAGATCCAGATACATCCAGTTTAAATGTAATTGCTTGAAATTATTTCTTTTTTTTTTTTCACATCTCTGGTTTTACATGATGATGCAGATCCTGCTGTTTCATTGTGAAGATATGGCTTGATACTTGAAGAAATACAATGTGGTGAAAATTAAAAAAAAAGATAATTTAAATAATATACTTCCATCGAGGCAAACATGGTGTGTGTGTGTGTATTCACATATATATGTTTAAAATGTATTAATAAATGATTATTCGAATTAAAATGTATTAATAAATGATTATTCAAATTAATTCTTACATGTCATCCTTGCACAGGGGCCTTGTTAATCTTCTCTGTACTGTTTCAATTTTAGTGTATGTGCTGCTGAAGCAAGGATGATTCAAATTAATTTTTAAATTATGAAGGATACTTAAATCTAAGTTGGAATAATAAATGAATGTAAAATTCACTGAAAAAATTATAGAAATAGAACAGAAAGACTTAAGACTTGAATTGACATCTATCTGTTAATGATTTAAGAATCTGCAGCTTCACTGCAGGGCTTTCTTCTGAGTTCCAAATATATATCCACTGTCACTGGATATACCATGTAAGGCTCAAAATAAATTTGCAGGAAACTACTGTATGTAGTGGCATCTTTCATATTTTACTACACCTAGCCCCTGCTTATTCTTCTTAATAACCTTTAAGAACTTTAACTAGTTCTCGAGGGATCGTCTCATTATTTTGCACACCTCAATCAAGTCAGTCATTGCTCAGTCCATGGTAATTCGTCCAGGAGACAGACACCTGGCCCAAAGAGACTCAATAAGATCCTTTTCGATAAACCTTTTTTTTTTTTTTAATTTGGCTTTTCTTCTTCTGTGATCATTGCCTCCAAATTACAGGCAGCTGTATTGTCACCTATTATTGGGAACTGTTTGGGAATTAAGCTATGCAAATAAATCAGATCCAGATATGTAGAAGGAAAAACAGCAACTTAATGATATAGGTTCTAATGTGACAGTAGTCTGTTTAAGTCTTTGAAAATACCGGAGACATGGATCAATTGATTATGTTTAAAGTGAGGTCTTTCTCTTACAACTGAGAAAATCCTATTTTTACCATTCATTGTTATCCACAAACATATTCCTCACTCTTCATTAATATTGGGGTGTGAGCCTACCATCTTTGTCTTCCTACTAACTCTGGTTTGACCTAGGACAGACTTCGAGAGTATAAGGTCCTTTGTCTATTCATGTGAAAATACAATGTTTACATCCCAGTATTTGTTGAGGATAAAATGAGTCCAATGCCTGCACTTTAATAGTAGTTCGTTATCCACCCAGGTGACTAAGAATTGCCTTTGACTTTTCTTGGCCATTCATTACTTTTTATCATCCTGCTTATATCCCTTTTAATCTGCACTTTCTTTATTCTTACTTATTCCATGTTAAGTATATCTTGTCAATATACCATGGATCTAACAAGAAACTCAAAATCTCGGTGATCTCCAGCAATACACGTTTCCTTTTCTCTCACGTTTGAGGTCAGCAATTGCTGGTAGACCACTACAGTTTCTGGCACATGAAGCCTCATGCTCTGATTCTTGGGCTGAAGAAGCATCCCCTCTTGGGTCATACTGTTCTTGTGGCAAAAGGAAATGAGTGAGTGAAAGGAAGATATACCCACTGACTCTTTAAGCATTTCCCTGGAACTGATACCCTGTTCCTTCACTCACAGTTCCTGGGTGTGAATCTCCAGGCCAAGCCAGTCAGTGGGCCAGGGAAGTACACTTTACCTATAGGGAATCACCGAAAGCCACATGAGGACTAGGGATGTGTTATTTTCCTAGAACACAGAATAAGACAATCTTCCACAATCAGGCTTCATTCAGGTCTCAACTGATTCATGGTAATAACCTTTTTACAGGACTCCATTCTATTCTGTCAAAAAAATACACACACACACACATATATACACATATACATATATATGTATGTATACATATATATCTGTGTATGTGTGTATATATGCATGTGCATATGTACATATGCATGTGTGTATGTATATATGTATATGTGTGTGTATGTATATATATGTGTGTGTATATATATATATATTTCTAAAGACAAATCCTTTCATACCACTCCCTTATTCCCTTATTTAATATCTTACTCTGGTTTCCATCATCTTAAGAATAAAATTCAAACTTCTTTGTGGACAATAAATCCCCACCTTGTTTGCTTACTTTTACCTGTTGACACTGCCACATGTTAGATTCTACTTCCTAAATACTTTTCATTTATCTCCATACTTTTGCATATGATTTTCCCCTTGCCTAAAATACCATCGACTCATCTCAGCTCCTTCTGTTTCTTTTCAAGGGATGTAGGGGGAGAAAACAAAGCTCAAAACAAAACAATTTCACTTCACATAGTTTTGGTGACCACCCTCTCACCACTCAACAGTTGTGCTAGGCATTATTGTAATTAAATCTTTCTCCCTTAGCAAGCGAATCAACAATCTCTATCAATAATACTGTTGAATGAATGTTTACATTGATAAATATTTAACACTAAACTTAACAAATGACACAATAGAATACAATTTGGATCCCAGCAGACAATCTTGTCATTTTTATGGTGTCATGTTTTCAACTTGGATTGAACATCTATTTATACTCCTTCCTATTTAACTCATCACATTCCGTATAAACAGCTTGGGAAATGAAGTACAGAATAGCTTTTGGTTTTTAATATACCATTTCAAGAATTATCTCCCAGTTAAGTCCAAAAATTCTGTGGACTAACTGAGATTTTCTAAATACATACTCTCATCCTCTTTCTAAATATACTCTCTTCCTATTTTTCCAACCATTTCCTGTGCTATTATTTTTTTACCCTTGATCTTTGGTCTCACTCCACTATTATTCTTAATATAGACTTATATTGAAACAAAGAGTTCACACTGTAAAGCATGTACTAACTTGCAAGCATACTTTTAATCATTATTATAAATGTTCAGAACTACCCCATGAGATCAGTTCTCTTATTATCCATATTTAATTGATGTGGAAATTGATTTAAAGATATATTAATTAATTTGCCCAATTCTACAGAACTAGTAATCTCTAGGAAGATAGCAGTAGTCTCTAAGGAGACCAGTTAAATATCTTCTTTGTTCCTTGCTTCTGTTCTAGACCAATTGACCAAAAAAACATGGGGTCAGACACTACATGATCAGTTTTGTTAATGATGAAGTCTAAGTTGGAGGACTTCGCTCATGTTATAGGTAAGTAGATCTACTCATAATAAACTCCAGTATAAGGCAGTGATGGGCCAGGACAGATCTCAACTTAGAAGATTTCACTGAAATAAGTCATGGCAAGGAGAAGCAAAGGAGTTTGCTTGCCTCAAAGAAGTTACACCAAGAGGAAACGTAGATGAAACCAAACTGTACATTCTCCGTGTGTTACTTCAAAATTTACCAGTAAGATAGTTTCCTACCTCTTCAGGGGCAGAATGAGTAAGATACCAAGAAATGCCAAAATCACACAATAAGATCCTTTACACATTGAGGGGGGCTCAGGAGGTGGGACTCCAGAAGTAAAGAAGTATTTCTTCCTCACAATGATTATTTCACATTTTTTCTTCTTACACTTTTCTGCCCACCCCATTATGTTCAGCTGATGACTTTTATTCATACTTCGTTGAGAAATATTAATAGCTAACACTTACACTTCCTTGGGGCCAGGCACTGGTCTAAGAGCTTTACATATATTAAATCTTTTAATGAAATGGAAGCAATCAGGCAGAAACTCCCTCTGTTACATAGTGCCAAATCTATAAAACTTCTTCCCTTCTTACTTGTATAATCTTTCTTTAATGTTACAGTGAATAAACTTTTCTGCTTCTATAATGGGCCAAACACACAACTCCAAACCCATGCTCATGCTTTGGATCCAATCTGCTCGTACTTTCTCAAGAATTTCACTCTTGAAATTATTTTATTTTTATGACCGAATCTTTAGTAATTTCCTTCCCCCTCAGTTACAACTATCACTTCTCCATTTATAAAAATAATTTCCCACTAATTATATGTTTTGAAGGGCTGATGAATTTAATATGTGTATTTGGACTTTGCCATTGCTTTGCAGGATAGCAGCTGAGGTAGATGATGATGATAGATAGATAGATAGATAGATGATAGATAGATAGATAGATAGATGATAATAGGTAGATTAATAGAGAGAGAGACATATAGATAGGTGGCAAGGGATAAAGCTAGATATATTTGTGAGTGTAGTAAATTTTAGCATATATCAATTTAAGTTTCATTCATTAGAAATGCTTGACTTATCCTGGATGACCATCATCTATATTTTTCTTAAATACCCCTGATGAGTTCTTACCTTGGTAGTTTTGAAAATTAAGTTGAATGCAAGTCGTGTTCCTGACCTTGGGGGAAAAGCTCTTAGTTCTTCTCCGTTGAGAATGATATTTGCTGTGGGCTTTCCATATATGGCTTTTGTGATATTGAGGTATGTTCCCTCTAGCCCTACACTGAGAAAAGTTTTAACCAAGAAAGGATACTGTATTTGTCAAATGCTTTTTCTGCATCAATTGAGAGGATCATATGGTTCTTGTCCTTTCTTTTATTAATGTGATGCATTACATTGATTGATTTGCAAGTGTTGAACCACCCTTGCAGCCCAGGAATAAATCCCACTTGGTAGTGGTGAATAATCCTTTTAATGTACTGCTGGATCCTATTAATTAGTAACTTGATGAGAATTTAGGCATCCATGTTCATCAGGGATATTGGTCTATAATTCTGCTTTTTGGTGAGGTCTTTGTCTGGTTTTGAGATCAAGGTAATGTTGGCCTCATAGAAAGAGTTTGGAAGTTTCCTTCCATTTTTGTTTTTTGAAACAGCTTCAGAAGAATAGGTGTTAATTCTTCTTTAAATGTTTGGTAGAATGTCCCTGGGAAGCCATCTGGTCTTGGATGCTTGTTTGTTGGAAGATTTTTGATTACTGCTTCAATTTCCTTGCTGGTTATGGCTCTGTTCAGGTTTTCTATTTCTTCCTGTTTCAGTTTTGGTGGTGTCTACGTTTCTAGGAATGTGTCCATTTCTTCCAGATTGCCCAATTTGCTGGCATATAATTTTTCATACTATTATCTTATAAGTATTTGTGTTTCTGTGGTGTTGGTTGTGATCTCTCTTCTTTCATTTGTGATTTTATTTATTTGGGTCCTTTTTCTTTTCTTTTTGATAAGTCTCACTCTTCCCAGATGATGTAATACTCTGTGTGGAAAACCCAAAAGACTCCACCCAAAAATTGCTAGATCTCATACAGGGATTCAGCAAAGTGGCAGGATATAAAATCAATGCACAGAAATCAGTTGCATTTCTATACACCAACAGCAAGACAGAAGAAAGAGAAATTAAGGAGTTGAACCAATTTACAATTGCACCCAAAACCATAAGATACCTAGGAATAAACCTAACCTAAGAGGCAAAGAATCTGTACTTAGAAAACTATAAAGTACTCATGAGAGGCATTGAGGAAGACACAAAGAAATGGAAAAATGTCCCATACTCATGGATTGGAAGAAGAGATGTCCATCAACAGATGGATGGATAAAAAAGATGTAATGTGAACATTACTTCACCATCAAAAGAAAAAAAATGAAATCTTAGCATTTGTAATGACATGGATGGAACTAGAGGGTATTATGCTAAGAGAAATAAGTCAATCAGAGATTGATAATCAAATTATCATATGATTTCACTCGTATGTGAAATTTAAGAAACAAAACAGGATCATAGGGAAGGGAAGGAAAAATAAAATAAGATGAAACCAGAGAGGAAGACAAACCATAAGAGACTCTTAACTATAGGAAACAAACTGAGATTTGCAGGAGGGAAGGTGGGTGGGGTAACTGGGTGATGAGCATTAAGGACAGCATATGATGTACTGAGCACTGGGTGTTGTATGCAACTGATGTATCCCTGAACTTTACCTCCGAAACTAATAATACACTATATGTTAATTACTAGAATTTAAATAAAATAATTTTTTTAAAAAAGGAAAAAAATTAAATTAATTTAGCCCTGTGGATGGATCCTATTTTGTACATAACTGTATTAGTGAGATAGCATATTTGAAATAAGGAGACTTTAGATCAATACATTGGGCTTAAAACCTGTCTCTGATATTTTTGCTTTAGCATATTATTAATCTTCCCTGAAGCAATCTTCTCATTTCTGAAATAAGAATAATGTTTGCACAGCATAGTGTTGTGAGGCTTCAAGGTCATAGTAGGGCCACCGCCCTAGAGTTTAGGGATCTAAGAGTTTCTCCTGGATTAAGTGATGATTAAGTTAAGGCAGAAGAGTAGGTAGAAGTTAGCTGAATGATTTTGGGGTGGAGAAAGGAGAGGCATAATTCAGGGAACAGGGAATGGATAAAGGCTTGGGATATAATACAATAAAATCCTGTCATGTGGCTGTAGTATGAAGTTCAGAGGCAGTGGAAAGTAGTCAAGAAAGAGGCAGCAGGAACAGAGACTTGTAAGCTAAATTCAAGAGTTTAGATACTAATCTAAGTAAATGTCACTGAAGGATTTTAAGCTTCTGACAAGATCAAAATTTTGCAAAATGTTTTCTCTTTTCACAATAAAAAAAAAATTGATTCTGGGAAGAAAGACTAGAGGCTGATAAACTAATTGGAAACTGCTGCATTGTAAAATTTTCCCCAGTGGCTTAATGGTAGCACTGGTGTCACTGTAGGGGAGAGGTAGATGAATTTAACATTGATTTAAAAAGTAAACACTGGAGGCCTTGGTGATGGATTGAATTTATTGAATGACCCATGAAGGAGAAGGTGACTGTGTGCATAGCACCCTAGTTTCTGGCTTGAGGAGTAGATTATCTCATTGTTCTTATACACTAGGAGAATGACCAAGTTTGGAAGGGAAGTTAAAAGCTTCAGTTGTTTTCCATTTAAATTTGAGTTTCTGGTAAAATACTCCGGTGGAATTGACTGGTCAGAATGGAAGTTCAGAAGAGATATCTGCTGAGGACATCATTGAGACCAACAGAATAGATGATATCATCTACGAAAAGGTAAGCAAGAGCAGAAGGAAAAACAGTTTACAATAAAACTTCTAAGAGGGGCGCCTGGGTGGCTCAGTGGGTTAAAACCTCTGCTTTCGGCTCAGGTCATGATCTCGGGGTCCTGGGATCGGGCCCCGCATCGGGTTCTCTGCTCAGCAGGGAGCCTCCTTCCCCCTCTATCTCTGCCTGCCTCTCTGCCTACTTGTGATCTCTCTCCTCTCTGTCAAATAAATAAATAAAATCTTTAAAAAAAAACTGCTAAGAATAATTCTATAATCACTAAAAAGAGGGAAAATGACACTGCAAAGAAATTGTGGAAAAATTCAGGAGAATTAGAAAAAAAATCACTCCTGTTTGGTTTGAAACTTCAGGATGACTTGTAATCATAGAACTACTTATGGTTTTATTTATCTACCTACGTACCTATCTACTTATCAATAATCTATCATCTCTAATGTAATTAAATATATTAAATTTAAGGTACTAAATTATTTTTAAAAGTTAATATGAAAAATTCCACAAGTCCATTTGGTCGCAAATAAATAAGTGTTTTGAAATCTTCGGCCTAATATTTCAGTTATGTTTTTGAGTATTCTGTGATTTATTACTATCACTGTGTTTTACTGCAATTTTCAAACGACACTGAGAGTTCAAAGCTGGACTAATAAGAATAAAATATTACCTGATAACATGGATTTAAGCAATACATACAATATACTAACACATATAAATAGTTTTAAACCAGTCACTATTTTGGTTAATATGAAATAAAATTGTGTGTCATCTCAGCACAGGTGCAGTACCCAATTAATGAAAGGAAAATCAGCCCCATCATTTTAATTGATCTATTGTATTAAAATTGTCTTAATGTTGTAGGGGAGGCAAAACTTTACCTCTGCTCTCTTAGGGTCTCCGACTGGGCCTGAAGGGTAAATTGACATAAGACTAATTAAAAGGAAAAAGCATACAGATTTTTACATATATATGGGAGCCCCCTCATAAAAAAATGAAGACCCGAAGAAGTGGCTTTGCCTAACCATTATACTAGGTTGAACAAAGACAGGCAACTGTGGAAAAGTAACTAACATGAATGAAGAGAATAAAGGAAGAGTTATTTTAACAAGGCCTGTTTGTATAGTTCTCTTGGTCTCTGCTCCCCATCTCTGGTGATAAGAATGTTTCTTCCCTCATGAAACAGGGAAGGAATCTTTCACAGAAGATTTTTATCTCCTGCTTTCAGGAAGAAAAGGGGAGGTCAGCATGCTATTCTTGTACCTACCAATTTTAAATGCCTTTAGTTCAAAATAATCCTTGCACCAAAGTGCCCTATAGTGGAGTGCCATCTTTCACTATTTCAGGCATTAATTTCAGAGAAGAAATACTTTGTAAGTTAAATGTTGCTATTTATTTTTAATTTTTTATCTTTCAAGGAATAACATTTCCCCCAGAGTTTGTTTTTTTTTTTAAATGTATCCATGTTAATCTCCTACCTTATGTCTCATTCTGTCCAAGTCTCTTAGGAGGAATCTCATTAAGAAAATGAAATTGCCCCTGATTCTATCACTATAGATAGCTCTGGATGACATAAAATTAATGCTGTCCCAGTACACATTTGAAACACAAACCAATCAAGATCTTACACTGGTAAGGCACATTTAATTGATAACATTTAGCTAAAGATAGAATGAATGATCTTTGTCAATGCTAATGCGATATCTGACATCTTTAAAGCAAAAGAAGTAATTCTGATTGTTTCTTTTTAATGTGAAGCATATTTCCATTATCAATGTATGTAGCTATGCATAATGACCTCTACATCCTTTGTAAAGTAGGTTTTATAGATTGTTATTTCATCATTCTTTTTGCTACATGCCCATAGATTTAACTGCTAATAAGATTTTCGTTGTTTTTTTTTTTTTTAGAAAAGTTCTAAAATGTTATACTTTGCTAATTACGCAGGATAGAGTGAAGGGAAGGTGTGTTTGATTACCCATTCTACAATTCTCCAATGACTTAGAGAAGAAATGAGAAAGGTTTGCCAAGTTATATTTGGAAAATACATATTCAAAAAAATATGTAATATATATGTACATACAATATCTGAACATATGTGGGGGTGTAAAAGATGCGGTTTTATTTTAGATAATTATACAAAAATTCACGTGAACATTTTCTGAATCATTTGTATAAGCAATTTAAATCAAGTGTTACAAAGCAATGTGTGTTGGTGTGTTCTTTTTCATTTATAGTTGTATTGGTCTTATACTTGTATTGGTCCACTTTAGTGTACATGGTAAAATATATATGACGATACAAATGGGAAAAGGATAGAGCAAATTTTTAATGTAAGTAATATATTCTAAATGAGTAAAGCTAAAAGTCATGGTTTCCCAAACATTTGGTTCTGCAATGCTTTGAGTAGAGAAAAGTAGTAGAAAAGTGAAATCATCATCACAGTAAAGATACAGAAAACTCAAAAAAATTTCATTGTTAGACATCAGTGTCTTATATACTGTACAAAGAAATGTGATTACAGCTGAAAAACACCCTCAATCATATTATATTTAAATTACTTTGATTTTTTTTGGTTTATCGTTTCATGTGTTAATAGTAAGTAAATTCATCATAGTTACATATTTCTACATAATTGAGAAATATTACAATGAAAATAATTTAAAGAAATACTGGATAAGTAATAAAATACTTCTCCCTTTAAAGTATGTTTTGTACATTACTCAGAGAAGGTAGCTTACCTGAAGGTCAGCATAGAATAGTTTAGTGAAAAACCCATAAACTTGACCTTTCCCACTGAGCATTTTATAGTAAAAACAAATAAAATAGGCTAACAAATGGTAGAAAAGGGGATGTTTTTTGACCTGATTTTCATCCTTTGTATTATATATATGCATGTTTACTGAAATTACCCTTAATGGACATTCCTACACCACCTACCCAAAAGTTCTCACCTTTGTGAAAAGGTTCTTTGCATGTTCAAGCTTTGCTCAAACTGAACCTTCTCAATGAATAAAACAGCACCATGACTTTCATACTTTCATTTTATACATTGATATGGCCTTATTCTTCTACTCATATAATTTCAAACTGTAATGCTCAGGTTAAGATAAAAATATTTGCTTTCTTTTGTTTTGTTGAAAGCTCTACCAATTTGTTCTAGAAACAGATTCTATTCCTCAGCAAATCAGATTGGCAGAACTCGTTCTAAATCAAATTTATCGAAACTTTATATAGAGATGATATTATGATAGACAGAAGGAAATACTATTTCAAGCAATTTCAGAAGTGATTCTTACAGAGATTTCTTATTTAAAACTTGACCAGAACTATCATGTACACCTGACTTCCCTTTAAGAATTCTATTTGAATGGAGAAAGAAAATTATAAAATAACATGACAGCACCAAAAAATAAAACAAGTAAGTATGCCACTGATAGAAGAAAATATTTAAGGAACCTCTGGAAAATAGCAAACAGATAACACTTGATTGGAAAAAAATAGAACAAAAAAACTGTCTTCAAAATCAGCCAGGACCTAAGGGAAAATTCTTCTTGCCAGGAGAGACCCAAAGAAACTCATTGTCAAGAATCTCATAAACAGCTAGCTTTAAAGTTATCATCAAGAGATAATAGATAAATTGCTTGCCTATATGTACCATTCAAACCCAGATCTCCAATTAAAGCAAGAAAAATACAGGAAGAAAAAAAAGGAGGAGTTGGTGAGAGGTAGAATTTCTAGGACTGTGAAAAAGCCTGAGGTAAGTTCTGATTTTCAAAATTAATATGGGATAAAGAAGAATACATTCTGTCCATAAGTAAAATCATAAAGTTTGTCTATGAAATTAAAGTTCTTTGGATCACTCATTTTGCTTCACTATCTGCATAGGCTTTCTAAAGAAAAGTGTGCTCATTAGACTACTCTGCTCGCTCCAATGCAGAATCCTACATTTGATTTTCCATTTGGAGGGATCAAGGTCATGGAATGAGACTTGTAGAGTTGTTAAGAAATTCTTTCTTCCATAACCATGTTGTGCAACCATATTTGATCCACACAAAATAGCATGCCAACAATGATTGCCAGACTTTTGAGGCAAATAAAAACATTAAAAAATAATTGCACAATAATAAACACAACTGTCAGCCACACAGTAGGGTTTGAAAAGCAGTTATAATATGGAAACTTAAACTTTTTGAATTTTAGAACCATTCTGGATTTATAGAATAAATATTTTCCCTATGGTCCAGACTCAGTTTCCCCATAAATATCTTAGATAAATATAGTACATTTGCCACAATTAATGAGTCATTATTAGTAGCTAAAGTTCATACTTTATTATCATTTCCTCAGTTCTTTTTTCTAATTTAATTTTTCTGCTCTAGGATCCAATTCAGGTCACCACACTACATTCAGTAGTCTTGCCTCCTTAGACTCTTTCATACTGTGAGTTTTTCTGACTTTCCTTGTTTTTGATGACCTTGACAGTTTGAGCTTTACTAGCCAGATATTTTACAGAACGTCTCTCAATTGGGATTTCTATGATGTTTTTCTCATGATTAGACCAGGGTATTTGGGGAGAAAGACTGCAGAAGTATAGTGCATTTTATCACATCCTATTTAAGTGTATATTCATTTTTTTTTAAGATTTTATTTATTTATTTGTTTGACAGAGAGAGAGATCACAAGTAGGCAGAGAGGCAGGCAGAGAGAGAGGGGGAAGCAGCCTCCCCACTGAGCAGAGAGCCTGATGCAGGGCTCGATCCCAGGACCCTGAGACCATGACCTGAGCTGAAGGCAGAGGCTTTAACCCACGGAGCCACCCAGGTGCCCCTTAAGTGTATATTCTATCAATATAACTTATCACTGTGATGTTAACTTAAATCACCTGGCTCGAGATAGTCTTTGTCAGGTTTCTTTACTATAAAGTTACTCTTCTTATTTCTCCTTCCCATTCTGTACTTTGGGGAAGAAAGTCCTCTATGTGCAGCCCACACTTAAGAAGTAGGGAGTTAGGATTTAACTTCTTAAGGGTAGAGTATCAAAAAAATATTTGGAATTCTTCTGCACAGATTTATTTATAAATAATTGAGATATAAATCCAATACTAATTGGATCTGAGATATAATCCACTACTAATAAATTTTGTTGTTCAAATTGTTCCCTGTTTAGTCATTGGGGAGATTTTCAGGGTTCCTATATCCCTTTGATATTTTCTTCCTTCCTTCCTTCCTCCCTCCCTTCCTTCCTCCCTTTTTTCCTTCCTCCCTTCCTTCCTTCCTTCCTTCCTTCCCTTATTTATTTACTTATTTTTTACGAACACTGTCTTATATTCTGGCATGGCATGTATCCAGGCTCATCTTGTATGTTTCCTGCTTTAGTCCTACAAGTAGCCATTTTCTCTAAGGAGACTATGATTGTAAACTTTTCCTTATATAAAAATGTCTATAAATATTTCTCTGTGTAACCAACTATATCCATATTAAATTAAACATGAGTACATACTGATGACTCCAACTCTGAGCCATTTCCACATGAATTGTTCTAGCTTCTCCTTGATTATCCATAAGCTCCTTGTTCCAGCAATGAGAAATTTGTCTACTAACACTTGCTCCCATTTAGTTAATCGTTCAATTCCATTGTACAGATACAGTGATTTCAGAATTGTTAGCCCATATTCTTGTGGGGAGATGGGTTGAGGGAACACCTTGTCAGAGTGTGGGGCTTATGTTCAGTTCTTTCTGCCTTTATTGCCACTTATTTCCAAAGTTGCTTAGGTTAATACCTTAACCTGCCTTTGGTTAAGTTATTTCATATACCTGCAATACATTTAAATTCTGTTGCCACAACTTGCATTGCATCCTGGGATACTCTGACCTCCTAAGATAGATAGATGATAGATAAATAGATATTTACATAATTATATATGCATATAATTACATAGAAGATATATATATCTTGAGATATATATTTTTACATAAAGTTTTATAGTTTGTACTGTAAATTTCAACATGTTTTGATAAATGCAATGTTGTGTATCTATAATTATGGTATCACGTGTAGCCCTATAACCTCAAAAGATCTCTTTCTTCAGCTATTCAATCCTCTTCTCTATCTCTGAGCCCTTTAGTACCCACTGATTTGTTTATTCTCTACAAAGTTGTACCTTTTTCAGAATGTCATATAATTGAAATCACAGGTTATATAGCTTTTTCAGACTGGCTTCTTTCACTAGCAATATGAATTTAAGATTTCCCCATGTCTTTTCACGGCTTGACACCTTGTTTCTTCTTATTGCTGAAGAGTATTTCAAAGTATGAATGAATGTATCACAGTTGCTTACCCATTAACCTATTACAGGACACTGTGGATGCTTGCACTTTTTTGGTGATTGTAAATAAAGTTTCTCTATATATTCATGTACAGATTTCTGTGTGGACATAAATTTTGAACTGAAGTGAGTAAATACCAAGCATGTATAATTGCTGGATTATATGGTAAGAGTATGTTTAGTTTCATAAGCAACTGTCAAACTATCTTCTGTATCTAAAGCATTTTCCATTTCCACCAGCAATGAATTAGGAGTTCCTCTTGCCTGTATCCTTGTTGTCAGTTGATAGTACCAGTTTTTTTTTTTTAATTTTAACCATTCTAATTGGTGTAGTGGCATCTCGTTGTTTTAATTTATAATTCTTTAATGACAAATGATGTTGAGCAAAATTTTGTATTCTTATTTGCCATATATATAACTTCTCTGGTGAGGGATCTCTTCAGACCTTTGCCCATCTTTTAATTGGACTGTTTGTTTGCCTTTTTTTTTGAATTTTAAGTTTTCTCTGTATATTATTTATATATATGTATATACACATTAGATAAAGAAAACAGTTCAACTTCTAATCTTTTTTTAAATATAAAAATTCACTAGATATCAATCTATTTTAAAGAAAACAAACCTGGAATTTGCTTGTTCTTTGAATTAACTTGTTTGAATTTCCTTTGGGTAAATTAAATTTGAAACTATTAAAAACAAATTCTTATAAAGAAATCCTAACAGTAAAATACATAAATATTAACCTCTGTTATTTATAAGATAAAATTGAATATTTTATTCTTATTGGACAATGTAAGAAACACTATTTGTCTTGAATTCACTAGTGATTTATTACGAAAGACCAATAATTCACAAAATAAGCAAAAGTTGCTTTACAAATTCTTGATTCAATCTACTTGAATGTATAGACCAGGCTGATGTTTATATTTTTCATTTATTATTTATTTAACATCTAAACAAGATCATCTGCTATATAAACATTATTCTTAACATAGTTGGTTATGCCAACCATCATTATTTATTCAAAATTGAGAAAAAATGTTAAGATGTTTTGATTGTTTGATATCTTTACCTATTAATGCTAAGCCTATGCTTATGTTCAGCAAATATAAAAAGTACTTCCTACACTATCTGGATAATTTCTCCTTTCCATTATTGATAACAGACTCAGATTACATCCTTTTTCAATCAAGTTATGTATATAAAGTTTATAAAACATTCAGATGACATGCTGCTTTAATGATCGGCATTTATCCCTTCTTAGATATTAAGGCACACCTGACTTGATATAATAAAAATGGTTCATGATGCAGTTTTTTAGTTACTGAGATTCAGTTTTTCTTTATGGTTGGTGTTCTGGCTATCTTTATGTTCACATTCAGATCCAAGCTCCACCCTGTGAATCTTGATACGCTGATATATTTGGACTACATTAAAATTTCCTTTCCTTTTGGCTTCTGGTGGTTTTCCCAATGAAAAGCACTAGTATGAATCATGGGGCAAGGTGAGAGTTTGATTACATATTAAGCAAGCATTCCTCACTGCAGACTCACTTGGCCAACTGTGCCCCACTACCAAAAATCACAGGCCATGTCAGATAATCCTCTTTACTTGTTCAAACCTGTCTTTGGCTCCCTCCTCTTTCCTTATATTCTCTCTCTCATTTTCTTTCTTTCTCTAATAAAGTGATCTTATTTACTAGCTAGATAAAACCTATTGTGCATGTTTCTAAAAATGCCAAACTTTTTGTACATTTACATAAAAAAGAGAAAATCAATCAAATTTTACTCAGAGAATAAACAGTGTAAAAAATTCTCCTGTATCATGAATGTTCTTGTTTATTATTTATGATAGTAAGAGATCTGTTCACTTTGCCAAAATTATCAGAAAACTGATATATTTATAGGAAAAATATGTAAAATATATATTTAATTAATCTGCTCCCAATTCTAATTATCTTTCTCAGCCACTTTGAAGAAGACTTTCTCTATGATAATGTATATAACTGTATAAGAATGGCCAGTTTAAAACAAATAATAATATTTTCTTATACTTTGTATTATACTAGAAAATAAAAATATTCTATATTACATGTATTTCATTCTCTTTTTAGCAGATGTATCTCTAAATTAGTAAATGTTGACATTCATTATGGTAGAAAATTTGTTCATTTAGATTCTAGCACAGTGAACTTAATATAAATGGTATATTCAAACAGTATACAGTTATTTAATGAATATTTTCAAATTAATTAAAAACAAAGATAACAAAGGTAAAAATGAAAAACATCATTGAAAACTTGATTGAATAAACAAAAAGGAATGATATCTCAATTTAAATCAAATTCTGCTCAAGGTATAAAAATTTCAAATTTTCTTTTTCGGCTGATTTTTTTTTTTCAGTAGCACTCATATTAACAATTATCTTAGAATGCAGATGCTAAAAGTTTTAACTCATGCCTTTTATTAACTACTGAAAATGTTGATATATATGGAGAATAATGTCTAGATTGAATTCTAATGTCCAAATAATTTTTAGTGCTATATAAGCACAACTTTAGAAAAAAAAAAACAACGGAAGAGTTTTTAGATCAGAAAAACAAAGTCCCTGTCAAGATTAGCAATGCAACTTTAACTATAAACTAAATTTTTACTAACCATTGTCAAACCTTACCCCACCATCATTATCATTTTAAATCTCTCAATTATGATGCATTGGAAATCAGTTGCTGACTAGTGTCTTGTTCTAATCCTTTTCTTTTTGCCATAAAAATAGTTTTAAATCAATTCTTTACACTACTTAATCCCTCAGACTTAATTAAATTCCAAAGCACCATTATCTGACTTGTATTTTGTTATAACTGGGGTATCCCATGGGTTACGTTGCTGCTGGCTGTTTTTCCAAAAGCTATTTTTATGGATAGTTTGAGCTTACTTGCATTGTCAGAAATTGGTTATAACTTATTTTAACAAAAGTTTGACAAGTGTGATTTTTCTTCACCAATAAGGCAACAAAGTAAAGAGCTGGAAATACCCTTCACAGTCACAGCAACATTGTCCAGGGGGTATAGAACAGTAGAATATCAAAGATACAGAAATTGTTTTATCCTCAGCTAAATAACTGGCATACAGATTTAAAATTTATTGTTCTAATTATATTGTTTACACTGGAGATTTTTCATATTGTGCATGATCCATTTTTAGTATCAAGGACACTTTATGCTCTTCCCTTTCTTCCAAAGCTGTTTTATTTCCAATTTAAAAAGCTGTTATACATCTAATTTGGCAGGAGTAAACTGTCTAATTCTCTTCTGTTCACAGCCATGGTGAAACAATTTAAATTTACATTTTATATGAAATCTTGAAACTTTTCATTAAATATACCTATAGTCTTTTATTTAAGTAGTCCTTCTATTTACTATTTAGATTATCTTCTCCTAAAGTTAGCTCTGACTATGTTGCAGTGGTTTATAAATTTGTGTAATCAGCATAAAAAATATACTGAAATATTCTTGAGTCATTCACCATGGAAGAAAGCTAAAATGAAGAAATCACACAAAAATCTAAATAAGAAATACAATATACATGCATTAAACAGAGACTATAAACTCTAAAATGATTAATATAGCACATGAACATGTTTAAAGTAGAAATATTAGAATGCATTTATGAAATATGTGCATCAATATACATTCTCCACTTTCATCTTAAATTGGTCTGGTTGCAAATATTTAGTCTCCTTTCTTAAATGGATCTAGTGAAGTAATATTTTTATTTAATTTCAAAAGCAATCATATTTCTTATTCAAGGGTGCTCTGGGAGGTTTGATATGTAACATCATACTTTTTTTTAATGGATGTGTTCCAAGTTCAGTGGTATTAAACACAATACCAATAAAAATTCCAAATTGGAGAGGTGGAAAATAGGAATTTAGTGCTGGAAGTAGTTGTAGTGATTATGTAGTTCATCCCCCTCATTTTATAGCCTGATGGACTGGAGGATATCAAGAGCACTTGATGTTGACTGGTTCATGAAAGCAAATTGATTGTAGAGCTAGGATTTGAACCCAGATCAACCTGGGACATAACTCCCAGCACAAATCTGTTACACTAGTCGACAACACTAGTATTAGTATTTGTACCCGTGTGCCATTAAATTAATTCTACAGATTCTTCTCACTGTCTTGGAATTGTGTTTTTAGTTAGACTCTTTACACACATTGTTTCGACTTGAATTTGTAATCTAAAGTTAACTTGAAAAAGCATGAAAGATAGGTCGTGTGTTAAGGTAAAGGCATATTAATTTTCCAGAAATTCATAACAATTTTAAATACAAATTCGAGTCAGTCAAATATAATCTATATTAAGTATACCACATGTTACAGTTGCAAAATTCCTTAGCACATCTTCTTAGCTAGTATCTGTGAGATGGAGAGTGGAAAATTTGGGGAACTGTCAAGTCATTCTTTATGTCATTCTCTCCTGAATTAGTTGAGGATTCCTACAGAGAAAACAATTTCTATTAATTATAAATAAAATTGATGTTTTATTAATTATATATAACATTTTTCATTGTGATACCTTTAGGATAACATCATATTAAATTTCTTGACATATTATATTTTCTCTGTATTTGCACTCCAAAATATTCCTAATCTAGTATCACAATTTTTTTTTTTTTTTTTTTTTAAAGATTGTATTTATTTATTTGACAGAGAGAGATCACAGGTAGGCAGAGAGGCAGGCAGAGAGAGAGGAGGAAGCAGGCTCCCTGCTGAGCAGAGAGCCCGATGCGGGGCTCGATCCCAGGACCCTGAGATCATGACCTGAGCTGAAGGCAGAGGCTTCAACCCACTGAGCCACCCAGGCACCCCCTAGTATCACAATTTTTAAAATAACTTTTCAATATGTAAATTATAATTGTTCTTTTTCCTCTATTCAAAAAATAACAGCTTTATTGAATTTAATTTGCATGTTATACAATTCACCCATTTAAGTGTAGATCAGTCACTTTTAGATATTCACATAGTTAAGTAACTCTTGCCACTATATAATTTCATAATATTTTATTCATTCCCTAAAGAAACCCTATAGGCTCTCTCCCTTCATCCCTGGCAACCAGTAATCTACTTTCTGTCTCTAAAGATTTTCCTATTCTGGAAATTTCATATAATGAAATGATACCATAAGTGCTAATTTGATACTCACTTATTTTACTCGGCATAATGTTTTGAAGGTTCACCCATGTCATAGCCACGTATTAGCACACTGTTCCTTTTTATTGCCAAATAATATTCCATTTTATGGACAGATCATATTTTGTTGATCTGCTTATCAGTTTCTTAATGCCTTTTATCAGGTTGAAAAAGTTACCTTCTATTTCTAGTATGTTGAGTATTCTTACCATGAATAGGTATTGCTTTTTCTACATCTATTAAAATGATTATATTCTTGGGCACCTGGGTGGCACAGATAGTTAAGCATCTGCCTTCAGCTCAGATCATGATCTCCAGGTCCTGGGATTGAGCCCCACATTGGGCTCCCTGCTCAGTGGAGAGTCTGCTTCTCCCTCTGCCTTTGCCTCCCCAACTCCCCTGCTCATGCTTGCTTGCTGTCTCTCTCTTTCAAGTGAATAAACAAAATATTTTTAAAAACTGATTATATTCCTTTTTCCTTAATATATTAGTATCTGGCATTAAATTGGATGATTTTTAGCTACTGAACAAACTTTAAAAACCTGGGATAAAGGCCACTCAATCAAGGCACATAGTCCTTTTTATATGTACTTTATTCAATTTGCTATTTTTTTTTAAATTTTATTTATTTAGAGAGAGAGAGAGAGTAGGTAGAGGGGCAGAGGGAGAGGGAGAGAATCTCAAGCAGGCTCCATGATCAGCGTGGAGCCCAACTCGGGGCTCAGTCCCATGACCCCTGATATCATGAACTGAACCAAAACCAAGAGTCAGACACTTAACCACTTAACCAATTTAACCAACCCAAGAGACCCTGCCATTATTTTGATAAAGATTTTTATGTCTATATTAATAAGGAATATTAGTCTATGATATTATCTAATTGAGATGCCCTCAGTTTTGGCATCAAGATAATACTGGCTTCATAGAATGGGTTAGGAGATATTTTCTCTTCTGTTTTTTTTTTTTTTTTTTGGAAGAATTTCTAAAGAATTAGATAAATTTTTCTTTATGTGTTTGGTATAGTTTACTAGTATAGTGATCTGGGCCTGGGCTTTTCTTTATGGGAAGTTTTAAATGTACTGATTCCATTTCTTCACCTGGTTTGGGTCTATTCATATATTCTGTATCTTCTTGAGTCATTTTCAGCAGTTTATGTCTTTCTAAGAATGTGTCCTTTTCATCTAAGTTATCTGATTGGTTGGCTGTTCATAATATTCAACCTGTAATTCTCTTGGGACAGGGATCTTGTGGAATCCAAACTCAATCTGTCTCTTCCACATTCTGCTAGGCCCCTGGTTTCCACAGCCACCATAGTTGTAAAGCTGCTCGTGGGTGGCTTAGAAGGAGCCAGGAAGAAGGAGATTGGGATAAATTAAGTTAAAACTTTCTGAAACTAAAAAATTTCATTCAATGTAATTTTCAATAAAATTTTCTCTTGGTAATCCATTATGATAAAAGAAAAAATGGTAGGTATTAGTAAACTTAATAAACGTGTGTGAAACACACCATATTAAAGATCAGGGGTGGCTTTGTAAAATCTGCCTTTTTAGATCATCCGATATAATTACTTTTTAAATTTGTCAGTTTCATTTATTTTGATATTTAAGTAATGAAAATTATCTTGCCAAATAATATTACTTTATTCTTAAACTTATGGCTATAGTAAAATTAACTTCACCTGAGTTTTAAAAAGAAGAAAAATGGGGCCCCTGGCTGGCTCAGTTGTTAAGCGTCTGCCTTTAGCTCAGGTCATGATCCGGGGTTCCAGGGATCGAGCCCCACATCAAGCTCCCTGCTAGGCTGGAAGCCTGCTTCTCCCCCTCCCGCTTCCCCTTCTTGTGTTCCAGTTGGTCTTTGGGAAAAAGTACTATTTTGTTTTTTTAGGGATTGTTTTATGTTTCAAAAAACATTTTAAAGATTTTATTTATTTCACAGAGAGAGAGAGAGAACGAGCACATGCACAAGCGGGGGAACAGCAGACAGAGGGAGAAAGAGAAGCAGGCTCCCCCTCAGCAGGGAGCCCTGTAACCACCCCTCGGAACAATGTACTGACCAAACATGCTTATGATCCCTTTAAATGAGTATACTCAACCACGAATCCTATACTGCTTGATCAGCCGTATCTTGCTCATCTATAATCTCCTTCGACTCCTTTGTTGATTGTTATCTTGTATCCAATAAATACCTGACTGAGGAGTTGTTCTAGGCAGCAGTCCTCTCAACTGCCGACCTCTGCTCCTGTTCTCTTGAAGCTGACTTGTTTGTGCCTCATTCTCCTCCTGTGCGCTGTTGGAAAGCGGCAGAGCCCAATGCAGGGCTGGATCCCATGACCTGAGCCGAAGGCAGAAGCTTAACCAACTGAGCCACCCAGGCACCCCTGTGTTTCAAATTTTTATTTAAATTCTAGTTAGTTAACATATAGTTAAGAGTCTCTCTTATGGTTTGCCTTCCTCTCTTTTTTTTTTTCCTTTCCCCTATGTTCATCTGTTTTTTTTTTTGTTAATTTCACATATGAGGGAAATCATATGGCATTTATCTTTCTCTGACTTATTTCACTTAGCATAATACTCTAGCTCCATCCTATTTTTAAGGAGATCTGGATTGCTGGAAATTTATATGTTGCCTTACTTTTTATATAATTTTATAGTCAGTGGTGCTGTGCTGGATAATGACTGTGGAGCAAACCCACTGGTTTTAAGTACCATGCAGTGTGTATTTAAGGTGGCTGGTGGATTAAAGTCATTTCTTCCACTGACCAGTGAAATTTCATACTATGGGGGAGTTCCTCATCCTTGCATAACAGATCACACTGGCCTCTCTGCGTATTCATGGTCACCCACAACCTTAGCACCCAGAGTTCATTACATTCACTCTACTAAAAATCTCTGACCCAAAACAACCTTGGTGCTGTGAGTATTCCAGGACAAGAGCAGATGCAATATTGCATGTGTTCATTTCTACATGTTTTTGAAAGTTTTGTGTACAACAAAATACTATTTTTTTTTTTACTAGAGCTTGAGACAAGAAATGAAATCTATGGTGTGTGATGTTTAGCAAGCTCAAAGTGAAAGAGGTCTGTTTAAAACAATATTACTTAATGGAACCCATACACCTAGATTTGCTACATATGGTCATTAATGTTTGTTTATCGATTGTTGATTAAAAAAAGACAAATGTGCTAATTAAAAAAAGTACAGGGAGGAAAGCATAAAATTACAACCACTTATAATCTGACCTCATGGATACTGCTAGTATATATGTTTTCTTTTATAGCAGTTAATGGATGAAAGTTAACATAAAAATTAGTAGGTGAACGCCGAAATGGAAAGATATATACTTGCCTATATAAGGCGACACCATATAAATAACTTACATCTTGCTTTATTTTCTCTACATATAAGAATCTTTCTGCCATTAGATTTTTCATATTCATAATGGCTGCATGGTGTTTCAGTGTATGCATCTGTTGATTCACAACCTCTCTGGGAGCTTTCCAGGTATAATTTAAAACCAGCCCCTGCACACATGGTGGGTAAAGAGAGATCAAAGAAAGAGGTAGACCAGTCCAGATTGGTGGGTGACAGTTTTCTTTGCAAGGGAACACTTGAGAACCTCACCTTGGGCAGCAAAAAGATGAGTAGATTTCTGTCCCTGCCTGTTGGAATCTTAGAAGTTTCTATATAGAGGTCTTAACTGGCTTCAGTCATGTACCCAGGCCAGATAGCTACCACACCACATCTGTGTCTCAAGGCAGCTTCTGAGAGCAGAAGGGGCAGGTGAAACCAACACTCTAAGGACTGGGAAGGGGGTGGGGATTACCCAAGTCTAGCTTGAAGGTCAACTGGCAGTCATGTCTTTTTTGTGACTTACTCCAATATTGCGCCTATTATGATGGGCTCATACAGTCTCATATGCTCCTCTTCCACTCCTCTTCCTTCCACTGTGCCCTCAGTGGTCAGCAAAGGGTTTCCCTAGCATGGAGGTATCTCATTTAACAGCAATCTGGCTGCATTGGAGGCAGAAGCCACAGTGACAACACTGGCATGTGCAAGAGAAAACACAGGTTACGACAGCAATTCTCAAGATCAGTAAGAACTTTTTCCACCAACAGCCCCATGATCCCAGTCATTGATTTATTGAACTCTCTATTCTGGGAGTTAGATCGCTCAGGGCATTACTTGTGCCCTTGTGTAATTTACTAAAGGTGACACATTAGCAGACTCATCAGGTATGAACACACAATATTCTGTTCGTAGAATGTCACAAGTACATCTTTGTGAGGCAGTCCAAAGCTATCCCGTTTTGGAAGATAGCTTTTCTCATTAGTGTTCAGTAAGGACAGGCTCTATTGGCTATCATGTAAGGTTTGCTGGGTAAACTTAATGAAGGCTTTTATGTGTGTTATAATGTACTCCAGGCTAATGAAAGGGACAAAGACTGCAGCCAAATGATCACACCAGTAGACAACAGAAAATGCTTAACTGCCTTGAGGAGAAGGTTGGCAATTGTAACCATGGGTCAGATTTTCCCCTGTGCCCAGGAAAACCCAGGGCACAGCAGCCCAACAACCCAGGTAGAAGCCACACTGGGTCCCATTTGGAGCCACCTAATGAATACTTGGTGATGCAACCAGTCAATGCCAAACCAGTTGCTATCCATTAATATGGCAGAATGACTACACAGTTCCAGTGATACCCATCCCATATTCTTGGTATAATTGGATTGATTCTTTTTAGAGTGATTTTTCTGTTACCAACATAGGGATGCGCAGGTGCTAAGTGTTCAAAATCTGGGGTAAGCCACATAAACCCATCCCAAATCTGAGTATAGTTACTCATGGCTCCAACAGAGGTATTTTTAGGACCCTCTGGTCAGTAGTTTGACAGGCTTCCCGTGTAGTTTGACAAAATGAGAACATCCACACCTAGTGTAATTGAGAGTGTGTGTTATAGGCCAGTTCTCTGGATCAATATTGGTAATGTCAGGTAAATTGGAAATACTAGTTCTAGCTTGTTATTCCTTAGTGTACTGTTTTCGAACCTTCTAATTGCCTCCCTGGAATGGTGATGCCCACTGTGACAATCCTGAAAATCTAGAGAGCATAGCTGCCCACATACCCAACAGTTGGATTGATTTCTCCATCAGGCAAACAAATGGGGCCAATGCAGAGAGGTGTTTCCTTTAGGTGCTGATCCCATGACTGGACACCACAGGAGCAGCAGAAATCTAAAGATGAAAAACAGATATTTAGTAAAGATCCTGTATGGGGAAATATTTCCCTCTATAAGAATTACACTTGTGTCCTGATCCTTAGATGGTGATGTGGCTGCAGCTTTAGGAATTTGACCAGGTTGTACTAACATACACGATGGCTACTGGAGGCAGCAATGGCAAGTGTAAGAGGGACTGGGGATGGGATATTCCAGACCAGGAGCCCTACTGTCTCCCCTCTTTCAATGGTGCATATTCCATGCCAAGTATAATGCATTTCAACAGGTAAATCTTGCAGCAGGACAACAAGTTCCCAGTAGAAATTGAGTAGTTTCCCTTCCCCCAAGAGTACAAAGTAACTTGCCCACCCTGGCAAGACATCCCATTGTAAGTTCCAGTAGATAATTGCCCGAGCATGATGAGGCTTGATGTTCTCAGCAACATAGAATATTGATCCATGGTGAGAGTCAGGGCAAAGGACCTACCAGTTGATTATTTAAAGGTATTAAAGCCTGGGACAATACTTTAGTCCACCCAATGAAGGTCATTTTACTTGTTAGTAACTTAATCTCCTGGTTTAATATTCTTTTTGTTTTTGACCCTGCTGGTTGCATGGAGATGGAACCTCGATTCAATGGCATGTTCTTTTGTCAAGGCTTGTACAACATGACCTTCGAAATGTGACCCCTGATCACTATCTATTCAATGAGGGCATCCATACCTGGTACTCAGCTTTGAGAATTCCCTAAAAGTAGCAGATTGGTTTGCATGGTGACATGGGAAAGCTTGGGTTAAACCAGATGTTGTGTCCACACAAACCAGGGCATATTTAGAAACTTCACTTGAAGGAGAGGGGTAGTATGATCAGTTTACCAATCCCTTACTAGTTGAGAACTCTGGTGGATGGACCCAGCTTCTTTGGCAGCTGCCTTTGATATTGTTTAGAAGACATGTTGTTACTGCATTAATGAAATCACTGTATTTCAAGGGTAATCTAGCATCCTTGGCAATAAGCCATCCACCCTGGGAACTGCAGTGTCAATTCGTTCTAGTATCCAATCTGCTATATCTACTGAAGGGTCAGTTGCTATGGCTCATACCTGATCTAGGTATGAGGCATCAGCTTCCTGATGCCAGCAAGTGTCAGGGCCTTATGAACTAGCTTGTGGAAGAGTGAGGACTGCCTCAATCTCTTGCAGGTGGACCCAAATGTCTTTCCACATATCCTGACACCACAAGGTCCTCTTCATAACCACCCCTTGGCTTCCCATTTTCCAAGCCATAAAGTTAATCCCTTTAGAACAGCTCAACAGTCAGTGTAAAGGGTTCATGGCCAAGACTCATGAGTTATTACCAGCAAAACCACTCTGAGTTCCACCCACTAGCTGCTGTGGGTTGTTCCTGTTTCCATACAGGCAGTGTCAGTGTTGGCTGATTGATAATTGAAGTCCATGCAAATGGAATTGCCTTGACCAGATCCATCTGAATACCAGGCATCAGCAGGAATTTCCCTCATTCTCTGACTCTAGGCCACAGAGACCACCATAGAAATAGATTCCCGTGGGGAATCTACATACTCTACAGAACCTAACAGCACTCACATTCCAGGGACAAGGGGCTGGAGGACCAGATGCTCCTCTGTTGCAAATAAGCGTGTCCTTTGGTCAAAGTCAGGGTTTGAGCCATGGCAGAGATGGGTCTATGTTCTTATCATGATATATTGTGCCTTTGGGAGAGGCTGTACCTGGAAGAGCACTGCTGACACTGCTAGGAGATGTTCTATGGTTTTTGTATTTCAGGTTTCTGCCCCCTTCCAGAGCTGGGACCCAAATCCTAGGGATACTCTCTCCATCTGTTGTTTCTGCTACAGCATCCAACCCATGCTTTCTGGACTCAGACACGTCTAACTCAAAATGGTAGCCCTGCTTAGGAGATGCCTAGAGATTTAATCTGTCTTGGGGCGCCTGGGTGGCTTAGTTGGTTAAGTGTCTGCCTTTGGCTCAGGTCATGATCCTGGGGTCCTGGTTTCGAGCCCCGCGTTGGTCTCTGCTCAGTGGGAAGCCTGCTTCTCCCTCTCCCTCTGCCTGCTGCTCCACCTGCTGTGCACTCTCTCTGACAAATACATAAATAAAATCTTAAAAAAAAAATCTCTTATTAGTATTTTTGCTGTCGTGAAAGCGGCCTGTTGCTCTGATCCCCAGTCCCCTACATGCTCTTCCTTTACCAGGAGGCATAAAAGACAGAGGCATTGTGTCAGATGGAGAATAAAAGTCCTCCAAGACCCTAACATCCCTAAAAAGGCTTGCATCTCTTTCACATTTGTAAGGGTTGGATAGGCTTGTACCTTACCAATGACAATTTCTGGGACAGTGCCTGTGTGTTCTACCTGACCAAATGACTCACAAAAACTGCTGCAGTGCCTGGTCCTTGAATTTTTGTGGACTCACTACTCATCCTTTCCCTTGCACACTTTCCAGCAAAAACTGTTGTCCCGCAGTAGAGGAAGTCCTCACATGCTAATATTATATCCTTTCTCCTGCACTTTTGGATTTCTGCTGATTTGAGTAATTATAAGGAAGGGTTGAATATCTTTGGCCATACACTGAGGGCAGCATTTTGCATTGCCTTGTTTGGAGAAATTTCCATAAGTAGGGGTTTGGGGTCAAAGACATGATTAATACTGTTGCTAAATGATGGGAAATAACTATCTCATGCTGTTACTTTGCTTGCTTTGAAAATTGATCTATATTAAGAGGTTAACATTTTTATTTAAATAGAAGATAATATCAATTAAGTTTTACAGAACACCTTGGTGGCTCAGTCGGTTAAGCGTCTGCCTTCAGGTCAGGTCATGATCCCAGGGTCCTGGGATGGAGTCCCACATTGTTCTCCTTGCTCAACGGGGAGCTTGCTTCTCCCTCTGCCTGCCACTCCCTTTTCTTGTGTGCTTTCTCTCTTTGTCTCTTTGACAAATAAATAAATAATATCCTTAAAAAAAGATAATTAAGTTTCGCATTTTTTAGTTACTTGTAAAGCTGACAGTTTATAAGATGCATTTAATTATTCACGTTTGTTTTTCTTTCTTAAAGATTTTATTTATTTATTCATGAGAGACAGAGAGAGAGAGAGCCAGAGGCAGAGGGAGAAGCAGGCTCCCAGCAGAGCAGGGAGCCCGATGGGGGACTGGATCCCAGAACCCTGGGATCATGACCCGGGCTGAAGGCAGACACTTAACCGACTAAGCTACCCGGACACCCTTATTTCCGGACACCCTTATTTCCATTTTTAAAAAGATACTGAACCCTCTCAAGGATCAAATTTTGTATATGTGTAAGATACTGCTTTTTCTTTGCATGCTGTTTGATAACTCCAATTTTATATCAATATGATTTTATGATGTTCATAATGTCTGTGAGTTTTACAATGGTAATTATTTTAAATTTCTGATATTATTTATTTGTGCTTTATTTCTTTTTGAATAATTTCTCCAGAGGTATATCACTTCATTGAGCTTTTGAATAACCTACTATAAAAATATTAAATTATTGGATAGAGTTTTAAAAATATTTTTAAAAATTTGTCTCTTAAAGTTTATATTTTCTTCCTCTTTTCTTTAGATCAAATTTCCTGTTCTGTCTTTATGTTTTTGAGATAGTTGCATAGATCACCAATTTTTAGACTTTTTCCTTTTCTTAAACTTTTTTCTTTTCTAATATATAAATGTATAACTATAAAATTCCCTTCAAGTACTGATTTCATTACAGGCCGTAAGTTTTGATATATTGTGTTTTCATTGTCTTTTTATATTTAAAAACTATTTTTCCAGCTTTATGGAGATAGAACTGACATATAACGTGTGTAGTTTAAGGTGTACAATATGTTGATTTGATACTTAGATATTGAAAAATAATTACCATAACAGTGTTCACACCTCCATTAAATCAAGTTTTCCAATTTTTTGTTATCTTCTTTTATTTTCATTTTTCTTAGAAGTATATGCCTTAATTTCAACATATGAGATTTTCCAGTTATCTTTTAAGTAGATTTTTTTTTACATTATACTGAGATGTTAGAGAACTATATAATTTCAAATCTTTGAAATTTGTTGTGATTCAGCATATGATCAACTGCTATATATATCCATGTGCTCTTGGAAAGAATGTGTATTTTGCATGAGTGAAGTATTCCGTTTAGTATGTTATTTTAAATATGCACATAAATTCAAATCTGTTATATGTATTGGTCAAATATTCACTCTGCTCATTATTTGTGGTCATTTGTCAATTAATGAGAGACTTATTGTTCTTGCAGTTTTGTCCATTTTGGACTTTTGATATTAGACACAAAAATTTTGAATTTTCATATCTACCTGGTGAAATGAATGGACTTTTGATATTAGACACAAAACCTTGGACTTTTGATATTAGACACAAAAATTTTGAATTTTCATATCTACCTGGTGAAATGAATGTAAAAGCATGATGAGAAGAGGAAAGAAAAATATATAAATAAGAAAATGAAAGAAGATTGAGAGAATTTACCATAGCTGATAACATCCCGCATTTCATATCTATAAAAGTTTACATATGTTGATATGGGCACCAAATTGTCTAAGACAGAAATTGATCAGAACACGAAGTCCAAAAATACAGTTTTTAAAGTGGCACAGAAAATACATAGGTAAAGGGTATTTTGTACTTTGGATGTTGTAGTCATGCCAATAAATGATAAAGTTGCAAACACTGACTAGACCATAAAGTAAACAAACAATTTAAATATTCATGATTTATTCCCTGGAATGAATAAAATATTTGATTGTAAAAAACAAAATCATAAAAATTGGAAAATATATTTTAAAACTTTTGAAAGGCATAAGATCTTCCAGCAAGCAGAACATATTTTTAAATAGTGATTTATAAGATGAAATTTTTCAACTTTGGACTATCAAAGAAATAAGAGAGAACTCATAATAATAGCTCATTTATTTTATATCAATAAAAATATTGTAATTGGCAAAATTCTGCTTGTGAACTAATACATGTAAAATGTATCAAACTTAAATAATGAAACACTAAGCTAAACTCAATAGAAAATAAAATAGAATATTACTTGAATTTCTACCATAAAAACACAGTAATTTTCGATATTAGATATGCGTTTTTTTCAAACTCTGTCCAGGCATAAGGATATATTAATTCATTGCACAAATATATATTAAATGTATTGAATGCCAGTGGGTGGATGTTGGTGATATAATATTGAATAATTAAATCATTTATATATCATATTCTGGATACTATTCAAAGTCTTTCACATGTACTACCTTATTTAATGTTTACTGTAACTTCCAAAGGTAAGTTTTTATTTTTTTAAAGATTTTATTTATTTATTTATTTGACAGAGAGAGAGATCACAAGCAGGCAGAGAGGCAGGCAGAGAGAGAGAGGGGGAAGCAGGCTCGCTGAGCAGAGAGCCAGATAAGGGGCTCGATCTCACACATATCATTGAGGATAGTCAACATTTTACAACTTGAGTGGCTTATGTAGGATCAGAGGAATAATACAAAGTATCTCTGAAAGATTTTTTTCTTAATTTCTGAAGTTATATATTTCTTTTTGTCACATTATGGTCTTTGTGTGTTTAAATGCCAATTGTCTGTAAATCTTACCCTGTGGTTTCCCTTTTACCCCACTATAGGAGAATTAATTTTAAATCCTTCAAGTTTAATGTGGGAGTCTTTTTACATCTATTTATAGCAGTTAATTGATCATGTTCTAATTATTTATGCATGTCTATACTTCATTCTATATAGTAAATATCTTGAAGACAATACTATAATTTTATAGATGTAGTCCAAATTAGCGCTTTGTACATGACAAATACAGGAGTGAGATTAGGGTGGGGACTTCTTACCCCTTGGTTTAGGTTTCCATATGGATTGTCTTTAAGAGAACCATGCTTGACTTTAGATTATATCTTTTTACTACCCTCCAAGGAAAGAGAATGATTTATTTGTTTGATGAATTTTATTTATTTATTTATTTATTTATTTATTAGTTTTTTAAAGACTTTATTTATTTATTTGAGAGAGAGAGAGATCACAAGTAGGCAGAGAGGCAGGCAGAGAGAGAGGGGGAAGCAGGCTCCGTGCTGAGCAGAGAGCCGGATGCGGGGCTCGATCCCAGGACCCTGAGATCATGACCTGAGCTGAAGGCAGAGGCTTTAACCCACTGAGCCACCCAGGCGCCCCTTGTTTGATGAATTTTATAGAAAACATTTAAAATGTTCAACTCAGTTCCTTCTCTTTTCTACTTTTACACTTCTCCTGCCTGCAGATAACACACATTCTCAGCTCATTGGTATCAGAAAGTTAAGGATGGACTGCTTTGAAGAGATCTGTCATTATCAAGCTATTCCTATATGCATAGGTCTCCCTATATTAAGGATAAATTATTTGTAAACCCATGTGCCCATATATAAAAGCCACATTCTCCAGTCAATCTTTAGAAGTAATAAAGCTGAGATTTTGACCCCACCTGTCTGGACTCAGGGAGGGGAAAAGGATTATTATTTATTAGTCCTTGCCAATCATAGCATCTAATGCATTGACTATGAATACAAAAAATAGAGAATAGAATTAAAGAAATAAAATGTGGAGGATGGATTGAGACCGAGGTTTAGAAAACATATATGTGGAATTGGGACATTTTTCAGGTCACTGTAAATTACAGAAGTTTGCAAAATTGAGTGACTATTTTGGTACAGGAATACCAGCTTTGTGGGTTGTTAGTTTGTTGGATGCTGTACTTGATACGAAATTTTATAAGCACATTCTTACCTTAGCACACATGGATATGAAAAAAAATGGGGCTCTAAGCAAAAATTAGTTTTCAATTTTCAGTGCAGTCATGTAACAGATAAAATTCAATAGCAAAGATTTTCTGTTGGACTGTAGTTCTCATCCAAGTGTGTGAAATAGAGTCTGTGAATTATGTATTGTTTAAAGTTTACTATGTTTTCAGCCACTGTTTTATTACTCTAATTACATAACCCATTAGCCCCATCATACATGAGAGTCTACCTTAAGTTTTTAGGTTCTAGGGGTGCCTGGGTGGCTCAGTGGGGTAAAGCCTCTGCATTTGGCTCAGGTTATGATCTCAGGGTCCTGAGATGGAGCCCCACATCAGGCTCTCTGCTCGGCAGGGAGCCTGCTTCCCCCTCTCTCTCTGCCTGCCCCTCTACCTACTTGTGATCTCTTTTTCTCTGTCAAATAAATAAATAAAAATTAAAAAAAAAGTTTTTAGGTTCTAAAGTAACCACAACAAAGGATGTGATGCCAGGAACCGTAGAAGTCACCTATGTCTGACTTCTCTCTGGCTAAAACTAAGCAAAATAAGAAATTGGAGAGAAAGAATTTTGAACTGGTTATGCCATGGGCAATTAACACATAAGATAATTTACTTTTCACAAGAATTCCCTAGGTCTTTATTTTGGAATTTAACCTTCAAAGAAAATTTTATTTCATCTTTATTATTTCCTTAGGAATTTCATAACGGGAGACAGTGCTGTTAAAACTCCGTGTATTCTAATGCCATTCATTCAATCTCATCCCAACCCCATGATGAATTTTATTCTACATATATGCTTGAACCAAACTTGGGACAAGAAATTAAACAGACTTGATTATAAAATAACTTTGGAGTTAGTATATTGATGTCTTTACTGTTTGGTAGTGATATCATTTGAAGGCAAAATTCATATTTCCAATAGCAGTTCCAGAAGTAGCGACAGAAGAGTAGAGTTTTTATTTTCTTAATTTTTTCTACAAATGTAGGTCAAGTCTATTTAATTCAGGTGGAAATATTGTTAAACAAATACATCCACTTAATTGGGATTTTCCCTAAAAGTTACTTTTCATAAATAATAAAATTGGTATCTTATTTCTGCCAATTAGATTCCTTTCTCTTTTTCAAAAATTAGATTGGGAATATGGGAAACATGTAGTTTTTTTTCTCTGTTTGAGGCATAAACATTTGCCTCCTCCCAACTTTAAGGAAGTCATTGACTCACAAATTAAACATTTCAACATAGACTGAAAATTTCTAGACAAAATGCAGTTAATGAGAAGGTCATGAAAATGACTTTTAATGGCACTCATATTTTTGATGTTTGGAATTTGGAAATAGTTGGCTGCTCTAACCCTGCAAACCTCCAAATTACTAGATCCCTCACCAATTTTGATTGCAGGTTATATTCAGAGAATGCCCCTGTTAGCCAAGATATATTCCATCTTATCTCTAGTCTCAAATTGATTAATTCCTTCCTAAGGTTCTTCTTTGTTCTCTCTTTTGTGATAAACAAACATATGTTCTGACTTTTCCTAGTCTCTTTGGTTAGATCTTCAGGTTTTTTTAAGCATATGTTCTGTTTTCCAATCTATTGAAGATAAGAAATTTATCTCATTTGCCATAGCATAACAAGTGTCATCAGATTTCCAGCTTCAATATTTATATCACAGTGCAAAGAGTCCAATTTATAAGACACAGATTATACCTCCAATATTAATAGCTCCAGTATTAGGTTATTGTTACATGAAGGCAACACAATTGTAACAAAGAGACCTTAAATATGACTTAAATAAAATACAGATTTTTCTCTTGCATAGAATCCAGAGGAGAGAAACTCAGAGATGACTCTACCATTTTTAGCATGTAGTGTTCATCTCTGTGTTTTAAGCATAAGCTCTAAGACACTTCACAGTATGTAGAAAATGAGGGAAAAAAAGAGGTATCTTATAGCTTTCTCTTAGAGATTGTGAAGAGACTTGGTGTAATTTCCAGTCATCAGCCTTTGGCCAGAACTTGGTCACATGGCCAAAACTAGCTATGAGCAATGCTTAGGCATGCTATTTATAGGTAGGCTGCCATCTTCTCAGAGAAAACTTGGGAAAAGACAGGTAAAATAGATGTTGATTGGACAATTGTCTGTCTTTTCACATGCTGAAATAATTTATTTTGAGTCTTCCTTTATAGTTCCTTCTTTACAAAGATGATTTTATGGCATCTTAAAATCATAAAAAAGAATATATATATATGAATTAGAACTATTTATTATAAACAGAAATTCAGAGAAAACCACTTGAGTTGATAATTTTAAGTATTTCTTAGAGCATCCTGATAATGTTAGCCTTTCCATAATTAACACAAGTTCATATTACAATTTCTAATGATTAAAAAATTCAGCTAACAAAGGCATTTAAAAATTTTCCCTAGGTCAAGATTCTGGCTTCCTCATAGAACTTAAATATTTTGCTTCCCAGGATAAATAGTCACACACCTTTTTTTTTTTTCTCAATATCTTAGTGGATAAATATTGTGACCACTTTTATTATTAGTATCCCTCTCCAATAAACTTTTTGAAGTTAGCTAGTTCTTGACTATAAAGTATACCTTCTGCTCTATCAGTTTCTAATGTGATGCAACTTATGTGGGTCTTCTTCAGGGGACTCTCAGAAGGCTGTGATCAAGATGTCAGCCAAAAAAAAAAAAAAAAAAAGATGTCAGCCAAGGCATCAGTCATCTCAAGGCCCTTAAAAGAATTCACTTCCCGGCTAACTCACATGGTTGTTGATAGAATTCAGTTCCTTGTGAGTTATTAAATTAAAGTCATCAGTTCCTATCTGACTGATGGCTATTGGCCTCCCAGTTTTTTGCCACAATAGCTTCTCCAGTATGGCAGTCTGCTTCACCAAAGCATTCAAGCTAAGAAGGTAGTGAAAACAGTCCACAAACATAATGGAAGTCAATGGCTTTTGTAGCCTAATCACAGGAGGGACATCCTATCACTTTTGTTGTTTTTTATTTAAAAGTGAGTTACTAGGGATGCCTTGGTGGCTCAGTCAGTTAAACTCATGTCTTGATCTCAAGGTCATGGGTTCATGCCCTGTGTTGGGTTCCACGCTGGTCATGGAACCTACTTAAAAATAAAAAATAAAATAAAATAAAAAATAAAAGTGAGTCTCTAGGTCCAACTCACACTCAGGCAGAAGGAATTACACAGGCTGTAAATATTGGAAGACTGGATTATTATGGTCCATCTAAAAAGTCTGTCTATTATACAAACTATGTTTAAATCATGTGGACTGAAGAAATGTGGCCCAAGGAATCAAACTATTTGCTACAGTTATCTGTAGGATCTTTAAAACAACTTAATACAGTAGATTCATACGAAGTTCTATCATTCTATATGAACATGTAAGTGAAAAATACGAGCATAATACATATTATTTGTAAAAGATTTTATTTATTTATTTGAGAGAGAGAGAGAGAGCATGAAAAAGGGGGGAGGAGTAGAGAGAGAGGGAGAAACAGACTCTTCAGTGAGCAGGGAACCCATCATGGGATTTGATCCCAGGACCCTGGGATCATGACCTGAGCCTAAGGCAGATGCTTAACTGACTGAGCCACCCAGGCACCAGAGCATAATGCATATTAAAAAAGCCTTTATATTCATTCATACTTTTTCTCCTCAAAAATAAAAAAAAATAAGATAAAGGAAGTAATTATTATCTATATATTTACAGTAGGAGACATTGAAAATTCAAAGATTGCTTGTGGTTTTAAAGTTGAGTGGTTAACAGAACAACATAAACAAGAGGATTCAGAGTCAAACTAAAAAAATAATAAAGCAATTTTTCAATATCATTACTGATAATAACCAAATTAATCATGACTAGCAAAAACACTAATCAAAATAAATTATAATAAATTATATGCTTGAAAGATTTACAAATGAGTCAAGCTTAACCTAGCTTTTTTGAATTGAAATCCTCATTAAAATATCTTTTTAAGTAAATGGCAAGAAGGACAGTAAGAGCTTCCTTTCTCTTAGAAAGTATAGAGAGCTAATGGAGGATGGGAGCTATAATTTATTCATTTTAACAATGTAGGCAAAAGTGAAAAGAAGGGCCGTATATACCCCAATGTTCATAGCAGCAATGTCCACAATAACCCAACTGTGGAAAGAGCCAAGATGCCCTTCAACAGATGAAGGATAAAAAGATGTGGTCCATATATACAATGGAATATTACTCAGCCATCAGAAAAGATGAATACCTAACTTTTGCATCAACAAGGATGGGACTGGAGATTAGGCTGAGTGAAATAAGCGAAGCAGAGAAAGTCAATTATCATATGGTTTCACTTATTTGTGGAACATAAGGAATAGCATGGAGGACATTAGAGGAAGGAAGGGAAAAAATGAAGGGGGGAATATCAGAGGGGGAGACGAACCATGAGAGACTCTGGACTCCGGGAAACCAACTGAGGGTTTTAGAGGGGAGGGGTTGGGGGGATGGGTTCGCCCAGTGATGGGTATTAAGGAGGGCACATACTGCATGGAGCACTGGGTGTTATACATAAACAATGAATCTTGGAACACTACATCAAAAACTAATGATGTACTATATGGTGACTAACATAACATAAAAAAAAAAAATGTAGGCAAAGGCAAATTAAAGTGCTGACTCTTAGTTTTGGGTAATAAACTGCTTTTTTATAATAATTATAAATTATTTTAACAAGTAATATATTGTTTTTTAAACCTTTCTGAAAATTTGTACTTTTAAAGAGAAAAAGTAGAAAGAACTTACCCAAATATTTTTAGGTTATTGCTTAAAAGATTATAAATCATGTTAAGAACATGTAGCCTAGGGGCCCCTGGGTGGCTCAGTCCTTAAGCATCTGCCTTCGGCTCAGGTCATGATCCCAGGGTTCTGGGATCGAGCCCCACATGGGGCTCCCTGCTCAGCAGGAAGCCTGCTTCTCCCTCTCCCACTCCCCCTGCTTATATTCCCTCTGTTGCTGTCTCTCTCTCTCTGTGTCAAATAAATAAATAAAATCTTAAAAAAAAGAAAAAGAACACATAGTCTATATTATATAGTCTATCTGTGTCTAAGTGTACACATATTTAAATATATGTATATATATGTATACACATACACACTCCACATTTACAGGGATAAATATGTATTTTATAGGAGAGACATGTGAAAAGTTATAACTCGATTATGACAATAAATACATTTATATTTGAATTCCATGTCTTTGCATTTTTCAAGTATAGATTTTCATGCTCAGGTAAACACAAAGTTAATTTTGTTAAAAATGATATAAAAACAAATTCATGAATTTGTTCCATGCTTTTTTATTCATAAACAATAGCCAAATACAAAAAATACCCACACTCTTGCCCCCCAAAAATAATTTACCACATGTATACAGTGATTAAATATTTGATGATTTATAACAGATTACAAGAAAAGTATTAAAATAGGGACTTAAACTGGATATTAGATAAAATTTTACATGACTTTTATGTACTTCTTACAATTTGGAGTGAACTAAAGCTAAAACTGTGTGTGTGCATGTATGTATATTTCTTTTTTGTCATGATTGTAACTTTGACTCAATTCTGACTCTTAGTCAACATTTAATTTTGACAATATTAAACTCGGAAAAACTATTAAGAAACACAGACTGTAAAAAATAGTCTACGACATTTAATTGAGTATTTAAAAAAGCCTAACTTATTACTGTCACACAACTGAATCTATCTTTTAATGCTACTCTTAGTTTATGAAAGATTTTATTTAGTGACCTTAAATTAATTAAATGACTTTTGAGATGTACTTAAATCATCACATTTTATCTTTCATTTATTATAATACATTAAATTACACTAACAGAGTTCATTTTATAGGACCAAACAACACGTACGTGATCTCGGGGTATAACTAAAATAAAACATTTCTAGATTTAGTAGTCTTGTATTTTATTAAATAACTTGAAAAGCTACAATAAGACTATTCTTCAGTCTCTTCCTACCACCTCATGTTCTATACTCCCTGCTTCACTCCAGGTTCTTTCTTTTTTAAGATTTTATTTTTAAGTAATCTGCACCAACATGGGGCTCAAACTCACAACCCAGAGATCAAGTCACATGCTCTACTGACTGAGCCAGCCAGATGACCCAAAGTTCTTTTTTTTTTTATTTGTCAGAGAGAGAGAGCACAAGCAGGCAGAGTGGCAGGCAGAGGAAGAGGGAGAAGCAGGCTCCCTGCTGAGCAAGGAACCCGATGTGGGACTCAATCCCGGGACCCTGGGATCATGACCTGAGCCGAAGGCAGCCGCTTAACCAACTGAGCCACCCAGGCGTCCCAACCAGGTTCTTTAACATAGTTTGCTTTCAGCACTTTAATCTGTCATTGTCTCTATAGGAAACAGATGGCACTCTCAAATTAGAATAATTCAAGGAAACTTTACAAAAGAAACTACTTAGAAAATTGTGGAGAGGGTATATAAGAACCACAAGTTGTTAACATTTGAGAACTGAAGATATTAGAGGAAAAAGGAGTTACCAGAAACCAAAGGGCTCACCCATTCTTGACACAGGCAATCAAGAATACTCCAGGGAGAAATTCAGGGGATTAAATATCCTGATTTTACTCTGATCCCTCCCTTCAATCCCATTCTGGGGCTAGTAACTATTGACTGAAATCATCCACAAGCCAGGAAACAAGGAGCCAGAGGAATCAGTCCATACAGAACAGTCACGAAGGCAGAGAGGGTGAATCTAGAGGATTAAATAGGAGACATTTGGCAGAACATCATATTAGATTTATACAAATAATCGAAAGATTTGCCCCCTGTGAGCAGGAGATATTTTTTAAGGGCTGGAGTGGGTGGGATCACAGGCTAACTGTATTTGTTAATTGGCCTTATCCAAAAGAAGAGTAAACTTTCTCCAATCTTCAAGACAGGGTGAGAGAGAGATCAGGGGCCTAGTGGCAGGAGGGGGACTGTCTAATGTTTAGTCAAACTGAGGGAAAGTTTAGGCCATTTTAGTCAATCATCTCAATTTCTCCATGGTTATTATTTTTTTTTTTTTTCTCCATGGTTATTTTTATTTAAATTTAAGGAATTTGCAATTAGGGCCTATTTATTTATTTTCTGTATTCAACCAGGTGTGAGTAAGTCACTGGGGGTGTTTCTGATTTTTCCTGAGCAAGCTTAGCCTTATGCTTGTGCACAATCTTCCACACCACCAGAGATAAGTGGGATTTCAGCAAGGCCTCTGGCTTCTCTTCTGCTGGATCTCCCTGTTAAATTTCTGGTTGGTCTGCCTTTGTGATGCTTGCCCCAACCAGTACTGTGACTTCCAGCTGCCCATGTTAGCCTTCTCTAATTATTTGCCAAAGAAATCTCTATTGTTTTTGACAGTGCCCTGGGCATGAATTTTTCCACACTCCATTCCAAATAAAATTAGCCTATCTGGTAATATAGCCAGGCTGCTGATGTTTAAGACCTGCCCTATATGTTGGGGGAGTGGAATACAATTCCTAGCTGAAATGCCTTAGACTCCTAATCTTACCCAGATTTAGTGGGTTTTCTTGAATAAACAGTGCTCAATTTGTTAAATCTTCAAGTGGTGGTTCTGACACCCGTATTCAGTCCTATCACTGCTTTAGGGAAATAGAATTATAATTCACCAAACTCCTCATTCTGCCATTCTGGAAGTCTTATCCCCTCCACATTCTACACTTTTTTATCCAGAATTTTCTTGCCTCTAGATATGTATGTAAGATGTTCCCTATCTGTGAGGTTAGAAAGGCCATTCCTGGAAGTGCTTAAATAAAAGATCTTTCATTTTTTTCCCTTTTCACGCCATTTACATCAAATCAAAAATTGTCACTGATCTTATTGCTAAACATTCTTTAATTAAGATTACAGTATTGTGATTTATAATAAACATATATTTGGTCTTTTCCCAAGTTTCTGGCTACAGAGCTACTAAAACACTTGGAATTTCCTAAGTGAAGAGAGCTATAAAGGTGTCTTTTGTTATGTTAAGGAGGTAACTTTTGTGTTAATGAGCCCCTTAAGGTTGGGGGCTGGTTGATGGGGAACTAATCTGGTATAGAGGGTTGGAATTTTCAGTATCATCTTCTGACCCCAGGGAAGGGAAGAGGGGCTGTGTAACCATCCCTCAAAATAATATACTCTTGAAAATATAACCAGGAGGAGTTGTGCTGGTCATGCAAGCATGCTTAAAGATAACCTTGAGAAAAACATGGTAGTCCAGCAGGCCTCAGGTGGAGGGGAAGATACACGATCTTGAAGCCGAGCAGCTGGGAACACCCGGCCCGCTCAGGGCGGAACACCGCCTGCTTC
>CM052883.1:129693239-129723031 GCA_028534135.1 Potos flavus | reverse complement strand
TAAACGCGCTTATTCTGTAACGAATTCCATGCTGATTGACCAGGCACACCCTTCTCTTCTCCTTGTTTAATCTATAAGACTCGTGATCAACTATGACTCACATTCCTTCTTGTTTACCTACAAACAATGTATAATCTTCTTTATTGATTATCATCTCGTATCCAAAAAATATGGGATTAAGGAGTTGTTCGAGGCGGCCGTCTTCTCAACTGCCGACCCCTGCTCCCAATCTCTATTGCAGCTGACTTGTTTGTGCCTCATTCTTCTCCCGTGCGCCGTCAGGAAGCGGCAAGTGGCGCCCGAACAGGGACTTGAAACACAGGAGAAGAAGCCCCAACGTGAAGTTTTGTACGGCCGTGTCTATTTCCCGCCGGAAGCGGCAGGGCTGCAGATTGGATCAATCACCAATGGCCAATGACTTAAACAATTGAGCCTATGTAATAAAGCCTCCATAAAATCCCCAAAATGGGATTCAGACAGCTATTTTCTCTCTTCATCTGGCTATTGATTTGTATCCTTTGATATCTTTTGTAATGAATTGGTAATCTAGTGAGTTCTGTGAGCCATTCTAAAAAATTAATCCAACCCAAGGAAGGGCGTTGGGTCATGGAACCTCTGATTTATAGCCTATGGATCAGAACCACAGGCAACAACCTGGCTTGAGGCTGGCATCTGATGAGGAGATCTGTCTTGTGCAACTGAGCCCTCAGTCTGTTGAATTTATGCTATTTCCAGATAGATAGTGTCGGAATTGAATTGAATTATAGGACACCTAGCTGACGTCCAGAGAATTGCTTGCTTGGTGGTGGTATGGAAGAAGCCCATCTCCACACGTTAGGACAGGGTGCAGAATCAAAAATAAGGGCATTCTATTCCATTCCATACTGCCTTATTTTAGGGAAAAAAAAAAATCCTCTCCTAACTGGTGTCCTGCTTGACCACCTTAAAACCAATGTTCCACTATGCACCATCATAGAATCTGACTATAAATCTGGTCATGACATACACATACTTGCTTAAATATTTGGCAGGAATGCTAACGCTTCTCTAAAATTATAGCTTTCTGCCTTATCTAAACCCTTCTTACTTCTGTGCTTCATCTTTACTACCCTACACTTGTACTTTATCTTTTAGTAAATGGATATGAGTGTAGTTCCTTGGTACGTACCATACTGTTCACATCTCAGCAACTTGGAATGTTTGAATTACAATGTATGGATTACCTTTCCCTAATATTTATTTAATTGCCATTTACCTATCCTTCAAGACTATACAGGTATACATTCTCAGAACCCTCATCCTTGAGGCTGGGTTGGTTAGCTCTTTAGCTCTCTCTCATAGCTCTTTGTGCATACCTGTAATATTTTGCCCTAGTCTTAAAACCATTATCTATTTCTGAGACTTCCTCATCCACTTATATGTTTGATACTCAAAGATATATAATCTTTCTTATTTGTAGTACTTAACATAGTGCCTGGCAAAGGGAATGGGTTTTATAAATATTTGTGAACAAAATCCAACTGATTCTAGCTGACAAAAATGCAAATTATAGCTTATTTTTCTCTATAAAATTTGCATATATTCTTTAAATCAATCCAATATTTTCACATCAAATTCTATGAACATAAGCCCAATGACTATGAACTTCGTTTTTAAAATGGCAAGGATGGACAGATGTACAGCTCCATGAGCCCAATTATCTTTTGCGTCTGAGGGAAAAGCAAGCTGTCAAAAAGGGGCAATGGATGCCCCACTGTTGTCTTCACCGGGTTAGGGAAAATTACTAATTTCTTCATATGCAAGATCAAAACTGCATTATGTCACTGTGTCACCATATCACTGTACTCCTGTGCTTCTCTTGGCTTTTATCATTTCCCCCAAAATTCATTGCCTGGAGGCACTAAGACAATGCACAGATGGTGCTTACTCTACACACTGTAGCCTGACCTATGTTCCTTTTGAGGATTATTGTTATGGCCATTTTGAAGAGAATTAATGACATTCTTATGAAGACAGAGCTGCTTTTTATAAATGAGATATTTAGAATGTAGGAAATAGCATTTCATTTTATTATGTTACTATATTTTATTATACTGACAAATTAAAACTAAAAAAGTTTTGGGAAATCAACATTAACTTTATTAGTGACATCATAGAGATACAACTTTTCAGTTTCTGTATCACTTTGTATTAATGATAAAAGAAAAAAAGCACCATTGCAAAATATACTTCAAGTCAGCTCTATATCACTTGGATTTGGTATCCGTGTTTCTGACTTCTTTGTGTGTGTGTGTGTGTGTGTGTGTGTGTTTCTGACTTCTTAAAAATCAAGAACCTGGATGAAGCATAACAGAATGGATAAAATTATCAATTAATAAAAATCTTTAAGATTAAAAAACCAGATAAACTGGGGCACCTGGGTGGCTCAGTGGATTAAGCCTCTGCCTTCGGTGCAGGTCATGATCTCAGGATCCTGGGATCGAGCCTGCTTCCCCCTCTCTCTCTGCCTGCCTCTCTGCCTACTTGTGATCTCTCTGTCAAATAAATAAAATCTTTAAAAAAAAAAAAATTAAAAAAAAAAACAGATAAACTAATTCCACACAGAGAACATCACAGACATTCCTCTTAAATAAATTTGTCATTAAAAATATTTAGTTCACACTTCCCCTGATTTATTTAATCATTCAATACACATGTTTGAATATTCAAATATGGAACTAATACAGGCACTGAAAAGATACTGATTTTTCAAAATAAAAATCTTCATAAATTTGTATTCTCAGTGAGAGAAAAAGAAATCAAATTAACAATGTGTAAACATATTAATGTCAAAATTAAGGATATACACTAACTGTAAAGATTTTATTAGATATCCTAGATAATGCAATAAGATAAGAAAAGAAATAAGGTATAAATCAAATAAAAATAAGGGCTAAAGCTCATTACTTGTAATAGTATGCTTGTTTACACAGAAAGCCAATAGAATTAATCCTCAATCAAAAAACACTTCTAATAAAAGAATTTAACAAATTTGACCTACTACAAGCTCCATATATTCAAAGCAATAGCTTTAGCTTTTTATCTACCAGCAAAATATATTTTTGTTTGTAAAATATTCCAGACCATTTTAAAACAAGAAATGTAAAGGATATATGTGCGGGGTGCATGTGTGTACACGTGTGTATTAATGGGTGCCCTATCTATACTATTATTAAAGTGAAACATGTACACAAATAAGAGATGACATATTTCAAGCAGGACAAAGCAATTCTTTCATTATGCAGTAGGAGAATAATAATCAATTGTATGTTGGGTCACCTACTCTGAAAAAAAGGGAGCATATCTATCAAAAACAAGCATACTTGAAAATTAGATAACAACATTTTCTTTTTTTTTTTTTTAAGATTTTATTTATTTATTTGACAGAGAAAGAGAACACAAGTAGGCAGAGCTGAAGGCAGAGGGAGAGGAAGAAGCATGTTCCCTGCTGAGCAGGGAGTGCAGTGCAGGGCTCACTGAAGTGGGACTCAATTCCAGGACCTTGGGATCATGACCTGAGCTGAAAGCAGACACTAAACCAACTGAGCCACTCAGGTGCCCCTGGATATCAACATTTTCTTATTCTTATTGTGTTTCAAAGTACATTTGAAAGATCATAATCCATTATAAATAGCTTTTCAATTTGTAGCATGACAACTTAGACTGTTTTACATTATGATATTAACCAGAGAGTCTTATTTGTTACACCAATCCATTTAACTTTTAAATAACAATATTTTTTTCTTACAAATCTTATAAATGTGCACATTCCTAAGAATAGTCCTGGCGTTTTTCACTAGCTCTTTGGATTTCAGTCTCATGATGTTCCTTCCGCTAATGTCCATCTGTTAGAGCAGAATTCAGGATTATTGCTACCCTACTCACATACAGAGACAATACAATGCTTGAACAGCTTTCTTATATTGTTGATTATTTGTGTTTTATTACACTCCAATGAATATGGATTGGAATGAAAATCCAAGTTTGTATGACATAAGATAGTAATAAGAAGAAGTCTTGTTGGATATATTTCTTATATGATTACTTTTTTCTTTTTCTCTTTTAGATGCTCACAAAATTGTCCATTTAAAGAAGTGGTGATTTTAGAAGTTGAACTGTCATTGGGAAAAAATATTCCTGTCTACGAAAGAGTGTAAGAGCTTGACATATTCACTTATTTCAAACTTGAAAACTATTTGTACTTGGTCAAGTCTGAAAAAGATAAAAATAATTTTGAGTATGGCTTTCTTATTTTAGAACTAATCACATACAGTAACAATGAATAGCAAAAACAACTAGGGTCTGATCTATGACATTATGTTCAATAACTTATCAGTATATACATATTTAAGAAGCAAAATAAATTCTTTCTTTCTTCAATACACTAAATTTTAGTTGTTGTTAATATGTGGCTGTCATTTTAAGCTGTGGAAACATGAAAGTCTCTGCCCACGGGATACTAGTTTCTATTTTATTTTTTTTGAATCTTGTTTCTATTTTTCTTTTTTTTTGCAGTGGATACATTTTCAATTGTTTTAGAGTATGTTTATTCAATTAAATAGATTAATGAAGTAAACAAATAAAATGTGCAATTTAAAAAATTATTATAGTACTGCATGATAGGAAAATGTAAGAGTATAAGAGATGGCTCTTAGATCATAGAGGAGTCTGAGAAGTGTTCTGAGAGAGAGCCATTGAAGGAGGAGCCTGCTTTATGAAAGGAGAGCACACGTGAAAAGGTAATGCCACAATATTAATAAAAAAGGAACACTTAGGAGGGTTTTTGATGTTCCTAAATATCACGAATTTTACAATTCCATGTTTTCCAGGTGGGTGTGAAATTTGTTTTTCCTCCCTGATCATAATATGCTCACTTTATTCCAGGGTACATGATAGTACAAGTAATTGAGTTTGAATAATAGTTTATTATGAGAACGACTAGGCTCTTTTTTCTCTTGTTATTGAAAATAAACCTTAAATATCCCCAAATACTTTCCTAAACATGTAATACCACCAGTCTGCTATTAAAGGTTTTGGTTTTTTTTGTTTTGTTGCATAATGAATTACATATGCTTTCACAGTTTAAACACAAGTAGCCCATGGAAGATATGGGTTGTGGGGATATGGTACTGACACAAAGAACTTAAACTGAAACTCTAAAGAGAAAAGACTTTATCATATGGTGATATTGGGTTGAAAAGATGAAGAATTATGGAAAATATTCCACATATAAATGAAATTATAAGGTATTTGTTTTTCTCTTTTTTTACTTAGCATAAAACAACAATAACAAAAACAACAAGAGAGAAACAGACTCCTAAATATAGAGAATAAACTAGTTGTTACAGAGGTTAAGGGGTGGGAAATAGGCAAAAGAGATGAAGAGGATTAATAGGTATAAACTTTTATTTATAAAATAAATGTCATGAGGATGAAACATACAGCATAGGGAATATAGTCAATAATATTGTAATAACTTTGTATGGTGACAGATGGTAACTATATTTATTGTGATGAGCATTTGGTAATATATATAATTGTTGAATCATTATGTTGTACACCTGAAACTAACATAATATTGTATAATATAACATTATAACAACTATGCTTCAATTAAAAAATTTATAAATACAAAAAGATGAAGGAAAGGGTAGGCAACTTCAGAGAAAAGATGTTTCTGTTTGAGTGAATATAAGATAATTTGTTTATTTGCTTCAATAACTTAGAACATTATCTTGGTAAAGGGAAGATCTGGGAAAGTGAACAAGAAAATCATGCCAAATAGAACACATTACCTTTATGCATTTCAGAGACAACCAGCTTACTCAATGGAAAAGCTAAGGCATCTAAGACAATAAAGTGAAAATTTGAAACAGAATTGTCAATAAATAGGAGTAAAAAAAATGAGAAGAATGGGAAAATTAGAGATATACTAGGTGTTTTCAGTTTCCATTTGCAATTGATACATTTTCAATTGTTTTAGAGTATGTTTATTCAATTAAATAGATTTATAGTACTTTATACTAGAGTGTAAGAAATGGTGTGGATATTTTTCCAGCACATGAATTCTAGCTGGCACCAGAGTTAGAAGGAACCGGTGTAAAAGAAAAAGGTTTTTCAGAATCCTCTTCCTTATCTAGCTCATATTAGCTGATCAGCTGAACATTCTAAATACCAGATTCTAGATACTTGTGTTTTTCTTTTAACTACATTGCTGCAGTAGGCAAAGGCATAAGTAATAATACAAAATCGACATTTTCTCCAAACTCCCACATTTCATCTCAGGGCAGGTCATTTTCTTGGTTTGGGTGTTCACCATGATGATGGAGACACCTCTGATGGCTAGTAATACGGACTCCTCTTAGTTCATAAAGTGATCACTACTTGGAAATTCTCTTCATTTGCTTTTTCAAGGGAGAAAACAGTGTTGAATCTGAATATGACATGTCATTTTAACAAGCAGAACGTTTAGACTGACAGAACATGTGAAAGATGAAGAAAATCCACTAAGACACTAATGAAATTAATATGGGAGCCCAGCAAGACAGCATGCTATACAATTAATATACAAAACCAAGAGTTCTCCATTCATCAGAAATAATGACATAGCATGTCTCATGAGTAAATATTTGGTTCATAGGTAGCAAAAAACAATACCACACCTAGGAAAAAAGTTACCAAGATATGTGCAAAAATCTGTATGAAGGAAGTGGTGACAGTCTGTTTAAGAAAAAAAGTAAGCTCCAAAAATATTCACAGAAATGCCATGCTAATGAATGGAAAGACTCAATTATCTTAAAGATTTCAGTTCTCTAAATCTGATAATAGAAGTATAAGTAACCACAAAAATATTATTGGTAGAGTACAGAAAATAATAATATAGTATCACAAAACAAATTCATATGTATGGTATCTTACTTAACACATAATGAAGTTTTTTTAAATTAGTGGCTACAAGGTACATTTTAGTGGTATTATGAAGAATAAATATCTATAAAAGTATATATGTTTATCCATGTACTTAATGAAGAAATAAGAGAGGAAAATATCAAAACATTTTTGTCTTACACTTTTAAATTTTCATACATAAGATTACAATGTGAGGGCTGCCTGCCCAGCTCAGTCAGTAGAGCACGTGACTCTTGATCTCGGGGTCGTGAGTTCAAGCCCCATGCTAGGTGTAGAGATTACTTAAAAATAAAATCTTTGGAAAAAAAAGATTACAACATGAAAAGAAAAACAACATACTAGAAAACAATTGCCATATATATAGCTACATATGTATGTAAATATACATATATATATCATGAGTTAAAGTACACCAAAATTTAAGAAAATGAGGGCCATCACATAAGGTTGCTTAGGTTGTACTTTATATAAGAGTGCTTACTGAATGGGAAGGAGGACTGAATTCCAATCTGCACTGTACTCACCAAACAGCATGAGGCTGTATCTGTTTGGAGGAAGACTTTATTTTCTATCTTCAACATAAGTGCCCAGTGGCTTATGGTGGCTCTGATAAAGGCAAAGAATATAAACAGGCAATTCACACACAAAAAATACAAAAGAATAGAATAATTTAAATGATTTAAAAGATCTAATGTTGGTATGGGTAAAAAGAAGTGAGTACCCTCCTTGCAATGTTAAAGTATGAGTAAGTATAGAATTTTTGGAAGATAGCTATTGATATACAAAATATATAAGTATTAACTCAGCAATTCCACTTCTAAATAACTATTATAAAGATGCAGATACATGAAAAGATTCATGAACAAAGATTTCAGTTGCAGCCTGGTTTCTAAAATTAAAATAGCAAAACAGCCAAGTTTTCATCAATGTAATATTGGATAATCAATTATTTTAAATTCATTTCATACAATAGTATGCAGTAAAATTATAAGTAAATGTAAATAAATGTATTATGTAAATAAATGTCCATAAATCTTTGTTTATGGATAGTAAAAAGTCTCCATGCATTTTGCTATGTAAAAACAAAAAACGAGTTTTACCTAGGAATAAAATTACTGAGTTACCAAAATAAACAAAGCCTGTGAAGTTTACAGAGGTGAGTGTACTGGAGCATTTGGTTGCAATTTAAATAGGGAGTACAGGGTAGACTCTGTTGAGAAGATGGAATTGGAACAGATACTTGAAGAAGAATGGAATTGACAATATAGATAGCTGGTAAGATTTTTCTGCTGCTGGAAAGAATAAGGACTTAAACAATGAAGCATGCATATGCCTAGCTGTGCAAAGGATGGGAAAAGGATGTGGCTAGAGCAGAGTGAGTAAAAAAAAGGAGATTTAGTGAGAGAAAAGATCAGAATGGAAATAGAAATTAGAGTCTACAGGTTCACCAGAGTAGGGTGACAGCATAATTTATTGTCCAAAACTAGGTATGTGTGAAATGAAAGGTGACCCCAAAAGAATGAAATTTTTAAGTATGTGAAATATTTTTATATTGATAAATTAGTCTGATTATAAAATGGTTTATTAAAAAATTAAGGGAATATATTATATCTTTAAATAACAGATACTTTTAAATTATAGATATTTTACATTAAAATGTAAATATACATTAAATAGGCAGGAATAATTGGAGAGTTTTGATAAGAGGAATGTCATGATATAATTAACTTTGATACACTGTATGGCTGGTGGATTGAGAATAGATACTAGAACCAAGAGCAGAAAGTAGTAGATCAGGTAGGAGGCCATGGCAATTTTCCAGGAGAGAGAAGATGGTGGCTTGTACCAAGATTTAGAATGATTATACTTTGGTAAATTTTTTTAGAACTGAAAATAAATTAAAATGAACTAAATGTAAGTAGCGATATATATGCAGAGATAGGGTTGAAAATTCTTAAAGCTCCAAAAGTAAACATGCAAAGGTATTAACAGACTTTGGAGAAAAGAACAAAACATCAAGTCAATACTTAGAATTTAGGAGTTTTCATTTGGATTTTATATTAAGGTTATTTTTAAAGATTTCATTTTTTTTAGAGTAGTTTTAGATCCACAGCAAAATTGAGAGGAAGGTAAAAAGATTTCTCCTATGCCCCCTGTCCCCATACATCCACAGTCCACTCCATTATCAACATGTCTCAGTAGAGTGGTATATTTGTTAAAATTCTTGAACCTAAATCAACACATAAAAATCACCCAAAGTCCATGGTTTATCTTCGGGTTCACTCTTGGTATTGCATTTTCTTTTTTGGGATAAATGTATAATGACATGTATCATCATTATAATATCATCCAGAGTATTTTCACTTCCTTAAAAATCCTCTGTGCTCCAACTATTCATGCCTTACCCCCAACTTCTGACAACCACTGATCTTTCTACTGTCTCATATTTTTACCTTTTACAAAATGTTATATAGTTAGACTCATATAGTATGTAACCTTTCAGATTGCTTCTTTCACTTAGTAATATGCATTTAAGTTTCCTTTATGTCTTTACATAATGAGCTTGATAGCTCATTTCTTTTCAGTGCAAAATAATATTTCATTGTCTGGTGTACCACAGTTTATCCAAACCCCTACTAAAGGATGTCTTGATTGGGTCCAAGTTTTAGCAATTATAAATAAACATGCATATGCAGATTCCTCTGTGGACATATTTTCAACTCCTTTGGATAAATTTCAAGGAGCATGATAATTGGATAATATTGCAAGAGTATATTTGATTTCATAAGAAACTCCCAAATTGTCTTCTAAAGTGGCTGTACCATTTTGCATTCCCACAAGCAATCCACAAGAGTTCCTATTGCCTCACATACTTGTCAGCATTTGTTGGTGTCAGTGTTCTGGATTTTGGCCATTCTAATAGGTGTATAGTGGTACCTCACTGTTGTTTTAATCTGCACTTCACTGTGTATCATTTAATATGCTTATTTGTCATCTGTATATCTTCTTTGGTGAGGTCTCTCTTAAGGTCTTTGGACCATTTTTAAAATGAATTATTTGTTTTCTTATTGTTGAGTTTTAAATGTTCTTTTTATATTTCGGGTAATAGTCCTTTATCATATGTTTCACAAGTATTTTCTCCCAGTCTGTGGCTTGTCTTCTCATCCTCTTGATATCTTTTGCAGAGCAGAAGTTTTTAATTTTAATGAAGTTCAGATTATCAATTATTTTTACATGGATCATGTCTTTGCTGTTAAATCTAAAAAAAATCTCCATACTGAAGATCATCCAGGTTTTTTCTTGTAATCTTCTAGAAGTTTTATAGTTCTGTGTTTTACACCTAGTTCTACAACCCATTTTGAGTAAATTTTTGCGAAGAGTATAAGCTCTGTTGCTAGACTCTTCTTTTTTTTTAAAAATGTGGCTATGCAGTTGTTCCCACACCACTTGTTGAGGAGAATTTCTTTGTGTTTCATTGTATTGCTTTTGCTTCTTTGTGAAAGATCAATTGATTTTATTTGTGGGAGTCTATTTCTAGACTCCATATTCTGTTCCATTAATATATATATTTATTCTGTTTCTAATACTATGCTGTCTTGCTTACTACAGCTTTATAGTAAGTCTTGCTAAGTCTTGCTAGTATAGTAAGTACTACTAGGGTAGTGTCAGTCCTCCAACTTTTTTCTTCTCCAACATCATGCTGGTTACTCTAGGCCTTTTGCCTCTACATATAAATTTTATAATTAGTTTGCCATTATCCACAAAATAATATACTAGATAAAATGTGGAATGCATGGACTAGATTTTGGCCAGATTTCACTGAATCTATAGATGAGAAGAACTGACATTTGATAGTATTGAGTTTTCCTTTCCATGAACAAAATGTCTACCAGTTATTTCAGTTTTTCTCTGATTTTATTTAGAAAAATTTTATAGTTTTCCTCATGGATCTTGTATAAATTTCATTAGATTTCTACCTAAGTATTTCCTTTTCTTGGGTCCTAAGGTAAATGGTATTATATTTTTATTTTCAAATTTCATTCATTCATTATTGGTATATAGGAAAGCAATCAACTTTGTATATTACCCTCTGTATTTTTTTAACATTGCTGTGATTGCTTTTTAGTTCCAGATGTTTTTTTTAATTCTTTTGAATTTTCTATGTAGGTAATGATGCCTTCTATGAACAAGCATAGTCTTCTTTCTTTCTTTCTAATTTGTAGACGTTTTCATTCCTTTTCTTATATTTTTGCATTAACAAGGACTTCTAATAGAGTGTTGAAAAGGAGTGTTGAGGGGCACCTGGGCAGTTCATCTGCCTCAGCTCAGGTCATGAACACAGGGTCCTGGGATCAAGCCCCGTGTAGGGCTCCTTGCTCAGTGGGGAGTCTGCTTCTCCCTCTGCCACTCTCCCTGCTTGTGCTCTCTCTCTCTTTCAAATAAATAAGTAAAATCTTTGGGGGAAAAAAAAGAAAAGGTGTCTTGAGAGAGGATGTCTTTACCTTGTATTTGATCTTGGGGGAAAGCTTTGAGTTTCTCTATTAAGTCCCCATCTATTCCTAGTTACTGACTGTTTTTATCATGAATGGATTCTATACTGAGTTTGATGAAAGAGAAACCAATACATGTAATCAAGATAGAAGTCTGTGGTGATTATATTTGATCCCAACTATTTACTCTCCACCCACTGATATGTCTTTTATAGGATGAATACACTTTCTCATCCTACTTTGGACTGGACCAATTGTCTAATGGAATGTGAATGGGCATTATATATGCCATCATCAAGCACAGGTTTTGAAAGTACATGATTTGGCTCCTACTCTTGTTCCTTATGTTCCTATCATGTCCTAGAAATGGAAGCCATTCCTTCACCCTCAATTGTGGATAAGAACCTTACACGATGAGGAAACTCATAGCACCACCTAAAATCTGAAACAAAGTCTCATCCTAGAAGAGAATCTACTGAGTTTATTGCTCTTGTTCCTGAACCTCTTGACAAAGAGCTAATAGCATATCCTAGACTTCTTAAATTGAGAAAAGAAAAATGAGGTAAGGCAAGCAGAGATTACTGATGATTCTGATGACCTGTCTATATTAGGAAGTGTTAGAATTATCTCCCCTTTTATGGAGATAATCTAATACTTAATTTGACAACATAAAATTTATCCTGGTTGCATGTATAGAAAATCCAGGAACATGGAAATGTTCCTCTGAATTTTATAAAAAAACAAAAATGGTCTTTACAGGAACATGAAAAGACAATTAGTTTTGTTATGCCTTAGGACATTTCATAGATCCATTTCTCAAATATGGACGATTAAAAAGCAAATAAAGGATATGAAAATGTTAGCTCTTAGATTACTTTCAAAATGTACATATTTTGCCAAATTCAATTCATTTTTAAAGGTCATCTATCCCAGTTCTTAATAAATTGACTCTTTATATGCTTTTGTCTATTTTATATAATAAAAATACCTAGCTATTAATTAGGGTATGGCAGCTACTATTAAGGGAGAAAGACATAGATTAATTTCCTTTACCTTAGAAAGCAAATAGAAGACAGTATTTCTCCTACCAAAGCTGCATAAATATATATTTTATTGATTTATTGATTTCTTCCAGTTATTATTTTCAGAGAATGTTATTAAATAAGTCTGCTACTGAAAACATGAAAGAAATTTTTCCAGAACTTAAATATCAGAAAAGCAGAGATCAATAGGAGAAATAAATTCATTTTAAAAATCAGACATGAATGTGAGATACAAGCTCTAAAGCAAATTAAATTCCCTAGAGCTGCCCATCAGCCAGCCATGACAGGTTTGAAGGTCATTGTTGCGGCTATTTGGCTAAATTTCAACTCAATTTGGGCTCTGATCAGTGATTCAAAACTGACCCACACAGATGGGCAACCATGTGGTGCCCTAGTGCATATTAATCAGAAGATTCCCCTACTCCAAAAAGGAAGAGATCAGATGTTTAAAAATAAACTGTGTGAGGACAAAATGTAGAAGGCTTGAATGATGTGCCAAACAATTCTGAGACACTTTGCATATTGACTCTTCACTCCGTGGTGTCTTTTTGCCTGTAGGGAATCTAGATCCTACCACGCAAGTCATTTTTCCATGTGTGAAAGGAAGCAGTCAAGGAATAAACACTTGGTTCAAATGATTTAGAGACATTTTAGATTTATAGAATACAAGACATGCTAACTTTCTATTTTATTAGTCTCTATAGTAAAATATGGTTAGCTTTAATTACACATTTATTTTGTGCCTGATCTTTGGTTCTTGATACGTTGGGGTATGATGAACTGAAAGTGTAAAGTAATCAAAGTATGAATTAGTACACAGAATTCTATTTCATTTTGAATTCAAATCTAAATAATGTCTACATTGGTGTAAGGAACTAATGCCTTTTCTACTATCTAATTACAGATATGTGAAAGAAGTTTCTATTTTCTCAATGTACTTTGGTAAAATAACTTTATGTAGGCCAAAGAAATGGTAGAGATGACAAAATATACAATAAATGTTATTTGAATATTTTCTATTTTTATACATTATTATTTCCTTAATAGATGCATTTTTAAGAAAAGATATAACTGGCATAATTTTATGACAAGCCCAAATTCCTCAATAAAGGAAAAAAAATGATTGTCATGTCAGTGTGAATAGCAAATACAAATAAAAGAAATATTAAGTTATTGATGTGAAAAACTTAACAACGGTTATCCGATACTTAGATTCTGACAATCTTTTGTATTTAATCAAAACTTCCATTAAAAGTGTCTTATTTTGATAATTTAAATGAACTCTACAGACCAACTTCACTCTTCATTATATAACCAAATGAATCTTATCAAATCCTTACCTCCTTTTTAATCATTGCTTTGCAACAACAACAAAAAGATACAGATAGCATTCTTTTATGGCTATTTTTAATTTTTCTACTATTGATTCATAATGGACTATTATTTATATTCCTGTTAAAATAATAATTTTCTCTCATTTTAGTATTCCTCATTTTGAAAAGTGAGATTTTTAAAATTATACTTTCAAATTAAATATAAATAATCAGAGCTTCTTTTATCCTTTGAGAGCTTTCCTTTTGTGGATCATTTGAATTGGTATCCTGTGGTTTCATCCAACTAGAAATTGCTCTAACATTTTTCAGGCACAATCCTGTCATATTTATCTCTAAAGCACGAACAATAACAATAACCACTGATAGTTCTGAATGGGCTGGGAACTGTACTCTAAACCTTACTTATGTTACCTTTTATTTAATACTCACAAGGGTCCTGTTGTATGCTATGATGACATCCTCTATTTCCCTTTTCTTATCTTCATATATACTTGGAAGTATATATTTAGGGTTTTATTTTTCCACTTAATTTGTAAGCTCCACGTTAAAACCCTCTTGACATGTATCTGCTTTTTTTTTATGGGGAAGTCCATAATAATATGTTTGTCACATACCATTTGGTCAATAGCATTTGTTGGACAAACAAATTAATGATTAGAAGAGGAAGATATTGTAATTGTTAAAAATGCAGAATATAAGACTAAGTTTAGTAACTTGCTTGCCATCATATAGTTAATGAGAAGCAGAGCTGGGAATCTACTAAGATCCATGTATATCTCTATTCTACATGAATCCCAATAAAAAGCCCTCAGTCTTACCATCATAGTAGCACATGCAGATATAGACCTTTCTTAACTAATGACTTACCTTTGTCATAACTATCTTCTCGATTATCAATCTTCTTTCTACCTTTTTTGTTTTGCCATTATCTGTCATCTTAATTTCTCCTTTTCTATGTCCATTTATCCAATAGCTACTTTACCTCAAAAGTTGGTTAATTGATTTTTTTCTGCATTACTTTTCTCTCTGGCAATATAGCCAAACACAAGCACTGGTTTTAATTTCCTAAAATATTTTTATTTTTTTTTTAAAGTTTATTTATTCATTTGAGAGAGAGAGAGACAGAGATAGTACAAGCAGGGGGAGAGACAAAGAGAGAAGGAGAAGCAGACTCCCCACTGAGCAGGGAGCTGACATGGGGCTCCATCCCAGGACCTGGAGATCATGACCTGAGCTGAAGGCAGACACTTAACCACCTGAGCCACCCAGGCGTCCTTGTTTTCTTTTATAACACAAATTTGGCATAAAGTATCACCATATAGAAGTTCCAAATTGAACTCCATCTATGTCTAATGGTTTTCTTGGGATGTGGGGAGGAGTAAGGCCTGGAGAGGCTGAGTTACAACACCTGCATCTTCCAATTTAAACAGAATAGATCTGCTTTTGTCAGTTTTATATATTGGTTTTTCCTCTATATTTTAATTTGAAGAAAGGATTCTGCTATTGTCAATAACACAATAGTAGTAGTCATAGTAAAAATAATATTTCACCTTTCTTAACCGAATACTTAATAATTCAAACTTTGATCCAAAGACACAAGGTAATATCCTTAACCTCAATTATACTCCTATTTTTAAACACTTTAATTTTTGTCCTGAGTGCCTGTCCTCCAGCCTGTTGTATAAACTACATTGTTATTGAGTTCCAATACCCTCAAAAATGAATAGGTATTGCAAAGATATCCAGGAGCTTGAAATGTCAGAGTAGGTCAGCATTTAAATCATATGCATACTTGGGATTTTAGGATCAGTAAATCTGAGCAGATGGCATAAAAAACTACCATTGAGTATAGCTCAAAAGGAAGAATCCCAGGCAATTCAACTTCCCTCAACTCACCTAACTTGTGCTTTTCCTGAACTGAGGGTTTAGATTGTGTTGTTTCAGTGGTGGATGATATTAAAATGGTTTCTCCAAGTCTTCAGTGCTCCTTCATGCCCATATGTAAAACTCTGATAAGCTCGAAGAATTATTTTGATTGTCCCCCATCCACCTCTTCCTTTTTTGCCCTTCGAAAAGCAAAATAGAGAGGGGTTAATATTTAGATTTTCTATAGGTGATGATAGTTGTTTATGTTGTTTTTTAATAATTAAAAAGTCTCCTAAGAGACTTTAGTTTGCATTTATTTCTTTTCATGGACATTAATTATTTAGGTTTCATTAAAGTGTGATGTTTTTCAATCTAATAGTCAATAACCAATTTAGGTAAAGAAAGAAATTGCCGGTAACATATTCTTTTTTCAGTAAGATAAGAATGTCTGGTCTTGTGTTTCCATTTTGTTATCAAACTATTTTATAATGTCAAGGTAGAATAGCAGACTATTCACTGAATTGTTAATCAGTTAAAATAATACTGAAAAAATTGTACCACCCTGAGTTTCTCACCATTTTGGGATGAAATGCTCAAAATTAGAAGCTTTCCACCTATGACAAGATCAAGGTGTATAAAATCATTATTTTTAGTTCATTTATCGGCCTCAAGACCTTTTTCCAAATATACATTAGAAATTTCTAAGAAAAATATTTTATTTTACCTTTTCTTACTTCTCTAGGAATCCCCTCACAGATAAAGTATTTGAAGACCCATTCTGACAGGAGAGAGCATACAGACTATTTTTGTTATTGAATTAATTTGTCTCCATCTTCTTAGTTATTGAGAATCCAATGTGAAACTTTGCCAGTCTTCTAACAAATAACATGAAGAAAACAAAAACATTGATCTTGGAACTCTGTGACTTTTTTGGTGATCTCTGGAAAATTCCCATCACATTGAGCACCTTTCCCTGGTTATTGAGTAGGGTTTAAAATGCCTACTCATTTTAAACATTGAGTAGGGTTTAATATATATATATATATATATATATATATATATATATATATATATACACACACACACACACATAGTGTATTTCTTTTCACAGCCGAGTAGTATATTATGTTATGGATGCACCATGGCTTGTTTAACCATACCACTGAAGGATTTGGGGGCATTTACAGTTTTGGTTTAATACAAATAAAGCAATTATAAATATTCATGTACAGTTTTTTGTGTGAAAAATAGATCTTTATTTCCCTGACATATATGCCCAAGAGTGTAATTGATAGGTCATTTAGTAAATCTGTTTTCAATTTTAGTCCATTTTATAGATATCTGTATTTATATGGGACTTCTAAAAAAATAGAAAACTTCAAGAATCTAAGACCTGATGAAGACTCAATATGAAAAGAAAGATCAAATAAAAGCAAAAATGTATAAATTATTCTTCATCACAATTAAAAATCTGGGAGAAGATGTTTTCTAATAATATGTCTGATAAAGAACTTATACATAAAATATGTAAAAAAATTCTTAAAATTCAGCATTAAAAATATTTTCTTAACTCCTTGAAGTATACAAGAACTTCACTTTTAGGAGGAATGATGAGAAGAAGCCTCGAGGTTCCCCAGAGAGTACAGAATATGAAGAGCACATGATACCATATTACCATAACATTGGGCTACTCTCTATTGAGTTTATCAGTGAACGTATCCATTTCCTTATTAAGGTGTTATATGATTGAAGGCAAAAAAATCTTCTAAAACTTAGCAAATAAAGCAAAGCAGAGTGAAAACAGAATAGATGCAGAATGAGTAAACTTTAAATTTATTGGATCCTGTTTTGTGTAAGACATAATGAAAAGCATCAATGGAGGACAAGTTTATTTTTTGAGTTTTACATTATGAAAAAGCATATATATATATATATGTCATTAGGACTAAACTTGGATCAATGGTAAAAAGAGAGATTATCATAGTGTTATGAGACCACTTGTATGCTCTCTAGTTATAGTCTGTAGGAGATTTACTCCTTTCTGCCTAAGGAAGCTACCTACATACCACAAACTAAGACACAGATTACTTATGACAATGAAAAACCTAAGCAGAAATATTAAATGGAGAATTGGAAAAGAGAATCTGATTTCAGAGATGTATAATGGATTAGAGGTAAAAAATGATGTGAGCATCAGGTGCATAGAGAAGCTGCAAAGATCTAAAGGGAGATTAGATCAAGATAGGAGAAACATTTCAAAAACTTCAGAGATTTTAATAAAAATCAAGAAGAACAAAAGTCAGTCATCAAGACTAAAAAAAATGACTTAGAAAGGTGCAAACTATTGTGTATGTGGACAACCAAATAATATTCTTCCACATAAGGCCAGAATCACAAAGAAATAAGTGATTTTTAAGCCATTATGTCAAATTATCTTACTAAAATTACTAACACAAATTACTAACAGAGAATGGAATAGCACGAACTAAGACTCTTTATAAAAGTTATAAACGGTATGTTTTATTCATCTGTGTATAAGTCCCAAAAATTGATCTTTACAAAGTGACTTTCTGTTTTCAATATTTTATTATCCAGTTTTCACTAAATTTTATTACAATACACTTACTATGTAGGGAAGTTCTCTACTTCCCTTTTACTAATTCCTTGGGTTCTAAAAAAATGCCATAAAAACCATACAATTTTTCATCATATTAAAATAATCCTAAGCAAATATTCCAATCATATTTTCACTCTAGCTTTTTATGTGAATTTGTAGGAGAGTTAAAAATATCACACAGTGACACAGATATCAGTTTTCTCCCACTCAATGACTTTTTTGTGTATTCATCTATAATTTATTTAAAGAATTTCATTCTGGCATAGAAATGACTCATCTGTTCTCTTCTTAGCAGCGGCTGAAGACGCTCAATAAAAGTAACAAATCGAGATTATTTTCCAAATAATGAATTTTAAAATGCTGTAAAGAAATCTATAACAGAGATAGTACTACTCATTTGATGATAATTTATCTACTTCTTCATAAATGTGCTTATACTTTACAATTACTTCACATTTGATATTGACTCAATAATAAATCAATGAATGATTAAATTCTTCCAAAATATTACTGAAGAAACTGAAAAAGATAAGTCATTGTATAGGTTTAGTAGGTTTGAAATAAATAAAGCCCTTATGTTTAATACTTTTTAACATTCAGAAAATAATAGATTACTTTCAAATGTATATTGAAAGAAAACATCACAGTTACCCCTGAGAGTTGAATTTGTATCCACAATTGCTGCATATATAAAATGTTCAGTTTTCATCAAAAAACTTCTGAGACATGAAAAGACATGTGGGTGTGACCCACATTCAGGAAAAAGACACTCAACAGAACCACAGATGTTGGACTTTGTAAACAAAGACTTTTAAGACAGCTATTATAACAATGGTCAAAGAACAAAAAAACACCATGCTTAAAGAACTCAAGGAAGGAATGTTAGCACTAATTTATCAAATACAGTATGTCAATACAGAGATGGAAATTATAAAAAGGACAAAATTGAAGAGCACATCAACAAAAATAAAAATTTATTATTTGAGTTTGAAAATTTGAACTGTTAGAAGAAAGAATCAATGAATGCGAAGACAGTCAGTACTGATCATTTAGCCTGAAAAGCATAGGGAAAATAAATGAAAAACAACAACAACAACAAAAACACAGCTTCTGAGAAATGTTTGACACAATTAAGTAAACCAACATGTGAAATCATCATTCACAAATAAAATGAAATAAACATATTCCCAGATCAACAAAATCTAAGAATTCACAATGGGCAGACCAACTTACAAGAAGGAAAGAATATTCTTGAGCCTAAAAGTAAGTGATGCCAGAAAATAATTCAATTCCCCCTTGAAAACATGAAGAATGCTTGTAGTGGGCTGAATTGTATCCCCCTCAAAAATTCTTAGTATGACAGAGCATAAAAATAAAAAGTAAAAAGAGAGAAGGCAATGGTGTGATATCAAAGAGAAACTCATTTAGGATTCCTGGGAAAGCAATACAGCTTTGGCATGTTAGAGGAGGACTCAGGAGATAATACAGAGACATTGACATTGACACAACGAGCACCATATATATTACCGGGCCCCCTCCCTAAATGACCTCAGAGGCAACCACAAGATGAAGGAGAGTAAGGCCATCAACGTGATTGAAGTGGAGGAAAAAAAAGGGATATTCTCCTATGAACTCAAAAACACTAAGCAAGGAAGATTTTAATAGAATCTAAGTTCATCAAGAGGCAGAAAATCTAGGTTGATACTATTAATATGACACTGCACACTCTAGAAAACACAATAGAAATTTGGGTATTTAAGTTTACTAATTAGCTATTATTGTGTAGCAAACCATACAAATGCGTATACATTCAAACTACAATTTGTATAGCCGACACATCTGTGGGTTAGTTGTACAGTCCTCTGTCTAAGCCAACTTAAATGACATCTGCTATGCTCTCTCATTACTTTGTATGCAGCTTGTATGTTGGCTAGTGCCTGGATGACCTAAGGTGTATGTTTGGTGTTTGGCTCAATGACTATTTTATGAAGAACCTCAATTCTCTTCTAATTGGCATTTCTTCAGCTGTCAGGCTAGCTCTGAGTGTTTTACTTGGTGATTTCTGGTTTCTGAGAGAAGCAAGAAGCACCAAAATTTAATGTGCAAGCATTTGTCAAGCTTCTCCTTGCATCACATTTGGTAATGTCTCATTACTCACCCTGCTTTAAAAATTTGAATTTGCTTACCATTTATCTTGATGCTATTTTGCCACGCAAACTATGGTTAACAGACAATAGCAAAGATGCCGCTGTGTATGTTAGAACTGCATTTCCTCAGATACCACATAGTTATAATGTCTGAATCTGTATTTTAATAAGATTTTGTACATTAGAGTTTGAGAGGAACTATTTAAACTTACTTAACAGAAAAGCGCTCTTCTACTAAAAGCTCTTTGATTTTTAGTTGCTATAAGGACTGATTGCTATAGCCTTTATTTTATTAGGAGAGATATAAATATGTAAGACACAAAGTAGCAAAAACTTGGTAGCATAAAATTTTACAACACAATCATTAAAAATTTAAAATTGTAATATATAATGTTTTTAGCTTTAAATGTATATTTAGCATTCAATATATATTGATATTGGGTTAACTAATTTAATATTCAAAATATATAATCAGAAAAACACTGTAAAACTATTTCATTATATTATAAAATTTAAAAGCATTGATTAAACACATTTATTTTTTAATTAAACACATTTAATTAATAAAGTATTTCTCTATTATTTTTCTTACTTCCATAGCTATATTTCCACAACAATTTTTTGTTACTACTCACATAAACCATTTTGATTATGTCTATTCAATTTTGCCATATCTGGATTCAACTTCAAAACCATAATCCTGCTGCCCTTCTCAATCTCTGAACAGTTTCTGAGAGATGGCTTGGTTTTTACATTCCTCTAAATGTCTACCCCTCCAAAATTTATAAGCCTATTCAGACTGCTTCCTTGAGCAGCAACATCACATCCCACTGCATTTTGCACATTTTTATTCGGTCAAATAGTTCATTACCAAATCTATTTCCCCCCACTGATAAGCTGGAAATAAACTCTCAGGCTCCATTTGGTTGAAAGTTGTTTCTTCTTTCATTTTTCCAACATATTTTTGTACAGTGTAGAATTATGGGTTGATAATTTTTTTTTTTTTTTTTTGGTATTTTGAAGAAGTCACCCATTGTCTTCTGGTTTGCACAGTTTCAAAATGTAAGCTTGCTATGTTTATTCTTTATGCTTCTTTGTATGTAATGGGTCCTTTTGTCTGGATATTGCCAACACTTTCTCTATATCTTTGATTTTCAGCAGTTTAATTATGAAATGTCTAGGTGGTATGTGTTTGTGTGTGTTGTCCATCTTATTTGGGGTTCACTGTGATTGTTGGACATAAATTTTGGTGTCTTCTTTATTATTTTTGGAAAATTTTCAACCATTATCAATTTAAATATTTCTTCCCTATTTTCTCTGTCTTCTGAGATTCTAGAAATGTACATTTTTTAATGCTCACTTCTATTTTTTTCTTATAATTCTTCTTCTGTATGTAGTATGGTTAATTTCTAATGACCTATTTTCAAATTTCTTGATTCTTTACTCAACTATGATGAGTCCACTAATGAGGCTTTCAAAAAAAATTCATCTTTGTTACCATAGCTTCAATTTCAGCATTTCTATTTGACTTTTATTATTTCCATTACTTTCTGAAATTCTCCATCATTATGTATATTTTGCCTTTCCCACTAAAAAATTTAATGTATATGTCACACATTATATGTTATATAATGTAGTAGTTATTTAAAATTTTCTGTATTTTAGTTCCAACATATGGATTCATCTCTGAGTCTGGTTTTATTGCTTGCTTTGTCTCTTGAAAGTGGGTTGACATTTTCTTTTTCTTTTTTTGTCTGTTTCTTATTTTGAGTATTCATCACTGAATTCTGGACATAGAACAGCAGAGACTGAGGCTAATAGCATTCATTCCTGGGAAAGGGCATACATATTTTATGCTTGATGGATATTGTGGTGATTTAGTCAATCTAGTCCAGAGTTGAGATTTTTGCTTTGTTTTGTTTTGTTTCATTTTACTTTTTTGCTATGGTTACTGTCATTGCATCACTGGCATAAAATTCCTCTAGAGGTATCTTGTGTAGTTAGGATTATTAAAGAATTTTTTCAATTTCATGTTCTTGCTTCACTCTCAATCTTTAGTCTTCCATTTATACCTTTACCCCAGAGTGGGTCTCTGTTTATGTTTGTGACACTTTCTCTGGATTAGGGTGCTATTGCTTGTGACTTTTCTTGATAACTTATTGATGAGATGTAGCTGGATTTTCTATTGTCCAATTTTCATCCTCCATTTTAGGCAGGCTTTGTTTCCCTGCCCAAATGACTATCCAAGATCAAATTCAAAAACAATATCTCCCCATGAAGATCTTGTCTTCTGTATTCAGTGGAATATATACTTTCCCTTTTCTGAATTCCATAAAACATGATTTATTCTTTTTGTTTGTTTCTACATTTTATTTTGTGATACATAAGTTTTGTTTATGAGGTGTTCAGACTTGAAGCCTTTACAATGTTCTTTTTACAATTTTTAAATTCTGGGACCTCTGGGTGGCTCAGTTGGTTAAATGTCTGTCTTCAGCTCAGGTCATGATCTTAGAGTCCTGGGATGAAGTCCAGCATCAAGCTCCCTGCTTACAGGGAGCCTGCTTCTCCCTCTGCCTACTTCTTCCTCTGCCTGCCACTCCCCCTGCTTGTGCTCACTCTCTCTCTCTGACAAATAAATAAAAAAAATATTTTTTAAAAAAATGTAAATAACTAAGGTGGATAGAACACAGTTTATAATAAAAACTCAAAGAGTAAAACCACCCTTTAATATAACCCAATGTGCAATAAATATTTGGAGGTTAGACATGTAGGGTTCAGTATCAACAGCTTATAGCTTAAAATAATCATTAAAAAATGAACATTTTCATGTATAACAATAAGAATGTTAGAAGGAAGAGGTATGAAGATTGAATCATAGACTTCCTTCCTAAGTTATTGGCTTTATGCTGTAGGCTAATGAGTTCATTAAATTAAAACTTCTGGGTCATTCAAAGTAGGAAAAGGATCTAATTTTTTAAAAAGTATAGCCTCACAAAGTTTTGCTGATTCTGCAAAGCTAGCATATTTTATTTCTTTACAACATCTTATTCAACGGAAAAGAAAGATGATATAGTGGTCTATAGGATTGATATTGAAGGGGCACTGGAACTCCCATAATAGTATAAGTTGAGCACTTTCATTATGGCATATTGCCAGGATTCCACATAATATATTAGAAATTATGTCTACTCTCAGCTCCTTTCCATCAGCATTCATATGCTATTCCATTATTCATTATATAAAAAAACTTCATTTTTAATTGACAGTGAAGGGATCTTTAGAATATGCAAAAGCTGCTTAGATTTCTTTCACAATCAACTTTACCAGTCTGCATTACTATACTAGGTACATTCCCTATGCTTTGAGATACTATGATGGTTTGAAAAAGGCTTAATATACTTTCTGTGTGTGGAAATTGATAGAGAAGCTACAAAATTGAGATTATTTTCACAATCGAAACATGAGATGGTTATAAAATTATATAACAACCAAAATATTTAAAATAATCAATTAATTTATTGAATATTTTCCCACTTATTTTTTGCGAAAGTAAATGTATTCATGTGAAAGAAAATGAATGGCTCTAAAAGAAGATTGGTATGTATACTATTTGTGATAAAAGATGAACTAATTCCTGATTCCTTATTTTTTTAAAGATTTTATTTATTTATTTGTCAGAGAGAGAGAGAACAAGCAGATAGAGTGGCAGGCAGAGGCAGAGAGAGAAGCAGGCTCCCCACTGAGCAAGGAGCCCGATGTGGGACTCGAACCCAGGACCCTGGGATCATGACCTGAGCCGAAGGCAGCTGCTTAACCGACTGAGCCACCCAGGCATTCTTAATTCCTGATTCCTAAGAAGACACATGAGAGACCAACAATCTTTTGAGTGAATTCATTAGATATCATTAGAAGAATTACAAAATAAATGGTAAATTATACATAAATTATATTAATTTATGTAACTTTTTATTTAACTGAAAACAAATGGAGTGATTTATTTCCAATAAGTTGATATGAAAACCTAAACATTCTATTTTCCTGAAAAAATGCACACACATGTCCACACATTTTCTTTTCCTTTTCTCATTATTAAAATATTTATTATAATTATTGAAGTTGTCTCATGTGAAAAAGTATCAACATTGTATTACAATGACAACCATCACTTTAATGTTATTACGTATATATAAACTTACTTTTAATGTCTCCTGGACTATGTTTGTCTGGATGTGTGCTTCACAAATTATTCTTGACTGTTCCTTTCAGTTCAAGTTTGATTTGTAAATTATATTAACGTCTTAGATAACCTCAAATGTCTCCATCATGCCTCTTTTAGGGCCCTACATCAGGAAGACTAGACAGCATCAGTATTGGTGACAACAACACAGTAGTGCATGTGAGTTTTCTATAGATGCAGCAGCAGGTGGTGAAATATATAATCTGCTCTTTTGTAGTTATTATTCCTTGGCATTTTTGCCCTGATGAAATGGTCCAACTAATTTATGAATAGGCAGTTTGCCACTCAGACAGATGGCCCTGACTGCAGCCCAGAGACCGTGTATAGTCCAAAAATGCCAATGTTGACAGGATTTTCAGACATAAAAAATCAAATGTCTGTCAGTCTCTTCTAAAGATGTGTCATCACTAATCCACTATTTATTGGATTATGCTCTAATACAAAATTTTTTCATTCCCATAAGGAGTGATTATAAAAAGAAGTATTTTAGTGGAAAATTCAGAGTTGAGTTTCCCATTCCAAACTAAAAGGCAACATTTTATCTTCAAAGGGTAATAAACTCAAACATAAAGTATGATTCTATTCCATGACTTGTATACCACTGGATCAAATCTGACTATGCCATCAAAATGAATAGACTTATTGCCTTAAACATAAAAATTGCAACATAACCTCAATAGTTACTTAGTTTGATTTTATCTATCTTTTATGAATATAAAATTTGGTAAGCTAAATTAGATTACTTTCTAGTAATATTACTTTTGATATATAATAAATCCTAAATGTAATATACTCTAAAATTAGTATATTTTTCTTAGTTATTTGCAACATATATTATAGTAACCAGAGAGGTAGACATCAACAGAACTAATTTTACTTTCTGAGAGATGATAGATCTCTAGTTGAAACTAAAGCATGTATACCACACATTGATACTATTATCAAGAAGTATTTATAGTAAGTCATATTGATTTAAATTTCTATTTTACTGGTGCATATAGACACTAACCTTATTAACTATGTTGTCTTGATATGAAAGGGGACGACTTTGCTAAAAATTCTCTGTTGTGATGTTTGACATGGGCAATAGCATTGGACACAAATCTATTTTGTCAAAGGGGTTTAAAAAAACTTTTTGTTGTGTGATATTCTACTGAATTTAGGGGAAATAGCTGTTTTATAGTGCAGAGAATGTTACTCTATCTAAATACTATCCCATCTAAATCCCAGACTCACCTGCGAAGTCATTTGGGATTTTTTCAAGCAGTCACTTCTTTTCGGAATAGAAAAGACACTCTTAAAAGCTTACATGAAGACTAAGAAGGGTTAAGTGAAAAAAGGTATAATTTATTTAATGTATATTCATTCAAGTAGTTATTTGCAGTTTTACTGCTAGCTAAACAAAATAACGAGAACTGAATACTAGCAAATTTTGAAGTCGTATGTAGAGTTATCAGTATTTATAGACTTGCACCCTTAGAACAATCACACCAACATGCAACAGTTATAAATCAAGACTCCATTTAAGTAATCACAATTTGCAGTCTTCTCTAAGAAGCCAAATTGCCAATAGGAGCACACTTGGGACTTTAGTAAGAACTGCTAACATAAAAATAGATGGCTAGCTGATTAATGATCTACAGATACATTTACATCATCACTATGTGCAGAACCTTGTGTGAGAGGATAATGATAAAAATGATCTTATTCTTTAGAAGTTTAATATATGATTTGTGAGACAGAGCACATATCCAAATGAAGATGTACCTAGAATCAAACAAGTAAAAGAGATAGAATATGAAGAGTTTTATAAGTGATATGCCAAAATAATAGATTAATTAGTAATAAGATATAAAAATGGAAATTCAAATATCCAACCAAAAAAATGACATTAAAAGATAATTTTTTCAGAATTGGCAGTTTCCAGTCAGTTATTTAATGTCAGATTGATAAAATTCTTAGTTACATAAACAAAATTTCTGAAAATGTCCTTGACACTTCTTCTTCCCTCCTCATAATATCATGTTACTATTACCTTCTTAATTATAAAATGTTTCAATCATACAGCAGAACATAATTATGCAACTTAGATGTACATATTAACTAATATTGCAAAAAGCCTGCCAAATCCCACCCAAAAATGCAAGATCGAGAAGGAACCATGCAATAGCAGGTGGGAAAAAAATAGCTTTAGAGAGCAATCTGGATGAAAATGCCATCCAGTGGTGGATCTCAGAAAACTACCAACCATCAGGAAATAGACTTACTAAATAAAATGTGCATTATCTAAGATAGAAAGATATATAACTTCTTTGCATCAGTTGAATTTGGAAGTAGGGTGAATAAGGCTGTGCCAGTACTCCACAGACTTGCTAGAATTCATATTAATACAGGACACAAGGAAACATGAGAATGTAGACAAACCATATTTCCAGAAAGCAGTAAAAACTGTGGCTTCAGATAATTGATGCTTTGCTTTGTAAAGGCAATCATAATGTTGTATGATACTCCTTTCCTAAACTGGGATATTCTAGCAAATAACTGATTCAGAAAAATCCAAGTAATTCAGTAAAAGGTAATGATAAAAGGAACTAACTTAGCATAATGACAAGATTCAATTTTAAAAAGTGAGCTAAAGAGTATCAAAGAATATTAATAAAGAACATCTACCAGAGGAAATATATTTATCTAACAGATGAATATTATAATCAAATATTTCTTATAAATTCAAAATAATCAGTGGAGGCACCTGGGTGGCTCAGTCAGTTAAACGTTGAACTCTTCATTTCGGCTTAGGTCATGATCTCAGGGTCCTGAGATCAAGCCCCACATTGGGCTCCGCACTGGGCATGGAGCCTGTTTAAGATTCTTTCTCTCTCCCTCTCCCTCTGCCCCTTCCCTCCTCATACTCTCTCTCTGTCGTAAAAAAATTATCATCAGCAGCAATCATCAATGGAATTATACTTCCATATAGGTTGATGGGTACTAGATACACATTGCATAAAGAACTCTAAAAAACACTTGATAAATTACTAAAACAGTAACAACAAATAAAATATAAAACAATAAAAAAACCCACAATTTGAAACAAAATCCCACCTATTTGAAGGCAGTAGGGAACAACCAAGAAAGTCAAGAGCTGAGAAGTCAAATTAATTAACGAAAGAAAATCACATTGTAAATGTCCTGGATCTTTTCACAACTTTCCTTTCCTTTCCCCCAGAGACTGTTCCCTTTCCTGAGGCATAGAGGTTAAGAGAAAATAGATTAGGGCTTTAAGCAGTCTCCCTAGACTACAGAGAAAAAAAAAATTGACGAGAGTGTAATGATGTATGTATTGTTACTATCTTTACTATTCCCTCCCTATGATAAGTTCACAGTGATTCCTTATGTTATTTCAGGCAAAGACCTTTGTTTACTTGTTTCTTTCTTTTTGTTTTTTCAATCTCACATGAATCAAAACCATCAATCCCTGTCTCCTTTTCTGGTTTTTGTTCTACTTTACTTTAAATTCACTTTGTAACAATTTTCTAATGATTCATTTTCCAACTTTCATTTTAGCCTAAAGGCTAAAAACAAAAACAAAAACAAATGTCAGAAAACCAAGATTGGGACATGTGCCTAGGAAGATTTATCTTCCAGGAATCTTCAGTTTACATCACTTCGATCATTCTGGACTGGTACTGTGGTCTCCACTGATATTTATCTTTATTCTCATAAGAATGTCCCAGAAAATATGAGGGGAAATGTAAGATTCTTTACCTACAGATTAGAAGAGTAGGAGGAAGAATCTAGGCAGGCCTTAACAACTTTCCCATGGTGAAGGCTGCTGTATTTCCCCAAATCTGCACCATCAGTAAGGCCTTCTCCAGTCTCTTACCCCATCCTTAATATCTCATATGAGGTCCTTTACATTTGGGTGAAATAACTGCAAAAGGGTGATGTTGCCCCAGAATATATAAATGCATTCTTCGAGTCAATTTAAAAAATATAACACAGTAGGAAAATCAGGAAACAGATGAAAGAAATGCTCAGAAAAAAAAAAAAAGATATCTAAATATGCATCTGACTAGGTGCTCAATATCATTAGTTCGAGTGAAAATACAAGTTTGAGGTAGCACACACACACACACGTGCATGTGCATATATATATATATATATGTAATGGCTAAAACGAGAAGATAAGTACATTTAACAAAAGACGGGTACAAAATATTCATAGCAGTCATTGGAAATCAAATGACTTTCAACATTAGAATGCCTAAAAAAAGTAGTATAATCATGTAATCCATTACTAAATAGAAATTACATAATATCTAGCAAATTGATCTATAGCACTTGAAGTTAGAATAGTGTTACTTTTGGTTTCATAGGGAATGAAGACTTCTTTGGTGCTAGTAGTATGTATCTAAATCACAAGTGTTCTTGTCTACAACTTGTAAACATTCCTCAAGCTATAAACTTCAGATTTACAGATTACAGAATATATGTTATACTTCAATAAAATTTTATAGAAAATGTTTAATAAATTACCATCTTAAATATAAAAACATCACAAACAGAAATATAAAAACTCAGAATAATTGGTATATAAATCGAAAAAGATGAATACAGAGTCCAGAAATAAACCTACACATATACAGTTAATTGATCTCTGACAAGGGCACCAAGAATATGCAATAGAGAATGGATAGTCTCTTCAACAAAAGATGTTGAGAAAACTGGATATTTACATGCAAAACATTGAAATTGGACTCCTACCTTATATTATACATAAAACCAACACAAAGTGCATTAAAGATTTAAGTGTAAGACTTGAAATTATAACATTCCTAAAAGAAAACATAGGAGAACATCTGTTGACACTGGTCTTGAAAATTATTTCTTGGATATGACACCAAGAGCACAAGAAACAAAAGCAAAAATAAGTGAAAATACACCAAACTAAAAAGCTTCAGCACAGCAAAGGAAACTGTAACCATCCCTCAAAATAATATACTCTTGAAAATATAACCAGGAGGAGTTGTGCTGGTCATGCAAGCATGCTTAAAGATAACCTTGAGAAAAACATGGTAGTCCAGCAGGCCTCAGGTGGAGGGGAAGATACACA
>CM052883.1:129621109-129692739 GCA_028534135.1 Potos flavus | reverse complement strand
TTTATTGATTATCATCTCGTATCCAAAAAATATGGGATTAAGGAGTTGTTCGAGGCGGCAGTCTTCTCAACTGCCGACCCCTGCTCCCAATCTCTATTGCAGCTGACTTGTTTGTGCCTCATTCTTCTCCCGTGCGCCGTCAGGAAGCGGCAGAAACAATCAATAGAATGAAAAGGTAGCCTATGGAATGGGAGAAAACATTTGTAAACCACACATCTAATAAGGGGTTAATTCCAAACTATATAGGGAAATCTCACAACTCAATAGCCAAAAAACCAAATAACCCAACTAAAAAAATGAGCAAAGGACCTGAATAGACATTTCTCCAAAGAAGACATACAAAGGGCCAACAGGTATAGGAAAAGATGCTCAACACCACCAATCATCAGGGAAATACAAATCAAAACTACAATAAGATATCACTTCGTGACTATTAGGCTATGAAAGCAACCTAAGTGTTCACCAAACTTGAACAACAAACTTGAACAGATAATGAAGATGTGATATATATATATTTATATATATAATATATATACAATAACATATTATCCAGACTTGAGAAAGAAGGAAATCCTGCCATTTGCAACAACATGGACAGACATGAGAAAAACAAATACTGTATGATACCATTTATATGTGGAATTTAAAAAAGTTGAGCCTATAAAAACAAAAAATAGCATAAAATATAAAAACAAAAAATAGCATGGCTGGGGGTAAAGAAATTGAGGAAATATTGTTTAAAGGTACAGACTAGTAACTAGTAGATAAGTAAGTCCTATATATATACCACATCTTTATCCATTCAAGTTTCGATGGACATCTTGGCTCTTTCCACAGTTAGGCGATTGTGGGCACTGGGTGCAGCAGCTATTTAAAAAGTATGGAGATTCCTCATAAAGATAAAAATAGAACCACCATATGATCCAACAATTCTACTTCTGGGTATCCAAAAGAATTAAAATCAGGATATCTATGACATATCTGCACTCTTGTGTTCATTGTAGTATTATTCATAATAGCTGAGATATGGAAGCAACATTAATGTCTATCAAAAGATGAATAAGAAAATGTAGTATTTACATATAACAGAATATCATTCAGTCTTTAAAAAGAGGGAAATCTTGCCTTTTGTGACAACATGAATAAACCTAGGAGACATTATGCTAAGAAAGAGAAGTTAATCATATTTCAGTAAATGGGTTTTTATTAAGGAAAAAAAGCATGCACTTACAACAACAAACATCTTTAAGCTCTGTTTTAATTATTAGAAAGGAAATGAAGAACAGTGTGTATAGCATACCACTATTTATGTCAAAATATGAGAAATTACATATATGGTTAAACCCTTTATAAAAAAAGACAGAAGAAAGTTAATGAGTATTATGGACACTGACAAAGTGAGAGTATTTTTATTGCATACTGGTTTCATAAAAATCTTAAACCATAAAAATATATTACTATGCCCAAACCCAAATAAATATCTTAAAATTAACACTAGCTCAAATATTAAGATTAATCATTTGAAATTTAAGTTTTGAGATTTTTTTCTTATGGTCCTGTGTTTTCATAATGTGAAATATTTCAGTATACTCCACTTAAAGGAGATAAAATCGATATTTGTTAGAGTTGAACTCCTAAAGGACTCTCAAATTTGAAATCCTGAGTTTAGACCAAGAATTTTTATATAGTATGCATGCTCATGTTGCATAACCCTAAGTTAGCAACTGTAGGCAATATCTCTCTATGTATGAATTTTTACCCTCTTCACTCCTCTGATGCCCACAAGTCCTCTATGCTTCCTTGCATTATTTCAAGCCAGAAACATTTTTTAAAAATCTCACTTCAATTAAAACCATCAAATCCTGTGTCTTTCTCCCAGGTTTTGTTTGTTTGTTTGTCTTCCTTCTGCTCTAACCTTTGAAACTTCGTTTGTAAGGTTTTTTGTAGTTCTAAAATAGGAAGAATCAATGAAACTCAGAAAATCAAGTTTGGGACATATTTCTGGGTAGATCCATCACTTAATTCAAATCACCCTATTTAGCTGGTAGTGCCACCTGCACTGACAGTTGTATTAATTCCCAAAAGAATGCTCAAGCAATTGGCAGGAAGAAATATGCAACTAGCTTTTAGCTATTTTTCTCTTTGTTTAAAATCTTTTAAAAATTCTCCCTAATCAGGAAAGGCAAACTTTGTCATTGTGAGGTTCAGTTTTGCATTAAGGAATTTAGGCAATTTAATAGTTTAATTCAAAGAGCGACATAAAAATGTTGAAGGACAACCAAACACATAATAGTACATTAACTTAGATGTGTTGATAGACAGTAGAAGATATTTTTATACTTTAGCACTTACTTTTACTGTAATTAATGATGACTTCTTTTGTGTTGCTTTTGAATGTTTTAATTTCTTCAATTATGCCACTCAATTTCTTGTATTCAGAATTGTGTCAAAAACACAAAAAGATTGATTACTATCAGTGGATAATCAGTGTCTTCCTGTTTCAATGTGAGTTTTGAGAAGATGATTTAGAATTTATCGGAAATCTCTACCAGTGAAGTGCCACTATCATAAAAAGTAAGTCTGTCTGCTTGTTTTAATGCCTTTGAAAACAAAAATGTCTTTCGATGGTAAAGAAGTCAATTGACCAAAGTTCCTGTAGTTCTGAATACGGTTAAGACACATTCCACAACTCCAATAGCAAAAAGAATCCCTGGGCATATACGTATAAATATATATGTACCCTTAGGATTTTCATCAGTTAGTTTGTTATACCGTATTATACCTTGGTTGAAATTTGTATGAGTTTCTGGTGCTTTTGTGGATATGACCTCACTCATATTTTCAGCAGTGCAGAATGGATACTGATTGAAAATTCTCTTTCACGCTGAGACATCCTTAGCAAAAGTTACACATACCTTATACATGTTTCCTGCTCCTAACACATTATGTATGTAGAACATTTCTAACATTCTAAAGTAAGTCATTTCTAATGGTATATGTATCCTGCTGTGATGCAGTAGTATTGAGATTCTATTGCTTCTGTCATTCATTTTTTATTTAGGCCATTTTCGTAATTGATATTCTCTTACTCTTTTTCAACTTCTCACAGAGATAAAAATGTTTAGAAAAATTTTATTTTGTCTGAGCTATTAACTTTTCAATGATGTAAAAAGAGAGGGCTTCTGATTTTGAGGCTAAAACTATCATATCTTTTTTTAATAGTTTTTATTTAAATTCCAGTTAGTTAACATACAATATAATATTAGTTTCTGGTGTACTGAATATATTATTGTATATTATAATATTACATTATTTCAGTACACCTGAAACTTATATAATGTTTCAATGCTTTTACAGTACCTGGTGCTCATGACAAGTGTACTCCTTAATCTGCATCATCTGTTTAACCGATCCCCCTGACACCTCTCCTCTAGTAACTATCAGGTTTAAAACTGTCATATCTTAACTTTCAATAAAGCCGAAAAGGGTTTAAAGTAAACTGTACTTAAATTGTTTCTTTTTAATGTGGTTTCACATTTTCTTTGAAAAATGCAAATCAAAATAACACATTTCAAATATTTATCAGAGGTAGGCATTTTATCATTATTCTTTAATAAGGTCAATAGTACTATGTTTGACCTAATGTAACATCGTGTGAAAAGTAACGTTAAATATGGATATATATTCACATTAACTCTGTCAACATTAATTACATTTTTAGGGTTCTAAAAAGGTTATATAATATTTTGTGTACTAAACTATAACTCAGATTTTAAAAATTACTATATATATGATGATATTCAAATACATTAGGTGAAAGCAAAACCCTTCAAACATATCTAGAGAAGTTATGGGAGTTTCAAAATACATGGAAACACCAAAATATTACATTTCAGTAAGTATTTTAGTCAAGCATTTCACTGTAACATATTTGACAAATATTATGATGGCTAATGTTATTTTACTATTATCCTTAAGCATATGCCATTGTATTACTTTAAAATATAGCTAAATGTTTGCAAACAGACACATATATGAACAGCTCATTAAACTCATACACATAAGCCCAAAGTATCATTAGTTTTGTTGAACAAAAAGTCATTCATTTATTTTCATGTATTTAAAACAACATTGTTTCATATTTTCACCATATTATAACTAAAAAATACAAATTTTAGAAAATCTAAAAACAACACGAGAAACAAGAAATGGTATTGGAAAATAAACTAAAAGTTGTTGAGCCTAATTGATGAAAATTTTTCAAAAGTGATAATTTGGAAATAAAAATTCTAGATGATCTCAAAATGAAAATGAATAGAGGAAAGGGAGAAATATATTTCTAAAAAGGTTGATTAGCATTGCATAAACACAAACACACATACATATTACTCAAAACCTATTAAAAACTTGAAAAATGACTTAGTTAACATAAAAAATGAGTCATTGTAAAACCTACTACTTCAATTGTAAAATATAGTCATTGATACCCACTGAAAGAATTATCATGGTTAATAGGTTAAGTACTAGAATGTTCCACTAAGTGGTATACTTATCAGTAGTTGGTAGATTTTAACGTTTTTTCTTTTCTTTTTTTTTAAGATTTGTGTATTTGTTTTAGAGAGAGTGAAAGAGAGCACAAGTGTAAGGGGCAGAAGGAGCTGGAGAGAGAATCTCAAACAGACTCTCCACTGAGCACAGTGCCCGCCATGTGGCTCAATCTCGGCACCCTGAGATCATGATCTGAACTGAAACTAATAGTCCACCAAGAGAAACCAAGAGGGGCTTAACCCACTGAGCCACCCAGGTGCCCCTTATTTCAAATATACATGCAAATTATATATGTGGATTAACTATTATATAAACCATGATCTATGGCTGAGATAAGAGAGCTTTGTTTCTATGGAAACTGAGTTGAATGTTTTGGAAAGACTCAATTTCTCATTCATTTTTTAAAAGGTGTTGAATAAAGTTTGGTCAAAAGTATTGTGGAAAATTTACAGTAAAATTGTAAATATTCATATTATTCTAAAACCAGGATTTCTTCAAACAAGTTTTAACTGAACTGGGGAAAAATGTAACTAAAACATGTAGATAATATATTTGTGATATTTTTATGGAAGGTAAAAAAGAAAAAAGTAAATTATGATCAAGGCCAGGTAAGTGCCTGTACCAAAATTAAAATATTGGTGAATGATACATGGTTACCCAATTTCTGAAAATAGACATTATAAGTTATGTATATATTGCATTTCTATGATTTTCTAGTTTAAATTATTATTATTTTTTTTAGTTTAAATTATTTTTAAGTTAACTAACAAAACATATCATGTTTAATAAGGGTGTTTTTATTATAATAGTACTCATTGCAGAAAACAATGTAAATGGTTCCTGAATATTCGTATGATTGCTGATGGGAAACACAAAGGTGGAATATATATGGAAATCAATTTACTAATATATACTCAGAAGGTTTATGTGGTTGCGTCCTTTGTTTTAATGTCTATCCTTCTCAGAATATTCCTAGGAAAATATCATGAAATTTATACCAAATCTCATGAGTAAAGAGATAAAACATAAAAATTAAAAACAATTTCCATAATTTGGGAAAGAATTAAATTAATTATATTTGGTGGGTATTAAGGAGGGCACATATTGCATGGAGCCTTGGGTGTGGTACACAAACAATGAATCTTGGAACACTGAAAAAATAAAATTAAACTAAAAAAATTATATTTGGTAAAATATGATGCAGTTAAATTAAGTATATTTTTTATATACACACACAACATATTTCATTTAATTAAAAAAACAAGAAAGAACTGAAGGTAAAGCAGGAATTGGCAAATTTTTTCTGTAAGGGTGAGATAGTAAATATTTTATGCTTTGTGGGCCTTAAAATGGCTTTTACAATTATTCAACTCTGCTGCTGTATGGCAAAAGTAGCCAAAAACAATACATAAACAAATGGTATGGCTCTGTTTCAATAAAACTTATATTAGCAGAAAAAAATCAGAACTAGATTTGAGTTCGGTCCATAGTTTGCTACCTCTGATAAAGATTATTTATACTATAAAACATTTATAGAAAAAATACCAAACATTAATTATGGTTTATGTGACTGCTCTGAGCTGGGAAGTTAGTATTCAATGTTAAAACATTTTATTGACATGTAATACACATTTTAAAATGTGCACTTATCTTAAGTACACAGCTTAATAAATTCACAAACTGAATACATCTGTTTCCCATCACTCAAATTAAAAAACAGGATGTATTAATATTTGTTTCTTTATATTTGAAGAACTTTCCAAAATTCATATTTGTGCACATATTGCATATGCATGATACAAAATAAAATATGAAAAATAAATATGCCTTAAAATATCCTTACTGAGTTATATAACATTTCTATTATTCATTCCCTTAACCTTTTTTTTTGAGATTGGAAAATATTCCAGTGAGAATTAACAGCAAATTGGTTCAGAAGATATATTAGTAAAATAGCTTTAATCTCCTAAGATGGTTTTGGGCGACCACAAAATCAAATATTTTCTCTTTCATTTGGCTACCTATTAACCTGCCTATATCAAGCCCATCTTGGTATCTCCCGTAATGGCAATAACTTCATGTATATTTCCTTTATTTTTTTTCATGGCTTGTCAGAAACTTAAATTAACACTATCTCTTACTCTTCTTGAATATTCAAAATCTCTTTCAATTGGATCTTTCTCATTGGCTCTTAAACATGATTATCTTCTGAATTAAATAAAATATTTATCTTGATCCAACCCCTAATCCCAAATTACCTTATGGATATCACACCTTATTTCTTGTTTTCTATGAAAAAACTTTTCCTACCATTGTCCCAAAGAGGCATAAATAACTAGTTCATTCACTAATTCGGGTTTAGAAATTGGGCTATTCTTTATTTTTAGAGCTGACTTTTAATCTTTGACTCTGAGTCCCCAGTCTTTCTAATGACAGATAACTGCTTTTAGTTAAATTTAGTCCAATCCAGTGATTAATGAATCAATTTGTGATGTATAAATTAGTCACAGTCTAGTTAAAATTTTCCGTTTTTATTCTCTGCCTCAGGTTCCAGGTTTTACATTCAGAAATGAGGGAGGAGAGTAGTAAGGGAAGTCATGGACTCACAGAAGACAGCAGAAGACAGCGGCAGAGTGTCTGGGAAGCGTCGGCCCTTCCTTTGTTAAATGCTGTGACCTACCATCCATATCACCCTCTTTCAAAAATAGAAAAGCTCTGAGGCAGTCTGGAGAGTGTCAGATAGGAGTCCCATGCAGTCTTCTTGCCGAGGCCATCTCACCGATGTATACCATTCCCTGTCTCCACCTGCTAACCTTGTTATAAAATCTTTGATATAGAAGGGAATCAGAGGGGAAGAGGAGCCATGAGAGACCATGGACTATGGAAACCAACTGAGGGTTTCAGAGGGGAGGTGGGTGGGGGATGGGTTAGCCCAGTGATGGGTATTAAGGAGGGCATGTACTGCATGGAGCACTGGGTGTTATATGCAAACAGTGAATCATGGAACACTACTTCAAAAGCTAATGATGTACTATATGGTGACTAACATAACATAATAAAAAAATAAACAAATACATCATGCCAATATCTCTCTTGTAGTCCCTACATCCATTGATATGTTATGTACGGAATAGTTATCATTTTCTAACTGCAACCTGAAAAATGGTGGTGGTCACAGGGTTCCTTTTTTTTTTTTTTTTTAGATATCTTAAACATTGGTAAGCACGTGTGTGAAAAAAATCAAACGGATCCTCTGTTTACCTTTTCCTAAAATTGTGTTCTGCCCGCCCCCCCGCAACCCCGGCCAGAAAGTAGGAAATAAGGATAAAAATGAAATCCATTCTTCTGGCTAAACGTGGGATATCCAGTCTCACCATCTATCTCTTAATTTATTAACAACTGACCCTGCATCTTGAAAGTCATTTTTATTTTCTGGGTTTAGGCAACTATACATGCTACCTCATGCACTTGGTGAACATACGTCTTGTGCTCTGCATGGATATTGGTTGCAGGAATAAAAGCAATTTAAGGCACATTTCTAAAGTGCTGTGTTGCCTCATTTATCTACTCCATATTTCTGTTTGTTTTCTTTACCACTCACATCTTATTAACTTTAATGCAGCCATTGCTCTATTATATAATTCCGATAAAATGACATGAAATACAGTGCATACATTTCAGTGTCCCAAATATATTTCAGTGGAAGGTTCATCACTGTCTCCTCCATATTTTTCAACTTTTATTATGGAAAATTTCCAACATATACAAAGATATAGAGTATAATAAATCTTCATGCCTTTATTACCCAGCTTCAACAATTACCAATTCATGGTAAATCTGGTTTCCTATATCTCTTCACATGCTATCTCCCTCCACTGTCTTATTTTAAAACATATTGCAGACATCATATTTTATCAGTAAATATGTTTAATGCATCTCTAAAGCAAAAAATATCCTTTTATACACATAACTACAAATTTCTCTTATTATCTCATACATATTTAAGATTTCTTTTGAATTAGAATCCAAAAAGGGTCATAATTTTCAATTTGTTGATTCATCTCTTAAGTCGTTCTTGATCTATAGGTTCTCTTTTCTTATCTTTTTTATTTTCCTGCAGCTTATTTATTTGAAGAAATCAGTCACCTTCCTTCCACCTTTAAGCAGTATTTTTCCTCAGATTTTTGATGCATTACTCTTTTGGGTTTCCTCCTATTCTCTGGTCACTCCTTTTTGCAATCTTAGTATATTTCCACATAGGCTTAGAGGGCATTACTCTTCGTACTTAAAGGGATTGCTATCCTACCCAGGATCCAGATAACAAAAAGTTAAATATAGATATAGAGGAGGCAAAAAAAAAAAAAAAAAAAATATATATATATATATATATAGGCTACTTAGCAACCATGAGTCCAGGAACAAAAATTGTTTTGATAGACCAATCAGCAGTATTTACTGTCAAAGAATATCTATACATACCCTTCTTCTCACACACAGATGACAAAATAGAGAAATATGTACGTACCTCATAATATTTATATTTATTTCTTCATGAAAAATCTTTTTAAAAAGCAAAAATGTGGGATGCCTGGGTGGCTCAGTTGGTTAAGCGACTGCCTTCGGCTCAGGTCATGATCCCGGAGTTCCGGGATTGAGTCCCGCATCCAGCTCCCAGCTCCATGGGGAGTCTGCTTCTCCCTCTGACCCTCTCCCCTCTCATGTTCTCTCTCGCTCTCTCTCTCTCAAATAAATAAATAAAACCTTTAAAAAAAAAAGTAAAAATCTGTAGCATGTTGATAATTGTTATAAAGAAAAAATCAGGAAAAATATGAGAATGCTAGGGAGGAGGTTTCACTGAGAAGCTGGCATTTGAGCAGAGACCTAGACACAGGTGAGACAGCAAGACAGTGTAAATCTACCTGAAGTGTGTTCCAGCCAGAAGGTAAGAATATGCTGGGAATGTTTAAAGAATAGAAACCTGGGCAACCTGATAGAAAAACAATAAATGATAAGGATAGAATAAAAGAACGAAGAGATAATGACTAGAGCAGATTTTAAGGAGAAAAGCAGGTGCTGACTTTGATATGAAGTTCAAGATGCCTATTAAACATCCAAGTGAAAAAGTCATATAGACAGCTGGATTGTTCTTCGGTAAAAATGTAAATGTGGAAGTTGTCATCATATAGATGTTGTTTAGACCTAAGAAATTGCGCAGGTTCACATAGGGGGGTGGGTGGGAGAAAAGAGAAGAGCCTAATGACTTATTTCCAGAGTAGTGCAGAGTTTAAAGGTCTGAGAGATGAAGGAGAACCAGCAAAGAAGACTAAGGATAATTAAATAAGAAGAGAAATTAAAAATTGCTTTGTTCTGGAAGCAGAGAGAGAAAAAAAGAGAGAGAGAGAGAAACAGATCGATCATGTTAAATGCTATTGTGAGTTTTACTGACTAATGAGAATTGATTATTGGGTTTAGCGATAGGGAGATTTTTTTTTTATGACATTAAGAACAATTTCTGCAACTTCATGACTGCGATTGGCTATTTGGAGTTGGGTCAGGTGACAATAGAAAAGGAAATGAAAAGTGTGATCACAGAAAATTTGAAGTATTTTCTACAAAAAGAATTGAGAAATAGAGTAGTAATTATAGAAACTGGTGGGGTCAAGTGGATTTCCATTTTAAATATGGGAGTTTTTTGCATTAAAGCTCTGGAGGAGAGGGAAAAGTTGACAATTCAAGAGAGCGATGAAAATTTTGTTCTAGTCCTTGAGTAAATGATAAAGAATGATTTCTAGTAACCAAGTGAAAGTGCTGGATTCATTTTAAACATAGAAGACTTCATCCAAAATAATAGAAGAGAGAGCAGAACTTAATGCAGGTGGATTGTTAGACCTGGGAGAGAAAGCTATTCAAAGTTCTTTTCCGATTGGTTTTATTTTCAGAGTGGATTAAGTCAAGAGGTAAGCAGAAGTCTGAGGAAGTTTGGAGAACATACGTAATAGTTATCCAAGAGACTGGGAAAATAAATGGACTAGAGGAATAGAGTATGATTGTGAGTCATAATGAAAAAGTCACCTGTAATTAGTGATCACATAATAATGTGTGAGCAGTTCGCATGACTATTTGGTTTTCTTCAGGTTGGTCAGCTTGTGTAGTTCAAGTGTAGGTACAGGCAGAGATGGATAATTGCAATTGTGGTTTTATCAAGCAAATACGGAAAGCAAAGAAGCAATACATGGGCAGAAGGAAGTTGAGACCACACTTAGTATGTGAGAATAATTGACTACAATGTTTAAACTGGGAAAGAAAGAAAATGATGGCATAGGGAGAGTGGGAGAGTAATAAAAGCAAGAAGATTAATGAATTGTAGGTCCCAATAACATGGAAAGATTGTTGGATACTACAGCAAGATCTCATTGGGAAAATTGATTGGTATTGAAAATACAGAGTGATTACAATGTTAAATTTTAGGCCAAAAGTGTTGAAAAGAACTTTCTCTGGTGAGGGAAATGCTCTACATCTATGCTCTCTAATACATTAACCATTAGTCGTATATGACTATTGAAAACTGAAATATGAAATATTGATTGCTAAAATTAAATCTAGGAATTGTATTTGGCCCCTTCTTCAGTGGCTTTACACATGATGCACCCTGTTTCTAAAACAGCTTTCCTTCCTATCCACATACTTCTGGGGTAAGCTACAAGCTTTAGAAGAGACACAATGTCTATTTATCCTGTTCCCCTTTCTGTAACTGAGTTATCTGCCTTTCTGGTGTGCTCTCATGGCCCCTGTAAAAGGCACTATATTTTACTGATAATATGTCTCTTTCCTCAAGTGGGCTGAAGTCTTTGGAAAGAGAGGTTCTATTTTAATCAACATAACCATAGCACCTATCATGATGCCTAGTACCGAGGAAGATTTTGGTATGTATTTGTGGAAGAAAGACAAGAAAGGAAAATTAAGGAAGAAAGAAGGAAAGGAAGGAAATAGAAAGGAAGGGAGATAGGGAGGGAGGAAGGAAGGAAGGAAGGAAAATGTTCGTTCTGGGAAAAAAAGAAAACATGAGAAGGAAACTACAGAAAACTCATTACCAAAAAAATCTTCCTAAAATCAAAATATGTCAATACACGGACTAGACTGTCCTGTAAAGGAGTAGGTTTATCATCGATTATGGTATTTAAAGAGAAAGGATATGAGTGACTATGATAGTTTTACACTAAGTGACAGGCTTCACTGAATAAATTCCAAGATCCTAGAAGCCTTAGTATTTCATAACTGTTTTTTGAAAGTTGCCCAGTTTGAATGAGAGGCTATTACACAAATTAAGAAATTCTTTAAAAATCTTATATTTGCTCTTTTTTACTTTCCCACACATGAAGGTAGCCATGTCCTGTATATTCTTGTTACCAATAACCAAGAATTATTGGTTATTATAACTGCTAATTGGCTAATTAGAATGTGCGATTTAAGCTTCACTGGTACACATTTTAATAAATGACATAAAGTATTAGAAAAATAACTGCATGAAAGTTTTCTGGGTATGAAATACTAAAAATATTTTAAAAATATATCTATAAAATAAATTTTCCACCATTAGAATTTTACTAATTTCTGACATTAAGTTTCTTATGACTCACAAATAAATGGCTCTACATAGCTACTGTCAGTCAAACATTGAAGTCATTGGAAATTTTTGAATAGAATGCCAAGGAAAAGAAATTTTTTATAAAGGTTGATGATTACACTAATTTTAACATCAGAATGACAGGCATTGGAACATTCACACTCATAAAATAACTGAAATATCAGAAAAACATATGTGCACGGCAACAACAGAAGGATTGAGTAGGAAAAACAGCTCTAGATGAAACTGAGAACTTCTAAGGAATGGGGTAACCTCTATTCAAATCTTCCTAACTTCATACATTTTTACCAAAAATATTCTCTTTCATGCAGTGAGAAGTTGAAAAAGGTACTTACTGAAAACAATTTTAATATGATAGTTTTCCATTCATTATTTAATTTGATGCTATTGACCTATTCTTGATGAAGATCATAATTCCTTTTTGAATGGATGGAATGGCATTGTCCAAAGCACTCTGCACTCCCTTATTTATTCTTCTTATAATTATTGGAATACGTTTGTGATAGATTTGGAAAAGGGAAAAGTGCCACACAGTGGAACAGAAAGAGAAGGTCAATTAAACATGTTAGCAATGACAGTATCTCACCAGTGTGTGTTCTTTTGGGGGGGGGGGGGATGTAAGGAGTGGGGAGGACAGCCTTCTATAATCTTGTGATTAAACAGTATTTTTAAAATGGGGCTGTGTTCCTTGGCAGTGACCTTCACAGGTATTTCTTAGTCTTTTTTTTCCCCCTCCCCTTAGATAGGACAATATGCTGGAGGCTCTGGTGTCAAGAAAATGCTCTTCCTTCAGGTGAGATAAGACCCTGATAAAGATTTTTTTGTTTTTTCTTCCTCCCCACTCCTGGAGAATTAGCTATTTTATGGAGAATATTCTGGCTCTATTTCAATTACATTTCTTCATTATGCATCACAGCTATGAGGGGATCTTTTGGCCCTTTCCTATGAGAACCTGATGTGTTTCTTGAATATAAAACCCATCAAAGTGTGCCACATGACCTACTTCCTCTCTACCTTCTCACACCATAAGATTACAACTTCAGCTATTTCTCACTCCTGTGCCAGTCCATACTCAGCCTCCAGTAATTTGTTATAAGTAACATGCAATGTGGTTTTTAAAAATTTTTTTTAAAATTCATTTATTTATTTTAGAGAGGAGGGGAGACTCAGAAGGAGAGGGAGAGAATCTCAAGCAGACTCCCTGCTGAGTGTAGAGCCTGATTTTGGGGGGGGGGGGTGCTTGATCCCACAACTCTGAGATTATGACCCGAGCCAAAACCACTAGACACAACCAACTGAGCCTCCCAGGTGCCCTGCAATGTTCTGTTTTCTTTTTTTTTTCCAAATACTTTTTTTTTTTTTTAAGTAATCTTCATACTCGATGTGGAGCTCAATCTTACAGCACAGAGATCAAGAGTCACATGCTCTACCAACTGAGCCAGACAGGTGCCCATAGCATGAAATGTTTTTATCAGATTATGGCTTTAGCAGGTTCTGCTACAGGTAAGCATATAGCAACTAGGACTCAAGAGTGACATGTATCTACTGATTTCAGAAGGGTACTCTATTCTGCAACCTCAGTTCTCTGAAGTATGCAAGAAAAGTTGTTCATTTTCAGTCTATTCAGCCTATTTTCTTGTCCTGAGATTGGAAGTGATGACTTCTAAGATCTTTATGTCAGAGCTGAATCCAGAAGTATGAAAACTATTTCATCCAGCATTTCCAAATCCAAGAATTTATCTTTAGAACACCAATGTAGAAGTATGCAAAGGAGCAGGTAAACAATTTTTATTGTAGCATTGTTTAAAATAGAGATAAATGGGAAATTATCTAAAAACAAAGATGGTTGTGAAGCAATTGCAGTACAGCCAAATACAGACATGCTATATACATCTGTTAGCATCAAAAATATGTTATAAGTTTTATTATATATTGCTGTTTTGAAAGAGCACTTTAAAAACAGTATGTTTAATATCATATCATTAGCCTTAAAAATATGTGAGTGGTCAAAAAAAAATCAGGAAAGACATTTAAAAGTGTTACCACTAAAGATTTTTTTTGCCTTTTACTCTTTTCTATTCCATTAATTTGTTTAGTGTTAAACCTGTTTTTTTTTTTTTAAATTCAGAAACTAGCGTGATTAAATTGCATTGGTGTGAAACTCTGGCAAATTGTCTTACATTTAATTTGAGCTATATATTTATGACTTTTCTTTACAAAATCATGCTTCTATAATAACTTAGAGTTCCCAATGTAGATGTCCTTTTATCTTATTGGATATAAGTCATAAAACAAATGATTGGTAAAGAATAAGCAGGATATATAATAACTATTCATTATTTCTAAAGATATGATGAGTTGAAATTTTAAAAATGAATAGTAAAAATTTTTCAATTAAGCCATTTTTAAAACCAAACATCATTAAACTTTCTAATCAATCTTTCTCTATTGATATGGCTTAGAATATTTAACTTAAGGCTTTATAGATATTTTCACTCTACATATCACCATAATTTTCACAGCTGTGAAATGATATGTGAATATTTCAATGTTTGAGGGAAATCATTCGTGACCTTAATTGTTATTCTTCAAATTATCATCATGACCATCATCATAAACATTTGTATTTTATTTTATTTTATTTTATTTTTTAAGATTTTATTTATTTATTTGACAGAAAGAGAGATCACAAGTAGGCAGAGAGGCAGGCAGAGAGAGAGGGGGAAGCAGGCTTCCTGCTGAGCAGAGAGCCCGATGCGGGGCTCGATCCCAAGACTCTGAGACCATGACCTGAGCCGAAGGCAGAGGCTTTAACCCACTGAGCCACCCAGGTGCCCCATGTATTTTATTTTTTAAAATAAAGACATTTAATGAAAAAGAACCATTTTCCCCAAATAGTTTATATCAACATATATATAGTTTATATCAACAGAATATTAGTAAAAGGATCATTCACTATGGTAACCACTTAATGCATTACAAAAGATGTTATTTTTAAAACTGTCACAGTAATCAAAAGAGTTAGATTTCTTTTTTTAATTGGTAAATATTGAATACCTCAGCTTTTTTGTTTTATTTTTTCTTGTCTTTGTATTTATACATAACACAGATAAAATAGGGTACTAAGATATTTCACAGATCAAATTTTATATAAGAGTTCCTTAAATATTTTCCAAAAACCCTCTAGCTAAAAATCAGTGTTTGTATATTCTATGGACATATTTATGAATACATTTGCAAAGCACAAGCATTAGAAAATAATTTACCATTAGCGAACTTTTGGTGAGGCATATTACAAATCACTGCTTTCATTTTTAGGCATTATTACAAGAGTGATTTAACTAAGGAAATTTTTTCTAGTGGCCTGAAGGAGCAGAAGGTTAATGGCATGATGAAGTCTTACAAAATAAACAGTAAGATTTTTACCATCTTTTAACAAGTTGGTGGTAAATTAACAGGTAATAATGTTTGCATATAATGTATTCAAATATCAATAAGCTATATAAAAAATTACTTTAACTGACAGCATGCATTAATTAAACTAAATATTTTCTATGCAACCATCCAAGCAAAAGAATATTGAACATGCAAGAATTGATATAGCTATGCAACAACTCTCTGCATAGCTATTTCATGACACAGGCATGTATTTCATATCACATGAGATGAAGTTGAGAATATGTGATGAAGTCATGGAAGGAGAGGGAACCTGAGGTTAAGAAGGAGAGATACAGAGATCAATAGGGTGTTAACCCAAGACCTATGCTGATGAGACTGTAGGCTCAAACATCAACATGCTTGAACTTGAACTTAATAGCATAAAAACTCTACAGTATACAGCAAAGACTACGATCTAAGGTGTTAAGGTTTAGCCAGGGAAGCAAGATGTTGAGATATATATAGAAATTTGTAGCCCTTAAAGGTATAGTGGCCGAATTAAGACTTTTGGAAGGTTTGGGGAAAGATATATTAGTGAAAGTTCTTATGTGCACATTTTTTAAGGCAGGTCTACCAAGAGTATTTCCATAGTTGTATTAATAAGAACTTTTGAATCTGAAGGATCCTGAATGATCAAAATCAGTAACCTTAGGGCCATTGTTAAACTCTGTGTTAAATGGGGAGCATATAGAAAAGATTTGGATAAACTGGAGAAATGATGGAATTTGGATGGGTTGGGGGTAGGATGCCTAGGTTAAATCCAAGACCATTAGTAAGGAGCAATACCATATTTGTTTCTGATAAAAGATTCGCTATGGGTTCTTATCGTATGTGAACTTTCGGCCACCAAGGATCAAACCCAAAGGTAAATCTTAGTATTGATATACAAAGTAAAATTCGTCAATTTAACATATGGTATAATAATTTCTATAGGAGAAATTTTTGAGCTGTGTATAATGCTAGCCCACTCTTTTTGACTGTTTATGTGTTAGATCCTTATGCATAGAATATTACTAATTAATATTTAATGGTTAGAGAAGTGTAAATCATGAGGATTTTGAAAATATTTAGGAATCTGGAATGCAGTGTTTTCAAAGAAGAAAGTTGCGAAAAGTTTGTATATGAAAAGAAGCAATTTCCCTTTTTAATTTAAATATATTAGATTGTATTTGATGCAAGAAGGAAACCATAGAAATAAACAAAAAATACTCCTCTTATTCATTTTTCTACTTCTAATGAGAAATCTTGACTATAAGTAAAACAATTAAGAAAGAATGAAGAACCTGTATGGAACAGGTCTCGACTTCGGATGATATAAGGGAGAGCAAACATTATAAACAGACTGATTCATGGTTGCACGGTCTGGTGACCATCCTGCTTACTCAGATGGTGCTTCAAGACCCAGCTTTACTCTACGTTTCCTTCTGTATTCCAAATTCACAGAGAAGCTCTACTGGAGTGTGGACATCACTATCTATATTTATCTAGAGACAGGATACATAAGCAGGAAGATATTCAAGGTTAAGATCATGGGAGTACAAAGTTGTTGTCTTTACTTTTTCCTGTATGCTATATATTCTTAATATATTAAACTCTGTCTTAATAGCCTATATTTTCAGTGTACTTTATTTGATGAGCCCATATGGATGACCAAGAAAGAGTGAGATAAACTTTATTTCCCAAACTTTATATCTAGCCTAGTCTGTGGCCATCCATGCATTAATCATATTTAATCTACTCAACAGTTCTATAAGGTGGGTACAAGAACTAGTTCTGTTTCTATAAGGACACTGAGGATTAGAGAACTTTAAGAACTTGTCCACGTTCCACCTACCTAATGGGAGATCTGGGACTTGAAGTCAGCCTTGTGCCTTTGTGTTCCTAATATCTGGTTTATTTCTCACATATTAATTCACTTATAAATTGAATATAATTATCCAAGGATATAATTATATCCTTCTCTTATAAAGATAATCTGAAAGCCGGACAAATAAAAATATGACAGAAGGCATTATCCAAGATACAAAATTGAACTAGAAATAAACATATCCTAGAGTCATTGAGGATAAATTCAAACCATCAAACAAAATGAGAAGACAAAAGGAAAAAAAAAAAACGCATGGAACTCTTTCTTCCATGTTGTTACAAACAAACTGATTTAGAATTGGTTAATAGAGATTAATAATCAGAATGCTAATTAATTTAAGTAATAGGTTGTCACTCAAAAGATACCAAGACTATTTTCTTGAAAACAAGGTGGCAATGATATACATTGTCTTTTAGTGCTACAAAATTGAAAAATAAGTAGTTTCCAGAAATACAAAATGATGACGACATATTTTTCTAAAATTAAATCAAATTAGTATACAAAAAAACCTCTATTAATTAGTGTTATTTTCTTACATTGCTGAAAATGAACAATTGTATTGGTGTCTAACATTTGTGTTTGCAAAATAGACGGTATATATTTTTTTTCAGTGTTCCAAGATTCATTGTTTATGCACCATGCCCAGCGTTCCATGCAATACCTGCCCTCCTTAATACCCACCACCCATTTCCCAAACCCCTTCCCTTCCAAACCCTCAGTTTGTTTCTCAGAGTCCATAGTCTCTCATGCAAAATGGACTATATATTTAAAAGCACCTGGGAAATCATTGTGCCCAGTCTCTGACACAATGCAGGAGTAACTTCCACACCATCCCAGAAGTATTGCTTTGTGAGAATGTGGGGAGGTTAGTGTTGGGAGAGGAGCTGTCATTCCATCTCCTTCTTAACAATAGAATCTTGAATGCTTCAAATGAAAACCAATTACAATCTGTCATAAAATTGCAAAAAGGTTTTTTCTTATAGTGAACAAAAAAGTGTTTCTATAAAACTTATAACCATTTGCCCTGATTCTGCCCTTTGGAGTTAAAAAACAATCTAATACCTCTTCCGCCGGGTTCTAATAAAGGTATTTATAAAAAGGTGGGAAATTTTTATTTTCTTGTACTGTGAGGGAATAGAGAGAAGAGCCCAAGAGAATTCTCTTCTGTTGTTTGCCTGGATGCCAACACAAACTGCTTTAAAAAAAAAAACTGTGCTGTAACATGGTCAGGGATCAGCGTAATGAATACTGCTGCTATAAAAATGACTGGTACACAGGAAACACAAAATAAAGTGCAGGAGAAATTATCTGGGGAATTCAAACTAAAAGGAATTCTGGTTGGTGAAGAAAATGTAGGATTTCTTCAGGGAATTCATACAAAATTTCTCTTACATTTTTCAGATACAGAAAATCAGGGAAAGTTGAGGAGTAAAATTTATCAGAGTACATTTTTTAAAAGATCACTGAAGCAAAATAATATTGAAAATGTTGAAAACTTTGAGTGTAGACATATATTACCTGATTGTAATATTTTAAATATTTTTTGAAGTATCACAAACTTATAGAAAAAGTATATGAAACCAAAAAATAAGATAATAATATACTAGTATAAAATATCTAGATGTAGTCAATGCTAACATTTTGTCATATTTTCTTTGCATTAGTTTATATTAAAGAGTATAATATTATGAATACTGTTTACATTAATTTATATTAAAGAGTGTAATATTATGAATATAGTTTACTTGCCATGGTATTCTGTCATCATCCTACTTCACTTTCTTCCCCCAAAAGTGATGAAAACTATTTTAAAATTTGTTATGTATTAATCTGAAGCATATTATTATATCTGTTATTTATGTATTTATACATACATCAAAGTACATAGTACTTTTGGTATTTGAGTGGTAATAATCACTTTTTGATTGCTATGATTTGTGAATATCAATACGTTTTGCTCTAGTTCATTTATGTACATTATTATAGATAATTATAATAAAGGGATTTCTTTATCTATCCATTTTCTTATTCGTGGACAGTTGTTTCCAAAATATTGCCACTATAGATAAGGCTGAAATAAAACTTTTCTAGTTATATTACATTAATCAATAAATTTCTCTGTATGTAATCTCTTCACAAAATATTTTTTATAGTTTTAACATGATTTAGGTAGTATTATTATAAAAACTATACTTACACATTTACTTGGACAGAAATGGTTATCGCTTAATACTTTTATGAAATACTGTAAACAGTTATGGAAATTTCTTTTAGGAAAGATCAACCTTTAAAAGCCCTAATTATCCTGGTTTTGTGGTTATGGAATTATAGCATGTTATTGTACTCTCACATGCTTTTTGCATGGAGTTTTCTACGTTTCTTTCAATACTAGATTATCAACTTCATTCTATGCTGCCTGTTAATTCTAGACCTTGAGCAGAGAACTGAATAGATTTAATATAACTGAAAACAAAAGCAGCATGATTTGAGAAATGTTCATCCCCATTTCTGTGTGGTTTCTGGCCTTGAACCTCTGCATCTGGCACAATCTGGGACACGAACCAGGCAAATCTACTTAGAATAGCTTGTAGGCCAGGGCTCAATAGGTTCCCTGGATTGATATAAATAGCTTGAAGTGAGCTAGAAGGAAGACCAATCTTGTAGTTGGTGGAGCAGATGGTGCAGCATAATCTTTGAAGTAAGTTATTTCCCTGTTCAAATTATGGCCCCAGCAATTACTAGTTGTATGACCTTGGGTAAATTATTTAATTTCAAACCTCTAGTTTCCTTATCTATGAAATGGAGATAATAATTTCAAGTTTAGCCCACTGGCAAATGATAAATTGAATGTTGCTTTGTTCCAGGCACTGCAGTATATGCTTCAATGTATATATTTATTTAATGATTCCATAAAGCAATTGTTTCTAAAGTCCTCATTGAACAGATGAAGAAAGAAAGTACATACAACCAAAATAAATTGCAGAAAGTTACAAAGCTGCTATGTGGCAATGGTGTGATATGACCCAAATCACTGTGGATCCATGGCCATCACTATTAATCCATTGAGAAATTGTGTCTCTTAACTTGTACTTATCTTTAATTCCCTATATTGAAATGGATTGTTTCCAGCGGCTATCTGCAGAAACCGTGTAAGTAGAGGTCCACAAAATATTTTTTAACCATTCAAGTAATAAAGGGAAAAATATTATTTTGGGAGTCCTAAACCAAGTGTTAGCCTCAGGACTACTCTAATTCACAGAAGACCTTGCAAATTGTCTTAGCACTTGTGTGCTTCAGATTTCCTCATTTATAAAAAGCAGAAGCTGAGAGTTCCACTTTCAGGCTAGCTTGAAAATGATTTCTGTAAAACAGTATACTCAATATATGCTCTTTGTGTTGTGTTTTTAAAGATTTTATTGACTTATTTAAGAGAATGAGAGTGCACACATGCAAGTGAGGGAAGGAGTAGAGGGAGAGGGAAAATCTTAAGCAGACACTGTGCTAAGCACAGAGCCTGACGTGGGGCTCGATCTCACAACTCTGAGATCATGACCTGAGCTGAAATTAAAGAGTCGGAAGCTCAGCCAACTGAGCCACCCAGGAACCCCTCTGCTTTGTTTTCTAAAAATCCATAATTCACAAATATACAGGCAACACAACTCAACATTTTTATATCTTTTTCAAAAATTGTCTTACAAGAATTATATGGCACATATGAAATATTATTCAATCATTTCTCAATACAATCATTTGTCTTATGTGAACAAATTCCACTTATACTAAGATATTTTTTCAAAATGCTTTAAAAAATTATGGAGGTGAAGAACGTGAGATCGGTTGCAGATTTTCCATATTATGCTGCTTATTATGAAGGATTTCATTCACCTCTCTACTGCTCCTGATTTCACAAAGTCATTGACACTGAGGTACAGATATTCAAAAAGGATAACAGCCTCAGCATTCTTGGCTTGAAGTTCTACTCTCAGACATACATTCTTGATGCTCATATATGGTCTTTTGGATGCCCACACATGAATACCATCTGTTAAGTTGATAATATATTAAACAAAATGAATTTATATTTTGGCAATTTGCACAGCACCAGGAGTAACATTTTGAAACCGGCTTTAAGTGTTCTGTGGTACCAAAGCCATATTTTCTTTAATTTGATGACATATGCAGATTCTAAAGAAAATGATGCCTTACAGTTGAGGAAAAAGGAAGATGTAATTTCAGAGATGATTCAGTTCCCAGAAAACAGATTATGTATATGTATAAAATTGTTAAAGTTACATAGGGTGTCAAATGAACAAGAGCATGCTAATTTGAATTTTCAAAAAAACTAGACCTGTGGGGGTCCCTAAAATTAGGACTCCTAACTAAATAATAAAAAACCAAAATATATGCAAATGCAAAATAAAATGAAGTAAAATAATGAAATCTTTTAACAGGAGTCACATATTTTGAAGCAGAGACATTTTGGTATTATAAAAATATGGTCATCACCAAGATGGCAAGATAGTAGATTCCTGACTTTCCCTCTTCCCATGGATGCTCTATCTATCTATCTATCTATCTATCTACCTATCTATCTATCTATCTATCTCTACACATGAATCAATCCTGAGAGTAATCTAGAAACTAATAGACTTACTCCTACACTTGGAGTAATGTATCAAAACAGGTAAGAAACACGGACACACTGTTGCCATAAACCATACCCTCCAGCACAATGTCTTACAATTAGGGGTGGGGAAGGGGAGAACCCTGAACGCAAGGGCTATATCACACATCTAGCACCCTAAATTTAAGGCTACCACATGAGGGGAAGTTCCCCAAATCATCTAGGTTTGAGAGCCAAGGGCTCAGCCGCAGGACCATAGTAAACAAAGAAGCAGTTTCTAAGCAGATGTGGGAGCATTTCTCATAGATCTCCCTTCCAGGTTCATACTTACCAATAATCACTTTTAAAATAAATGGACTAAATTTTCTAATCAAAAGACATAAAGTGGCTGCATAGATTAAATTTTTTCAAAAAGAAAAGACTCACTTCTATGATGCTTTCAAGAGACTCACCAGCTAGCTTTAAGAACACATATAGCCTGAATGTGAAGGGTCATACAAAATATTTCATGATTTCCAAGTAGAAAACAGACTAAAACCAGTAAGGAGTTTGAAGCAGGAATCAAAAACTTGTCAAAAAAGAAAATCCCACAAAGAGATGACTGTACTGGTGAATTCTACCGAACGCTTAAAAAAAATTAATAACAAGAATTCTCAAATTCTTCCACAAAACTCAAGAAGGGAGGCACACTTCCAAACTCATTTTATGAAGCCAGCATCACCCTGATACCAAAATCAGACAAGGACACTATAAGAAAAGACAACTACAGGGCAAGGTGCTTGACTAACAAAGATGCAAAAATCCTCAACAAAATATTATCCACAACAATAAAAAATCAACAGCACATTAAAAAGGTCATACACTATACGGGCACCTGGGTGGTTCAGTCAGGTAAGCATCCAACTCTTTTTTTTTTTTTTAAGATTTTATTTATTAATTTGACAGAGAGAGAGATCACAAGTAGGCAGAGAGGCAGGCAGAGAGAAAGGGGGAAGCAGGCTTCCTGACAAGCAGAGAGCCCAATGAGGGGCTCGATCCCAGGACCCTGAGACCATGACCTGAGCCGAAGGCAGAAGCTTTAACCCACTGAGCCACCCAGGTACCCCAAGATCAACTCTTGTTCTCAGCTCAGGTCTTGATCTCAGGTTCATGAGTTTAAGCCTTGAAAAAAAAAATCAGACACCGTAATCAAGTGGGATTTAATCTGGGATGCAAGGATAGTTCAACCTACACAAATCAATAAATTTGATATCACATTAACAGAATTAATGACAAAAATCATATGATCATCTCAATAGAGGAAGAGCATTTGAAAAAATTCAACACCTTTTTATGATTAAAACAACAAATTTGGTGTGGGTGGAATGTAACTCAACCATAATAAAGGTCATATATGACAAACCCATAATAACATCACACTAAACTGTGAAATGCTTTCTAAGATGAGGAAAGTCAGGAACAAGATAAGGATGCCCACTCTTGTTATTTCAATTCAACATAGTACTAGAAGGTTTAGCCAGAACAATTAGTCAAGGACAAAAAAAAAGCATCCAAATCAGAAAGGAAGAAGTAATATGTCTCTGTTAGCAGATGGCATGATCTTATACACAGAAAACCCTAAAGACTCCACCAAAAAACTATTAGAAATAATAAATGAATTCAATAAATTTGTATGATACAGAATCAATGCACAAAAATTAGTTGTGTTTCTATATAGTAAAAAGAGAAATTAAGAAAATAATACCACTTACGGTAGCATAAGAAAGAATAAAATACTTATAATAAGTATAAATAAAAATAAATTTAACCAAGGAGGTAAAATATCTATAGAGTTGACACTTGAACAACACGAGAACTAGGGGTGCTAACTCCCCACCACATAGTTTAAAATCTGCATATAACTTTTGACTCCCCCAAAATTTGACTACTAATAGCCTACGGTTGATCAGAAGCCTTACTGATAACACAAACAGTTGATTAACACATATTCTGTATATTGTATGTATTATATACTGTATTCTTAATAAAGTAAGCCAGAGGAGGAAAAATGTTATTAAGAAAAACGTGAGTCTTTCTGCACTACCCCAGGAGGGGTTCATACAGTGTTGTTCTGCATTCCTGTCATCACTTAAAGGGAAACTTTCACAATGTCTGGAACCCCTGATGTCCTGCAAATGAAGGAAGAGGATGGCCTCAAATTCCTTGTAGCAGGAACCCACTAGGGTGGCATCAACCTTGACTTCAAATGGAACCGAACATCCACAGAAGGATAAGTGATAACATCTACATCCTAAATCCGAAGAGAACCTCTGAGAAGTTTCTGCTGGCAGCTCGTGTCATTATTGCCATTGAAAATCTGGCTGATGTCAGTGTCATATCATCCAGGAATACTGGACAAACTCATAGAAACAGAGCATAAAATCATGGTTGCCAGGGGAAGTGTGGGGGAAATGGAGGTAGTATAAAAAAGATACAAAGTTTCAGTTATAAGATGAATAAATTCTGAAGATGTAATGTATAATGTGGTGACTATAGTTGATAATACTGTATTGTATAATTGAAATTTGCTAAGAGTTTATATATTAAGTGCTCTCTCACACAAAAATGTTAACTATGTGAGGTGATGGGTATATTAATTAAATTGATTGGGAAATCCTTTTATAATGTATGCATATATGAAATCATCACATTCTATATTTTTTTTGTTTTTTTTTGAAATTTTTTTTAAAAGATTTTATTTATTTATTTGACAGAGAGAGAGAGATCACAAATAGGCAGAGAGGCAGGCAGAGAGAGAGGGGGAGGCAGGCTCCCCGCTGAGCAGAGAGCCCGATGCGGGGCTTGATCCCAGGACCCTGAAATCATGACCTGAGCTGAAGGCAGAGGCTTTAACCCACTGAGCCACTCAGGTGCCCCCACATTCTATACTTTAAATATATTATAATTTTATTTGTCAATTTTACCTGAATAACACTGGAAAAAAATGTAAAAATATTGTCACTTCGATTATATATTTAAATTCATTTACTTCTGGTTTATTTTATTCTGATTAGTCTAGTTATCAATGGATAAATCACCACCATATTAGGCTACACTGAAGTATTATTTTTTGAAGTAAGTAGGATGTCCTACTGCTGTAGGAAAAAAAAATTATCCAATACATCCATAAGCATGTTGAGAACATATTTTTAGTGGTATTTGGTGATTAGTCAGAATTCACATTTAATGATTCCAGAAGTACAACAGGAAATTGTGACAATCAGCTTATTACCATATGCTTATGATACCATAACTATTATATATTGGTTTTTAGTTTTATTTACAAATATTCGGCTAAGTAAAGGCATAGTAAGTGTGGTTAACTAATTACTAACTGCAGAAAATTCAGTGTTTCTTGTGATTCAAATGTTTGGAAAACTTTAAGAGATGTAAATTATTTTTCTTTTTGTTTTATATAGTCAATATTAACTAAGCATGCTAATATTTTTTCTTCTTAGATAATCATTTTGGAATATATAATTGGCTATTTTTTACTAAAAAGATAGCAGTATAATCTTTGCTATGATAAAGCCATCATTACATAGACACCACCACCTTTCCTTTGCAGATGACCTTAGTTTTACAATCTCCTCAGATAGCGTACCTCATAAATTTAATTTTGATGTCAGCCTGACCAGTATGAAGCCATTCAGTAATATTTTTATAAACAGTGTGAAACCTTTACTATATGTGTGTGTGAGAGAGAGAGATTACATCAAAAAGCTAATTTTACTTATATTTCTCCAAATATTTCAGGACATATTAAGAATGGCCACAAGCTTCTGGGATATATTATTTCAAATTGGATTTAGAAAATTTATATAGACATAGATACATATAACTTTCCCTCATATCTTATTGCTTTTTATAAATCTAAATTAACTTCAACTGCAGGAGTGTTAATAGAAGAAGAATCACCTGTAAAACTTTTTCCACCCTATGCCAGTAGTTCTCAAATTGTTGTTGTCATACTAGCAACCTTGGCATCACCTGGGAACTGGTCGGAAATGCAAATTCTTAGGCTTTCACCCCAGTCCTGCTGAATGAGAATGTCTAGGAGTGGATTCAGCAATCTATTTTTTAATAAGCATTATATTTTCTCTTATGCATATTTTAAACTTGAGCACCACTGTCCTATGCTATTCCCAAACCCAGAGGTAACAACATTTCAAAAGAGGACCTCCCAACTGATTTTGATGCACTGTTCTGTGAAATGAAATGTTACTCAAATATCTTAACTGGGGGCGCCTGAGTGGCTCAGTGGGTTAAAGCTTACTCTGCCTTCGGCTCAGGTCATGACCTCAGCGTCCTGGGATCGAGCCCCGCATCGGGCTCTCTGCTTGGCGGGGAGCCTGCTTCCCCCTCTCCCTCTGCCTGCCTCTCTGCCTACTGTGTGATCTCTTTCTTTCTATCTGTCAAATAAATAAATAAAATCTTAAAAAAAATCTTAATTGTTCTCATTTTTATAGAAAGAGAATAATTTTTCTTTGTTTTATATTTATTAAATCGCTTAAGGACATATGCATAAAAATTTGAACTTTGTGTCTGCTCACTTTTAAATTAGAATTCTTTCTGAATAGAAGTCCTATTAGATGATACTATCACGATGAATACTAGCACTTAAGAAAGTGAAATATGGCAATTTATGGTCATTTAGGTGACTTCTGAAAACTGTCAGTCCAAGACAATTTTAATTAGGAGTTTGAACAGATTTGTCCAAGGAAATGGTTTGTAGAATCATTATGCAAATGGAACATAAAGATCATTGCTCGGTCATCTTTCCCTTCACTCACATTACATCAACTAGAAAAGAAAAAATTCCCCCAAAGTAACCTCATAGGTTAATTTCATACCTGGCTGCACAGAAAATGCTAAGTAAAGAGGATCTCTTTAAGCAATAAGTACAACAACTATAACCATACTGGCAATTGGCGTCATATTTTCTTTAGCCAGAGAAATGAAGCATGAATTTGCAAGGGAAATTTGCGTTAGTTGTCATTTATCCAATATGCTACCATATCCTGGGGTATAGCATCAATGATAAGGCAATGATCACTGCAGATGAATTGCAAGTATCTATTATCTAGCCATATGTAAAAACATTATTTTTACAATAAATCTGAGTGATTAAGCCAAATGTAGTCTATTTCTTATATCACTTATGTTAATGATTTAAGTATGTTAATTGAAAATACATGTTCATTATTAAAGTAATAGAGAATAATATTTTAAATATTGAGTCTATTCAGAAACATATAATAATGTTTTAGAAATCATTTGTTTCAGCTCTGGTCCCTAGAGTGAATATATGACTCTGGGTATACGCACGCGAAATAATGCAAATTCAAGCGGTATAAAACACCTGCAAATCATTCACATCTGTGTCAAGATGAGAATGTGCCCTCGAGGAGACATGTGAATTGCACTGCCTTTGTCTTCCATTCTCATCCCTCGCGTGCTCAGCCACCTAATGTTGCTGCCACAGAAATCCGTGGGAACACACTCTGACAAAGCACTTCATTCCACTGCAGGTGATGTGAATGAAAAGCAAGCTCTTAGCAGATGTCACAAAATGATTTTAGGATGATGATGAGGAAGCAAACAAAGTGTAAAAAAGAAAGAAATTTAAAAAATAAAAAGAAGGCTCAGTTTGGGGCACCCAAGTGACTCAGTCAGTTAAGTGTCCAACTCTTGATTTCAGGGGTCATGACCTCAGGGTCCTGGGGGGAGTCTGCTTGAGGATTCTCTCCCTCTCCCTCTGCCCAGCCCCGCTCCCCTGTGCTCTCTCTCTCAAATATATAAATAAATCTTTTTTATTTTATTATTTTATTATTTTTTTAAAGATTTTATTTATTTATTTGACAGAGAGAAAGAGATCACAAGTAGGCAGAGAGGCAGGCAGAGAGAGAGGGGAAGCAGGCTCCCTGCTGAGCAGAAAGCCCGATGCAGGGCTCCATCACAGGACCCTGAGATCATGACCTGAGCTGAAGGCAGAGGCTTTAACCCACTGAGCCACCCAGGCGCCCATATAAAGAAAAAAAGATAAGTTTTTAAGCATACTAAATTAGGGAATAGAAAGACCACAAAGTGAAGAGAAAAATAAAGAAACAGAAGCTGGAGTTTAGTATAGTATTAATTACTTTATTGTCATTGTCATTTGTCATCTGTCATTTGGAAAAACTTTAGGATTAGTAATCATGGCCCATAAATTAAACTGAAAAAATACAAATTAATGGGAGAAAGGATGAAGTTTATTCACATAGGTTTGTGGAAGCTCACAAGGGAAGTGGCTCTTAAAAGTGGCCAGAAATTAGAGTTTATATACCCTCTTAATAGGAAAGGGACAGGGGGAAGAAAGGTCACCTAAAGAAAAAACAAATGACTTTTAGGAGGCTCTAGGGGAAGTATGCTAGTGTTGTGACCATGTCTGATTATGCGATTTCTCATCCAGGTGCTGACTTCTCCTTTAGAGTGAGAGGAGTCAATTTCCCTTGAAGGGTGATTTATGGCAGTTGAATTTTTATTTTTGGAAGGCTCTATTTTCAGGCAGGGAAAGGGAGTAGTGTTCAAACAAAACCTTTCTTCTGAGAATCTGTTGATTCTCAAGTGTCTTCAGCTCAAAATAATTTTTATGCTAGCGTGGTATATTCTACATCCCTTCATCATTTTATCTTCTCATTAATAGTCCCAACAAGCAAGGGGTGAAGAAAGAATAGCGGGGAAAATAGTGCTAATTGTACATCTTGCTGTCATCAATCTGGGATACTTGGCATTCACGTTTATTGTATTCTTGAGGGAATTTCTATCATACCTATTAATTAATCACCTTTAATTTATGACAGTCTTTTTACATTGAATTCTTTTTCTTTCCAGGCATTTAGTCAGCAACAAATCTCATAACAGCAAAAACAAGAATCTGTTTCAATTTAGCACTATGCAGGTTTCTTCCGTAGTGTATGAACCTCTATTTCCAAACATTTATGTGAAGAAAGAGTTCTATCAATGGATGAAAGAAATGACAATGATAATGATATAAGATGACAAAATATTAATATATTTGAAAAAATCGATGACACTTTTTCAAGAATTTTATACTGCCTAAATCACTCATATTTTTCTTTAAAAAAATCAATTACCTTATAAGGTATGCATGATTTTTAGTCACTGAAAATTAGTGTAATCATACAGACAAAACAAAATCACTAGCAATGTACTTAAAAAAAAAAAAACAAAACAGAAAACATAGCATAGTGGAATGACTTTTAGTCTTCTGCCCTTGCTATAGCAGTCTGCCTATGGAATCAGAATTAATACATCAACGTGTTACTTATTTATTCAAAAAATTCTTGACATATGGAAACAAAGCCCAAGTGGTAATCCACTTTAGTCACCTAGAGAGAAATATATGAGCTAATAGAATAATCTGTTAATTAAAAATTCTAAAATGTCAGGCAAAGCTATTTAGTTCTAAATTACATAGTTTCCCGATTTGAACAACATTCTAAATGCAATGTGATTAGAAGCTCTCTTTCTTTTGTGTCTCAGTTATTTCTGAACACAATCAATTTGACAAGTATCCCAGGAGTTACCCCTCCAGCAGATGCTCTCTGTACTGTCTCAATCAGCTGTCCAGAGCTCCAGAAAATGAAGATAAAACAATTTCACACTTGTCCTTAAGAGTCTCAGACACAGTGTCTATTGAATTATTTTCAAACATAGGTATTTTCACAAAGCAGATGTTGTTCTAATGAAAATACAAGTATATAAACATATAAATAATGGCATGGGTTCCAAAGGCTATATAGTTGTTTTTAAAAAGTCTTAAAATATCTTGCAATTGTGTAAGCCATGCCAATGCTTGGATATATATATAAATATATATATACTGATTATATATATAATATATTATATATAATTAAAATTATATATAATTTTATGTTATATATTATATAATTTATATTATTTATTATAATTTATATTATAAATTATATAACATATATAATTTTAGATTATATATGTAATCAGTGTATATATATATATATATATACACAATACTGATTCTGCTTGGATATATATATATATATTGATATATACTGATTCTGCTTCTGCTTCTTTGGTTCAAACTTGACTGATATGTTCTCTGCCAAAGATGCAAAGACACAGTTGCTAGCTATTGAAAATTGAGCTGATGTGCATGGAAATGACGTGTCAAGTTGATATAGGCAGGGCACTGATACATTCATAGCCCGTGTTAAATTCATTCTATCTTATCACTGATTTCCCAAGGTGACTGCTAGTGACAGGGGATTAAAAGACAGATCTACATTAAAAGCTTTAGTCATACATGCTATAGTAACTCTGTTTTGGGCCCTAAGATGCAACTGATATTTATCATCTTCCCTCCACCATCTACTTTGGATATCCCTTATCTTTCAGTTAGTTGCCAACTTCAGTTGCTTGACTTATAGGGTGTCCCAGATCCTTTATCCCTAGAGGTGTGAGACCTAGTTGTGGCACCATTGTCGTGCTGTAGTTGACTTGGCCCTAATGATTTCTCTAGAAGTAATACAATGGAAGTTGAGGTCAGAAATCGAGAAGGACAAGTCGTATGCCTCAGATGTTACTTTTCCATGGTCTCCAGTCAGAGGTATTTTGATATCTTCTAGCAAGAGCAAGAAAGCTACTTATGCCAGCCTAGAGGGTTCGTGGAAATCTAGGGGTTCAAGATTCTCAAGTGCATCCCCTGAGGTGTCCCTATTTCAGGGATCACTCCTTCCTTATCCGTGTCATTACTTTTGCATTAAAAATATATTGGGTATACAAATGCAGTTTTTCCTGTTAATTTTGTTAGAAGAGGTCATCAAGAAAATGTGACTGTTAGTTGGTCTACAAACTAGGCCTGAGTAATAGGAGGCTCCTCACACCCTCTGCTATCCTTGGAATGCACATTCTGTTCACCATTCCCCCAGTGGGAGCTGTTTTAAAGGACACGGTCTTGAAAGAGCAATGTGTTGTTGAGACCATCTGGACTGAATACATGACTTAACTCAGTTAAAACTTCTACATAAACTTTTAAAATCTGGCAGGTAGAGGAAGAGCTCTATTGGTCTTGTGGCCACCCAAGACAAGCCTCGTATGTAAGTTCCCTTGCTTATGAAACCTGTGCCTAACCAACCTAGATCTCTCTGCCCTCCACATGAGGGGAGGTGTCAGAGTGGTGGTGGTGGTCAGGGCAGGGCGGGGTCGGGGGGGAGTTGTAGTTTCGGACTTCACTCAAGAAGTTCCCAAGTGTGCAAACCAACAAATTCTCACAATCAGATTATAGGTCAGTTTTCTGCACAGTCTGCCTTGTGGCTGCAGGAGATAAAGACCTCACTGTTAGAAGCCTTGTGACTTTCACGTTGTGCTCTGAATTCATAGATGGCTGACCAAATCCTGTTTGTTTGTTTGTTTGCTTGTGGTTTCTTTCAGGGAATCAATAGCAGTTAGTAAAAAACTTCTATCTTTCTTATAGCTTAATTTCCTCTCGTAACTTTCGACTGTTAGAGATTCTAAATAAGACCATGCATCCTCTTTTACCCACCCTGTTTCAAATCACCACACCAGAGAACATTATTATCTTCTTACTACTGATAACAGTGTCTTTCGTTTTAATCTGCCTGAAAAGTGATCAAATTCTGGAACTCAATCCTGAGGCTTTGCTTCCTAGGACCACAGATGGTATCATCTGTCTTATATATGGTTTCCCCAGAAACAGATCTGAGACAAAAAGGTAAATGTTGGTATTTATAGAATAAAATATCATGGAAATATTGATAGGGAATAATACATAGATTAGATATATATCATTAGAATTGATATACAAAGGCAAAAAATTCAGCAAAAAGTACATTATCAATCAAGTTATAGTATTTAGGAAGTAGTATGGAAAAAACACCTCAACGTTCTACCAAATGAATAATGGAGCTTTCGGATTATGTACAGCTTCTGTCGCTTGCTGGTTGGGCTGATGGGGAAGTATCTCTATTTCCCTGAGTTCTGGCTTTTAATTCACACAGAGAGCACATTCTCCTTTGACAAGAGAAAGCCCTTATGCAAGGAAGCACAGGTGCTGACAACTGATAAGAGCAGACCCACAAAATTCAAAATAATATAAACACTGTAAGTAACTAGGAGATATGGATAGAGCACTGGTATCTGTTATATTTACCTTAAAATATAATGTTGCATATTCAACGTAATATCTGCCAATCTTTGATTACCTGGAAAGATAAAACATGTATTTGCAATGATCATTAAGAAAGCACAGTAACAACATTTGGGAGAGTCATTGGGAACCCTTATTTATGGTGGATGATGCAGCACCATAAATAATGATGTGTACAGCATCGGCATTAAAGAAATGCTAAAAGAAACTAAAGGGGCAATAAGATATACATTACTGTTTCAATTACAAGTATCATTACTAATATGGGACAAGAAAGACTTTTGAAAAAATTAATAAAACAATTGAATTAGCATATGGATGATTTTCATCCAACTGGGCCATCACCACATTAATATTATTTTTTAAAAAGTCTTTCTTGTCTCAGATTCATAAAGGCATTTTTGTGTCCAAAAATATAAAATACATAATTGATGTAAAATAGGCTTTCATGCAGGATGTAAAGTAGAAATTATTTTTCCTTATTTTTAATATAACTGTCTTTCCTAGCACCATATAAGATCTATTCTAAGGTGTCATCCCTAGGCAAATATTTTTGCATGGCTCCTGTTTTTCTGAACAATTCTTACAAAAATGTATTACAAGATTTATGCATCCATGTGACATAGAATGGTTTTTTGATGCAAATTTAGAATAATGGATAAAGATACTTAAGTATGTACTTACTGTTCTGTCAATGCTTGTGAAGATTCTTTGTAACATAGAGGAACTATCTTTACCATCTTTTACTCCCCAGATCCAGGAAATAACTCTTCATGTTATTTTTTGTTAAATGTGTTCTGTCTGATCATGAACAAAGGGGTACTAATGCAGTTGTTACTTATAACGTCATGGTATTTGAGAACTTTTGAAACTAGAATATAGATCTTCTTGCCTCTTCAATTTCTTTTAGCATTTATTTCACTCTGATGTTGATTATATCATTACTCAAGATGCTGCATCATCCATCATGAATACTGGTTTCCAATGACTGTCTTCCAGGTCGTTACTGTGCTTTCTTAGTGAGGACCACAAACGGATATTTACCAAAACTATGCATGAAAATGTGAGTGATAATTTCTTTTCTGGCCATGTTAAATTTACCATTCAGAATTTTACAGTGTTAGTGTGGAACAACCCCTCTTCCAACCATGTTTTCTCTTGAATTCTTTAGGCCATAATTATTTCATTTCTAGAATGTGATCTCTTTCAGTGATAACCACACTCAGGCTTCCACACACCATTAGAGAACATAGGTAAGTAGTTGTAGGCAGAGTACCATAAGTGGTCCCATTCAGGAAGGAATGTCCCTCTCCCTCTGGCAAGGCTTAGGACAGACCTGAGAGAAAACAGTCATATCTATCAAAGCCAAGAGAAGCTATTAATTTAATGAGTCTTTTGGCTTTGTGGTGTGGCTGAAAGGGAGACCGGGACCTTTTTGAAGAGGCCTTTATATCCCTATTGATCGGTCACTGTGTGTGGACAGGCTGGGAATGGGTGTGAACCTAGTGAAAGTATCTTTCTTTGGCTGAGGCCATCTCTGAAAAGAGGAGACAACAGGGGCTATGTGCAACCCGAACTCTCATCAGCTGAGTTACTTGGGGAGCGTTTCATTCATGAAGGGGGAATATGGACAGTGCATCACAACATTCCTCACTAGCATTTTTTCTAAATGAATTTCTAACTATTGGTTCTAGATAAATGGTCATGAAATTTGATTTTTAATTTTGATTATATATGCAGCATATCCACTAAGCTTTTTTATTAAATCAAATAAATGTGGAAACTTTGATCCATAACTATGAGTTACTTATTTTATGTTGAACCAACATATTTTTCTTTGAAAAATATCCAACACCTTTATATTTATGTATTAACAGCTTCATAATTATGATTATCTATAAATCATCCAATATTATGGCTATGTTAGTTTTTTTAATTACTTAGAATATTTCTTATTTAACATTCTCAGAAAATATATTATGAAATAGTATGGTTATCTGTCTCTGAATATTTGTTGAAACTAACAGAAGAGTAAATACGGTTTTATTTGGGTTCTTTGTGGCAATATTTGTACTGTATTTTTTTAGTAATTCTACAAAAGTTCAATTTTTTTATCATTTTCTAAGAAATTTTATACTTAAGCTAAAACATGTAATGGCATACAATTCATTTTTTTTTTTAACTTTGAAATCTCTTCTGTGTGTTTACTAATGTCTTTTTTCATGGTGACATGAGCACCAAGCAATCAGAAGAGATAATGGCTGTCAAAAACCAGTACAGATACAATAAGGAATGCTCAATTTAATGATTCCACTGTAATATGGCTACATTAATTTCCATTTCTCTTTATCTCATATTCTATTACTGACTCACTACTTAAGTTTTGGCCTCTGTAAATTTAACCTCTCTTGTTTGTAGAAATAGCTTTTCATTTTTCCTTAGTTGACAGGTGTGCTTGAAAAGTTACCTTGAATAATTGCTTATTAGTCAGATTATTTATACGTTGAATAATCTCAAAATGATGCTATCAAATTGAATGTATCCTTTTAAGAAAAAATGCAGAAGTTGTGATTAGCACTCTTTTGTTTGTTTTCTTACTCCAGAAATGCTATTTCTAGTATGCAAGACCTAATATTAATTAAATGATGGTCTTTCCTGTTTTTCACATTTTTAAGTTGGTGAAATTATTTAGTGTCCCAATAAAGTTCTAACAGGTACTTAGATATATGAAACATATTACATATAATCAGTAGATTGAAAACCCAAAAATAAAAAATTCTATGGAGTATGAGGTTCTGGTCTAAAGTCTTTATGATAATATGTATCTGTGTGTATGGTTGTCTGGCATTCTAATATCTAAAGATGAGATTATACTTCCGCTATACAAGTTAATTATGCTTTAATTACATCCAACATATGAAACCAAAGTATGTAAATACTGCTTGTATATGGTATGAACATCAACAATAATTTATGTCATCATAATAATTTTGAAGCAGCATAGGACAATCTGTAATAAAAATAGTATCATGTGAAATCTTCAGTTTTAATGTATTTTATGGTAATCTAGTTTTTAGAAAATTACTGATCAGTGGTTCATGTTTGTGGTAACTTCATGAAAATAAGAAGACTCTTAACAGACTATTCCTGACCTTCCAGGGAAAATTGTTTTTACTGTACTTTGTCAAAAAGTTATAACTGTAGCTGAAGATCTTTTAAGTGAAAGACAGTTAAGACAGGGGCACCTGAGTGGCTCAGTCAGATGAGTGTCCAGCTCTTGATTTTCATCTCAGGTCATGACCTCAGATTCCTGAGATTGAGCCCCAGGTCAGTTTCGCACTTAGCAGGGAGTCTGCTTCTCTCCCTCTCCCTCTGCCCATTCCTCCTCCCACCCCTTTGCGTGAATGCCTATGTGCTCTCTCTCTCTCTCTAAAATAAATAAATGAATTTTTTTTTAAAAAAAAGAGAGGAGAGAGAAAGAAGACCAAAGTAGCAGATACAGTTTGTTTTACTCAGTGTGGACTGCCTAGTTCAGAGTAGAGGGTGGTCTAAGTTTGGAAATAACAAATAGGTAAATGAAGATGTATATTAAACTTGCCACAAATCTAGTTCTTAGAAGTTTACTAAGAAATTAGTTATGATTCCTTTCAACTGCACTCTATAAATATTTTATTTCTGTGAAACAACTTTTTGTTGTTGTTGCACTTGGGGATTTTTTTTTCTTTTAAGTTTTCCTTCATGTATCATCTTTTATTCGAGTTAATTCATGAAACAGTTGAAAAAGTTGGCACACTTCTTAATCCTCTCAAGATGTCAAATAACTTGAGATGCTTAGTGAATGATGAGTTTCTTGAAAAGTGTAAGATAGAATGACTTAGATTATCCAATTCTGTGCTATTATTTAATATAGTTATATGAAAATCATTGTCAAAAAGCTGAATCTTCTGAAGCAGCAATACTCAGAAACCACTGTATAAATCCATTAGACTACAGATCTAAGATGTAAAAAAATAGAGTAGAAAAATTTACTAAAATAAATTATGATCAAACAGCAAATATAAATAATGCGGATTAAAAATTAGTGCACAAAAACAGATAATACAATGTTACTATACCTACTTATTTTAAAGTAAGTATTATCAGATAATAATTCAAATGAAATAAGTATATATTACTTTAAATATATATTAAAATGAATTTCATACTCCATATTGAATATAAAAGTACTTTTTGATTATTTATACATGCCTGATTTTTAAAAATTCTAACATTAAGGGAAAAATATAAAGACATTTTTAAGAAACAACTAGAATTAAAAACAAATCAAGTGTTAAGAGACACGCCCATAGAAAAAAATGTTTAAAATGTTCTAAAAAATAAACGTAGGTTATTACAAAACAAGGAATTGGTAGAACTGATATTAAATATATACTTTGAGCAGAGTAAACTCCAGGTTCTTTTTTTTAAGCTGCAAGTTCTTACATAGCCGGTTGTAGTGATATGACTCAATTATGACTAGCAAATAAACAAAGAATGTTAATAAGAATTAAAGCAAAATTGAAACTCAAGTGATTGAATTAAGATTTGGAATTGTCTTACCATTGTAATTGTGCAATACAATTAGTTATTTGTAAGCATGAAATAATTCTGAAATGTTTTGACTCATTCTATCTGGCAACAAATATCAACATTAAGATTCCCGATAAAAGTAATAGTTGTCTTAATACCTGCAGCAAAAACGTTATGAAGAAATAGATGTTATTAAAATATTAGCTATTCAATATTATAAAGCTGATGGATGAAAATTGGGTAATATTTTCACATATGATAAAAAAATGCACGAACAAAAGTTTAGAATTAGTCTTCTTGAGCAATTCAATGACTATTTTTTTTAAGCCAAATTTAGTTAATCCTGAAGTACAAAGTACAGGCTCTAATGACATCTAGTCAGCATGTGATCAAGTAAATACATGATTGGCTTTTAAGCAGCACTCAAGTCTTCTCTTTCATCATCCTCTACTCCTCATAAATTGCCTCTGCTTCAATTCTTTCCTGGTGAAGATCAAGGGCGAAGTCTCTCCATTTTAAAATAGCAAGTGAAGAAGCCATAACCTTCGTTAATTTGACTCAAGCCCATGGGTTGTACCAATTTCTTAAAAAGTAGAAATCTTGAATTTTTTACAAATAAATTTGTAAGAATTTGTATTTGTAAGAATTATGTCTTCAACATATATGAATAGGGTGACTTGTCTTAGGTCTCTTCCTTCCGTGTATCCAGGGTAAAAAGACTTTGGTTCAGGCCAGCCATCTACCCTCTTTGAATTCTGTGTCATCTAGATAGCTACTGGGGTATGCCTGCTGCCTATACTTAGTTGAAGATCGGGGCTGACATCTAAGTTATCCATTTGGTGGCATTAAAACTATCTTGCTCACTCATTCTTCCTTTAGGTCTCTGATTCCATTGTTTTTTTACTAAAAGAGACATACCTGACTTTCATTGAATGAGAAGTTTCAAGTTTCATGTTTAGACTCAAAAATCTATAAATTGGGATTTGTCATAGTCTTATTATTAGGACATTTAAACTGATTCAGTTAGCTAATTTAAGTAAGATTTTCCTCAAATGGCCCAGAGAAGTTTATAGAGTTCTGGAATTGAATTATGAGACTAAGAACAAACCAGTCATAAAATATTCTGTGGTTTGTTTTGCCATTGTTCCCCATACTTATATTTTCATTGAAGACATTGAAAAAAGAAGGGGTGAATGACTGAAATCATATTAGGGATATATGTCAAATTCTTGCAAATGTTTGGGAATAACTGTATAAATATTTTACTAGAACACAATATATAATATTTATGGGGAAAAAAAGGATATTATAGTGATTTGGTGAAAGAGGTATTACTACTTTACTACTCTTAGGTTAGCATTGATTTTCAGATACTTTATGGAGTATTTACTACATTTTAGATGTTATAGTAAGATGAGTAATATAAGACAAGTACTGTTCTTGGAGATCACAATTATGAATGCTGGTTAAGAAGTAAAATAGAGTATGATAAATGTTTATACTTACCTCTATTATCAGTACTTCATGTTCACAGTGAAGACTCAAGACCCTGAAAAATCACAAAGAATATTCTTAATCATAGAAAGATCATATAATCTTTAACATAATTTTAATATTCTGATTATTTTATGTAAAGTGATGATTATATAAATATCTTTATTCCATACAAAGAAGTTATAATAACTCTATTCTCCAGGATAACCATTAACTGGGTTTGGAGGTTAATAATAGAGTCAACTAAAGACAAAAAGAGACAGGGCAAAAATATTGAAGGAGAAGTACCAGTGAGGCTCTGACTAAGGATGATCATAAGGGAAAAGAGTTTCTTTTCATGCAGTAACTAAATGTTTTTATTGAATAAGACATTATTTTAAATGATTTGTTTTCTTTTTTGTTTACTAATGTATAATCTTCTTAATTTTTTTAAAGATTTCACTCATTCATTTGAAAGAGAGAGAGAGCGATTGAGAGAACAAGTGGGAGGAGGAGAAGAGGGAGAAGCAGACTCCTGCTGACCAAGGAGCCCGATGCGGGACTCGATCCTAGGACCCTGGGATTATGACCTGAGCCTAAGGCAGATGCCTAACCGATTAAGCCACCCAGGTCCCTTCTTCTTAATTTGAAATTAAGATTGTTTCATTACAGCTCTTAATATTATATTATTTAAAATAAAACAAATACTGTTACTTTTTTAAGATGTTTAACTTGAAACAAAGACTCTTTTTTTTTTTTTCTTTCACTTTCTCAGTAGCCATAGTGGCCACAAAAGAGCCTACTTCTTATATTTTAAAAAATTCTTTCAAGGTATAGCATACAGTATTTATAGCCACATATCTGGCATACAGAATCTAGAGAGCCTCCATATTCTGTGAGCCCAAGTCATTAGAACACTGATTTAAAACAATTAATCAGATTAGGCCAAGGGATGTTGGTTAGTGAGTGGAACCAAAAAAAAGACTTTTTCTGTCTCATTTTTCCTGTATCTAAGATGAAGAACTTAAATAACATGTTTCCTAAAGAATGTATTGTTGAATTTCTTCTCATTGTAAGGTAGGAAGGCTATGATTTCTGTTTTACCCTTTTTGCTATTACATCTGTTTGATATCGATTAGTGAATCCCAACTATTGATAATTGAATCATATAATTCAAACTACAAATTTGCCCATCTTCTTAACACAGCTTTTTGATTCCTAGTTCTTCATGCAGTCTGAGTCCAAGCATAGGACAGAAAAACACAGTCATTTGAGCAGTAATATACTACTGAAAATAATTGTTAATATGAGATTGGAGTAATAGAAAATTGGCTAAGAGGAAATAAACTGAAGAATATCTTATTTAGTGGAGGGAAAGGAGTCCTCAAGTAAGGAGAAATTTAGAAGAGATGAATTCTCCCTGGGATGGGATTCACATTGGAAAGAATATGAGTCCAGCCCCTGGACATCACAGTAGTTCACTGGATTGTCCTTGGCCAGTGGGGCTTTACAAAGGGCCAAGACTGATGGTTCAAAAATTAACTGTTTTGAGGTCAAGGAAATGTGACTGGAAGTGAATGGAAGGGAGACAGGTTGTTTACCATCAGAATTGATGGAAAATCACAGCAAGTGTCATGTGTTCATAAATTCAATGGAAAGCTGTCATTAGATACAAGTTGGAGTATTCACAAACTTGCCAGCTGCTCATGGGGTACAAATGAACTCACACCTGGGAATGTGCACAAGGGGAGATGCTTACTAAGAATTGCCACCAGCACCACCAACTGCCTGAAGGAGAGAGATGAACGAGGCTACACCACCCTTAGCACTTCACTGTGGATGGCAAAGTAAAACAAAGCAGGGGGCTATGATATCCCTAATTTCCATAGATTACTGTTATCTGTACGAAACATTATTTTAATCAGTTTTCCATTACCGAGTGTCAGAACATTAAAGGTACTGAACAATACATGGAATAAGTAGGGAGATATGGAAAATGATTAACTACATTAATAAGCAGTTAAAACAAAAGAATATCCACACAGACGTTAATTTATCCAGATCATTATGCCTTAAGAACATTATCAAATCTCTAGAGTTCACTGAGCTAGAGAAAATCCTAACATCTTGTTGATCTGGACATGACATGTTCATCACGTTAATGATAAAGGTGTATGTTTCTGCTTTCCTTAAAATGTTCTAAATACACTTCATAAATGCACTCTTGCCCAAGTCTGTTCAACTTTACCACAAAACTCGCTTGCTTAATTTTCCTTCAACTGAGTGTTACAACAAAAATTGTTACAAAGTTGCAGCAGTGTAATTTGGAAACACATTTCCAACTGATAAATTGCAGATTTATAATTATTATGGGCAGATGTATAGTTGAAATCCAGAAGTAACCATTCGTTTCACGTAAAACCCCAAAATCTATATCTGACCACAAAGATTGACAGGCTCCTGAACAGCCTGAAACAAATGAACACAAATATCTCTGTTTTAGCTTTTGTGTTTACTGCATCAGATGTGCTAGACTACTTAGAGATATTCAAAACAAATAATAACGATGAAGATAAGAAAGCAATTTCATTTTCTCCACTTCAGGTAAAATAAAGTTAATTTTAAAAGACTTTGTAAAGAAATTTACAAAAGCAAATGAAATACTATCATTAAATCCTTCTGTACAATTTAATAATTACCAGTATAAGATATTCTGTAGTATATTAAGGAAGGATTTTATAGATATATATATATATAAATTTCCTTCCAAAAAGCTGCTCATAACATGATATTTTTAAAGACTGTAATTACTATTATTTCACATTGGAAATTGGAGGAAAGTAGAACATTACTATTTTTAAACTCTAAGAGGTAAAACTATAACCTTTTTCTGGTCTATATCTATATCTATTTCTATGCACTCTATATGTGTATATATATCAATGTGTTTTCAAAACAAGATAAATTATTTGATTTAATAACATAAATAACTTTTTTTATTTCCATGGCTGGATTCAGAGTTTATTCTAAATTAGAATTTTTTTTAAGGCACTTGAGTGGCTGAGTTGGTTAAGTATTTTACTCTTGATTTTTGGCTCAGGTCATGATCTCAGGGTTGTGAGATCCAGCCCCCATGGGGAGGGGCTCCACACTCAGCAGGGAATCTGCTTGAGATTCTTTCCCTCCACCCCTCCCTCCACTCACAAGTGTGGATACTCTCTCTCTCTGTCTAAAATAAGTAAATAAATCTTAAATTAGATTTTTTTAATTCTAGGATTTTGTACGTTGTATGTCTCCCTTCATAGCCAAAACTTTAAGGGGAATAACTGATACAATTAACTGAAAAATAAAAAATATAGCATAAAATTTGCAATTTTATGAAGTTATTTAGAAAAACATAAAGGGAATCTTACAAATTATGTGATTACTGTTTATAAGAACCAGACATTATGGAAGATAGTCTTCTGTGTAGAAACAAGGAAAATAACTTGAACAATTGATTTGCCTCATTGATTCGTTTAGTGATACTGAAGTACTGAAAAAAGAAAGGTAAAATGTGGGACCTTTTAAAATAAGGAAAATAGACACCGAGGTGGCTCAGTCAGTTAAGTTTCTGCCTTAGGCTCAGGACATGATCCCAGGGTCCTGAGATTGAGCCCAGTATAGGGCTCTCTGCTCAGTGCGGAGTCTGCTTGTCCCTCTCTCTCCCTCCACTCATGTTCTCTCTCACTCACTGTCTCTCTCAAATAAATATAAAATCTTCAAAAAATAAAAAATAAAATAAGGAAAATATTGGGCTGATCAATGAGAATTCATCTCAAAAGTCTTGTTGCCAAAATTTTAGTTCACCAGGAATCATTATTAAGTGCTATCTATTACTTCTAATCCCTACCAAGATAGGAATGGTTTAGATAAAATTAAAATAAAAACTAATACATAAAATTTTCAATTAAAGAAAATGTACTTGTTAATATGTTCGATGCAATATTTATGTGTATTAAAAGATTTAGAGACATCTGATTTTTGCTTCCTCAGTGTGCATATCTGAGACATTAAAGGAGTGGCTTATTTTGATAAATGAATAATTGCTTATTGCTACAGGGTATCAAGACCAATTTTTCCCACATAATTTCACTCCCACATTGCTCTCCCTCTCCCCCATTTTCGTACTGGGAATCAGTTTGCAATATATAGATGAGATGGAATATTATCTCCTAGAGGTATCTCCTAAAAACAACCAATATTGGATTTACAATTATTAGCAAGGGTATTAGATTCTGAAGTTTAAGGATTTATTGTGTTTGAACAAAAACAGGAAAGAATTCTCAGTGACTAATACAATTATATACTTAAAAGCAGGCATCTTTGACCTTAAGAAAAACTATAACTTAGACAATAAATATTTAAGAGGCTTTAGAAAGGGGAAAACTAGTAAAATCTGTCATAATGCATTAGTAAATCAAGTCTGCCTTAGCTAATGCAATGTGTTGGTTGTATGAGCAGACAAGGTACCCATGTACCTAATTATAAAGAGCTTATACCCTCTGACTTCTTTCACCCACCCTCACTTTGATTGTAATGGAGATGAAGACAAATATTCCAAATCACAAATCGTCTCATTACCAATTGATTTCAACTTCTTTGTAAGTAAAAAAGTAACTTAAAAAACAGAGACCAATTAATCTTGCAATTAGTGACTCATTTGGTAACAGATATATTAGGAGCTGGTTCTATTGCAAATTTCCCAACATATATGCTATAGAAATGGTTTCACATTACATTTTCATGGCAGAAAAATCATAAATATATATGTCTGTTATTTGTCCTTACACTCAGATTTAAAGCTGCTAGTTAAGAAGTGTGGGTTTTTTAACTTTTCATTTATACCCGAACATCACCATTTTCAGAAAAGAATCACTTACACATTTCTCTAGAAAGTCTGTCCCTGACTGGACTTGTAAAAAATTACTACCATCTTAGAAATGTTCAAATTTTTCTCTTTGGAAAGAGTTATCATTCTAGAAAAGAGAGAAATTAGAACAATCTCATTTTTTTCTTCTTTCACATTGGTAATTAAAATGAGCATAATTAGATTATCCAAATATTTAAATAACATGGAGATAAGTGCCATATAAATAGATCTTTGATTAAAATGATCAAAATGAGCATGTTTTTCTATAGTATATTCTCCATATATATCGAAATGACATTTGTGACCATGATTTCTCTAGCAAGCCCCAAAGTAATTAATGTATCTGCAAGGAAAACCATTAATCTTGCCATGTCATCTTTCCTCATTTTAGAAACTTTATACTTGCACACTATTTTAATCTGATATCCAGCTGTCAGAAAGTACATATTTGTCCCCCAGGATTTTTTGTTTTTGTCCTCCAGGATTTTAAGTACATTCTATATGTTTATTCAAGTTGAGTTTTTAAGAATATTTTGACTTGTTTCTGAGTTTATCACAAATTTTTTTACTCAGGATTCTATTTTGCCATAAAAATACAGGAGACCGGAACTTGTTAGGCCACATGGGAAACATTAAAATACTATGAGGTGGCGCAGGCCAAGCTACTCATGCTGTCTGACAAAGTACGGGCATGAGGGAAACTCCTAAAAATCAGGAGAATCCCAAGCTGGCTTAAACCACTGCCTTTCATTTTATTGTTGGCATTAATAGGAATTATCTATATATTATACAAAAGAGAAACTGCCCTTATTGAAGTAGATGTAGACTGTTGTTCTAAAGAAAAGTTGATGGCAAATAGAACCGAAAGAAAAATTGAAAAATATTCCAAGATTTACAATACCACCAAGAGCATGAGTAATGCTGAGTTTTTTTTGATGCTTATTGTCCAAGGAGGCCAAAAATAAATGGCTTGTAAGGGTTAATGCTTATTATCAGAAAATAGAATTAAAAAAAATGTATTAAACCTTTGGAAACTTAACAGCCTTTCACCTATGACTGTAAGAACTCTCCTTGCTTCAAATAGTTAAAGGGCAACCTAAAAAATAGAATAGCTAAGGATTAAACAAAGATCACTTGTAACTGCGACATGCTTGACCTGTCTAGTACAATATGCTTACCATGTCTAGCACATAGTCATAGTAATCTATCTTCACAATTAGTACCTGTAAAAATACGAAGTACAAGCGGAGTGTTTCAAGATTGTTCCAAGAAGAAAGTGAAAACAAATGGAAAACACCTATGACAAACTTACTGAACTGTAAAAGAATTGTATGTAAAAGTGGAACATTTCCTCATGGAAAAATGGCTTGAGAAAAAAAAAGACAGTAAACTAAAGGTATAAGTAAAAACCTCCTAAGCATATCAGGAGGAGATGCTTGCACCTTATTTCTGTGTCTGTGTCTCCTCACTCTCGCCGACACCGTCCTTTCCTTCGTGAGACCCACTCCGGGCTGGAGCTAGACTCCGCCAATGAAGAGTTACTTATGTCTCCCTTCCTTCTGTGAAGCCAAGACCTAGAGAAAAAACAAATAAAAAGAAACAGAAAAATATATTTTTATAATTATGTGCTAAGTTGTATGGTCCACAGTGTTAGTGTTATAAAAGTACTGAGAGGTGCCAATACTGATAAGAACTAGAGTAGTTGGTAGAGAAGACTTGGAAGCTGTAAGTGTTTGGAGAGGAAGAAAACCACTGGAGAATGGTTTTCAGAAAACCATTCTGATTGTGGAAGCATAAAGAAGAAAGCTAATTTGGTGGTAGTTGAAAATAAGACAAATAAATGTAACTTAGATGTTGACAGGAATTAACTGTGACTTTTTAAGCCATTAATTGCATGATGAAATTCCAGTTTTAAGATTCTTAATGTGGTCATGGAATATAGGATGAGTGGATAAGTTGTAGGAAGGACAGATTCGAAATTTCTTTTCTAAATGTATTATTGTTGAGGACAATGTTGTAGTTGATCAGGCAAGGTTAATTCTGAGTCTACAATTTGGTTTGTTGGAGTGTATTTATTGAATATTTGAGTGAATTCATGAGTGAGTGACTGCATCTGAAGAAAATATGAGGATAATTCCTTGTCTGCCTAGTTTGTAGCTAGCTGAAAAAAGCATCATCCCTACCCTAATAATGAGAAATAAGCTAGGAAAAAAAAAATTGTAAGTTTTCTTGAACCCATAAAAAAGCTGAACTTGTAAGGAGCCAAGTAGTTAAATCGAAGAAAGGACAACTCCTTCCCCCAAGAAGAAATTGCATGCCTACACTTTCTCAATTATGGCAAAGCAAGAAAGGACAGGGCCAACATATAAGCAAGTAGGATCAAATGAGCTAAAATATTAACAAATATCTGAAAGGCCAAGTGTGGGCTATTTTGACAGTACAGAGCCCGTGAGAATGAGATGCAAGTAGAGTTCTCCATTCACAGTTTCTTTCTCTCAGAACTCTATGGTATATTCCTGAGAGAACTGAAGATAAAGCTGGAAACCAGTGAGAGCTACTCTCGGTTTTTCAAGCATAGGGAAAAGAATCAGGGCCCTGTAGAGAAAATGGACTGTCTCTAAAAAGCATTGTGCATCAAAAGGAAGGATAGCAAACCCTGATAACCCCAGAGAAAAGGGAAGGATATAGAAGAAATATCTCTACCCATGGGGCAGGTGAGAAAACAGTCCTGAGGCAGGGGTGTTATATCAAAAATGATCTTTCCAGCAAGAACCAGCAGAAACAGAAAGCAGAATTTTGGCTGTCTGCTACAGAGAAAATAACAGAAATGCTGAGAAAATCCCACACTAGACCCAAGATTGAGGCTGGAACAGCTTTTCCCCTTGCGCTGGGCCCTAGTAGAACCCTAGCAAGGTACAGAACTGCAATTATCAGAAATCTACCCCTGGGAAAAGGTTACATGTTTCAGGAGAGAGAGCGAGCCCTTCTGTTATACAAGCATACATGAATAGTTGAAAACTGAGGCTGGAGCACAAACACTGAGAAATGCTCTCTCAATCCCAACTCCCCACCTAACTACAAGCATCAGTAGACTAATTCAAAGTTTGAATCTTGACAAGATTGGTTCAGTCCCCTTGCTACTGCATGAAAAGAAGAGCACATATTTCCAGTTATAAATACTTTTTACTTCAGTTTATTCTGTTTTACATAAGAATCCTAGTAGTATTCAATCAAAATATATTAACACCAACACACACAGACATGCAAGCAAAATAAAAGAAAATAAAACTCATTGTCAAGAGGCAAAGCGATTGGCGTAATCAAACTCAGAGATGACTCAGATAGTGCAACTAACAGTGTGAATTTAAAAATAACTAGGATCGATACCCTTAGAATCTAGTGGAAAACATGGACATGTGTGAACATGGGGGAATCTTGGTACAGAGGTAAAACTTTAAGAAGTCATTTATGTTAGTGACGCCTGGGTGGCATAGTCAGTTAAGTGACTGACTCTTGGTTTCAGCCTCGATTGTGGTGAGATTGAGCCCCGTGTGGGGCTCTGCGATGAGCGTGGAGTCTGCTGAAGTTTCTCCTGCTCCCTCTGCCCCTCCCGCCTCTTTCTCTCTATCTCAAATAAATAACTAAATCTTTAAAAAAAGGAAGTCAAATATGTTAGAAATTAAATGTTAATATCAGAGATGAAGAGTTATGTTGATGGCCCCATCAGTAAAATTGACACAGTTAAGTAAATGATTGCTGACCTTGAAGATAGGTCAGTGGAAATCCTTCAACTGAATACACTGAGAATAAATATTGAAAAAATATGACATAGCCAAGTAGCACACATATAAGAAGAAAAATACTTCTATTATTAACAATAAAAATTCATACAATACATACGTAAGTAGATATATCATGTATAAACTGATGAAGGCAAAACATGAGAAGGAAAATCTTGAAAGCGGCTAAAGAAAGACACATGACTTACAGATGAGCAAAGAAACAAATATACAAGACTTCTTGTCAGAAACAACCCAAGTCAAAGACAGTATAGCAATATCTTTAAGCAGGTGAAGAAAACAAAAACTTTCATTTACACTGAGTGAGAATATTTTTATAACTAAAAGCGAAATATATTTTTTCCCAGTAAATAATAGCTGCTAGAATTTATTTCTGGCAGACCTGTGCTTCAGAAAATGTTAAAAGAAGTTTTCAACCACAAGGAACAATGCCAGAGAGAAACTCAAATCTACAAAAACAAATGAAGTACTCTGGAATTGGTGAAAATAAAGATAAATGTAAAAGTTATTTTACTTATTTCTAATTGCTGTAAGAGGTGATTTGTTGATAGAGACAAAAAGAAAGTGTCAAGGTATGGGGAACTGTAACACATGTAAAATATGGGACCCCAATAGGACAAAGGCTGGGAGGGAGAAACTGAAAGTATATTGTTGACTAAGATTCATAGACTTATGTAAAATGATACTATTATCTAAAAGTAGACTGTAATAAGATACTCCAAATCTAGAGAAATTTCTAAAAATTCTATAGATATGACATAAAGCCATTGATGGAGATACAATATAACAATAAAATATATTCAATCCAAAAATAGGTTGAGGAGTATGGAGCAAAAAGTTGATTAGAACAACGAAAAAATAAATACAAGATGGGAAATTAAATTCAATCATAGCCTTACTTAAATGTAAATTGTCTCAGTATCTCAAGTAAAAGTAGGAATTGTTAGACTGAATTTATAAAAGACCCTATTATATTTTTCCTACAAGAAATACACTTTATGGGTGCCTGGGTGGCTCAGTCATTAGGCGTCTGCCTTTGGCTCAGGTCCTGGTCCCAGGGTCCTGGGTTTGAGCCCCACATCAAGCTTCCTGCTCAGCGGGAAGCCTGCTTCTCCCTCTCCCACTCCTCCCGCTTGTGTTTCCTCTCTCGCTGTGTCTCTCTCTGTCAAATAAATAAAATCGTTTAAGAAAAAAAAGAAATACGCTTTATGTATAGACATACATAAGTTAAAAGTTACAAGATGAAAATGTAATATGAAATTGAAAATTAATTTTGATTAATTCCCCGAATCAATCAAAAGAAATGTAGAACAGCTATATTAACATCAGAGAAAGTAGACTTCAGTATATGGAATATTGTCAGAGATAAAGAGACTTTACATGATAACCAGAATGATAAATCACCAAGAAGGTATAACAATTCTGAATGTATAAACACCTAAGGTAGAGCTTTGCAATGAAACTAATAGTAAAATGAGTAAAAGGAGAAATAGACAAATGTAACCATTGTATTAAATTACCTTTTTCATTTTCTATATTTCTGATGGCTTTGACATTTGAAGCCTTGTTAACCCTAGTGAGACTGTGCTCTGAAGGCTAGTCAATTCCTACAGACAGTAAATGATTTGTTGTTGAGCACACTTTTCATATTCAAACTAGCCAATCCAGAGACCACATCCCCCACCTGCCTCCTTTATCAGGCTTTTATATTTATGATCACTAATAACCCACCCTGCCAGGTAGCAGCAAGTAGGGACAGTTCCTACATCCTAGAGATCACTGAAATTAATCAAATTAGCTAATCCTTAAACCTGCTTATACTGTGTCCCCTGTTCCTTCCCACGGAAATCCCGTAAAAGCTTTTATTCCATATTTTTCCCTTGCTCTTTCTGCCTCTTGACCAACCGTGATGCTTCCCTGTGTAGCTCTGTGTGGCTTGACATATCCCCTCTTCTTGGAAACAGTAAGAAACAAACTATCTTTTCAATGTCAATCATCACCTGACCTATTGGCCTCACCATACGTCAATAATAGTAAAGCCTACATTTGAAAATACAACACTTGTCCCTCATGAATTGCAAGAAGGAAACAGAAAACCAGGGATATAGAAGACATGAATGGCAAGACACTCTACCCAAAATCAGCAGACTACACTTTCAAGTACAAATGAAACATTCACCAAAAAGTCCTCACACAAGGACATAAAACAAACCCAACACCTTTAAGAGAACTGAAATCATGCAAAGTATTTTCTCTGAGCACAATTAAAATGCAAATCAACAATAGAAAAATGTCTGGAAAACCTCTAAGTATTTGGAAACTAAGCAATATTTTACTAATTAATCCACGAATAAATAGACTCATAAGGAAATTAGAAAATATTTTAATTAATAAAAATAAAAACATACCATCAATATTTGTGGAATGCAAGTAAAGCAATGCTTAGAAGGAAATTTACAGGGTGAAATGTTTACCTTACAAATGAAGAAGGACTCAAAAGAATAATTTAGAAAAAGAAGAGAGAAACTCAATAACCTAAAGAAAGAAAATAATAAAAATAAGATCCTCGATAAATGAAATCTCAAACCAAAAATTCAATAAAACCAAATGCTTGTTCTTTGAAAAGTGTGATACATTTGATATCTCTCTAGCCAGACTGATGAGAATTGAAGGGGCTCAGGACAGCACTCCTCCCCAGAATGTGCCACTTCGGCATGTGGATTATTTTAAGCTGAAGGCACATTAGCCGCCTCCTTCCCCCCCTTAACCACATAGAAGAATCTAAACTGGGGGTCTTTCCCAGAATAAGGTTTATTAGCAGAGATAAATTTTATCTGAGTGACCCATCTATCTGTATGGCTGGGCAAACATCTAATTACCAAACATCTGCTCTTGTTATTACCCTGTAAAAAGCATTCCTTTCCTCTGACATCCCAGACTCCTATCCCCATTTCCTTGGGGAGTGACACATATACCTCATTTTGCCCGCCTTTGGAATTTGAATTTCTATGTGGATTGTCCATATGTGCCAATTCGATTTTCTCCTGTTAATCTGTCTCATGTCAATTTGACTGTTAGTCCAGCAAGAAGCACCTTTGAGGGGACAGGAATTCTTGCTCCCCAACAGAATGAAACATATAAAATAAAATAATCAATGAGTAATGAAACAAGGTCATCACTACAGATACACTGACATTAAAAGGATAATAATGGAATATTATAAACAAGTTTATTCTGATAGATTTGACAGATTAGATTAGATGAGTTGAACGAGTCTTTGAAAATCACAAACTTTCAAAAGTTGCTCAGGAAATATATATATAATATTTATTCAAAAATGTTCAGAATAAAAAGGAAAAAAAAGATAAGTTAGATCATGTAACATCTCTGCTCAAACCCTCAACTATTTCCATTTTATTAACACTAAAAGTCTTTAAAATTCTGCACAAAACCTTGTATAAATTGTTTCCTTCCCATTTTCTATGACAGTATCTCCCACTTCCTCCATTTGTTTCACTCTGTTCCAAAAATGAGCCTGTTTATTATTCTTTAAATCCACAAAGCATGCTCTTGTTTCAGGGCCCTTTATACTATGCACCTGGCTTGGAACATTCTTGTCCCAAAGGTCAGAGGGTTTTCTCTAGTACTTCTTTCTCTTTCAGCAGGTCTCCGACCAAAAGATGTCTTCTCCAATTACTCTATTTAAACTAGCACTCTTCTCTCAAATAGGCAATACTTATCCTCTTGGTTATCACATAGTAATTCCATAACTTGAAAATATAGTGTGGAATATTTCCAGTAAGTTTCAGTCACTAAGACTTTGAGACATGTTTAACAGTTGAGTTGTGAACTAGTCAAATTCACCTAGATGACTCCTTGTTTTTTCATATCGATGAGTCTGAAACATAACAGAGATGTCTTTTATACACTAGAAATTAAATTATACAAAGTAGTATATAATATTTTTGTTATCTGTAATTGATCTAAATGTCTTCATTTTTATGAAGTCCCACTGAAAGTCCAGGGACTGGAGAGGATGGGCAAGAAAGAAGGAGTAGATTGAGAAGAACTTGAAAGTTACTAGTAATTTATCACCATCTCTTATGAAACAACTTTCCAGGTCTGTTTACTTTTTCCTTCACCACTGTCTTCATGCTACAAGTGTCTCCATAGAGCAGAAATTTTAAATGTTTTCATGATTAACAGGCAAAGGATATGGGTCAGATTAATGTGTGTGTGTGTGTGTGTGTGTGTGTGTGTATATATATATATATTTTTTTTTTTTTTTTTTAAATTCCCTAATTCCTCAATAACTTATGTTGCCATTTTTGTATCTGGTACAGTTTAAGGCATATTCTCTACCTGATGTTTCCACCAATTTTGGTCATCTCCCCAGGTTGATTAGACCCTGCTGCAATTCTTGATAGCTCAGAGGTCTTTTCAAAGTCTGAACATGACACACATTCAATCTCTGTGTCCTAGATTAAACCTGGAAAAAAGTCCTTCCTGGTTTTGCTTTTCTTTTTTTTCTCCTAAGACTCACATGCTCCAGGTTCAATGCCAGGATAAAAGGGCTGTAAGAGAAAGAGGAAATTAATTTTTAATTCTTTCCTCTCTTCCACTCCAAAGGATCTGCTTCCTCCCTCTGATTACTCTTTAGCTAGATAACCTAGAGAATTATATGCATTTTCTCTGGTGGCATCAAGCCTCATATTCCAAAGGATAGGCAGGGGATAGGGGAATGAGATTTATAATGAAGGTGAGTAAAAAATTCAAGGTTCAAATTTTCCAAAATATAATACTCACTATTTTATAAAAAAAAATATAAATGAGCAGAGTACTCAATTACCTAGAATTCTTTATTGCTACTTAATTTTTGCCTCAATTTCTGTCTTACTACTTTCCATGTCTATACCCAAAAATAGTCATCAATAATTACTATTCCTCAAATATGCCCATTTTTTAAAAATAAAAAATAAAAAATACCCATTCTTCATTTTATAATTAATGAACTTGTTTTTTATGTTTTAATGAATTCCTTTTTTTACGTTTTAATGAATTTCTTTTTCTTTTTTTTAGATTTTCTTGTCTTATTCTCAGCTTCTTTCACATAACTAAGGCCTCATATGGATTGATACCAACTTTAATCTTTGCTGCAGTTCAATAATCACACCTCTGTTAAGTCCACATAAATCCTGTCTGCTCTTAACATGCCAACAAACAGCTGCTGGTTTATCCTAAGATTCCCATCTTTTTATATTTGATTTTTAATCATCACCTTCTCAAATTTAGTGAGATCTGTTCAGGCACTCTTCTTTAGAGACAATAAGCTACCTCAGTAATTAGGTGAACAGATAGCAAATTTTAAAAATTTAAAAATCATAACTGGCACATTTGATACAATGTAAGAATTCCTGTACTCTTTAACACTGCAAATTGGGAAATACAAATGCTGGTAAGCTACGTGGTTCTGAAGAAGAATGACTTAAAGATACAATCGCTGTATCAGTCAGAGCTCTCCAGAGAAACAGAACCAACGGGATGTGTGTATACACACAGAGAGATTTATTTTAAAGAATTGGCTCACACAATTATAGAGATACAAGTCCAAAATCTTCAGACTACACGGGTAGTCTTGAGACCAGGGAAGAACTGCAGTCTGAGTCCAAAGCCAGTTTGCAAACAGAATTCCATCTTGTTTGGGGGAGGTCAGACTTGGTTCTGCTAAGGCCTTCGACTGATTGAATGAGGTCCCCCCACATTATGGAGAATACTCTGCTTTATTCAAAGCCCATCTACGTGTATGTTAATGTCATTCAAAAAACACTTTCACAGCAACATCCAAAATAATGTTTGGCCAAAATCTGGGCAACATGGCTCAGCCAAATTGACACGTAATACTTACACTGCCCTGAAACTCTTTATAACTTAAATATGAACTATACAGATTAATTGGTAAATACTACAGTCAGAGTTATCTACATGCATTTGTTTTTCAAACAGTGGAAAATAGAAGACATGACCAATTAGTTCATCTTTACAATCTTCAAATGACAAAGGCCCTTTGTTCACAGTCACACCTTGCAGAGAGCATAAAGTTGTTTTGCAAATACCATTTACATGTGTTACATGGCAGGCTATACTGCATGTGCAGATAACAGGTAATGTCACAGGTAAGAGGCTGGAGAGAATTGCAGTCCTGCCTTCTCTACCTCTTCTCATGAAAATGCCCCAAACAGAAACATCTACTATTTGAAAGTTCCTACAGTGGAAGCCTGGGAGATATATACCATTAGAATCTGCATTGTGATGGCATTTCATAAACCATTGCTACTTTATATTTTTTTCAATAATTACCAGAATTCAGCCTAGATGAGGGTATAAGTAATAATGTGATTTGAGCAATTTCCAAAATAATGGGTAGGAGTGGTCTCAGGTAAAACTACAACCTAGAAGTTTCAAAAAACCAAAACACCATTTCATAATACTGCCATTATAGATTGACATATATACCAATGTCCCAGGTAATTTTTTTAATCAACAAGTTTTATTGTTGATGTTAGTGGATTTTGGTGCTTTTCAAACTTATTTCTCTCAGCACTCTAAGTTCTATGTCCCCAGAAACTACTCAGTCCTGGATAGACCAGAGGGCTTGTCACCCTGGGACCAGTGACTGATTCGGACAGTGACTCTCAATGTAGAGGGTATGTATAGGGTGGGGGAAATCTAGAGCTGCAGTACCCAAAAATCCATAGTTTTTGAAAAGAAAAAAAAAAAGATTGGGCATGGTCTTTCTTTAGAATTTTAGCATGTAAGATTACAAAAACAAACAAAACCCGATACTTCTTTTACCCTATTGTTCAATAAAAGAAATCAGAGTTTAAGTTTTAAATACAGTGAAAGATGACTTCAGAATAAAAGACAATCCTTACAATTGAGAAACTTCATGTTCTCATTTTATCACAGGAAGCTAAAAAGTTCCCCCACTGGCATATTGACCTGCATTGGTGAATTCAGCCTTATGTGACTTATAAGCTCTCTCTCTCTTCCTTTCCATCAGGTACGCCTCCATCCTCCCCCTTAAGGATACATGCCACATCTTTTTTTTTTTTTTCTTTTTGAAAATACAAGTAATTCTTCTCTAATTCTAAAGGATAAAAAAGAACAAGGTGAGTGGTCCTTAATACTTGTGGCAGAAATATTTACTTTGGGGCTTCTAAATACATTGGGGTGTGTATAATTCAAAAGAATCTATTCCTTCTGAAAAAAATATGCACATATGTACATACATAGAAAATGTGGCCTGCAATTTCAGGAACTACACAAAGCCTCTGGAGCCTGGGGTTCCTGGGATCAGAACTCTTGTTCAAACACTTCTGACAAATGTTTAATTATCTTCTAGTCAAATATAATCAAATGGCTTCCTTGGGCCTCACAACAGCAGGGATGAGAAAATGGCATGTACTTCTCTGGGGTCTCCACTGACACATATCCCTGAGATCAGCCATATCAAATACACCAGCTAGGTAAAACTCCACACACCATGAAATAAGAGTGAATGAGGCAATTGGCCTAGACAGATTTTTGTCATAGAGCAGCATTACAATGGAGGGACTTAAAACATTTAAATATCAAATAAATATTAGTCTTAGGCATACAGAAGCTTTGTACATGGGTTAACAGAATTTTGCTTTCTGCGGAAAAGATTCTGTTAGGTGTTTGCTATTTAAATCTTTTCAGGTAATTAGTCCCTATGGTGCCTTCCATTTCAGCCTCCAGCTGTTCATGCTAACGAGATGTTACTTGGTGTCAGGAATTCCCATCCTCCAGCATTAAGCAGTTAACCAATAATGGGGTGCTTGAGAAGCCCTGCACATAAAAGGAGGTGATGAACAGCTTAAACTTAATTACCTCTGCTTTTATCCACCCCGCTCTCAAAAAGGCAAATGATATCTATAGAATTAGTATTAGTAGTAAATCCCTCTCTGTTAAAGCATGTTTAAAAAGAGAAGAAAAAAAGGTTAACACTTCAGCCATAATCAGAAGTTATTTCTTTAGATATACCACCTGATTTCTGGAAATATTAAACCCACAAAAATGATCAAGTGTTTATAAAACATCACCTCTTATCTCTCACATTTACAGTATTTACGTGAAAAGTCCTAGCTGGCTAAGACATCACATTCTCTATATTATACCTTCACAACGTTGCGTGGCCTGACTTGGCCTAGGACTGCGTGCATCAAGGGATCGTCTGTGAAAAGGTCTTGAATTCAACATTTAATGTACAATTTAAAGATAATGCACTGTCACAAAGACACTTTAGTAAGTTCTAAATAGGCATGTTGCGGAGCACATTCTGATCAAAATGCAATAAATCTAGAGGTGAAGCTCAATTTAAAGATATATGAAAAAAACCTAATATCAATGTTCTAAAACAGTTCCCAGATGGATGAATAAAACAAAATTTAAAATCCAAAATGGAAGTTTGAAATTAAAGTGCCTTAAATCCAACTTATGGATATTGTTAAAGCTGTGTTTTTATTACTAAACAGGAAAATATAAATAAATTCATTACATTTTAAGTGAAAGAAACAAGAACAAAAATTAAAGATTAAAAAACTACAATACAAAAGAAAAACTAACAAATTACAGTATATAGAAAACTGTCAAAAAAGACAAATATAGGAGTCCTTGAAGCTGATTGTAAAATAATAGAGGTTACATTGGAAAGTACATTACTTCTTGGAAAGCATGACCAATTAAGGGGAGAGAGAGAGAAACAAAGAGAGAGAGAGAAGGTAAATTTACATAAAAACAGAGAATGGGATAAAGCTACATATATAGATAAAAATAAAAGGCTTACAAATAAAAAAGATAAAATGTGTCAATAAATTTAAAAATATAGAAAGCTATAAAAAGGTTTATCTAAGTGTGAAAATTATAAAAGGTATAAAATTAAATATGAATGACAATTTATAGTTCAATCTACTATTAATTAAAACACATTTTTGTGTAGAGATTGTATATATTTATGTGTGTGTGTGTGCAGATATAGATAGAGATGTATAGGCGCAATTTTATAGGGAGAAACGAAATAGAAAAAAAATAAATTCCTGACAAGTTGGTAGGTTTTAATAGAGAGAAGAATTGGCCCTCATATTTAACTTTGTATTTTAAATGAAAAATGTATTTTATTTTTAATTGTATTTAATTATTTTTAAAGATTTTATTTATTGATTAGAGAGAGAGAGAGCTCAAGCAGGGGAGCAGCCTACAGAGGGAGAGGGAGAAGCAGGTAACCTGAGGTGAGGCTCAATGGGGGGCTCGTTCATGACCTGAGCCTAAAGCAGACACTTAACTGAGCTATCCAGGTGCCCCGAAAATTGTATTTTAAATTTTTTTTTTAAGATTTTATTAATTTATTTGACAGAGAGAGACAGATCACAAATAGGCAGAGAGGCAGGCAGAGAGAGAAGGGGAAGCAGGCTCCCCGCCGAGCAGAGAGTCCTATGTGGGGCTCGATCCCAGGACTCGGAGATCATGACCTGAGCTGAAGGCAGAGGCTTTAACCCACTGAACCACCCAGGGGCCCCTTAAATTTAAGTTTTACCCTCTTTATTTTTCATTAGTTAAAAAGACACACTGACAAAAAATAAATCTGAAAACATAGCTGAAAACAGTACTCAGCAACATTTTATATGCTTGGAGGTGTTACTTCTAATTATTTATTGTCATTATTTTTATCATCGTGTGGTTAATATTCTACACATAAAATTACTAGCAAAAACTTTTAAAGCAAATTAGAAAATCTTTACAATGACACAATATAATTAGGAAAACATGTGCAGGAAAATTATAGGCATTCTACTACTTCTTAAATAACCAGAGGAAATCCCATTTCTGAATAATCAGCTGTCATTTTTCTCTGTGATAAATCTGACTACTATCATAACGATGGTTGCTATAGATATCTGCGGTTCATCAAGGTAAATTCCACAAAATACCCCTATTCAAGACTCTTTCAAACACAAGAAAAATTACCTGCTGGATTTAAGGCCAAGAGAAGGCATGGATTAAATACAAAGATTCATGTCTTGCAGAGAAAAAAAGAGAAAAAAAGAAAAACATTCAGATGTTAACTGCCACATAATTGTCTTTAACTGTCCTTCGATTTAAAAAAAAGTGGGAAAGTTCCGTCTTTGGGAACTCCAGCATCAATATTCTATTACTTGTCCTCCTTGGGTTGTATTATCATGTAGAGGGTTTCAGTCCTCATAGTTTATTAGGGTCCAGTGGGGAGAGTGTAACAAGTACTGGGTCAAATGATGTAAGAATTTTATTATTTCAGAAAAATTGAATACTCATTGTCTACAATAACCAGTCAACCATAGAAATTCCCTCAGTTGCTTTTTGGTTGTTAGTTTTGGATCATTTGAATAACCGGTGATCTTTCCTTACCTAATATATTCTCTTCAGCTGGCAAATCACTACCAAGTAATGAACTGTAGCTCTGCAGTTTTAGAAACCTTATGCTCCTTCCTAGCCAATAAGTCACTCTGTGTAGATGATCTTTTGATGTTTCTATTTCCGAGTGCATTTTGTCTTTTTCCGAAAAGCCATGTTTGCTTTGGTTCTTAGCTTATCAATTTTCTAAGGCCTCTAAAAGTATTTGCTCTTCAATTAGATTGTTCAAGTCTGAAAATTCACATTCTGATTTATTTTTTTATTAAATATGTTATTTCTGGTCTTAGTCCATTAATAAAAATAGAGAACAATGATTCTTTTACATTAGCTGTCAAGGATACTTAAAGTATATTTTGAAAGTCTTTTGAAGCCAATCACTAAAATCTAGGTAGCATTATGCAGAAAATCTTGAATAAAAAGTTGGTTCTCACATGGATTTAGGGGAACATGAGAGGGGATGTAGGCTATGTAAATAGGAGGTGAATCTAAAGTAGGGTGTAAGATTTGGAGCATAAGAATGGCATTTTATTTTATTTTTTAATTTTTTTAAATTTTATTTATTTATTTGACAGAGAGAGACAGAGAGCAAGGGAACACAAGCAGGCGGGGTGGGAGAGGAAGTAGGCTTCCCGCCGAGCAGGGAGCCAGATGCGAGGCTCAATACCAGGACCCTGAGATCATGACCTGAGCCAAAAACAGACGCTTAACCGACTGAGCCACCCAGGCGCCCCAAGAATGGCATTTTAGATTATTTCAAGGGTAGTTGTTTCTTTTCTTTGGCCTTTACCAGAAGTTCTTTGAGGGAAAGATGATGGACTTGAATTGCATTTTAAGGCCTCAGCATAATAATAAAAAAGGCCAACTATTATGGCTTGATACTTCCCCTACCTTTTTTTCCAAGGCTTCTGTTAGATATATTGTACTTAAGATGCCAAAAGCTTCCCAGGATGGCCACTAAAATTCTAAATCATCCCTGTGCCATTTGACAAGATAAGTATTGGACTTTAGCTTACAGTGAGAAACATCTTGGACTAGACATTCTGTAGGAGTAAATGAGTAGCCGTAAGTTAAAGACAGAAAGAATCTCTTTCTCTCACACACACCCATGCACACATACACATCATGATAGCTAATTTCTACTAATACTTCATGGAACAACAAGTTGGATTCTTGATTATTTCTGTCAAGACTGTATGACTAATAATCAAAAACTATTAGTCCATAATATATTGGAATGGAGAAGAAAAATCTACATTAAGTGGAGTAACTCTTCTTTGAACAAAGCAGAGCATTTTCTCAGATTTTTTTAAGGAACCTGGGCAATGTTTGTCCATAATTCATTATTACATATATTTGTAAAGTTTATAATTCATTATTACATATTCCATAATCTCTTTACATGTGAAAACCTGTTAATAGGAAAGAAACAGCTTTGTTTTTTATTTTAAAATGCTCACCAGAAGATATCTAATTTTCGAAGTGATAATAAAAGTAATGTACTGGGTGTTTTGTAAGACTGATGAATCACAGACCTGTACCCTTGAAACAGAAAATACATTATATGGTTATTAAAAGGATAAAAATAAATTAATTAATTAATTTAAAAAAGTAATAGGATGATGAAAAATTCTAAGAGCTGGTTCTTGAACATGCAAAAGAAAACTGGTATAAATGTAAAGGGAACAATGACAAACTTAGCAATGGCATAAAAAAATTATCTGCATACTCTATCAGTAAATAAGAAAAGGTAATTTGTGAAACTATTCAACAAAATTACAATCATAAGAAAAAAATTGTGGAAATTGATAAGAAATATGATTCTCAACAGAATTGACATATGTAGGTGTATAACAACATGCCAACTTAAAAAAATTTAAAGTTTCTCAAATATTTCTTCTCATGCTTACCCTTCATAAATGTTTATGCCTAGCTATGAATAAATATTGATCAGATGGTGTGGGCATGTGCCTCTCTCACTCTCCTTCTTCCTCTTTTTTGTGAACAGGGTTGAAAGGACCAATGTTAAATATACTATCCACACAGGGAAATGGTGTTAAAAACATTTAAAAAAGCACTAATAAACCATAATTATGGTTAAAATATAGTAATTTTTAAGAAAATAATATACAAAATAAGTAATATAATATTCCTTTATATATAATCTAAGAAATCCATATGATAGTGCCTTTTAAATCTATGAGTTACACAAAAATCACGTTACCTTTTCCCTGAAATAATCCTTTGGGATATGCTCCATCACCATGATATATTGTATCAATGAGGGTACAATTAGAAGACAAAAACCACAAAGTAATTCAAACAGGGAGTATAATTATAGAGTTTCTATAGGGGTCTAATGAATAGCCTGGGGATGCCCTGGAGTACTTAAGGAAGGAACAAACTTGGAAGGACACAATTCCCAAGGCTATTATCCAGACCTCATTGGAAAAGTGTGGCTTTAACCTACTGGAAGGCAGAAAAGCTCTCTGAGTTGCTCCAGGTAAGAGCTGGTGTGCAGTCATCAAGCGAGCTGGAAATATCCTTCCAGAGTGCAGTTGGAGCTAAGGCCAGTGGGCAGGAAACTAATAGGAAAATAGGAAACATATTTTCAGGGTACAAGTGGGCTGAAGCTGGCATACACTTCTGGGATACAAGTGGGCAGGAAATTATGGCTGAGAGTGGCAAGGAAAAAACCCCCTTCCAGGCTGAGGTAAGCCAAAGTTGGAGGACAGGTGCAAGAAAGAGGAAGAAGCATCAAGACATCATGAGCTGGCTGGAGGGCACACAGTTCAGACATGTGGTGTTGTATAGGAATGGCTTCATCGAGGTTGTCACTGAGCCAGGGGTCTTTCTCTGCATGTAGAGCTGGGCTGTCCCCAATGACATACAATACTGGCAATAGTGAGAAGAGCAGGAAAAATAAAAATAGAAGTGCATTAGAACCAGAAAGAGATGACCTCTTCTCCAAGTCTGTACTTGTATCACCCTATACTGACAAAAATTAACACCTTGCTCTTTGCAAAGGAGAAGTCTTAAAAAGTCCAGATCCATTATTACAGAACAGGAAAGATAAGAGTGGATTTGGAGTTGAGAGGTAACAAACTGATAGTTTGTATGCACATGGTCCTTTCAGGATACCAAATTTCATGCTTCACCTCCTACCTCAGTGCGGTAGCAGAAAGAAATCCCGAAATATGATTTTTGAGACCTTGATTCCAGTGAGGCCTGAGCAGAAGTAGTCCTGGGAATTCCACTCGTAGCAGTTATATTAATCTTTGGCTCTGGCTAAATTGAATTGTCTATTTGTCATTTGTACCTGACAGACTCTTAATTGGTGCAAAAACAAATCTCTAAACAGAAAGAAAGATGGTATTGAAGATAATAAGTAAATCTTAAGTCTAAGATTTTTTTCATAATATTTCACTTAGAGACTTTTGTTCCTTATGGGCAATTTCTTCATGAACTACAGTTTCATTATTCACAATTGTACATAACAGAGATTAAAGCATCATTTTACAGACTTTTGTAAGTCATCATATAAAGAGTTGGGAATTCATTACTCTCATCTTCAAAGAAGATAAAACTGAGCAAACCAAAAAACCATTGAGTTTTTTTCTTAGATCCTTCAGATTGTCGAGATCATAGGACAGCAGTCCCTCAGAAATCTGGAGAGACAAGCAAATAAAGACAATTAGGGCCATGATCAACTTACCTGGAGCAGAAGTACACGGAGCCAGTGATTAGTAGAAACACTTAACTGGTTATTTTGATGAATTTGTGCAGGCTGAGTGTGCCCTGGACTGACAGATAAAGACTCCTGGGGCCCAGTCCTAGTAGGGTTCCTAAAATTTGATGGGTTTTACCTTCAGCAATCCTACTAGGTACTCACTGAAAGTTGGAGAAAATCTCCCTAATTTATAGGTCAGAAGGAGGAGAAAAGTACCCATTTTGAAATATACTTAGAAAATAAGTAACCATTTTGAAATATGTCCAGAGCTGTCTCTGTAACAGAACTTTGCCATCCAGGGGAGACTACTTTACCAGAGTGTTATCTGACCTGGGGAAGGGCAATTAGATAACTCCTGATCCCGCTAGCCATACTGTCTTATATAAAGACAGAAAACAAAAGGGGGGGATTATGAAATGCTTCTGAGACACAGCCCATTGACTCAAGCTAACCAAAAATTGAGATTTAACTATTGAATGTTAATATTGATCAGATTTTAGAATAATTTTGGGGAAAAACTCAAAATCACTATAGTCACGATATTAAAGGTGTTAATGCAAAAAGTAGGCTGCATGTACGAACAGATGCATAATGTAAGCAGAGAGATGTAAACTCAAAGCAAATTTCAGAAGGACAAGCTAAAAATCAAAGACTGAAAGAAATGAAGGATGATTTTTAGGAGTATATTAGCAAGCTAGTTCTGGCCAAAGAGAGTATCAATGAGCTTGAAACATGTCAGTGGAAAATTCCTAACCTGAATACCAGCTGATAAAAAAATGAAAAATAGAAAAGATGATAATATCCAAGAACTGTGGGTCAATCATTAAAAAAAACACAAAAACTACAGTTAATATCATACTTAAGGTGAGAAACTAGATGATTTTCCCCTAAAATCAGGAAAAAGACAAAGATGACCCTCCCCCCCCTTTACCACTCTTATTCAACACTGTACTGGAAGTTCTACTTAATACAATAAGGTAAAAAATAAATAAATAAATAAATAAATAAATAAGGCATGAAGATCGGAAAAGAAGAAACAAAGCTTTTTGTTTGCAGAAGACATTATTGCCTATGTAGAAAGTCCTAAACAATCAGCAAAACATTTCTGATTCAAAATGAGTACAGCAAAGTCATGACATGCAAGGTTAGTACACAAAAGTCAATTGCTTTTCTAAATATCAGCAAGGGATAATTCAAATTTGAAATTAAAACAACACCACTGTACCAGACTGCTCAGGCTGCCAGAACAAAATACCACAGACGAGTAGCTTAACAGAAATTTATTTTCTCACAGTTTGGGGGGCTGGAAGTCAAAAATCAAAGTGCCGGCAGGGTAGGTTTCTGGTAAGAACTATCTTTGTGGCTCTCTCTGGTTTTCTCACTGTGTCTTCACAGGGCCTTGTCTCTGAGTGTGCACACTCCTGGACCTCTTGTCTTCTTATAAGGACATTTGTTCTATTGGATTAGGACCCCATCCTTATAACTTCATTTAACCTTAATTATGTTCTTAAAGGCCCTGTTGCTAAATATAGTCACATGGGGAGTTAGGACTTCAACCAATGAGTTTTGGGGGAATACAATTCAATGTATATAACAACCACTTACATAAGGACAATAAAAAATGATGTATAAATAAATTTAGGATTTATAGATGGAAATTATAAAACCCAGCTGAAAGAAATCAAAGATGGTCTAAGTAAATGGAGAAATGTTTTATTTTCATGAATAGAAAGACACGCTGTTATTAAGATGTCAATTTGCCCAACTTGAGCTATAGCGTCAACACATTCCAATCAAAATCTCAGCAAGCTATTTTGTGAATATTGACAAACTGATTCTAAATTTTACATGGAAAGCAAAAGACCCAGAAGAGCCAGCACAATCTTGAAGAAGAAAAAGAGTTGGAATACTGACAATATTCAACTTTAAGAGTTACTATAAAGCTACAGTAACCTAGATAGTGTGATATGGGTGAAAGAACAGATAAATAGATCAATGGAACAACATAAAGAGTCCAGAAATAGACTCCCACAAATTACACAAAAACCTGCCCATGAATGTTTACAGCTCTATTCATAATTACCAAAAACTGGAAGCAACCAATCCTTCCTTTAATATGTGAATGAGCTGTGGTACATCCATGTCATGGCACACGGGTGAGGGTTTAAAACAATGAGCTATCAAGCCATAGACATAATACGAATGCAACTTAAATGCACCTTGTTTTGTGAAGAAGTCAGTATGGAAAAGCTACATACTGTATGATTCCAATTGTATGATATTCTGCAAAGGCAAAACCATAGAGAAAGTAAAGAGATCAGTGATGGTCAGCTGGGAAGGGGAGGGATGGGCATCAGTCGATGTATACATCCTATACATCTTTTTTTTTTTAAGATTTTATTTATTTATTCGACAGAGAGAGATCACAAGTAGGCAGAGAGACAGGCAGAGAGAGAGGAGGAAGCAGGCTCCCTGCTGAGCAGAGAGCGCCATGCGGGGCTCGATCCCAGGACCCTGAGATCATGACCTGAGCCGAAGGCAGAGGCTTTAACCCACTGAGCCACCCAGGTGCCCCCATCCTATACATCTTATTATTAACTCTATCAAGGAGGATTTCAGTCAACTGAAATGTACCAAAAATAAAAAGCTCGATTTCGTAAGATACAAACAGTAAGGAAGACTTATTATTTTATACATTGAGGGTTCTATGGATAAGGAGTGGCCACTTGGAAAAAACAAAAGAAAACAAAACTATTGGGTAGACTTCCAGGAAGTATCCTATAATAATTTATGTATTACCCACCATTGTGGCATTATGTAAAATATGGCCTTGTCACTATAATTTGTTTTAAAACTAGCTCAATAATGCATATATTTTTGCCTCTTCCTTGACAACTTTGTATAGTTACAATGTCTATAATGTTGTTTATCTTAATCTCCTCATTTACTTTTGCCTCAAGAGAAGGAATAATGTTTTGTTGGCACACAGTTGTACCTGACTTTCAGTCATATTATTTCTGCAGTATATCTCAGTTGGGGGTGCCAGAGATTTATAGCAAAGACATAACACTATTATTAAATCCATTCTACTTTTCCAAGAGCATCATGAGACCGAAGCTAAAAGGAGTAAAGGCTATATTGCTTTTTTTATAAACATTTATTTTCTAAAGGACTATGACAAATGCTATTAATCTCATTCATTCACAATATATTTGTATGCCCAGACTAACTGTCAGGATAAAAATCGCTTCAGGTCAAAGTTAATAAATTAGAATTTTAGAAAACATATTTATATTTTAGATGAACAAAACCACTGTTAATTTCTGTTTTTAGAATTTATAAATTATAAAGATGAACAGAGAATCACTTAAAATCTATGTATAAATAATTAGTATATAAAGCATCTGAGATACTCTATCTTCTGAATCCAGAGGGTGCCAGAATGTAATATGTATTATATACTAGTTACCATTCCAGACATATGTTCTCTTTTAAAAGACTTGAGCCAATTATTTTAAATTGAGTGCTATTTTGAGAATTATTATAATTTCTTATTAAGGTTCCCTGGATCAGGACATACAGTGATAGATAAAGGTATAATTTAAAACAAATAATGTAAATCCTTATAAAATATGGTCATCCATTTCATTAAGCACCATTTAATTTGGCTTCCTGCTTATAATGGGGAAAAATCCCCATCACAGGAAGATACCCCTGTTAAGGATTATATTCCCAGTTACTGTAACAGCTAAAAAAGAAAAAATTAGGTTTCTTACTCACTTCCAAGTTAGTACCATCCTATTCCCCACAAAAGAATAGTCTACCATACTTACAAAACGAATACTTACATATTGGTTTGTGGCTTATAAGGGAACTTTTCAAACATCTAAACTCTCTTTGTTTACTGGTTGAGAGAATTCTAATTTACTAAGGCTTTTGCTCCTTATTTCACCATTTTCTAATGTGTTACTTCCTCTTTCTGTCTATCTCTGTTCTAATTGTTAGGATTTTGCAAATGAGGGACCTCCAGTAAGTTTCGAAAGTGATGGTTTACTTGAGGGAATCTGTGCACAAGGTGTTCTGGCACATCTCTCGTATCCCCTATATAATATTGGTCACTAGGGACTTATTTATCTTTATGAGTCAATGCCTTTGCTGTGCCCTCAACACCTTGACATTTTGGAATTATTATGCTTGTCATCTATAAACATATAAATATAATTAAAAAAATTTACATTCATAGATAAAATGACCATTGTAATATTTTTTCTGTTGTGAATAAACAATGTATTCTAAGACATAGACATAATTTTTCTTCAAATATTTTTAGACTAGCATTTCCTTTATTTTAGTTGTACCTTTTTTTTAGATTTATTTATTTATTTATTTATTTATTTATTTATTTATTTAAGAGAGAGAGAGAGAGAGAGAGAGAAAGAGAGAGAGACAGAGCTCAGGAGGGACTGGCAGAGGAAGATGGAGAAAGAGAATCTCTAGCAGACTCCCCGCTGAGCAAGGAACCCTACAGGAGGCTCCATCCCAGGACCCTGAGATCATGACCCTAGACAAAATCAAGAGTCAAACAGTTAACCAACTGAGCCCTCCAGGTGCCCCTAAGTGTACTTTATTCATGGAAAAGAGAGTAAAATCTCTTAGAGAAAGTGACTGAAATTAAAAAAAAAAAGAATAAATTTAAACCAATAACAAATGAGATAAACAATATTATATGGAATCCTTTCAATCATAAGGTGTGAGGGTTTTGAGATTTAACCTACTAGAAAGGTAAAAAGTTGACCTGCCACCTTTTCATGGATTCTGATAGAAGCAGGAGACTCTACGGTTAGAGATGAAGGACAATACTTACTCACAGGAATGGCCTGAGTATCAGCATTTTCATGTAGCTTCTCTGAACCCCAATTTCAACAAGTTAATATGAAAAAGAATCAGATGACATCTGTACCTAATTCATTGCATTGAATAAGAGAAATTCTGAGTCTAGAGGACCAGATAAACATATTTTTTAAGACAGACAGTAAGCATGCTTGTCCTTTTTTTCCAGAGAAACTATCATTCCTTTCCAATGTGTTGACTATTCAAACATTGTTAAAAATAATTCAAAACTAAAAGCAGTCAGTGCCTCACTTATAAGGCATGCAAAAATGTGAGGGACATGAGGAGAATTATCTTTTACCTTATAAAAGTGTTTTCATAGTATCTCCTTTTAAAACAAAGTAATTTTTGGAAACTTTTGGAGATGGATAGTAGAAAAGTCAAATAAACCTTATTTGAAAACAAAAAAGGGATGCCTGGTTGGCTCAGTCATTAAGTGTCTGCCTTTGGCTCAGGTCATGATCCCAGTGTCCTGGGATTGAGCCCAGCATTGGGCTCTCTGCTCAGTGGGCATCTTGCTTCTCCATCTCCCACTCTCTCTACTTGTGTTCCCTTTCTCGTTGTGTTTCTCTCTGTCAAATAAATAAATAAAACCTTAAAAAAATAAAGCAAATCCTCTGTATTTAAAAAAAAAATAGAAAGAAAGAAAGAAAGAAAGAAAGAAAGAAAGAAAGAGAAAGAAAGAAAGAAAGAAAGAAAGAAAGAAAGAAAGAAAGAAAGAAAGAAAGAAAGAAAGAAAGAAAGAAAGAAAGAAAGAAAGAAAGAAAGAAAGAAAAGAGTGCGATATGATTCGGATGAGTGAAAGTATAAAGGAAAAATATGAAATAAAGCCTGTGTAGCAGACACTGGAATTTCTTTTACTCTTTATGTGTACCACTTCCCTGGCTTCTCTAAAATTGTTTGTCGAAGGATTTGTACCAGCAACTCTTTTCCGAGAACTTCCCTTGGAATACTTATGCCACTCTGCCTGCACTTGCAGAGAGTTGAAAGAGGCTGAGAGTTTGTGTTTCCTGAAGGCTGCTCTCAGCCAATGATTGGTGCTTGAATTGAAAACTCACTATGCTTCTAATCAAGACAAACACTCAAGAGGAGCTTACACTTCCAAGTTTTCCCTAGGTATCAGGCTTTTTTTACTCTCTGTGGAACTTTCTGGAAATAACATACTTCTTAATTTACATTTCTTTTCTGTTTTTCCTATTACCTTCTTGCTTTCTCCTGAAAACACTTTTTAAATAAGTCATTTTCACAAACATTCTTATCTCAGATTCTGCTTCTCATTAACCATGAAAAAACAGGCAGGAAAGATTTAAAAAAAAAAAAAAATGATAGCTACCACTATTGAGTGCTTACTATATGCCAGCACTGTATAAGCGCTTGATTTTATCCTTTTGACAAAGCTGTGAGGTAGGTACTATTATTCTATTTTACTTAGAAGAAAGAAAGGTCCAGAGAGGTTAACCAAGCTGTCCGAATTCCACAGAATGTAAGTGACAGAGCCCAGTGCTGGAGCCCACTCTATTCAAAGACTGCATTTCTAAATATTATATGGTATGTTGTGAGGACCTTGAACCTCTCTCCCTCCCTTTTCCTCCCCTGCAGCACCCTCTCTCTCTCTCTGTCTCTCCAGAATATAGGAAATCTGGTTCTACTTTTAGTCTTCTGAACTTTACTCTTGACCTAAGGAGCAGCTCTGAAGATATTTTCATGAGCCTTTTGGTTAAAATGTTACCATTTGAAGAATATAACCCATGAAGATATTTTCACAGTGATGTGTATATATGGATAATGCTTTCCTGATGCTACTGATGCAGCTCTATTCCATGGTCACATATGCCATCAAGAGTAACTTTGTAATCAGTGTTCTTCAGATAATAAGGTGAATAAAAATAGAAGAATTTTCTCATCCACAGAGGTAGGAATTATTGAATCAAGCTTAGAGAAAATCCAGAGCCACTTGGTGTCAACCCTAGAGGTTTTGACTCAACAAGTCTGCAGGACAGCTCAGGCAACTACAGTTGCATTATGGAACTGAATTATGGAAAGTCAAAAGAGGTGAATGAGAAAATCAATTAATACTTAAAAAGATTAATTCATCCTAAGATAGTGATATACTAGAAAATATTTACAAATTCATTACTAATATTCCAATATTGTTCTTTTAAAATTTTGTTCTATTTTTCTCATTGCTTTTTTACCTTATTTTCAATATAGATAAACTTCAATTGGGGGTGCAAGAGCTGATTCTTAGAAAATGTTAGATTACCTAAGTGCCTGGGCAGCTCCTCTGGTTAAACGTCTGACTTGGGGCATGTCATGATCTCAGGGTCCTGGGATGGAGCCCCACTTTGGGCTCCCTGCTTAATGGGTGGTCTGTTTCTCCCTCTGCCTCTCCCCACCCTGCTCATGTTGTCTCTCTCTATCTCAAGTAAATAAAATCTTAAAAAAGAAAAGAAAAGAAAATGTTAGGTTACCTAATTTATGATGTTGGTAAGCCTCTAGTGAGGTTCCCAGCTTTCCCACGTATGTTGCAACAGACGTACCTCCAGTGAGTAGAGGCACCTGGGATGAACCACTCTAAAGTGTCCAAGAACAGACTTTGCAAATCTGGATATTTTGCTAAATTCTAACTCACCAGGCTGATTGACACAGAAGCAGATTTCTTGATGTAATATCTTTGAATCATCAACAACTAACTGAAATGACTCGATTGATCCTGAGTGAATGAGTCTTATATCCTCCCTCAACTCTCAACATGGAGCTTGTCTTTTTTTGACTGTAGTATCTGTGTGGATAAGAAAAAGAATAGAGAGCCTACAGTCCAGTCCTGATGCTCCCATTCTACAGAAAGTTCAAAATGCTTGGTCGAATGCCACATATAACCCAATTTATTTAAAATTAATATCCTTTTTTAATAAAACCATTACAGATGGCCTTATATATTGTAAAGTTATAGTTCAGTAATTAAAGGGAAAAATCAAAGCAGCAATGAAGACACAGGGGAAAATGAAAGTCTCACTGTGTTCTAAGAAATAATATATGAAATTATCCCAGAGAAGTTTTTCTTAACATTTTGATTGGTCAATAAAAGAGTAAAGGGGAAAATAAGATTATATTATTAAATATATTGGGTTATATAATTTAAAGGTGAAAGTGAAAAGAAATGACTTTATGAAACTGATGAATTGTGAATGATTTTAATCTGTTATCTCAGTGGAAGCATGTTAAGTGATAAAGAATATGAAATATTTGATCCCTATAGTATGATACCGAGTTAAATATATTCAACACATTGAAATTCATATTCATCGTGAATTATAAAGTAATAGATATCTCATATAAAGTTAAAATATTAGACCTTAAAGAAAACTCTGACTTCCTTATACCTATTTCCCATATTGTTCAATGAATGCTTTGGGGACTTATGTGTACCCACAATCGTTTCTCATATAGTATAGTACGTTAGTCTTATCCAGATTTTCTTATATAATGATGTTTTCTCACATTGCTCAAATTCAGGTGTGCTATATATGATGATACTAAAAGAAAAGATTCAATAAATTATATTTGTTTTATCAGAAAACCACCACCCCATCACCTTAATTGGATAACATCAATTAACAACATGAAACTGCTTTGTAGAATTTGATCCCAGCAGATGCTCTGAACACACATTGAAATCTTGAAAACAGTATGTGAGGAATATGAGTAACTCATAATAAATTGACTAATACTTGGTTTTATACTTAGTCAAATTTTCACATATTTATAGTACCGTTGGACATCATTATGAAAGTTAAAACTATTTTTCATAGTCTTTCCAATCATAGTTCCAGCTTTTTTTTGGTCCCTTCATAGATATTCTAAAAAGTTTGCCCCCAATTCCCTCTTATGCTCAATGCAATGTAATATGGCTTCCAGGCCCACCATTATTGAAATACAGTATCAAAACTAACAAACTATAATGACTTAGGTCACTAAATGAGAAATGCAGCTATTTATTTAACCTCCTACCGCTATCAACAACTCTCACACTCTTTTACTTAAAACTATCTCTTGCCATTATTTCCATGGTACTATATTCTCTAGTTTATATTCTAGCCCTATGGAAACTTCTTTGTGTACTCCTTAGGTTCTTTCCCCTCTTTTCAAGTTTGAATGTTGATTGTTATTTCCAGGATCCACTTCTCTCTTTATACACTCTCCCAGAGGCTAATCTTAAACCTCTAACACTTTAATTGAAATGATCAGGGTGATGATTTCAAAGTAATTTCCTTTAGTGTATATCTCCTTTGAACTTTAGACCCATGTAGTAGTCCCCCCCCCCCAATGATCTGTGTTTCCATCTCAGAGTGATTAAATTCTTCATTTCATATTTTCTATAAAACTGAATCCCAACAGAGAATAGGAACCTAATAGGCTGCTCTGTAGGATGCCATTACACTTATTTTCACTACTGTTGATAATATTCTTGCCACGATTCAGATTTGTTTACTCTCAAAACACTTTGTGCATGTTGTGTTGTTTATTATCATTACATAATTTAATTCAAGGTTAAGTAAGATGAAGAAATATGAGTGCAGGGAGATAGGGTTTATACCTGCAACAATGAAGTTTAATGCTTTAGAAATCCTAAATTAAGGTGAGATGCTGAATAAATTATGTGAGTTGTGGTATGGGTATGACAACAGAAAAAGACTGAAGAAAATAGTGAAAAAATATTTTGATTTGTTTTTAGTGCATATTAAATAAACAAGTCTGGTAGTCATAGGTAATTTGAGTATACACTACATAAGAAAAGATGACCAATTATTTCAGTGAGTAAACACACTCACAGAAAAGTCCTGGGCCTATAGTACGATATTGGTGAATTTAATATACAATAAGATAATGTGACTTAATATATGATTTTTAGACTGTCTCAGTGTTCATGTATGCCTTAATGTGTACTTTCCCACTTTAAGCAAATAACTGACAACAAACCGGTTCTGAGGTTTCAAATAAGAGAATTTCTACTACATATTGAAGTATTTGTAAGACTGCTCTCCCTGGATATATATTATAGGTGCCTCAAATTCAATGTCTCTAAAACTTGAATATAGTCTCTTCCATTCCCCTAAAATGGCTTCCAACTTTTTAAACTTTCTTTCGTCCCTGTCTTCTGTCTTTCCATACTTTGTGAATGACTGCATCAACCTAATTGCCCAGGACAGAAACTTAAATTTCATTTTTAAAATTTCTCTCACTCTCTCCCAAACTGCCCCTATAAAGTCAACTAAATAGTGTAACCATCCCTCAAAATAATACACTCTTGAAAATATAACCAGGAGGAGTTGTGCTGGTCATGCAAGCATGCTTAAAGATGACCTTGAGAAAAACATGGTAGTCCAGCAGGCCTCAGGTGGAGGGGAAGATACACGATCTTGA
>CM052883.1:129456517-129620609 GCA_028534135.1 Potos flavus | reverse complement strand
ATCTCGTATCCAATAAATATGGGATTAAGGAGTTGTTCGAGGCGGCAGTCTTCTCAACTGCCGACCCCTGCTCCCAATCTCTATTGCAGCTGACTTGTTTGTGCCTCATTCTTCTCCCGTGCGCCGTTCAGGAAGCGGCAAAATAGCACCAGATTATCTAACCAGAAGGTTATCTAACCCACATTACTTCTATTTGTTCACTGCAGGCTTAAACTGCCTGTATTCTTCTGACATCCTCAACGCTCCCTAACTAATGCATCCACACTAGTCCATTCTTCCCTCTGTACTCCTAGTGAGATTTCTCATCTACTACTCTGATACAAAGAGTTTAAAAATTGTTAATGGCTTTCACCTCAGCTATAAAGTCCTAATGATCTGTCTTTGGCTTTTTTTATTTTTAGCCTCACCTACCAAAATTTCCCTTTCACTCTTTTGCTTCTTTAATTTATTATAATCTCTCTCGTAATGTATTGTTTATGACATTTATTATATTCCATAACCCATCTTATTAAAATTGACTATTTAGATATCTATTTCCTTCTTTTGACTTTAAACTCAGCGTTGAGTGGCTTTCTTTCTTTCCCCATCTCTCCAGAGCCTACAGGTCCTTGGAACACATTAGACATAAGTGATTATAAGAGACAAGTTTGCCTAAACAAGGTATTAAATTGAAGGGGTATCTCAAAGAAGAGAGTAGTACAGTCATAGCCTAAAATTATATTATTAGGCATAAATGCTTAATTCCATCTTCTCGTCACTGATCAAAACTGAGGACAAAAAACTGAACATTTATTCAATAATTAACTACAATAGTGTCATGACATTTTTCATGGAAGACCTAAGGAAACATGAGATTTATTGATGATGTGAAAAAGGAAGGCATCTTACAATTCTCCAAGCAGTTAGGAACTCTGTTTTTCCACCTTAGACTATATGTATCTGAGAATATATTCCATTCCACCTCTTGATAGTGACTGTGGAGAGACAGAGTAGCATCCTGTTAAGAAGACAACATCCAGGAATTCCAGACAGAGACCATCAGGTAGTCCTTGGGAGGGTGTGCGTGTGTGTGTGTGTGTGTGTTCCACAAAGGATGGCTGGAGAGACCAAAACTTTTTCTGCAGATTCGGAATACCGATGCCATGAGCTCTGCACTCCTGTGGAATTAGGGGTGACTCCTAGCTGGGAAATGTGTGCCAGTACTCCCCCTAGATGCTGGTGCTAACTGAATGATTTGGACTTCAGGAAATGTATTACTTGCTGAAGCAGGAATGGCACTTAGTATCACTTAAAACAAGATAAAGATTAAAGGCGAGAAAAATTGAGCGCATCTGAGGGCAAGTGAGCCCACTTAGATACTCCTGGAGAGAGAGAAGCATTGTCAGAGGGACCATGTCCAGAAGTTCCAGGCAGTTATTAGCATGCAGTACAACATGCACTGGTTCCCAGGGAAAAGGGAGCAAGCATTCAGTACTATAAAGCAGCTTCCAAGCTTCCAAGTAACAACTCATGAGATTTAGAACAACAACAAAAACACTTCCTGTCACTGAGCTCTGAGCTCACAGTTTACGGGTGGATTTAATTTAAATTTATGTATAATGCTATAATGTGTTATTTTTCATGTAGAGAAAATTTTATTTTTTTATTCCACTTAAAACTCCATATTCAAAGCTATTTTTAAAAACATCTTTACTATTAGTAAAATCATTTTCCAGTCAGAATGCATAAGCTGTTCTTGACATAGATGTGGACTCCAGAAACTTGACAGTGTAACCATAATGAGCTTTAATGGCCACCTCCAGCTGTAGCTAAGTTTACCAGGATACAAATGCATTTCTGGAGAGTCCTCTCTATGTTGTCATGTTTAGGAATTATGTATATGAGAAAAATAATGTTAAACCCTGTGAATACTGGAGAAACATTTTGATTCTCAATTTCACAAATATATCTTTGTTTAGCAGTTGAAAAAGATATCGTCAAAATAGTGTTAGATGTTAGAACAGCAGAAAGGGAATCATATTAGCAATCCTTGGGCATACGAGATGCAGTTAAAGTTGCTAATATCTAAAATGTATTTAAAATGTTACATTATGTTTCACTCTACCTAAGAAACAGTATGACTTCACAGAGGTCATAGTCAGGATAGTTGCATTTCAGGACAGAAAATAGATTTCTCAGGGCGCCTGGGTGGCTCAGTCATTAAGCATCTGCCTTCGGCTCAGGTCATGATCCCAGGTTACTGGGATCAAGCCCCGCATCGGGCTCCCTGCTCGGCGGGAAGCCTGCTTCTCCCTCTCCCATTCCCCCTGCTCGTGCTCTCTCTCTCTCTGTGTCACTCTCTGTCAAATAAATAAATAAAATCTTTAAAAAAAATAGATTTCTCGTCTCAGTAAAACATACTTCTATCATTTCTATCATTTTTGTTTCAGGAAAACTGTTCTGGGGATGGAAGCCTCTTAATAAAATCCATCACCAGTTTTAGTTTTATCATTTTAATGTGAAGATTAATGGCTTACAAACTTCCATAAGTTAAAGTAATAGCCACTTGTAAACTAATTTTGATTTAAAAATACATTGAAAATGTAAGCAGACTAGTTGAAACTCAAAGCATTAATTTGAAACTTAGCTTTCGAAAGTGTATTGTAAATTTAATATAAGCTGCGACATTTAGGTAGCTAAAATATTAGATTTTTAAAAATTCCCTCTCCTTGAGCTTAAGAGATACGATGGCAATTTGTTGAAAAGGGGGTAATGTGTAATATAAGTCAATGAACATTTAGGACTGACATAATTAACTTAGGTACAGAGGTTAGTTTCAACAAGTACAATTAGGAGGATAAAGACAGTGTCCAAGTAGCAAGTTTAGGCAATAAAAAGAGGTTGGATCATTTGGGAGCAGTATAAAAGGGAACAACACAAAAGCAATGTAACTGAGCAATACGAACACCAGGTGGCACGTAATTTCTTCAGGACACAATATAGTACGACAGTAGCTTGGAAGGAGCCGAAGATCTAGCGTTGTATAAAGTGGACCTTGGACTAAGTATGGTAACCGACAAGCTTGATTATTCATTGAGAGGGCTGGCCAGTTAGGAGTCCAATTGTTGAACTAAGGCAATAATGCAAGAGGAAATGGGCTATTTCATACACGGACATTAGAATCTTGCCTTTAGCTCACTGAATTTTAGTTCTTTTTTTTTTAAAGATTTTTTATGTATTTATTTGACAGAGAGAGAGAGATCACAAGTAGGCAGAGAGGCAGGCAGAGAGAGAAGGGGAAGCAGGCTCCCCGCTGAGCAGAGAGCCTGATGTAGGGCTTGATCTCAGGACCCTGAGATCATGACCTGAGCCGAAGGCAGAGGCTTTAACCCACTGAGCCACCCAGGCGCCCCTGAATTTTAGTTCTTATACAGTATGATGAAAATTCAGTTCTGGGAATAGTTGCTGGCTATAGAAATTAAATATGTAAGAGAATAGGAGAACTTGTTTGGAGAAGACTGAAGTCCTGCCTTCAAAACTCCTGCCTTCAAAACTCCTTCACTTAATATATGGATACCTCCTAAAAAACTGATGTTTCCTGCCTACATTACCTATAAATGCACTGAAGAATAAAATAGAATTTATATTCAATTAGGGAATTAAAATAGTCTTAGAGATAATCAATACAAAAAAGACACAGAAACAATATTAAATAAAAGTATTATTAATTCAATAGAAATGTGATATCTATATTTTAAAATCTAAAATTTATTTTAAATATTATTAAAGATTTTATTTATTTATTTGAGAGAGAGAGAGCACGAGAGGGGGGAGGGCAGAGGGAAAAGGAGAAGCAGACTGTCCGTGGAGCAGAGAGCCTGACACGGGCTTGATCCCGGCACTCCAGGATGGATCGAGACCTGAGCGGAAGGCAGACGCTTAACGGACTGAACCACCTCAAATTTATTTTAAATAGTATGAAAATACTGAAGATATAGAAAAGATGCTCTATAAAAATGATAGGGAGAAATTTATAAAAAATAAAAGGCAGCATTTAAAACCAGAATCCAAAAAAAAGGAAAATATTAGTAAGATACGTAAACAATATATTCAAAATATTAGCACAAAATGATACAATTGGTAAAAATAATTAGATTAACTAAAAGTAAGATTTTAGGAGATGAGAAACAGAAGAAAAGTTTGTTTTACTATCAGTTTTTTTTCGCCTGGAGCTTCCAGGTTCAAGTAGATTCCCAGCTCACGTTCTCAAGTATTGAAGGCTGAGGGGAGGTGCTAGTATACAAGATGCATCTATGAATAAATAAAAGAATCTCGCTTTAGGCATTTGGCTTAGTGAGCAATGGTGCCTTTGTGTGAAAACAAACAAAACAAAAGTCTCTTCCTCTGTACCAATGCAGACAGTGCTGGGTAGGCAAGGGGGACACAAACCATGGCACTGGCAGATGGTGGGCTAGATTTCAGGCGTATTCAACACCTCAGAACAAATTGCACAGCTTTTTACTGCTGCCTCTAAAGCAGGATCCTGGGCCTCAACTGATGATATAAGTAAGCCTTAAGCCCTTATCTAATTTTATTTGTGAGAGAAAATCAACAGTTTATTGGAAAGCATCCCTTGTGGCAAACTTTCACTCCCAAGGACAGTGGCTTAGCTAGGCAAATAAGCAGAGGGGAAAACAAGTAAAAACAAGAATGAGAAATGGAGACTGCCACACAGTGGGGAAAAAAGGGCATCAGTGAATATAAATTCAATCCATTTTGCTTGACTAGTAATGACATCGCAAACTGGATAGCTAAATAAAGGATTTTGCAGGTTTGCTCTTTTTTTCTGGACTTGAGTATCTAACTGGGTGCTTTTATTCATTTCTTTATCCCCAAAATCTAGTGTCTGACACATTATATGTTTGATGACAAGTACTAAAAGAAAGATGAAAGAGGATAGAAAGACAGACAGATAGATGATAGACAGAGTGAAGCTTGTGCCTTCCTCCTGGGGTAGGGAAAACAGTTCAAGTCATACTGCGATTATTAAATATGGAGTTCTATTTTAAATGATTCATAGCTCCTTTTAGAGGAAGTTCTTCATGCTAAATGGTGTCTTGAAGTTCTAGTTTTTGGAGAAAATCACATTTTCATTTAAATGGATTTACGATCATTTTGGAGTAAAAATGGATAATAGTTCTGGAACTTTGTAATACAATCTGCATAGGTTAATTACATTCTTTCTAACTCATTTTTTTTTCCTCTTTGAACCAACTTTTACTGAGGGTTTCTTATGAGTCACATGTTACATTGCCTCAAGGAGCTCTTAATCTAGTGAGTTTGACAAACAAGGTAATATATTCAACCCAGTGTCGATAACAAAATTTGGACACAGCATGCTATGTGAGGCTAGAAGACAGGAAACTAACTTATCTAGGTAGAGAGGGAACCCAGGAAAGAATTCCAAAAAGAGACTTCCACTCAGGTTGAGTTTGACACATTACTAGTTTTCCAACTAAAGATAAATATAGGGAGGAAGGCATTCAGGACAACAGAACATGATCACACAAAGTTAAAAATGATTGTAACTAATAAATTAGAATGGCCTCAGAGGAGTGCTGGACTGGATGGTCCTGAGTAGAAAGGAGGCCACCTAATTCACCATAGATTTTCCATGACATTCTTAGGGCTCTGATGTTTAGATTGAGAGCAGTTAAGAATTTATAATAGGTTTTTAAGTAGCGGAGTGTCATAAAAAGATTGCATTTTAAAAATGCATCCCTGGTAGTAGTGGGTAGGTGTGATAGTAGGAATGGGAAATTGAGGAAAGAGACATTAATTTAGAACAGCAAGTAAGCAACTCAGCTTATGGTCTACTAGGACTAGAACTATACAGAGTGTACAGGCAGGAAAAAATTGAGAGAGGAAAAAAAAAGTAAGGAAGTAGCCCCAAAATGGTTCATTGATTGATTTGATGTGGGCATGAAACTCTGGCTTCTGATTTGAAAAACAGGATTTCAAAAAAACAGCTTTTTTTGTTTTTTGTTTTTTATAATGGCATTCACAGAGTTTAGAAACACAAGACAAAGACCAGATTTCAGGGGTATCTGTAATAAAGGATCTTGAGTTTGAGTTTTGAGTTCAAAACACTTGGCAGAAATTCAGGTTGAGATGCCCTGTGGACAGGTTGATATTGCTGTTCAACTCATAAAAGAATTTGGAGATACATCTATATCTGTATCTATATATCCATATAACTAGATATATGTGAAAGAGAGAGAGAGAAAGAGATGGTAGTGGAAGTTATGAATGAGTTCCCTTCCTGTCATCTCATGTGAATCCTTTTGTTACTTGGCTACAGTTACTTTTCATGTTCAGATTTATGCTATATTTCAAATCATTCATCTTTATAATAACAAATACTATAACAATGCTTGTAACTAGCAGACTAGAGATGATGGGTAAGAGATAATGTTGGAATCATTTAAATTTCCCAATTATACAGAATGTACAATAATTTATACCTGGCTAGGACTGGAATTTCAGCTCCAGGATTTACGAACAAGCTATCATCCAGGGCCCAAACCTACTGCCAGTGTTTGACTGTTACTCTAGCCTGACTCCTGTTACCATCAATATGCACATGCCTGGTGGTCCTCTGACAGCCTCATTGCCTGATGAGTCCACCCTGACTTAAGTTGTCTGATTACTTTGTTCCTTGTTGATTTTCAGTCCATCAGCTTGATTCACTTGCTTCTGGGGTTGATGTTTTCAGAATAGGTAATGAGGGTCTCATCATACATTCATTTCGAGTCCTCAATGTATAGTAGATGCCCCAACTGTGTAAGCAATCACTGATTAAATATATCAAATATTCAGATGAGTTATTTACAATCAGGATGACGTCAACATGCTTAACTATCCTTCATTTCTTCTCCAGCCATTGATATCCATGAAAACCAATTCATTTATCTGTCAAGTTGAGTTTCAATAGTTTTAACTGACAACTTCCCTCCTCAAACTTTTCAGAAATCACTGTCATCTAACTAATAATTTGACCATAAGTAAGCAAGCATATTCTGTTACACGAAGGAGTTAAAGCATGCCTGACCATAACATTTAACAAAAAGAAATGTAGGAGAGCAACAGAATTGAAGAAAAAAATATAAGGAATGATAACACGAAGAAAGAAAAATGAGAGACACACACACACACAAATGATGTCTACAATGAAATTGAGAAGGAAAAGATCAAAGAAAAAAGGAATTAAAGGATAAGAACAAGAGGTAAGAGATGAACAAGTTGGGACAATAGAAGATGACAAAAAGAAGAGAGAAAATCTGCATATTTTAAAATCAAACATTTGGTTTGATTTTAAACAGCAGAAGCAATGATCCTGATCTGACAGATTAAAACCAAACTGGGTCAGCATTCTCCAGTAGATATTCCCATCTATTTTATCTTCAAAGATAGTTTCAAACATTTTGCTTGGGGAAAATTCATCTTTTCCAATTTTAGTTCCCATTTTTGGAACGTGTTATCTCAGAACATTCAAACTGGAATTGCTTCCCTTACTATTTGTATCTTCTTATTTGTCAATCATAAAAAGGGCATATGCAGTCTCTTGCAACCGCTTTTCAGGAAAACATTGAAATCAATTATTATTATTGCAATTAATCAAGAAAGTAAACAACCTAGATTTTTTCCTTTATATCTCTATTTAAAATAGAGTTTAATACAGATTATTCTGTGATAGGAATATGCATTTATGTTCAATATTATTTAGGGCAACCCATTCCTACAGTAGACATAGGAATTAGCATTTCTTCAGTAGAGCATCACTTAAATGTTCACTCCCTTTGGAAGAACTCACATATCCTCTCTGACACTGAGATTCATTGCCGGGCTGCCATAATCCTTCATCATTAGCCCATGGTCGGGTGAACCCTCTCTACTAGGCACATAGACTTTGTCTTACCAAGTGGCATGGACTGGCGTACATACATATTGGAAAGCATCCATATTGGAAGAGTGTGATGTTCCTAGTTTTCTATTGAGTAATTATATTCTTTAGTACATGGAGAAGCACTTGAGTGAATGATCAGGCAGAGGTCATTAAAAATAAAGCAGAATCTGGAAGGGTGATGTGGAAATTTTCTAATTGTTCCTGGGTGATTTGGAAATATGATACAAACATGACTATTAGAAAGATTTGCAGAAGGAAGGGCTATTTATTTACTCTCCTTCCCATTTCCAGATTCTCAATTAAAGAATATATCCAGATACAGATTGTGTTTATGCCATTCTGCCCAAGATGTTATATATGGAGATTGATTTATTAATTAAACCCATTCCTTAATCCATGCCAATATTATTATATACATATATTTCCTGTATCGATTAAAAATAAACATAATACATTCGAGAATTTTGACATACAAAAATGTTGTAAGAATTTATATTGTTTATTTGCTATTTCTTGTCTACTAGTGGTGTTGCACAGTTCCTGAAAGAATACTAGGTACTTTGCATATTTTTGAGTTATCCCCCCCTCAACACTAACATTACTTTAACAGAGTTTCCATGGTTTATTATCTAGAGGGCCAGTTGTTCAAACTGTGAGTATAAGCAACATTAAAACAAACAGAAAAACAAATGGGCCTGTTATACTTATTCCGAAGGTTGGTATTACAGTTTAAGTATTGATAGAGCTCCAGAGGTGTGCTGTTGAACCTCTGAGGCTCAGAGATGCCAACGTACAGAAGAAACAATGTAAATCCAAAACCTACTGTTAACTATACATTCCCAGGACAGTGAAAACGAACTAAAACAAAGTTTGATTTACTTAAATACTTAACAAAAATTTATTGCAAGAGATATATTTCACTGAATTTACAGTTTCAAGGAACATGGTACAAAATGTAGTGCCATCAGCTTTGTCTAAACATTAAATAGGTGCAAATACACAAAGGTTAAAAAAAAACCGAGGAGCATACTTTACAACATAAATTACAGTACTATAAATATATTTTATGTACATTATACATACTCTTAAGACACCCTCTTAATATACAGCATATATTGTATTGGTTTGCAAACTATTCAGTGCCTTAATAATATTATATATCAGAAACTTAAGAATTTATTTGCATCATTACACTTACAGTAAATGATTTCATATCAATGAGGCCGTATCTTGCCTAGTTTATTTCCACCATTTAAGTAGGGAATTAATTATCCACGTAGATGAGCATTTACGCATACAGCAATAGTTTTCACACGAACATTTTCTCTCCCTCGTATGGCGATGACTAGAAGAGAGGCTGTAGCGGGATGACCGTCGGGTGTGGGGAAAGCAGAGAAGGAAAGAGGGCATGGGGTAAAGGTGGGAAAGCCAGATGGCTAGGGTGAAGAACTGAAGCTGGAATGATTGGCATCTGAGGAGGAGCAACAAAAGGCGGCTGGTTCCCAGGACAAAGCCGAGGTCCGACCGGTCCTACTGAGATCTGAGGTAAAGATGTTCTGGCGAGAGCCGGAGCTTGGGACAGAAACTGTTGCGGCTGAAGCACTTTGAAGGTCCCCGCCGCTGCGGCGGCGGCGGCGGCGGCGGCGGCGGCCGCGTGCTGCTGCAGAACAGCGTGGTGGAGCGTGGTTACAGAGGTAGAACAGAAGGGCTGCTGCAGAGGCAAAGGCTGCACAGGTGTGCTCGGGGGTGGGAGGGCCGCTGGAGGAAAAGTAAATTTGACCTTGTTGGCCAGCATGTTGGGCGGGAGGATGTGCTGGTAGACCTCGCACGGCAGATTTCGGAATTTCTCATGGTGTTCTATTGGGATCAGTAGTGCCTGTTCTGGTAAAGCTAACGGAGCCAGGATTTGCTCGGTCGTTACAAAGGTGTGACCGCTGACGTGTGCTTCCTTGAACGCTAACGGTGGTTGTGTGTTAAGGATTCCCGAATTAAAACGCAGCCACTCCGTCGGGGCCTCGTTCATCTTTCCTTGTGTCAGGGCCTCTGCCAGTTCATAATGGCAGAGGTGTGATTTCGGTGGTTGGGGCTGCCTAAAGTTCCTTTCAGGAGGAGGCACCTTGAAAGGAATTTGCTTCTCGTGAATATTTACATCCTCACCTTTTTCTTTGTGTTCCAGCAAGGTATTGTCAGTTTCTTCTTTCCTTGGGGCACTGGCTTCGTAGACAGATGTGGTGTGTTCGTGGGAAATGTCTGTCGATTCCCCAGAAATGGTCTCCATCACTAAATGCTCAGGCTCTCCACTGGCTTCAGGAGGAAGGGGACTGCCTGGGTGCAAAGTCTGCTTGTCTTCTCCTTGATCTGTTTGGTCTGAGTTCCTCTCAGCATTCGCCATTTCTTGTGGTTTTATTTCCTCTTTTTTGTCTTCGCTTACTAACTCATCCTGGTGACATAAGGAAGAATTGCCTTTCCTGGGATAATCAGTGTTCTCTTTGAGTTCAAAAGCTTCGAATCCAATGTGGAATCTGCCTTTTTTTCTCCTCCGTTTCCTTTTAGGCTTACAGGGAGCGGAAGCCCGTGGTGGTCTCAAAAATTCCTCTGGTAAATAATTCTGTCGATTTAAGCTTTCATCTGAAGAATAAGAATATGAATGTTGTCTACGTTTTCGATGGAGTCTTTCTGATTCGTTAATGAGAGAATTATAACCTCTTTTAACAGCCTGGTTCTGATTCAGGCAGCTCATGTCGTTTTGAAGAACTAGGCATCTGTGATCCTGACTACAGCTAGACATTTTGGCTTTCCAACTACAGTAAGTTCTGGAGTAAGTTAAATTATGTTTCCCAGAATGTATCATTGTTGGATTGGATTGTTCGTTTAAAACAACTGAGTTCTTTGTACAGTGATTTGTAGAACTGATAGCATCATTGCTATTATATTCAGTGTTCTGGGCTTTACACATTTCTTCATTGTCACTTAAGTATATGGATGATGATTTGGGCCTTTTATCAGGTAATTGATGTGAGTCCAATAATTGCTCTGCAGCTAGACACTGCTTTTCTGAAATTGTTTCCAGTAGATTTTTCCTAGTTATATCAGTGTAACTATTTTCTGATTCCATTTTGAAGCAAATTTCTGATTCTTTGGTTTTCTCCCCATGGTGATGCTGACATAATTTTTTTCTTTTTTTCTTCCTTCTACTTTTATGGAACCAGTGTTCATGAGTATCTTTCAACCTCATTTTGTTATATTTCTCATCTAGAGTGTCCTGTTTCATTTGATTTTTGGTAAAGTTGTGTTTTTTTGTTTTTCTGATCCTACAGGAAATATTTCTATTCCTCTGGCCCATAGTCTCATTTTTTCCAGAATTACAGTTATTGGAGGGAGTATCATCAACCAAAAGAGGAGTGACTTGGGTGCTTTCATTTCTGCTACTTCCAACATCATAGTCAGTGAGTCCCACAATTGATGTGTTCTTGCATTCTGAAACTGGTCTCCTGCAAATGCCTTCTCCCTTCTGCTGAAAAGAAAGATCATTTAAGGGCAGCTTATTTTTATCTAGATTGTTGTTTAGTTTAGTGGCCTTGAAGTCAAAACAGAGAGGATTACAGCTATAGGAGATTGATGGTTGAGTAGTTGTATAAATCAGCATTTCTGATGGCCACTGAAGGATTGTGGATCCATCTTTGTTAAGTACGGGTACAAAGGGCTCACATGGTCTTTTAGATAAATCTGGTTTTTTATGTAAGTTTATATTTTCCTCTTCAGAATTCGAAGGGACCAACATCTCAGGGCCATAATTTTTATTTGCAACTTCAACTGTAGATGCATCATTGTTCTTATCTTCCTCTGTGGTGGCTTGCAAAGATAGGCAATCATCAGCTAAATCAAGAACCGTGGATTTATTTCCTAACAATTCAGAACTGTTATCACTCATAGGTATGTCTTCATTAACAATAACATCTTCCAGTGGTATTTGATCTGCTAATGGGACGGAATTTTGGCAATTATCTGCATCAGAAGACAAAGGGAGTTGAAACTGGCAAAATGAAGGTAATAAAAATGTATCTTTTTCACTAGAAACTTCTTTCATCTCTTGAGTTTGAGCAGTTTCTTTGTCAGTGCACATTCCTTCTGGTGGATGAAAAGAGTTAGCTTTCTCCTCAGAACTCAAAAGCGCATCTGTTGGTGAAGATAGTTGAAGATGACAAGCACCAGGGACAAATCTACTTTTTCTGCTAAATCCTTTTTCCACAGAGGCATCATCATTGTATTCAGAGAAGGCTGCAGCTGAAGACTCTAGCTTCACAGATGCTTTCTTTGGAAATGCAAAAGAAAAGCCAATTTTGTGTCTGTGAATTCCTTGGGCTTGATCCCCAAGTTGGTTATTTTTTACTGTATAATTTTTTGCACTTTCTGGATCTGCAGCAACAGTGGTAACATCTTGAGTATTCTCTTCACTATGAATCAAAGTATATTTGAAATCTTCCTGGCTATTAACTGCATCCACAACAACTCTTTGGGAAATTTCATTACAATTTTCTTTCACAGTAACAGTTGTTGACTTGAACATGGGGCCACTTCCAGGAGCACTATGAAAAGAAAAGTGTATATTAAATAGGTCACTTTTGAGGAAAACTATTCAAACATTTATATTTTAGAAATGACATTATAAGATTTCTTTTTCAAATTTTAAAATCTTCATAAGAGAATTACTTTCGTATAGTATAGGTCCCTTCCATAGTGCTACGACTGCATATAGGTATTGTTACTGTTTGGGATAACTTGGTCCTCCTGTGTCGAAGTTACTTTTGTAACTATCAACAGCAATGTCAAGGACACTCCTGTGCTCTCAACCCGTTCTTCCTGACCAGGTTCTTTAGACTCATGGTCTCTTCAGTGGTATTTTGGAGTATTGTAGAATTGCTAAAATAAAATTCTTTAAATTTGCAAATACTTAATATCATTAATACTATATGGAGAATATGAAGAAAGTTTTAAAAAAATACGGCTTCAGAAAGGCTGGGAATTCAGTTCAATAATTCAATTCAGACAGTGTTCACTGAAAGTCTAACCAGGCCAAGTAGAATGTTGCAGTGCAAAATTAACTAAGAGATAATACTAACTTTAGAAATTTTTTTAGGCTTGTTATTCTTAATATTTAAAAATTACCCTGAAGTTATAAATAATATCATAATATATGGTAAGTATAGGACAAAAGACTACTTAAGATGTAATTTCTATTTATTTGGCATTGCAGTACACCATAAATAGTGGGTTCTTAATAAAAAGAATCATACTGTCTGGCACATAAACAGGAGCTACCTAAATACTGTCATTTCTGGAACAGAATCATGTTGTGCAGAATTTTCCATTCTATTAAATTTAGTTTCTTGAAAGTTATAAATGCCCCTTAATTTTTTTTAGTTGAATATTTTCTTTACCTAATCTCTAACACAATGGGCTGTTTCACTATCGTATTTGATATTAAGAAACAATACTGTTTTTTATTTTGCACATCGTTAAAGGCCCCAAATTAATGGGAAAAGTGTGTGTGTATCATGAAATATGTACTGTTATTGAAGAAAGCAATTTAGATAAGAGGTTTTGCTTCTTTTTTCTTTTTTTAAAGATTTTATTAACTTATTTGAGAGAGAGAGCACAAGCGAGAGAGCACAGGTGGAGGGAACAGCAGAGGAAGAGGGAGAAGCAGGCTCCGCACTGAACAGGGAGCCCAACTCAAGGCTCTATCGAATAGCAGTTGTGTTTGTTTTTAACAGTTCCCTAGAAGATTCAAAATACATTTAAATTTTATTTTGATTTTTCCAAACTTGACATCCCAAAGAATATTATGATATAGCAATATATTTCCTACCACTTATTTTGGGGTAGGTGAAGAAAACACTCTAAAAAGTTGTCTTCTTTTTATAACAGTTTCCTGGCCTGACTTATAAATTCTGAATTGTAACACTATAACTGCTCATTGTTAGAAGCAGGTCAAAGTACAAGAGTTTTGAACATCCAACAGTTGTAACTGTTTTTTCACAGTGAAATTAATTTTGACTTGCCTCTGAAGTTCATAGGGTCTTCCCAACCTTTATTTATTTTATTTTTTTTTGTAAAAGATAATATAAATAATAATAATAATATCCAATTTTTTTTGTAAAAGATATTCAAAAAATATCCAAATTTTCATTTAAAAAAAGTAGTTCCTCTTCAAACTTCTTTTTTAACAAAAGTCATGAGATGGTGCTCTGTTCTCTTCTTCAATTGAAACTTTTGAATTTCCAGTAAGGAACAGAATGGTTTTCAGCTCAGTGTAAATAGCAGAGTAATATGAAATTAATTTTTTTGAAAAGTAAAATTATAGCAGTATTGGTTTTTTATTGAAATGTGCAATAATCAGATGTTTCCATAAAATTCAAATGAATGTATACAGCCCACAGAAAGCCATGAAAATGGGAGTCTCTTATTCTGGGTACAGAAATAAATAGAATTCTGTCCTTTATTTCTATGTCCTTTTTTTTTTTTTTTTTTTTTTTTTGGTCATTATGCTTTAAGAAAACTTAAGATTTCATTGCACACTCACCACACAGTTTCCTTTCTTAGCTCAGCCAGCTTGTGCAGGCGTTGGAGTGCTTTTTCCTGTTTTCTTTCATCTTTCCTGGATTTAGATGCTACATTTCGAGCAAATTCCCTTTGTTTCAGTTCTTTGAGCCTCTATTAAGAAATATGGAAATGATTAATAGTATTTGGCTCTACGGCAATGTTAAAGCTACTATTATTATTGTTGGAATTTTCCAGTACATTATCTTTGACCTCATGTAAGGAAAACACATTTGTGCCAATTCACTTCTAGTAAAAATATTTTTTGTATCTTTGGCTTGTGAAAATGCCAAAGCATGTTATTACATTATATTAAGGATATAGCTAAGCCTTAGCTAAACTGAAATTGAAAATTTCATCTCTGCTTACTGATTTTTCTGCCAAGATTCTGTGCCTAATTCACACGGAAGTGTTGGAGTCTTGTAAACCCCTAATTTTCAAAGAAATTTAATTAGCTTGTATATTTCAGTTATATATAATAAAATTCATCATTTTGATGTGCTATTAGAAAGGTATCTGGGCCTTTTCATATTTTCTAAAAAGAGTAAATGTTTTATGTTAATCCATAAGGCAAATAACGTCTATTAATGTGATTTAAAACAATCCCTCCCCTCAAATATCAGCACATTGCCCAAATAATTCAAGATCTGGGAAGAAAAGTGATAATGCTTTTTAGAAATTCTTTTTACATTGGGCATATTTTTCATCTGTAATAAAGGAGTTCATTTTTGGGGGTTGAAAAAGTTTTGGCCAGAAAGAGAATGTCAACTTGAATAGAATTGATAAATAGCCATGTATGTGGCATGATTGAAGAGACACCAAAGTGGTCCCATGCCCCAAATATTTTTACTATAGTCTTCCACAGAGAGAGTATATAATTATTAAAAATAAAGTGCTATTTTTTTTCTCATGAAGGCTCATGGTGTTATGCATTTGTGATATGTCAGAGTCTTTGAGTAGGACTCTATGAGAATAAAGCATACACTAATTACATTTTTATGAAATGATTGAATAAAGTCTTAATAAATACCTTATACATATACACTGGTGTATGCCAGGGTCTTAAAACAATGTCTGGTGTATAAAATGCCTGATCAATAAATAAGTGTTGATTTATACGTGAATCATTTAGATCCTCCAAATTAGGAAATTTCTCGCCTCAAAAAAAGTTAGTCTTACTGATGAAATAATGGCAGACTCCTGGTAATCCTGAATTACATCTATTTAATTTCACCTACATAGGATCATAGCTTAAGCTTCAAATAATGCCTAATACTTGAACTAATGGGATTTATATAAGGTGTGTATATAGGCATATATATAAGATTATTCCAGAATAAAGAATAATTATTTTAAAATACTATAGAATATTGAGCATTGAAAAATCTAGAATTAGAGTATAATAGGGCAAGAAAGTTTTAACTCTAAATTTTAGGTATTCATAATCTTGGTCACCTCTATTTCCTAAAACTTTGAAGTCATATCAAGACTTATTCAACAGACAATTATTGAGCACTAGCTCTGTTAAGTGGTTGTTAAATGGCTGGGATTTAAGAAAAAGATTAAACAAAATGTCTTTACCTTTATATGGCTTGTGTCTGTGTATCTGTGAGTGTGTAAGTGTATGTGAGTGTTTGTGTATACACATTTTGCAGAAATAAGAGAACACATACAGGAAGAGATAACAGCAATCATTGATTGAGGTATTTTTACTGTGCAATATAAGGACAGAAGAGGGGTGCCCAAAAAATCCCAAGAATGTTACCTGGGAAAAGTGACATTTGATTTGGATCTTCAAGGAGATAAAAAAAACACAAACAAGAAGAGTTGGATGTTGGAGGTGAGAGAATAGTTCAGGGAAATCTTGTGTAAATGTAGAAATAGGAGCATACATAATTTAAAAAAATGCAGGTAGAGAGAAGTATGGTTAAAGCAGATTGTATGTATAGAAGTGATGAGAATTGATGAATTACAGGGTCTAACCAAACCAAACCTGTCTATCACATTATGAAATGTGACTGGAGGAAAGACCGAAGGATTTTAAACAATGCAGTGCTACAATGAGATTTTCATTTTGTCAAGAATCATTTGGCATCAGCGTGCATGAAATTTTGCCATGGAACAATATTAAAGATAAGGAGATGCATAAGTAGGATACTATAGTGGTCTAGGTAAGAAACACTAAGACCCTTTTCTAAGGCAGTTGCAGTAGGAAGGAAAAGTAGAATTGGTGACTTATTTGATGTGCATAATTGAGTGGCCTATAGGATATTACCTTTACTGAGAAATACTACCTGCCATTGCAAGAAAGAGGCGTTCACTCAAGAGAGGGTTTGGGTGCTAGGAGGATGATGCTAACAGAGAATTGGAAAGGAAATAGAAGCTAAATTCTGTAAAATAAATATTTAAAAGAATCAAAGTGCCAAATGAAATCAAGCAAAAAAAAAGTTGAAATATCAGTGTAAGAATTAATGTTCAAAAATATTTAACTCTTATTTATAAATAATGATATTTTAACAAATTGAGGCAATTTATTTCTACATGATCCTTTGGGAGACAGCAGACGACAAGAAAGTTAGACTGGACTATTTTTAATAAAATCTTTAGGATACAAATTAATTTCTATTAGTATAGGTATGTATAATAATAAGTTAAAAATATAATGTTTCTGACATAAGGCAAAGCTTTCCTAAAGCAAGTATATGAAATGCCAAGAGTTTCACTATTTACTGTTTCAAATTAACCATTATGATTTCAATTAACCAGTTTCCATTGAGATAGTAGTTAAAGATCAAGGAGTCCATCAATTATCAAATGCCAGTATACCGTTGTGTTTTCTGTGAATAAGTGAGTGATTGACCTGGCTGAAATCAGACTCTAGATGTGCATTTAGAGAACTGTGTACATTTAGAATGTAAATGTTGCTTTAGACTTGTAGGGGTTGTCAAGAAACACCAAGCTACATTCAAGTGTCCCTATTGATGTCAGTCTCTCTCTGTGGACAAATAATTCCCTTATCTCAATGACAGACTATGCGATATCAAGGTAAACGAGCTTGCCTAATATTGATGGTCTATTTAGCTGCAGGGCTTATAGGCCAAATACATTGGTTAGTTTTAGGCTCGAATTTATCAGCCTTGATATCCTTTCTTGTATTTTTCTACAGCAAAAATAAACTCCTGCATCATATTTTCTATCCAGGAGAGTGATTTTGAAAGGTAAATAATAGAAACTGAGTAAATGCTTTTGAGAATGTCAAATGGAAAGAAAACTTAAGTTCAAGTTCCACACAAAGAAATATACAAGATAATACCTGTGAGACTTATAGAAATATCAATGCTATTTCAAAAGCTTCCCAAACAATTTATTGACAGTCACTCAAAAGAAATTCCTAGTGATAAATGTCAGGACAGAGATGACGGTCAGCAAGAATTAAATAATTAGAAGAATGTTAAAAAGAATTTGTGGGAAGATATGGTCTAGCTCCAGTATTACAAAACAAATTACAATGTATACTGCCCTATAATTCTATCTATGTTTTGGAAATATACAAATAGAGAATGGAAAACAAAAAGAATCAACATCCTTTGGTAATACTATCTCAGGGGGTCTAGTCTACTTTTCACTGATTTACTTCTATTAGTCTATAAAGAACCAAAATGTTGTAAGGGCAACACAGGTCATTGATCCTCAGATATGGTCTCAGGAAACTCATGGAGTCGGATGGGTGGAAAAGTTATGATGATTCTGGCCTCAAATTAGTGGTGGTGTTTTCAGAGACTGACAAAACTTTAAACAATGTGAGAAAAAGTGATAGAGAAAGAGAGAGAGGAAGAGAGAGAACAATTTAGATAACTCATCATTTTGTGCTTGGCAATTAGGTAAGTTACACTGTTTTATAATTGCAAACCAAACTTTCATGAATATTCTCATATTTTGTACACTTGTCTAATTAAATCCAAGAGATCAGTTCCCACAAACAAAACTGCTGGAATAAAAGATACGCATTTGCACTTTTTGAGGTTTTTTAAACTGCTGTTCCTAACTTTAAACTATTTTTGTACTCCTCCCAATAGTATATGAGAGTATACATCATATCCAATATTGGGTAGCATCACTCTTAATTTGTTTAATTAATAGGCAACAAATAATATATCATTAGTGTTTTGCCTATAATTCTTTTGTTTCCTAGGAAAGCTGGAATATTTTTACATACATATTAGCCATCCATATTTCATCTAGAATTGATATTGTTCCTCAAAATTTATTAAGCGATATTACACATGTTACTTTGCTTGGTTCTGAAAATAAACATATAAGCAAACACAACACGGTGAGCGTTATGATCCATATTTAGAGAAGACAAAACTGAAGCTAGGCAGATTTTAGAGACTGGTCCAGAATCACATGGTAGAACCAGTACTGGAATTAGGATTTCCTGGAACATTTCCTATTATTTATGTCCTATATTTACGCCACTCTGTGGTTTTCAAGCTGTGCTTTTAGGTTGGGCTGACTTGGCTGCGATGCGTATATATCCATTTATCTCTCAGCAAGTATTAATTGAGAGTACATTATGTGTCAGCTGTTATTCTAAGCACGGTCAATACATCTGTGACAGAAGAACAAAAGCCTGTTTGTTTCTTGAAATGTTCATGAGAGTTGAGAAAGACAGATATTAAGACATATATACATAAGTTAGTTGTATACTTCAGGAGACTGAAAATTTTGGCAGAAGAAACAAAGTTAAACTGAGAGTGCATGCAGCAAGAGGAGGGATACCAACTTCTAATACAGCGATGTGGGAAGGGTTTCTGTTTAACAATGTTATGGTCAATGTTTAACAATGACCATAAACTTAAAAGCTTAAAACAGCACAGATTTATTATCTCATGGCTTCTGTAGATCGGTAGGCCTTTATACTTTGCTCAATCAAGGTGTTAGCCAGGCTGCATTCTCATCTGCAGGCTTGTCTTGGAAAAAATCCTCTCCCAAGCTCCCGGAAGTTGTTGATAGAATTCATTTCCTTGTGGTGGTAAGACTGAGAGCCCCAGCTTCTGATCACCTGATAGCGAGAGCCGCTCTCAGCAACTGGAGCTGCCAGCAGTTTCTTGCCCCATGACCCACTCACAAGCCATCTTACAATATGGCAGTTTCTTCATCATCAGCAAGGAAGAGTCTCTATTCTGCTGAGACTGAATCTTTTTTTTTTTTTTAAAGATTTTATTTATTTATTTGACAGGGAGAGAGACAGTGAGAGAGGGAACACAAACAGGGGAAGTGGGAGAGGGAGAAGCAGGCTTCCTGTTGGGCAGGGAGCCCAACACAGGGCTCTATCCCAGGACTCTGGGATCATGAACTGAGCTGATGGCAGACCCATAACCAACTGAGCCACCCAGTCACCCCTGAGACTGAATCTTATATAACACAATCTATATAAAGCAACCTAATTAATGGAGTGACATCTCATCGCTTTTTTCCTATTTTATCAGTTAGAAACAAATCATAGTTTCTATTCACATTCAAGGAAAGACTGACTGGGGGTCAACTCAGGGTGTGTCCCTCATAGAAGATGTGTCTCCTCATTGAGAAGGTGATATTTGAGTAAAGACTGTGCTCTCCTCACACAGAACAGTCAGAGTAAAAGGAATAGTGAATTGCAGATTATTTTGTTTTGATTACTGTTCTTAGCTGCATGTTAGCGCTGACATTCCTTAGTTGCAAGTTTATAAAGGGTGGGGAAAGAATAATCTGAACCACAACACTAGGCAAATGACAGATGATGGAGGAAGAAAAAACTCAAGTCTGTTTTCCAGATAGTTCTACACTATATACAGGCACCACCCGGAAGTGAAAAGTGCAGCACTCCAGCCGTTTTCTGGGACATCCCTCAAGGACAGTGATGAAAGAAAATCTTCTCAGTGGACAAACTTTGGATCAGTGAACCTTGTTGTTCATTTATCTTAGGAGGAGAAATGGCCAGAAGAGATATACCAATTCATGGGCTGTGGCCCATGGGTTGGCTGGATAGTTAGAAACTTGAAAGGAACATAATTGAAAAATTAGTGACAAGGAGGTCTGGGGAAGAGGTATGTGGCTAAATGCCTCTGAATGGTTTAAGAACTTGAAGATATTTGTGTCCTGTGTGAATGCTCCACAAAGGGTCACCTCAGCAGAAGACAATTTTTATATTAATGTAGATAGGATAACCTGTTCTGTGGATACCACACAGCCTCTCTCCTCAGCCACCCCTGTTACTGCCCAATGAGCTCATGAACAAAGTGGCCATGGGGGCAGGGCTGGTGGCTATACATGGGCTCAGCAACATGGACTTCCACTCACCAAGGAGGACTGTCTACAGCTACTGCTGAGTGCCCTATCTGCCGCCAACGGAAATCAGTGATCAGTCAAAACGAATGAACAACAACAACGACAACAACAAAACAAAATAGAAACATACTCATAAATACAGAGGACAAACTGGTTGTTACCAGAGAGGAGGTGGGTGAGATAATAGGTAAAATAGGTAAAGGAAATTAAAAGGTACAAACTTCCAGTTATAAAATAAATTAGTCACGAGAGTATAAGTCCAGCATAGGGAATATTATCAACAACATTGTGATAACTTTGTATGGTGACAGATGGTAACTAGACTCATCATGGTGATCATTTTATAATGTCAAATCATTATACTGTATACCCGAAACTAATATAATATTGTATGCCAACTTCAATTAAAAATTTTTAAAAGATAAATAAAAAGTGGAAACAAAACAAATAAAAAACAGCGAGCCCTCAATATGATACTGTTCTCCCAGGGTTGATCAGCCAGTTCCCTGGTGGCAGGTTGATTAAATTGGGACAGCTTCCTTCATGAAAATGACAGTGTTTTGTTCTTCCTAGAATACATGCTTACTCTAAATATGGACCTGTCATTCCTCCATGCAGTGTTTCTGCCAAAACTATAGTCTATGGACTTACAAAATGCCTTATTTACCATCATGGTATACCACCCAGCCTTGTTTTTGATCAAGGAACTCCACAGCAAATAAAGAGTGACAATGGGCCTATGTTCATATAGGCCATATATCCTATGAATTCACTGGTCTTATTATGTTCCCCACCATCCTGAAATAGCTGGTTTGATAGAATGGTGGAGTGGCCTTTTGAAGACTCAGTCATAGCTCTATCTAGGTGGCAATACCTTGCATGGCTGGAGCACCATTATCTAGGATGCTCTGAATGAGTGTCCAACATATGGTGTTGTTTCTCTTGTAACCAGATTGAAAGGTTAAAAATCAGGGGCTACAAATAGGGATGGCACCACTCAGTAACCTCCTAGCAAAATTTTTGCTTCCTATACCCACAACTTTATGTTCTGCTGTCCTAGAAGTCTTAGTTCCAAATGGAGGCATAATTCCACCAGGAAATACATCAATTCCACTGAACTGGAAGTTAAATCCACTACGTTGACACTTTGGAGTCCTTATGCCACTTCGGACTCCTTATGCCACTTCAGGCAAAGAAGGTAGTTAATGTGCTGGATGAAACAATATATCCTGATTATCAAGGGAAAAATGGACTGGCACTCCACAATGAAGTATGTCTGGAATACAGGAGACGCTTTTTGATGTCTCCTAGAATTGCCATGTCCTATGATTAGAGTCAATGGAAGGTTACAACAACCCAATGCAGGCAGGATTATTAATAGCACACACCCTTTAGGAGTGAAAGTTTGGGTCACTTCACAAAAGAAAGAACCACAACCAGCTGACGTGCTTGCTGAGGGCAAAGGGAATAAGTGGTGGAAGAAGGCAGATATAAATACCAACAATAACCATGTGACTAGTTACATACGTGAGGACTATAATTGTCATAGGCATTTCTTCCACATTTTACTGTGAATATGAATATATAATGAATATTTATGAATATATATAACCTTTATTTTCTTCCTTGCTTTATCCTCTTATTATATAACACAAGATGTATCAAATTTACACCATAGTATTTAAATGCTACCTTTACATCATAGTATTAAAGTTCTAGGGTATTGAGGAGAAGAGTTAACACCACCCAACCACTTTGCATCCTCGTCTTTTTTTTTTCTAAAGATTTTATTCATTTATTTGACAGAGAGATCACAAGTAGGCAGAGAGGCAGGCAGAGAGAGAGGGGGAAGCAGGCTCCCCGCTGAGCAGAGAGCCCGATGCGGGGCTGGATCCCAGGACCCTGAGATCATGACCTGAGCTGAAGGCAGAGGCTTTAACCCACTGAGCCACCCAGGCGCCCCTTTGCATCCTCTTCTGAGGACTGAATGTGTTTTTGGTTGTAGCAGCATAGTTGTATCATGTTAGGAAGCATATGACCTGTCATTACGTTTATATAGAGATTCACTATAATTTAAAGTGTGCCTATGGGTGAGAAGTTGATGAGGAGTGGACTTGTGATGGTTAACAGTATGTGTCATCCTGGATAGGCCATAATATTTGGTCAACCATTTGGTCACTATTTGGTCAAAGCCAAGTATTTGGTCAGATGTCCTGATGTCACTGTGAAAGAAATTTTTGAATAAGATTAACGTTTAAATCAAATGAGTAATCAGATTTACTCATTAAATCCTAGCAAAGCAGATTACTTTCCATAATTCATTCAATCAGCTGAAAGCTTTAATAGCTAAGACTGAAGTCCTTGGAGATGAAAGAATACCTCCAGACAGTCTTTGGACTTGAGACTAACATCAACTCTTCCCTGGTTTTCCAGGCTGGTGGTCTTCCCTGCCACTTTGGACTTGTTAGCACCCACAATTGTGTGAGTGAATTCTTTAAAATCTCTCCTTGTCATCTATTTATCTACCTATCTCTCCCTCCACATATATAAATGCACACATAGTTCTGTTTCTCTGGAGAACCCTGATTAATACAGTGTTTCACCAGAGAATGGGTAGTCTAGCTGTGATGTCTGTGGTAAACCTTGCAAATTGCCTTCACTTTATCAATTATATCCTTCTACCTCATTATTAATAGAATTCCGATTTGGTGGCTAAGTGAAGTACTCCACTAAAACAGTAAAAATCTCAGCCTCCTTTGTAAATAAAAGTGGCAAAGTGATACAATCCTCACTAACTGAATTGTAAGTAAATGTCTCCGAGGAGGAGATCCCTGAAAAAATTTTAAAAAAGGAAAGCCTCATTAGAAGAAAAGTTCCCTTTTTTTTTTTTTAACCATGTCATTTGCTTCCTACTCATGTGTAATTGTGAGTCTAAAATGGGCAGCAGCCACCTTTCAATTGTGAGGCTATCAGCTTAGCAGGGAAGGTCTAGATGCCAAAGATAGAAGAACAAAAAAATAAAATAAAATAAAAAGATTCCTCTACCCTAATAGCATTGTTGAATTACTAGGACTGATTACTTATGTAGTTTGGGGGAAAAAAAAATCCAACTTATTTGTGTTTTCTCTTACCTGTAGCTGAATATAATCTTAACTTATATACTCAGTAGATGTGTGACTGGATAATTCACTTCATATTCTTAGACGTTTGCCTCTACAGATGAAGATGCTGATGATATCTAAAGTTCTTTCCAGTTTTTACATTCAAAGATCAATGTTTTCAATGTCATCATTTATGCTGGATTTAGACGATAGTAAATAATTGATATAGTTAGAAGAATAATAAGAATTACCTTGTTAGGTGGTTTCCCTTCTACGAGTAAATCCATTCCTGCTTTCAATTGCTCCAATACTGCTGTTTTTAGTTTTGTATTTCTTAGTAAGTTAATATATCACCCACTATTACTGTTTCCACAAGCTTAAAATTTCTTTTGAATCCCCAAGAGTTGTTTCTACCAAGAACTATTTTCAATGGCTTTTGAAAAACTAAGTATGATTTCTATCTTACATAGAAGTGATACCCTCAAAGAATTACAACTCAATCACCGTCTCTATTTCCTGAATCAATTTAGCTTTCTTGGAAGACACTATGCAGTGGGTACTATTAGAATATTAGCAAATATATTTCTTCAGAGAAGGTTAAGATATTCAAGTGAATGGTATCACACTTCATTGTGTAATTTCCTTCTAGTCATTACTTAATCAATGGCATTATGCTGAGTGAATCTGTGGAAGACTCTTTTTAAAATATCGTTTCCCATTACTATCATGAATGTGTATCATTTGGACATTTCTCATGGCAGCTTTAAAAGCATCTAATCTCTTAATGGCATATCAGATCTGAACAATATCTTTCCCCAAGGCCTCTCATTCTTTAGATTCCATTAACTCAAGTTTCTCTTTGTGGACAAAAACTCATTCTAGTTCTAATATAAAAATCTTTGTAATCTGTATGTGTTCTGTCTAAAACTGATTTTCCAACCATTCAGTTCATTTTCTTAAGTGCTGGATCAGAAGTGTCTCATGCATTGTAAGTGCTCATGAATGCTTGTCAAATTGAATTGGCACTGGATGGCAGTGATTAATTTCCTCGTACACTAGGAAGCTTTGAAAATTTACTAACAAAAATCTCAATAAGATCTTTGGTAGTACAAGGGAAGCAATGGAAACTCCAGTATAAAAAATATTGACACTTTGAATTAAAAATACACAAACAACTTCAGGGACCTGAAACTGAACAGTAGTTAAAAATTATGGTTTGATTTTAAAAGGAAATACCATGCAGCTATTACTACTAAGAATTGTAAAATATTAGGAATATTGTTGTTTTATTATGCTATTTTTAAAAACAGCATGCTAATAATTTATAATCAAATGTATCTGCATCTGTAAAGATGTTGATATTTCTCTTTGTAGCATAAAATCAGAATTGTACTTTTATTTCCCACTACATGTTTTTTTTTTCCATTTTTTTCTTACTAGTATGTTTTACTTTTACTTTGAGAAGAGATTTTTAAATTTAAATTTGAAATATGAAAATTAGATATATTTTAAAACTGAAACAAAAATTGCCATTATGATCCTCTCATCATATGCTTATATCTATGGTCTAATAAATAACTAAATTGTTCCGAATATTTCTAAGCTCTCTCAACATGCACAAGTAAATCAATATAACCCAATAAAAAAGACAAAATCAAACTCATGAATTTTTTGTACATGATTTTAACAGTATGAAATATTTGTGAATTAATATTTTTATCATCTCTGGCGTAAATATAGTGGAAAATAAGATAGAGAGACAATAGTCAAAATCTGTGGGAAATATAATATTATACCCTAGAGCTTTGGATACATCTTTAACTCTTTCAAAAATATTTGTATATGTAATTACAAGTGACTTATCACTTCACATATAATGAAGAAATTATGAATGAAGAGTCAGCAAACATATTCTACTCTGGAGGAATTTATTTTGTAGTACCTTTATGACTATGTTTTTTATTAGACATATAATAAAGGTAGAATATCAATTGTGATAACAGGCAGTTTTGCTTATGATTGAAAATAACTTCTGTTTAGAAAATTGTGTTTGGGCTGAGAAGAATGTGAAGGATTTATTAACACTCGGGAAAAAGCTGTCACTGGCGACCTCCCTATGTGAAAACTACATTTGTCTCTTGCCGGGACCATAGAAGTTATACCCATGGAAGCCTTTGCAAGAGAGAATAGTTCTTATATACGAGATACGGCTCACATTTCTACCCAATTGATGCCCTCTCTCGGCAACTAAACTGTAACAGAATGCTAAAGGGCAGAGCTCCAGAACTGCTGTGGGAATGTGAAGACCCCAGCTGGAGAGAAAATGCCTGGTATGATATGATGGCCTATATTTTTTTATGTGAAAATGTGCAGTATCTCCAGGAAGCTGGATTTTTAATATTTACTTGAGCACATTATTATCCTAAATAAAATTGGAATTGGAGATATATCAAGAAATTGCCCAAACTCTACAATTTCTATGGTGAGATCTTCTTTTTCTTTTTTTTTCTTTATTCCATTTTTCTGTATTCCATTTAAGCATACTAATTTGTCAACTCAACAGAAATCTGTTCCTTCTATTGCAGTGAAACAGCAGTAAATTTTGAACAGAAATACATAGCAGTAGGTCTTCTTTTTCTTTCTCAAATTATGTACAAATGCACCTTATTATTATTATTATTTTTTATTTCAAGTTTTTATTTAAATTCTCATTAGTAAACTTATATGGTAAAATTGGTTTCAGGTCTAAAATTTAGTGATTCATCACTTACATACAACAGCTCCAGTGCTTATCCCAACAAGTGCTCCCCTTAATACCCATCATTCATTTAGCCCATCCCCCACCCACCACCCTCCATCAACCCTCAGTTTGTTCTCTGTAGTTTAGAGTCTCTTATGGTTTGCTTCCCAGTCTCTGTTTTTTTTTTTTTTCCCTCATCCCCAATGTTCTGTTTCTTAAATTCCACATATGATTCAAAGGGGCACATGCACCCCGATGTTTATAGCAGCATTATCAACAATAGGCAAACTATGGAAAGAGCCCAAATGTCCATCAACTGATGGGTGGATAAAGATGTGGTGTATATATGGATTATAACTCAGCCATCAAAAAGAATGATGTGGATGGAGCTAGAGCGTATTATGCTAAGTGAAATAAACCAGCCAGAGAAAAACAATTGCCATATGATGATATCTTGTAAATATTAGTTGCCCAAATGAAAAAAATTATAAGTTTGGGAATATTTCAAGAGACTGAATTAGACCCTACCATTTGTTGTCTCTGTGATCCTTAGTGATATCTTCTCCATTTGTAAAATGGAGATGAAAACACCTATGTAAAGCACATACACTTTCTACCACTCAATAAATATCAGTTTCTTTCTCTTCCTTATTCTAACTCTAACTTTAAAAGGTAGAATTCCGTGTATTGTATGCGGATCTCATTTGAGGCTGAGTTCACTGGCCCAAAGGCTACTTTATCTTATAAACTTGGACAAAACTCTTTTTCAAAAATATTAATCAAGTGACATATTGTTTAAATAAACAAATATCAGAAACATTTTGAATTAAGTCAATTTAAATGTGTGAATAAGTATGTTTTTATTAATATGGCATTTCCTTTGTGTAACATACAGATATTAAGTGCATTTCTACAGAGAGAAGACATTTTAAAATGCACTTATATCTTATATTTTAGAAAATCAATATCATATTTTATTTGTCTGAATTTTTAAATTTGACTCATATTTGTTTTGCAGCAATGGTTCCTACATGTATGTTTTAAGAAATTAAAAATAAATTTATAAAAAATGCATGTGATAAATATTTTATTTTGTTCATTTTTTATATAAATTGTTAAAAATACATGCTCTCAGTAGATAATTATAAAGGAATTAATTTGTCTTCTCAATTTATCAGGTGGTTTTCTTAATGAAACCATGGTATTAAATCAATACTACTTCATTATTACTTTCTGTCGACAATAGACATGTTCTTGACAGAACAGTACAACTGTCCTCATAAGAGTTCTAAAAAGTCATAATAATAATAAAAAAACAGGTTTATAACTTAATCACCTTAAGAGCTTCCAAAGAAACTACTGTATTAAAATTTTAAATTATAGAGTTTTAACTATGGAAAAAAATGTTGGTGATATTTCACCTCCAAACACTGAAATTAGTTATAAACTTGGTCAAAATAACAGAACAAAGGCAAGTTATGTTTTTTGCTTTTATTTTTATGACTCCAGTGCTAATCTGACCTCTTTTACTGGATATCTATTTAAAAATAATTCACTAAAACTCAAACAACAGTGTAGCAACTTGCATTCTGTATGAACCCAATTTTGTGTCATCATGGAAAAATTAGAAAGAGCTGCTTGTTGTTTACTGAAAATATGTATTGAACTAGGTAAATAAAATACATTCAATAAAGTAAAATCTTCTATACTGTTTCTACTAAGTTTCATCTTTAAGTTTAATATGTGGAAGTGTTTAAATGTGGTTTTAATTGAGTTGTCTTTCTAAAGTATGCTAATCTTAACAATACCTATTAATATAGCTATCCTATAGCTCTAACCATGGATACCTGTCTATGTTATGTCTATTATGTCTAGACCTAATAACGGTTCCCCCAAGATTTTGCCAGAATAAATTTATACCGCTAATGCCCAGAACTTGCAAATAGGTTACCTTGAATGACAGAGAGACTTTGCAAATGTGTTTAAGTTAAGGAGCTTGAAAGAGGGATATTTTCCTTAATTATCCAGGTGGGCCAGATATAATCACAAGCATTCATATAATTGAAAGAAGAAGCAGGATAGTCAGAGAAAAAGATGTGATAACAGAAGCAGAAGTGAGAAAGAGAGAGAGAAAGATTTGAATATGCTATGCTGCTGCTGGCTTTGAAGATGGAGGAAGGGGCTTTGCACCCAAGGAATGAGTGTGACCTCTTAATGCTGGAAATGGTTTCTCCCCTAGCTTCTCCAGAAGGATCACAGTCGTGCTGACACCTTGCTTTTAGGACTTCTGACATCCACACCGTAGGACAAATTTGTGCTGTTTTAAGCCACTACATTTGTAGTAATTTGCTGCAGCAACAATAGGAAACTAATACAGTACCTAAGATACAATTGTTTTCTAGCACAAATTTACCATAACAGAACAGTACAGCATGTTTAGGGGAAAGAGTAAATTCAAGCCACAAGATTGAGCAGGAGTCCAGGATTCATTAACAGTAATCTGTATAACTTTATAAATCATAGTATACAGAAGTTTATGTCCTTATTTATTAAATGTAAGACTTCCTACTTTTTAGAATTTTTTGGGAAACTAAAACAACAAATTTGATAATGCTTCTCAAACTATAAAATGTAATGTAATGACATAACTTGCCATTTTTATTTTATAGATGATAAAACCTTTCACAATTGAATCTGCAAGCCTAAATTTCTACAAGCATTCCTTTAATTTAGAGTCAACAATGTGCTAGTTTGTATTTAAGTCTACCCTCTATTTATTTAGCTTCTTACAGTGTTTGCCCCTGTAATGTCACAATGTAATTCAACAGTATGATTTATTTCCTAGGCCTAAGACACTATTGAAGGTACTACAGAAGCAAAGAGATGGATAAAGGAATGTCTCCTAATATCAACAACATAAATTTTGGCAGAATAAAGTATATCATATGTGGGATACAAAGTGATAGTTTTTCAGAAGAGAAAGGTATCATATTTCTCAGAAGGGATTTTTAAAGAATTATAATGAGCTTTGGGTAATTGTCAAAAACAAAACAACAGCAATAAAAAAACAGGAAAGAGAATAAGGGCATCACAGGTAGTTTTTAAGTCAGAAAAAATGACGTCAAGATGTAGAAAAGAACGTTTAGAGTTTAACATAACAAATGTAAAATGGTGAGAGAATGTATGAGTTTTCTACTTCTACCTAAAAAATCATCACAAACTAAATGGCTTAAAATGACACACATGTATTAGCCACAGGTTCCCTGTCAAAAGTCAGACACAGAGATTCTGTGTTGTGAATTCAGGGTAGATAAAACTGAAATCAGGGTGGCAGTCAGACTGAGTTTTCAGCTGGAAGCTCTAGGGAAAAATCTGCTTCCAAGTTAATTCTTACTGTTGGCAGAATTTAGTTCTTTGTGGTTGTAGGACTGAGACATCTGTTTCCTTGTTGACTGTCAGCCAGAGACTTCTCTTGGCTACTAGAAGCTGCTGCATTCCTTGTCATGTAGTGTCCACCATCTTCAAAGCCATCAACCGAGAATTTCTCATGTGTCAAATACCCCTCATTTTCCAAATGTCTGAATTCTTAGACAAGCCAGAGAAAACTGTTTTTAAAGAGCTTAAGGGATTAGGTCAAGCCCAATGAGATGATCTTAAAGTAAACTAATTTGGGATCTTAATTGCATCTGCAAATTCACTGCACAGTAGAACATAGAATAATGCACAATTGAACAACTGGGAGAAGATGAATGTAAGGGGCCAGGCATCTTGAGGGTCATATAGAACACTATCTACAACAAGAATAAAGCAAAGAGGATATTAAAAAGAAAATGCATTACTCATAAGGATAGAAAGGCTTGAATATTGTGTTAAAATGCTTGGATTCTGTTCTATAATTACACAACATTGGAGCAACAATCCACCTATATATTTTTTTATGAAGCTTTTAGTACTAACCTAGCCATTTCAAATGAGTTGAAAAATGTGTGATTCAGCAAATACTTTCCTTCCCTTTCTTTCCAGTGATTGAATAAGATAAGATAAAATATAATTAAGAAAAATAAAAATAACAGTTCTTCAAACCAAGAAAATGAGACAGAAGTGGACCTAACTAAATGTCTGAAGAAATTTAGATTACAAAAAGCCAATGAGATGGCATGGATAGGAAATACAGATAAGGAACATGGCATCCCAGAACGCTGAGGTTAAGTGTGGCGATACCAGAAGGGAACACCAGGGAATCTGCAAGCTGAACTGATAAATATAAAAATGATGAGTGGGTCCTGAGGTGACTATCAGACTAGTCTTTCAACTGGATTCTGAACAGCTAAACCAGTGGGTCTTTCCCAGCAAAATAAAGACTTCCTATTATTGCAATGAAAGAGGGGCTCATCTGTTCCAGGTAGGTATTCCCTCATAAAATCACCCCAGATGGAAACATGCCTCTAAACACACTGTACCTATAAACACTAAGTCCAGAATCTGCACTACACTTGAAGGAAGAGACATGTTAGAAACAAATTGATAGACTCCAGCTCTCTGTTTTTAATCATCCTAGCCCTGCTGGAGAAAAAAATGTAACAAATCACCTATAAAAAAATGAGAATGAAACATAATCAGTAATGCTGAATGATAGGGGAAAAATGCTAAAAATTCAAATTCTTGAGGGAAAATTATCTGAATCCAGAAATCTGTAATCAAGCAAGTTTTGAGAACAAAGAAAATATTTTTCAACCTGCCAGAGCAAAAAATTTTGTTATCTGATTATCATAAATATGATTTTTTTGTCAGAATAAACCCCAGTAAAAGAAAAAAGAAGGGCATAAGAAAGGACAGCATGAAATCCAAGAATCAATGGCAGGTGAGTATTATCAAAAAGAATCAAAGAAAGCTTGCAAGAAGTTAAAAGCAAGCCCTTGGAATCTTGAAGGCAAGGATAGTTTTCAAGTAAGAGGATTTAGTAACAAAGGGTTACAATCCCTTCTTTTTGTGTTCAGTTACCAACTTGATTCTGTGAAAATTATGACTTTATCATAATAACATATATATTGGTGTTGGGCATAAAAGGATTCAATATAAAATAGCACATTGAAGACTTACCTATAGTTGTAGAACAGAATGAATAGTATTCTTTTAACATTTTTAAAGTATCTAATTTAAAAAACTGTGAAGTAAGGGAAAAGTTAAAATGTAGGCATGCTAAGTTCTTTATATTTTCTATCAGTGGGTCAGTACAGAATATTTAATACTGATGGATCGAGAATTAAAGAAGAAAAAATTTAAAGTTAAAAAGAAGACTACCTGGTGCCAGATGGATAATAGTATACTTAAAAAACATTGGTGCATGGGGAAAAGAAAGAAAAACACTAAATTTTTTATCTTTTATAATGGGACATCATAAGTCAGACTAAATTTAATAAAGCAATACAAATATTAATACATAATAATACATATTTTAATATGGAAAACTTTTAAAATGGTTAAATTTGACTACCTTTTATATCTGAGAATGAGATGGAGAGATAAAAACAGAATTTTTACATATAATTCTGGACCATTCTATAGGTTATAAGTATTTGTATATATTTTTTTAACAATTTTAAACCTGTTTTATATTTAAAAATAACTCAAAAATTCAAATGGTCAGGAGCAAACATTTAAAATATAATACCAATAAACTGGAAAATATATGGACAGAATTTAATTATCCCTATATGATACTGTCTTTATTACCTTTAAACATAAAATGGCTCTATTTTAAAACCTGGTAAAGATAGATGGAGTTCCATTTCTAAGTTTCAAAGAATACTAATGAATTAATAGTATAAACATGCTGTCCATCAATCCTTGCTTAGAAATAGTGCTAAGACTAAGTCATGATTAAATTAAAATTATTAAGGATAGATTAACAAGAAATGCAAGACAATTTTTGTAATCCATTTTAGAGACAGTTATACATGATTAAAAGGTTTTAACTCCTTCTAAGCCAATAAAGAAATTACTCATTGACTCAAAGAAGTAGATTTTACACGCTTAAAAATGTAATGCTATAATCATGCTATATATATATATATATATATATATATATACACACACACACACACACATTGTATGAATATATATATTCATACACACACACAAATGGAAAATAAGAAAGTGTCATGCAATATTGCAAATATACACATATGGATAAATTATCTCAAACCTCACTTCTATTTTGAAAATACACCCATTATTCTATAACAAGCTCTAAGATAAAGATTTGCAGTTAACAAAACATAAAAAAGAAAAAACTAATGAGTCAAAGAGGATAAAACTCATCACCTCCGTGATCATTCACAGATAAGAAAGTTTTCTAGAGTTTATGATAATATTTAGAGCAAAAACATGAAGAGTTTATTAAATCACAAAAATCTTTCATACCAGAACAACCTATTCATGCCCTTAGGAATTAGTACCCAGAGTGATAACGACGAAAATTCACATGCAGTTCTCTTGCTAAGTACAGTGTAATTGACCTACAGCTCCTGTTGGATGACTTGAAAAAGAATCACCAGGTTATGCTTCCCACAAGCTTCTTCTGTAAGTGTGACTGAGAGTGGCATCAGTACCCATTCAAACCCATTCCTGGCAGACCTGGGGTTTCTGTAATGGCTGAATTTGACTTAAAGGTCCTACATAAGCCCAGTCAAAGTTCTCATTATATCCTGCTCCAGTCTGAGACTCTATCCACTTGTCTCCTTTTTATCACTCTATCCTTAATAGGTTTCACGTATTCACTATAGTCTGGAGGTTCCTCCTACTTTTTCTGGTTCCCTCTTCTTTATCATTTAGAGTCATTTGTTCCAATAAATATCTTAAATATCCAATCCAGTCTTACAGTGAGCTTCGTGGAAAGCCTAAACAAAGAACAAGTTATGCCAGGAGTAATCCAAGAAAACGGGGCGAGATGAAGTTTTATAACTGGTTCAATCACTGCTTGCTGGGTAACCAGTGTGTGGGATATGGATGCTTCTTGACATAAACTGGGAGCTTCATTACTAAAGGTCTCCTTCCTGGTTAAGTGGAATGTCCTTGCCCTTAACAATGGTTGCAGCATTTGAAAATAAGGAATGAATAATCCCTACAAGAATGGCATCATTGGCCAGTTACAACTAAGTTATATGTAAGTTTCACAGAGGGATAAGGAAAAACTGAGAGCCATTAACAAGTTGTTAAAGGCAAAGCACAAGAACCAGAAGCCCTCTTTGGTTCTAAACAAATGATGAGAGAATAGAAGGCAAGCTGAGGACAAAGCAGAAGCTGACACCCTGCAATCTTCACCCCACTTCTGGGTGGGACATGTGTGACATTCTTCCAGAAATCTTCCAACTATCTTAATGCTAATACCTTGCTAAAGGCAAAACTTTCACAATGGCCAGGCCTCTGGTATCTGGTATCTTGTAGGTCGTCTTTAGCATATGAAAGTTCTTTTGAAAACTCCCTTTTTCCTTACCTCCCCCAACTCCATAGTATGTAACCAGCCACCCCTCACAAGCTCAGGGCAGCAGCTCTTTCTGCCCAAGGGTCCTGTCCCCGTGCTTTAATAAACCACCATTTTGCACCAAAGATGTGCCAAGAATTCTTTCTTGGTCATCGGCTCCGGACTCCACCTCACCAAACCTCACTTATATTCTAAAACTTCATAACAAAGAAGCCTTTATCTTCTACAGTAGAAGAGTTGACAAGGCTGAACAGTGGAGGATCTGATGGACTCTCCCAACCCAATCCTTTTTCCTTTCATTCCTGTTTCTTTCACATGTGCCAGACCTGTATTACAGTCTGGAAGGCTTTCTCAGCCTTCTCTGGCTGTTTATCCTTCATTGCATCCCCCTACTCCCCAGTAAGCCTTTATTTATTTTCTCCTATGTTAAACACTTATTTTCCTTTGGTGTTTGAGGCCCAATTAATACAGTTATGATTTGAGAAAACAGTAAGTAATTATTTAAAAAGGAGGGAAAAGATATTTGTTATTGGGTATACATTTTTGAATATGTATGTTTTTTTCCCTGCCAAACTGGTGGGTAGGAGATTTTGATAAGATTTACCTTAGTGCCTACACTTAGAGTATGCCCTGCACGGCCTAAGCCAATTAGCCTCCCCAGCCCTCTTCATACAGTTTTCCATTAACAGGTTAAACTCAGCCATGGACTTACCACATTCCTACAATATAATGTCCAAAGTGGGCACTGGGCCTAAATATATCCAATAATGTGAAACATGTTTTTTTTTTTTCTTCAAAGAGTAGGGAAATAATATTTCCACAGATATGAATAAGAAAACATCCTGCAGATATGGGAAGAGCTAGCAGGACAAACTAGCAGCAATGAAAAGACAGATTCAGAAAGAATCAGAGCTAGTATGCTGAGCAAAGTGAACTTGAAGTTCACCCACCTACTTTGACATTTTCTCTCACGTAAAAGTTTTTCCTCACATTCTATTTTTAAAAAGTAATTTAAGTGTATTTTTCTCTCTCAGTGCTATGCAAAAGTTCCCTAAATGACCCAAACACATTTTTGTATTTGCTGCCTTTATTTTAAGACACAGATTCAAAGAGCAAATATAAATAAGAAATAGTTCTATTTATCTTACAAAAATGTATCTAGGTTTTATTTATTTATTTATTTTAGAGAGAGAGAGAGAGAGAGAGAGCACGAGCAGATTGGACAGAGGAAGAGGGAGGGAGACTCTTAAGCAGACTCCCTATTGAGCATGGAGCCCCACATGGGGATCCATCTCATGACCCTGAGATCACAACCTGAGCCAAAACCAAGAGTTGGACACCTAACTGACTGCACCAGCTATGTGTCCCTAGGTTTCTTTTATTTAAAGAAAATCCAATTTAAGCACATTGCAAAACTATTGCAATCTTAGTATATAGCTATATGCATTTGTAACATCTTGAGGTAATATTTGGGACTCTCATCACAGTATACTACGATACCTTTATATTCACTTTAAATGGAAACAAACAGTGAAATTTTAAAAAATGTAATAAGAATTAGAGAATATTTATGTTTTAAATATTACTCTGACCTTTGAAGTTGTTATTTTTCTTAACGTATCTTTGAATGAACTAGGCTGAGGTAAAAGAAAGGATTCAATATGCAGATATATTTTTCTACTTTTTAGTTGTAGAGCATGGCTTCATCTACAGTGCTCCAATGAATATGCCCTACTTTAAAAAACACATATCTTTTTAAAAAATTCTCCAGAACCTGTCCATTTGTATTAGGGCACCTATGAAAAACACCATGCTTTTGGAAAATAAGTGGGACTAAAACATTCACAAATTTCTTTTTTGAATTTAGCAAGAACACAAGTAAGAATTCTATCTTTATTTTTCTCTATCCTATAAAAATAAAATTTTAGAAATAATAGATATGTTTATATGCTTCTAAAATCGATGGGATTCATACTGACCTCAATGAGCAATCTCTCTACTGTATCAGTTGAAAAGCCAACATCTGATTTCTACAAATAGTCACACATACACACACACACAGAGACACAGTATTACAAGTAGATTAATTAAAATACAAAGTAGAACTCCATTAAAAATGATAAATATTAATAATAAGTAAAGACTTTTGAAATGATTTTTCTTACATAAAAATATTGAGTGATCTTACTTTCACAATCATAATCAATGATATTTTAAAAATATATAAAATTTAACACCTGATTATATTCAAAAAGTATAATGGTTAACCATATTTATAAACACAACTCTAATTATTTGCATCATAATTACCACTAATCATAACTGTTATTGTAAAGCAGGTATGCAATCAGAACTTCAATGTCTTTTATATATGTAAAAAAGTGTATAATGGAGACAACAAAAATTTTACATTTACAAAACTGGAAATGACTGAACATTGGAGTATTTTCTGTAAGTAATTCTTCCTTTGGGAGAAATAAGAGTTAGGTTACGAGAAAATAATAACAATTAAATCATCCTACTTTACTTAAGAAGTTTATTTATATCCTGTATAAAAGTAAACTACCAATTATTTTCAAATTCTATCTTTACACGCAATCTGATACAAGGTGAAATAAAAACAAACTAAGGAATTTTTCAATGCTTCTTCAGTCCCTTTATGCTATCTTTTACTATCTATAAAGATTTCTGGCATTACATGAGAAATTGTCTATTGAATATGAATCCTTTGTCGTCTCTCCAGCCCAGTTTAGGTATGAACTGGAAAGATAGTGAGTTTAGATAAGAAAAATTGTTACTTTGGAGCTGGCATTTTAAGACGTGATGAGCAAATTTTCAACACAAACTTTAAGCTAACAAGCTTTTGAATGGAAAAAGAAAAAAAAATACAGAAGTTCTTCATTATTCATTGGTGCTATGTCCACTATTATTGAAGCTTCATATTTTTTTGGAGGTTATGAAATGCATGAGAATATAACACACTTATATCAAAGTATCATTGCAATACGTACCCAAACCAAAATTAAGTGACTTTCTAATGTTCAACTTTTGTCTATTATCTGTTCATTACTAATGTTCATTAACCATAGCATAACATGGGGCTAAGTATTTTGAAATATAAACATAAATTTTTGTATTAAATTAAAATAACAAAACATTTAAATGGCTTATGATTTGTATCTAAAATATAAAATGAATTCTTGAATCTTTACATTAAGAAAACAGACAACTGAATTAAAAATGGGCAAAAGACCTGAAAACATATCTCACCAAGGAAGAATACAGATGGCAAATAAACATATGAAAATATGCTCAACATTTGTCATTAGGGAACTGCACAATAAAACAAAAGTGAGATGCCACTAAACACCAGTTAGAAAGGCTAAATTATTTTTTTAAATGACAGCAATCATTCTTCTTGGTGTTTACCCAAAGGACCTGGAAATCTCCATCATTGCTGGTGAGAATGCCTGATGGTGCAGACACTTTGAAACACAATTTGCAGTTTCTTAGACAGCTAAACATAATCTTACTAAACAACCCACTAATCACACTCCTAAATATTTACCAATTCAGTTGAAATGTATGTTCACTCAAAAATTTGCCATGGATGTTTATAAGGAGCATTATTCATAATTGCCCCAAACTAGAAGCAACCAAATACCCTCCTCTATATGAATGGATGAAAATTTGTGTTACATCCACACAATAGAATATTATTTCACAATAAAAAGAAATGGACCATCAAACCACTAAAAGATAGAGAGGAAATTTAAATGCATATTGGTAAATAAAAGAAGTCAATACCAAAAGGCTACATACTCTATGATTCCAATTATGTGACATTGTGTAAAGGACCAAACTACAGAGAAGTAAAAAGATCAGTGGTCACCAGGCTTTCAGAAGAGGAAGAGAGAGCTGAATAGATGAAGCACAGGAGATTTTTAGCGCAGTGGCACTATTCTGTGTGATACTGTAAGGGTAAATATATGAAGTTATATATTTTCTTAAAAGCCACTCAACTTCACAACACAAAAGAGTAAACCCTAACTTATGCAAATTAAAAATCACTTAGGAAGTTGGGATCTTGGAAAAGAACGCAGACTGTGACAAGAAAATCTAACTGTTATAAATGTACGAAGCAACCTCATCAAAGGGGTGTGGGAAAAGGTGCTGACATTAAATAACTTTGGTAATTAATGAAGTCAGTAAGTCTAAAGGTAAAAGGAACTGCATGATTACTGTATTCTACTTAATAGAATTCCTCTCAGAATATGGATTAATAATTTTTCTATTGCTATACTTGCATACTAGAACAATTAAGTAAATAAACCACAGATAATGGGAGCCAGGTTTCTCACTGAAGTAGTGGGAATATGATAAGAGGAATAGCCTACAATGAACCACATCTTAATAGGTTGTAACTGGAAACATCAAAATGAATATGCATTTAGCTTAATATAAATACAGATGGTTATAAAAAGAAATAGAGCAGAGAAAAGTATAGAAATTCATACTCATGTGAGTAAGTATGATTGCCATACATACATATATATATCTTCTTGCTCTATCAGCTAAAAAGGCTAGGGACACTGGCACCCAAGTGGAAGGAGCAGAACTGGAGACCAGATCTTAGTTTGTCATACCATTTTCCAAGAAAGTAGTCAGGGCCCCCTGGGAACAATGGATGATTTTAAGTCTGAAGAAAAAAAATATAAAAGAAGGTCATGGATCATCAGAAAGAACAAACAGAAAAGATTGACAGGGGTATAGGAGTGGGTGAAAGGAACAAAATAGCTAACTGAAAGGGTTCCTAAAAGCCAAAGCAAGGATAATTTGAATAAGAACATAGGTAGAATCATGTTGCTACCCAAAGTATAAAACAAATATCTGTACTGATATAAACGAACAAGTAAATAAATAAACAAATGTGGAAGAAAGACCAAGTGCCCCAGGCAGAAAAATTCCAGAATAATTTATATACATGTTTTCTCTCAAGGAGGTGGATGAGAACACCTCATTGTTGTGTGGGCTGCACCGTGATTCCATCCAAAAATTACAGTATGGAAAGTGAAAAAGAAGGGTAAATTTCCATTGGAGAAACCTGATATATATTATCTCACCCAGGTGACCAAGTTAAAATCAATTCATAACTCATGGTGACAGACTGACACTTGAAATGATGTGACAAAAATGGCGATTTTCCTCTGGTGTTTTCCTTCCCCCCAAAACATAACCCAGCATAATCATGAAAAACTAAATAACCCAGTTGAGGGCACTGAATACAACACCTGATCAGTATTCTTCAAAACTGTAAAGGTCATCAGAAACAAGGAAGATCTAAGCAACTGTCACAGCCAAGAGATGCCTCAGAAGGTAAGGCAATTACATGTTTTGTGGTCTCTTGGATGGAATCATGGAACAGAAAAATAACATCAGGTGAAAACTAATATGAATCAGCCGGGACATCAATGTCAGGAATTTTAGTTAATAATCATCTACTAACATTGGTTCATTAATTGTAGCACATAAACCATAATGATGTAAGATGTTACTAACGGGAGACTTTGAGAGGCGTGCATATATATGGGACACTCTACTATCTGCTCAACTGTGTTGGTGCAAATCTAAAATGGGACTATAAATGAGGTCTATTAGTAATAGATGAGAGAAAAGATAACCAGAAGAAAATATCGTATGATATATAAGTGACCTGTGGATTAAAATAATTTTCTTAGAAAATATTTAGAAATGAAATAATATATGACAAGTAGCAAAACCTACAGTATAAAACAAAAACTGGAAGATCATTTTCAACTTAAATGTCTAAATTAGAAACTGAGAAAGGCTAAGACTTGATATTACTAAGAAGTTTCTAAGAAATTGATTAAAAGTTAGAAGAGTAAATTCAAGAAAATAGAAGAAAGTAAACAATAAGTATGTAAGAAGAAATTAAAAATACAGAAAATAATCATACAGTGGTGGGGGGCAAGGGAGCTTTGGGGGGCAATGAAGCCATAAGCTGTTTTTTGGAAAATACTAACAAATCGGCAAACATGACAAGCCTGTCAGAAACTGAGAATGATAATACACAAGAAAATTATATGGAGCGCCTGGGTGGCTCAGTCGGTTCAGTGTCTGCCTTCGGCTCAGGTCATGATCCCAGGGTGGTGGAGTCCAGCCCTATGTTGGGCTCCCTGCTCAGCAGGGAACCTGCTTCTCCCTCTCCTCCCCACGTGTCGCTTGTCACTATCTCTGTCTATCTCTTTCTAATAAGTGGGTGGGAGCACTGTCTTTGAAATTTGGTATATGTTATCCTTCAAATGGGATGCTAAATTTTTCTTAAGCAATGCTTCATCGTGTGTAGACTTCCTAAGATTATTCATGAAGACTTGTATCTTGAAATTATTAGTAGTGTTGTATACTAGGTGAGACCTCTGTTTTGTGCGAATGTGATTTGATAATTCAATTTTCTATTATCTCGTATTTACTTAACATTCAAAATCAGCAGAAAATTATGGAAATTAATGAGATATTGCAAATAGCATCGTACAATGTCATCATGTTTCTAATAAACCATAGTTTTGCAGTATTTAATCATATGTGTTTATGGTAGTAATAACTCAATGCATCTTTATTTTACCATAATGCATATTTCCAATCCAACTTTATTAACTTCCTAAAGAGTAGAGATTTACAGATTCAAGAAAAGGGAAGAGGGCTGAATGTCTACATAGACTGAAGTGCACAGCAAAAACAAATACATTTGGGAAGAAGATGTTTATTCGAGAGTGAACTGAAAACAGCATTTTCGATTTATTTACTTTTTCATAATCAGATCACTGAACACTTTACAATTGGACATAGAAGAAAATGAAAGTGTAAGTTAAGTCCCATGGTGTTTCCTTGCTAGAGTTGAGAACTTCAAGCGTATTTCCTTCTCCTAGTTCAGAATCATTTTAACTAAATGACCCGGGAGCCTTTTGGGAAAGATTAGGGACAGAATTAAAACTGTGTTTTAGACTAGTATTGGGTGAGAAAACGGTACAATTCCCTTTTTTTTTTTTTTTGGGACAATTCCCTTTGAATTTATCTTGCTGTTTATTTCTGTTTCTGTTTTAATGAGCCCTTAGTTGCATGTTTTTTTTTGGCAGGGGAGGGGTGATCTCTCTGCTTTTTGTTAATGAGTCAGTATGAACAGCTCACTGGGATGTTCAAACTTTACAGACTTCTGCAAATGTTTTAACAGTATTTTCAGCTCATCGTTATTGCTATGTGTCAAAACAGAGTATCTAGAAAGATTGCTTTACTCCAATTTTGATCATGGTTCTGTTTAGTTTGATATTATTTTTAAAATTCAAAAGAAGTAATATTTTATCCACATTAAGAAACTACAAAATAAAATGCGGGAATTATTTCCAGGGACTCTGTATGAATAGGAAAGTAGCTAAATCTAATATAAATTTACATGGCATCCTTTTATTTTAAAAGTCAGGTCAGAGGTGCTCTGATAAGACAGAGACGGAAAAATAATGATCTGAATTCTTAATGCCAGATTATTAAGATCAGAAGAAACTGGCTTTTTTTTTTTTTTTTTTTTAATGGTTACCATGCTGCACATTATATCTCCAGGGCTTATTTACTTTACACCTGGAAGAAACTTTTGAGATATTTAATGGTCAATAATTAATGAGGAATAAGAAGTAATTAAAAACTGCATTTGAAAATTGTGAAAATAACTTGAAAGAGTTGACTTCAGAGGTTTGCAGAAACATTTTGATCCATTAACAGGTCAAAGAAAGATAAACAGTTAATACATACAATTGAATCAGCTGTTATGTGTTAAATGTAAGGGTCTCTTCTAGCTTAGTTGACCAGTCAGAACACTTCTCAGTGCCATGATAGAAGCTAGACTCAAACATATTCCAGTAACATGATAAGGTATCAACTCTTGAAGCAAATGCTTCCGATGACAAGCAATTTCTTGGAAGCTTGTCTTTTGTCCAAGCCTTCTCCTTGTCCTGTTTTGTTCCCAGGCAAATCATGGCTCTACCCTTGAAGCAAGTATTGTGACCAGAGGGGTGCAGTCTAATATTGGTAAATTAGGTATCTATTCCGTACTGAAGAATTCTGTTAATAAACATAAATAAAAGAGGTATCAAATGAATCTAAACATATTCACCACCTGGCCACTTTGAACCATAAGACTTGAAAGCATTGTAAGATATGACATGTTTTCATTTTTGAAAATTATAAATTACTGTTAGATGCTTGGTATTTTATTGTGTTTTATGCCCCAATTTTTAATTTCCAGTAAGGTAGCCTAACTCTAAAGTAACTAATTGGCAATCATTGACATTTTAAATAAATCATGTGTACATAAAACATTTTAAAAATTATATTTCTTCTTGAGATCAATCCTTCTAAGTGTATTACCAATTAGATCAAATATTTCATATCCAATAGCTCTGGATACAAACCAGGACTCTTTCCAAATTTCTTTAGTCAGTCATGCACATTCCAGATTTTTAAAATATTTCTACCTAATTTCCTTTATCCAACCAATTACCAATTATTTTCAAGTTTTCCTCCAAAATATTCCTGGAATTTGTTCCACAGCCATCCATTTGCCAGTACCCTTATCAAAGAATATGTTTTCCCTCACTGAGAGGTGTATACTTTTTAAAAAATATTTTTGCCTCTCAGCTCCTAGAAAGCCTCCACTTTATCTCTAAAAACATGAAAACATGATATCCAAACCAATCTAAAATGTTTATTATGCTATTTTCCTCCCATAACTATATATTCCAGAGTAACCATAACTTCTCTTTTTTCACTACTTAATCAAATTTTACCCAAAATTCTGAGTCTAGGCCATGTGATACTTTTTCAATAAGAACTTCTTTCATCTTTCTATTTCTTAGTGATTTGTTTGTTTTTCACCTTCTAAGGTGCATGATAGATTGCTCAGGTTAAAATCTTTCTTTATAAGCCTTAGAATGTTATTTTTCATTTTTACAATTATTCCCAATCAAATCTGAAAACTGGAAGGCGTAAGCCTTTAAAAATTCCTTCATAATCAATTAAAGTGCTTGAATAAATGAATGACTACATGAATGAAACCAAAAATAAAAAGCAAATAAAAACAAGGCGTATCTTTCTATGATAAACATTTGAACATATTTGAGTTACTACTTTAAAAATTCCAACACTTTTTAGTGTCTTTACAAAAGATGATTTCTTTTTTGCTTTTAGTTTACTTTCTTTTTATTTAACTGATTTTTTTATGTTACATTGGTCAGAATAACTGTTCTTAACAAGATTAATAATCATGGTAGGCAACATGAAGATGGAGCATATAAAACTTTTTTAATCTTTAATATAGTTTTGGGTTCATCTCATTATGCAAGTAATGAAAGTGAGAACATGAATGATGTCTTTTATATTATCTCTAGAATTCCTGCTCAAAGACTAATGATTATGTAGTAAAGCAAATACACTAAGAGATGTGAATTCTCATATTAATCATGTTTCTAATATTATGTATATTTTTATTAATATTTTTATATTTCATAATATTCTTGAAGTATATTATAAATAATAGAATTCTTAATAATGTAAAACCTTCACCCCATTTATTCATACACAAAGTGAAATGAGTAAAATGAAAGAAAAATTGCATGTCAGGTCATAGTACTTACAGTAAATGATGCATAATTAAACACATTTTTTTTTTTGCTACTCATACTATCACTTGATGAAATGGCCTCATCTCAATGAGGAAGAGTATAACTAAGTCCTATAAACAGAGGTTTTCCTGTGATCTCAACTGTGAATCAATGTGTATACAACAATCTGTCCAAACTTCAAGCTTTGGAATATTTATATTAGTTTCAGCACAGAGTACTCTTTGAATATTAAGATTTTAAATGGACAAATAAATAGAATGATTAGCTTAACATATTAATCTCAATAAGTAAAGAATGAAATACTTTAAGAAGTGGTTACAAATGATAAACCTTAGATAACAGTTTTATTTGTGTAAATAAAATTTGTATATTTAATACATTTAAGGTATTCTCCCCAACTTTGATTAAAACAAGTTCTCTTTAATCCTTATTCCTTAGTCTACATTTTAGCTAATCATTCAAGCTGTGAATGAAACAATCCAATGATTTTAAGATTTTCAAATGACCAATATCATCTTTTATAAATTAGCTTTATAAAGAAATCTCTAAAATTTAATTAATTAACCCATGACTTAAACAAACATGGTACAGTGTAAGGCTTTGCAAATGTCTACTCTAAATCTAGATTTCATTTATTTGTCCTTTCTAAAGCACATTTTATGGTATGCATTGTAGATACTGAAGACTTTTTTCCCTAATTGACTTAAATAATGAATCGGGTATCTAAAATATCTTGAATTAAGTTATTTTCCAAAATAAATTAAAACTTAACTTCATTTTTAATTATAATTAAATTCACCCCCCAAATTTCATTAGAAACATTTTAATAGCAAAGTAATCATAGCTACTGGCTGATAACACTAAGTTATAAGCATAAAGCGATATTAAAAGTAATAAAGTAATAAAGAAAGGTGGAGGAAAAAAGGAGGAGAGGAAAAGAGAAAGAGGAAGGAAGGGAGGAAGGAAGGAAGGGAGGAAAGAAGGAAGCAAGGGAGAACATGAAATTTTAAAGATGAGGTCTTTTGGTTTAATGGAGGAATTCTATAAATACAGTATTATGGATTCTATTCTGAAACTATTATTGCTTCATCTTCAAAGATTATGTTATGTCTTGGAAAGATGAAGAGTTATAACATTAATCCAAGGAATAAAAATAAACTACAATTAAGGCATCTTATAAATGACAAAAAATTTTCATAATATATTAAGTAATTGGTACATTCTCATTAAGTGACATTTCAAAATATTATCTTCATATATCCCATACAACACGTTATCAACAATTAAACATTTTTTAATGGGTCATAAATCAAAGGGAATCTCAAAACATTTTATCCATCATTATTTTGTTGTTTTAAAATAAAAATGTAAGTGTTAGATATTCAAAAATACCTTAATTTTTGCTTCTTTCATTGGTAAAATTTGTTCCCTCAGGGCTGTTATAGGTTATGTTGAGTAAAGATTTGCAGAAGTGTGTAAAAAGTGTATAAATAATTACTATGCATTTGAAAACTTAACATCTGATAGATTTTTTGCTCTTAGAAAAGTCCTAGGGTTTATATTATTTCAGCAATTTAAAGACAATAAAAATAAATATATGATATACTTCGACACCAAAAGAAATGAATCTTACAAGCACATAAACTCAGTGTTTGAAAATTTAGTATATAAATTAAGAAATGTTTTCAAATGATCTAAACATTAAAACATAAACAACTAAGTATGGAAACATATAACAAGTAACCTTGAGTACCTTATTTCCAATGTTAAAGCATATTACATTATTATCAATTTTTTAATGTGTTCTGGACCAAACGCATATTATCATCAGGAAAATATGTTTATTTTTTTATTTAGTACTATGTTCTTAAGTTTTTAAAATAGGTAGTATTACAGTAGATGCTCTTAAGATATAATTGTTGATAATGTCCCTTACATATTAAATTGAAAATAAATAAACAAATAAATAATGAAATTTATCTTCAACTGACTTTTGGGGCACTTTTTATTTTATTTTATTTTATTTTTTTTTAAAGATTTTTTATTTATTTGACAGAGAGAGATCACAAGTAGGTAGAGAGGCAAGCAGAGAGGGGTGGGGGAAGCAGGCTCCTTGCTGAGCAGAGAGCCCGATGCGGGGCTCGATCCCAGCACTTGGGGCACTTTTTAAAGAGTGTTTCTGGACTCTCAAATAGGTATGAAAAGTTGTATTTAATTTTGCCACAGTAATCAAGTCAGGGTGGTTTTGGTGAAAGAGTAAACAAACAGATGAACAGAACATAAGAGAGAAAGTAGAAATAGAACCCATAAACCTAGTCAACTGATCTTTGACAAAGGAACAAAAGCAACACAATGGAGCAAAGATAGTCTCTTTAAGAAATGTTGCTGGAACAACAGGACATCCACATGCAAAAAAGTTAATCTAGACACAAAATTTAGACCTTTCACAGAAATTAACTCAAAGTGCATTATAGAAAACCTAGACGACTTTGGGTATGGTGTCACCTTTTTGGATACAACACCAAAGGCATGGTCCATGAAAGAAATAACTGATAAGCTACATTTCATTAAAATTAAAAACCTCTCCTCTACCAGTGACAATGGTAAGAGAATTAGGAAACAAGCCAAAGACTGGGAGGAAATATTTGCAAACAACACATCTGATAAAGGACTACTATCCAAAATATACAAAATACTCTTAAAGTTCAACAATAAGAAAATAAACAGCCCATTAAAAAATGGCCAAAGACTTTAATAGACACCTCACCAAAGAAGAGAATGCAGATGACAACTAAACATATGAAAAGATACTCTACATCATATGTTGTTGGGGAAATATGAATTAAAACAACAATGAGATACATATCATACCTGTTAGAATGTCCAAGACCCAGAAGACTGACAACAAATGCTGGTGGGGATGTGGAGCAATAGGAACTCTCACACATTGCTGGGGAGAATGCAAAATGGAACGACCACTCTGGAAAAAAGTTTGGTGGTTTCTTATAAAATTTAGCTCTTACCACATCATCCAGCAATCACAGTCTTTGGTATTTACTCAAAAGAGATGAAAACTTATATTGACGCAAAAGCTGCATACAGATGTTTATAGCCACTTTACCATAATTGAATGTAACCATGATGTCCTTTAGTGAGTGAATGGATAAATGTACATCCAGACAATGGAACATTATTCAGAGCTAGAAAGAAATTAGCTATCAAGCCATGAAAAGACATGAAAGAACCTTAAATGCATATTACTAAGTAGAAAAAGCCAATCTGAGAAGGCTACATAATGTATGATTCCAACTACATGAAAAGACAAAACTATGGAGACAGTGAAAGGATCAGTGGTTTCTAAAAATGGAATGGGGATATGTGAACAAGCAGAGCACAGGAGTTTTAGGGCAGTGGGAATACTCTATATGATATTTTAATGATGGATATGCCATTATACTTTTTTCCAAACCCATAGAATAGACAACACCAAGAGTAGACCTAATGTAGACTGTGGAGTTAGGTGATTATATGTATCCATGTAGGTTCATCCTTGGTAAAATATGTACCAGTCTGATGAGTGATGTTGATAATAGGAAAAGCTATGCATGGGTGGGGACAGGGGTATATGGGAAAACTCTACATTTCTCTCGATTTTGTAGTCAACCTAAAACTTCTCTAAGAAATAAAGTCTTAAAAATTATAATTATTCAAGAAAAGTGAAAAAAATATGTTCAATAAGTTTGCCTCTAATCTTCCTGCTAATCATTTTTACTTTATAAACAATGAAACCACTAATATTAATTATAACACAGATAATAGTGAGCTAAATATAATCCAAAAAATATAACCAGATGGAATTAAAATCTCCTTTTGCAAGCAGATACATGAGACAAGAATTTCAGGTTTGCATATTTGTTTGTATTCGGAGAGACACAATATAAGGAACACAAGGTGGAGAAAAAGAAGTCATAGGGCATCTTTCCTCTTCCATCATTTCTCATCTTCTCTTATTTAGTCCACACAGCCTTTTGAGCAACAAAGAACTGTACATTAACCTTGTCTCTCTCTAACTCTCTAACTACTGGCACAACATGTGGTCTGGATTCACTAAAATTACTGAACAAAGATTTGTGCTTTAGGAACACCTGTCCCACTAAACAATTAGAATGTGATGGAAAGTCAAGAGAAAATGCCCTTACATGTCAAACATCAATATCCTTTGTTGTACAATTGTACTGAAAAAAAAAAAAAAAAAAGCCCACATTTATGTGGAAATGTTGCTTTGATCTCCAGAATTAGTACTAAAAAAATAAGTTTTGATGAATAGAAGTAAGGAAAATCTTGCAGAGGATGACCTTCAGAAAGTTCAATCATAACCTGTCAAATAGTTTTTATTCCTCATTGTCATTTCTTCTCTTATTTCCACAATAAGGGCAAAATTTTCAACTGTTAGCAGTTTGGGTTTTCCTAGAAGTGTTGATTTCAAATCATTTTTTGTTTTAAGAAAAATATTGCAATATGACTAAGATCTTGTCAAGGTCATACCAATTTGTAATTTTGAATTTGTGAGCTTCTAGATAACCAAAAAGGATGCTACTCTATATAACAATGTATGTTGCTAATCCTGGGTAGAGTTACATATTTGCAGATTATTAGGTATATGTAGAATCTAGACAGAACTAATAAATAAGAAAAAAAATCCCATATATTTAGTTTCAGTACCTAGATTCTAGTTAAAAGAACAGGGAGGGGGAACGTGGGGGGTGGGAAGAACAGAGGAAAATGCCTTTGAAATTAGAGAAAGAAAGTGAACTCTTTTTCTGAAAATAAAATAAACCCAAGAAAAAAGAATAACAATTGGAGTTTCCCTACAGAGGACAGTGACTTATAGACATCAGGAGTAATATGTTAAACAGACATGAGAGAACTCAATCCATTTGCTGGATATCTTTACATTATTTTGTTTCAGTTTATGAACTAACCTGACATGGTTTGGAATAAAAGCTTTTCCTTGAAACCTCAGAAAAAAGGTGGAGGTATTTAAACTGGGCTTTAACTAATCCAGAGTGAGGTGTCTTTGTTAGTTAAAACTGCAAATATAAATTTAAAAATAAATATTTAGAATATTTATAGCTGAACAAAAATAGCTTCTTGCACTCTAGCCAAAGCTGGTCTAAAAAAAATCTAAAACTGCAATAAAACTTCTAAAATCCCTGTGCTTTTTAGTCTCTCCCTTACTGCTAATATATTCTCCAGCACCATTCAGTTTTAAGAAGCATTTGCTCCTAAGTAGCAGAAACTGAACTCACTTTTCTTTGTACATTCCTACTTAAACCTACTACTGTCAGGCATTTGTCTCCAACCACTCTGCGAAACCTCTCTTATTAACTTGTCCACACCTCCAAATTCAAAATCAAGTATTCCTCTCTTTATGACTCAATTGTTCACCCCTACTCCTTGACTATCTTGTTTTCCTTTATCCTCCCGGCCACACTTGTTCAAGCCCCAGAGCCAGATCCTTTACATTTTCCCAACTTCTAAATGTGTACTAAGGGTTCATTTCTTCTATCACACCTCTTCTCTATTTCTGCTTACCCCCTAGATGAGCATCAGCTTCATGGTTAACTCCATGGGTAAGCTGTATCTAGCTGCATAATCACCATTTCTATTTAGATGCTTTGTAGGCATCTCGGACCTGACATGGCCACAAACAAATGCCTCATTTCACCCCACGAACATTTGTTTTTGTCAGTTTTCTTCAGCACCCAAAATCTGATTCATTAACATATCTGTTGACATTTCCACGCCATTCAAATATTCAGATTTTCACCACTTTTCACTGTGGGTACCATTTTTCCCTAATTCAAGCAAATGTCATCCGTACCCTGAATGTAGCATTAACCTCCCACTGGTCTCCTTTCTGCCATTTTTACTTCCTTCCTCCCAATCTATTCTCCACAAAACAACCAGGGTGATTTTTTTTCAAAACAGCAAATCACATGATCTTACCTTCCAGATGGAAATCTTTTAATTATCCTACAGCCTTTAAAATAAATCCTATCATCTTTATTATGGCCTACAAAAATCTAAATAACCTGGACCCCAATTTCTTTTCCTAATTCATCTCTTATAGATTTCTGTAGCCTATGCTTTTTGCTAGTCTCATTGGCTTCCTCTTGTTCTTGAAAGTATCTAATTACAATCCTGCCCCTGTGTATTTTAGACAGTATTCCTGTAGATATCTTTATCACTTGTTTGCTCACTTTTAATTCTTGTTTAACCACCACCTCATGAGAGAGGTCTTAGCTAATTTCCTTATCTAAAATAACAGCTATCTATCATTTAGCTACTATCTTTTTATTTTTTCTCTAAGTTGTAAATTTAAATGTTGAGTTGTTAGTTTGCTTTTTGACTCACCAAAATTAAGTTTTATGGAAACAAAATCTTTTTTTTCACTATTACTCATCAAGATTAGTTCCTTATGTGTACATGTGGGTGTATATTTGAATATACACACATTTATTGACTAAATGTGTGTGTGGTCTGTGTATGTGTACCTATATATGCATGTGTGCAAGTGCACACACATATATATATATATGTATGTGTGTGTATATATATATATATATAGAGAGAGAGAGAGAGAATTCTATCTGACTTCTTTCTCTTTTTCTTCAGTGCGTGTGTGTGTGATTTTAATATCTTCCTTTTCTAGTTTGCTCAGTAGGCTTCAGAGAGATGAAATGAGTCAGAAGATGACAATACATAAATGGAAAGTTTATATTTCCTATTTCCTTCATCATAATAAATTTAGTCATTTCAAGAAATATATTTCTTGTATTAAAACTATGCATTAGAAAGTATATACTATTTATAATAGCTAAGACATGGAAACACCCTGTGTCTATTGATGGTTGAATAGGTAAAGAAAACATGGCATATATAATGGAAAATTATTCAGCCATAAAAATGAAAGAAATTCTGGCATTTGCAACATCATGGATGGACCTTTAGGGCATTATGCTAAATGAATTAGGTCATACAGAGAAGGACAAACACTGTATGATTGTGCTTATATATGGGATCTTTAAAATAAAAACGAACTCATAGAAACAGAGGACACATTGGTAGTTGCTATAGGCAGAGGGTAGGGGTGGACAAAATTGGTGAAAGTGGTCAAAAGGTACAAATTTCCAGTTAGAATATTAATAACCTCTGGGTAATGTGCAGCGTGGTAACTGTTATTAACAATACTGTATTGTATATTTGAAAGTTGCTAAGAGAGCAGATCTTAAAAGTTTTCATCAGAAGGAAGAAAAATGGTAACTACATCAGGTGATGGACGTTAACTAAACTTATTGTGGTAATCATTTCATAATATGCACATTAATTATGTTATATACTTTAAAAAAGAAAAAACATATTAAATACACTGTTCATCCCCATCTTTCTTGAATACATTCATAATCTGAACCATTTCTGACGAAATCATTGCATAGTTCCTTTTTTTCCTGCCAGTTCTCTTTATAATTTCAGGAAATGAATATAATTACAATAAATGTATTACATACGTGCATTGTATTTACAATAAGATAACATCTTCTATAAAGACATGAAGTATCTTTTCCTCTCTTAGTCCCCAATGACAGTCTTACTATTATTATTTTTACATGAAAAAGACAATTCGCTTAATGTTTACCACAGCATGAAATTGTAAAAGCTCAGCTTCAAGAGGAAGTTTCCTGAATTACGTAGCACAATTTTCACTACACTGGTGCTTTTGTGATATAATACGCTACTGATCTGACAGACATTGGACATACCATGAGGGAAGAACATTGTATGAACTCACAGTGAATTTTTCTTCAGGTACTCGAAAAGCCTATAATGCGGATGTTAATGTCAGTCATTTCTGCATTCGAAGTTATAATGAGGAATTTCTAGGACTTGGTAATAGTCAAAAGGGGGTATTTTCAGGGAAGTAGCATAGCAGTCTTTGTATAAGAAACCCTCCAGGAATAATCTGAAACTACAAGGGTGATCATCTTGGTGTGTTTATTGACTAGGCAATTCTAGAATTTAGTAAATTAAGTTGTAGAAAATGGAGAGTAATGCAAATGATTATTGTCCATTGCAACACAAATATATTTTGCCCAATAGCGATTCGATTGATTTTGTGCTTTACAAAAGATGACCCAAAATATTACATTTTATTGTCCTATAGGGTATAAATCAATTTTGATGTATCAAAATATTTTTTAAAAGATTATTTACTTATTTATTTGACAGAGAGAGAGATCACAAGTAGTCAGGGAGACAGGCAGAGAGAGAGGAGGAAGCAGGCTCCCTGCCGAGCAGAGAGCCCGATGCGGGGCTCGATCCCAGGACCCTGAGATCATGACCTGAGCCGAAGGCAGAGGCTTTAACCCACTGAGCCACCCAGGCGCCCCGATGTATTAAAATATTATCAGCATTCCTGACTGACTAGTATATATCTATGTCTATATCTATGGATATCTATATACATACCAGGGATATATATATAGATACATGTGAAAACTATACAGTTGTTCTTTAAATGATCCTTTTAAGAAGCCTCAGGGTCTTATTGCTTTCCTAATTAAGGAGCTGGATAAAATGTTTGAACATATTATTTTATATTTTATGAAGGAAATGATTTTACCTTCTGAGAGGAAAAAAGGTAACATATGCCATACATATATACACATATATGTGCATGTGTTAATTTGTGTGTAACACTTTCAAAATAAAATTTTTGTAATTTTGTTTGCTAAATTCCTTTGATTTACTCTATAAAAACATCGTGGCCAAAGATAAGCTAAATAAATACTGTGTATTTTCTTTGAAATATTTTGTCCTGAAACTTTTTAACAAAATGCCATATTTTTTTTCTTTATCTTTCCCCTTGTGTGAATCCATTTGGATTGTAACATTGATAAGAACATTCCTTATGGACTCAGGGGCAAAAAGAGCTTGTAACTCACAGCAATATTTGGGGTGCAAATGAAATCGGGGTTAACATCTAGTACATCTTTTTTTTTTTAATCAAACATGTTACTTAAGCTTTTAGCACACATCTTTGTTGATACAACACAGTGACATACTTTTTACTTTAAAAAACTCCACTGATCTGCTAAGAAAAGCAGTTGTTAGTATTATGGAGAGGATTTTGTCAGCAGATTTTGTGAAATGAATCGCGCTTCCTTGGTTAGAAACATCATGCAGATGATTTAAACTTTACCTTTGATTGCACTGAGGAATATCAATAAAGAAGTGTCAACTCTTTCCCCATTAATATCTTTGTTTATCTTACAAATAAAAATAGTTGCCCCCAACTGAGTACACAAGCAGCATTTTCCAAATTGCTACAAATATACTGAGGTCAAATCTGAGCAGGAGTAAGGATGTGGGAGTATACTATATTAGAATTTCCTGAAGAGTAAAATCTGTATGAAGAAAACAATTTTAGGGTGAATATATTTATTTTGACAGATTTTTTTAATTGAATGTATTTTATATGTGTTATAGTGCCTATTGGGTCCAATGTATTTAGTTAAGCAAGTAACCGAATAAAAAGTAACATTAAATAACAGTGACTATGGTTTACCCACAAAAACAAAAACAGATACAGACGTATGTACTTGTATGTGCACCTTTAGCATATATTGATACATATCTATGTCTGTATTTAAACGTAAAATATATATGCATGTTAACATGTATCTTTTTTTTTTTTTTTTTTTTTTTTTTTTTTTTTTTTTTAACATGTATCTTTAATACACAGTACCTAGGATACAAACATACAAAATTAAATTTGTACCAACTGTTACTTCTATTTTAGTAGTTAAATCTTATGTCAAAAAAGTAGGCCATATTGAAAAAAAGATTTGTTTTTACTGTGATAAAAATAAAATTGTTAAATATATATATATAAAATAAAAAAATAAAATTGTTTAAGGAAATTTTGACATGTGTGACTATTCTGAAAATGATTTTTATGAAATTTGTATGTTAGGTCTCAATTAGATTGCTAGATACTTTATAAACCAAAAAATGTTGACATCTTATCTATGCTTAATACTCATTTTCTAGATTTTGCAAGATTGACACTGAAGAATCTGAAGCAAGTATGGGAGCAAGTAAATCATCAGAATTTATAATATTGAAGGAATACAAATCCAACAGTAGAGAATGTTTAAGTTAAAAACAAATACTTGATGAGATATTATGAATCCCTTAAAACAATTATTATGAAAATTCTGTATAAATGGAAAAATACTATTGACAAAATTAAACTAAATGCTGTAGAATACAAAATGGTATCTATCTAAAAGTATTCATGCATGTGAAGGAAATTAAGGAAAAAATCAATTTGTTATTAGGTGGGATTTCTTTTTCAGATCGCAAAATGGTTATATATATAATTTATATGTGTGTTTTTAATGAAATAAAAGTGAAAAAAATAACAAGTCATGCAAATGTAAATAGCTTTAATATTTAGTCTGAACAAAAAGAATTCAATAAGAGCAACTGGATTTAAAAGGAGGAACTGAGGGCAAGTACTCTGTTTTCTCTTTATAGTCTATGTTTTCTTTTTTTTTTTTTAAGATTTTATTTACTTATTTGACAGAGAGAGAGATCACAAGTAGGCAGAGAGGCAGGCAGAGAGAGGGGGAAGCAGGCTCCCCGCTGAGCAGAGAGCCTGATGCAGGGCTCGATCCCAGGACCCGGAGATCATGACCCGAGCTGAAGGTAGAAGCTTTAACCCACTGAGCCACCCAGGTGCCCCATATTCTATGTTTTCTGCCATTTTTTTCCTTCTTGCCATTATCCTCCAATAAACACAAACAACAATCACAAAAATCCCTGAGTTCCCAGTGCCTGAAACAGTGGTCTCTTCGTAGGCAGCTATTAGTACTTGCAAGAAGCTCTGGACTCCATGATTCTAACACAGTGCTGTTCAAAGTTAACACAGTACAGGTTCAGGTTAAACTCTTGAAAGTTTGTACACCTCACTGTGGAATGAGGTGCTTATTCTCAGAATACACACCCAACAAACAGAAGAAACAGAATCACCTGAGCAAAGGATGTGAAAGGGCAAATTGCTTTAGTGAAGCTAGGGGCACAGCCTACCATATACTGAAAATGGGTTCTGCACAGGCTGTCTGAGGGATGCATATATGGTACATCTCCTATGCGTTTGATTCTCAACAACTGGGCAGAAGATGGAGATGAAAGGTACGAGGGGCGGAGGTTGCAGGGAATTCATAGGCAGTTTTGTGTGAAATTCTGCTCTACTTCTCGGGGCAATTGCATCATTAATTTAATATATTACCTATCATAATGTAATGCTAAATATGGTATCTGCATATATTCCATGGTACATTAGATGCAGAATTATCTTTACATTGCATCAACTATTCTTAAATTGTCCTTAGATATTTTTTTACACACTAGGAAATAGATTTTGAATACCACTGATTACACCCACAGAAGATGGGGCAAAGCCATGGTGACACATGCAGCACAGAACAAGGAGGTGTTTTTAAAAAGTATAAATCGGGATGCCTGGGTGGCTCAGTTGGTTAAGCATCTGCCTTTGGCTCAGATTGTGATCCCAAGGTCCTGGGATCAAGTCCTGGCATTGGGCTCTTTGCTCAGCAGGGAGCTTACTTCTCTGCCTGCAACTTCCTCTGCTTGTGCTCTCACTCTCTCTAACAAATAAAATCTCTTTAAAAAGTATAAATCAATTTATATAATATAAAATATATAATAAACCTATAAACAAGTTATTTGTGAAAACAGATATATTCTCATAAAATGTATTTATTAAAGTATCACTATCAATATAGTACAATAAAATAAAATAGTACAATAAAGGGAGACAATTTAATTGATGCCACCAACCAAGTCATCATGTATCCTATGAGAAAAATATACTTCCAAGCATTAATAAATGATCATTACAATAAAAATTAAGATACACAGTAAAAGGAAAGCTATACCATGCTCAAGAACTAGAAGAATTAATATTGTTAAAATGTACATGCCACTCAAAGCAATCTTCAGATTCAATGCAACCCCTAAAAAAATACCAATAATATTTTTCACAGAACTAGAACAAATACTCCTAAAATTTCTATAGAACCACAAAAGACCCCCAAATAGCCAAAACAATCTTGAGAAAGAACAAAGCTGGTGGTATCACGATCCCAGATTTCAAACTATACTACACAGCTATTGTATACAAAACAGTATGGTACTCTCACAAAAATAAACACATAAATCAATGAAACAGAATAGAAACCCCAGAAATAAACCCACATTTATATGGTCAATTAATCTTTGACAAGGGGGCAAGAATATACAATGGAGAAAGAACAGTCTCTTCTGTAAATGGTATTAGGAAAACTGAACAGCTATGTGCAAAAGAATGAAACTGGACCACTTGAAAAATAAATTAAAAATGTATTAAAGACGTAAATGTAAGACCTGAAACCATAACATTCCTAAAAGAAAACATAGGCAGCAAACTCTTGGACATTGGCCTTAGCAATATATTTCTGGTTCTGTGTCCCCAGGCAAGGGAAATGAAAGCAAAAGCAAACAAATGGAACTATGTGGAAGAGAAGATGTTCAACAGATATATGGAAAGAATGTAAACTGGTGGGGCGACTATGGAAAACAGTATGAAGTTCCCTCGAAAAATTAAAAATAGAAATAACACATGGTTCAGTAATCCCAATTCTGGGTATTTACCCAAAGAAAAAGAAAACACTAACTTGAAAAAACATATGTATCCCCATGTTCATAGCAGCATTATTTACAATAGGCAAGATATGAAAGCAACCTAAGTGCCCACCAATGGATGAATGGATAAAGAAGATACGGTGTATAAATACACAACGGAATAACACTCAGGCATAAAAAAGAATGAAGTCTTGCCATTCGTGACAACATGGATGGATATGGAGGGTATTATGCTAAGTGAAGTAAGTCAGACATAGACAGACAAATGCCCTATGATTTCACTTATATGTGGAATCTAAAAGGAAAAGAAAACAAACAAAACAGAAACGGATTCATAAATGCAGAGAACAAACTGGTGGTTGCCAAAGGGGAGGTGGGTACGAGAATAGGAGAAAAAGGTGAAAGGAATTAAGAGGTACAGACTTCCAGGGTGCCTGGGTGGCTCAGTTGGTTGAGCGACTGCCTTCAGCTCGGGTCATGATCCTGGAGTCCCAGGATCGAGTCCCACATCGGGCTCCCTGCTCCGCGGGGAGCCTGCTTCTACCTCTGACCTCTCCCCTTTCATGCTCCCTCTCTTTCTCTCTCTCTCTCTGTCTCAATTAAAGACAATAAATCTTAAAAAAAAAAAAAAAAGAAAAGAGGTACAGACTTCCAGTTATAAAATAAAGAGACCACAGGGAGGAGAAGTACAGCACAGGGAATATAGTCAGTAATACTGGGATCACTCTGTATGGCGACAGATGGTGACTATCCTTACTCTAGTGAGTATTTTGTACTATAATTGTCGAGTCACCATATTATACACATGAAACTAATGCAATATTGTATGTCAACTATACTTCAACTATACTTCAATTAAAAATAAAACAAACAAATCAATAAAGATACTCCACCCTGGCTTAAAAAGGTTGCCTTATAGCTACTGTTGCTGTTGTTTTACAAAATGAAATTTTTAGTGGTAACAAACACAGGGGGGTAATGGAACATTCTTTTAATTGGTTTACAATTGACAATTATAAAATGAAATCTCTGATATTAAATACATTTCTCTACTGTAATCTAGCTTTTTAACTTTTTTTATAATTATATTTAGATAACATAGAGCAGAAACATTAAAGTTGTAGTATTTTTCACACACACCTTCAACATTGACTGACTCAATAGACAGCCATCAACCTTACAGACAGTGGAAGATGGAAAGGAAAGAGATTTGAACTTCACTGGGCAAGGTTTATGAAAATGGCACCGGCTGAGATACTAGAAATGATGATTTTATCTAGACTCTGCCCCAAACTCAATAATGGACAAAAACTCCCGTTTGATTCTATTCAAGTTATGGCTTTGACTATGAAATGTCAAAACAATACAGTTCCATGGTGAGCTAGACATATATGTGTACTTCTCCTGAGGCAGGCACTTTTGGGCAGTGGGGAGATTCTACAGGAGGAAATTGTATGTCCTTTCATTCTTCTCATCCTCAAAATGACTAAACAAAATAATAACAGTACGATGAGACTGCAGCACACAGCAGAAGAAAAATCCCAGGGAAGGTGTTCAAAATGGACTGAATCATGCATTGCTTTACCTGTACCTCGTATTTTCCTACTAACCTTTAAATATTATTTTGCAGATTAAAATTTAGACCCAGACATCAAGAAGTGATTCTTTTTTCAAGTACCAGGTTAGGGAACAGAAGTTTAAATTATTAGGAAATGTCCAAATTTGAGAATAAGTCTGCTCCATTTTTACAGCAATACAAGTCCCTGCAGGACCGGCAAATTCCAACAACCTGGCCTGACCGTGACTTCCTCTGGAGCAGAACAAAACAGCATGCCATAAAGCACTGAATCTTGCCTTGCTGGGGAAGGTCACTTCAGTGCCTTTTGGGAAATACTTCAGCCATACTGAAGCCATGAAAGTAAAAATCAAAATGTTTGAGGGGCAGCAGCAATAAGGCAATCATTCCCTTTTCTGTCTCTTCATAACATCAGTGTGACAAATCTCTTACAGTGAAAATAACTCCGAATTGCCCATAGGCTGCCAGGTGAGAAGACAGACACAGTGCGGCTTTAGTTTAAGGGCAGATAAATAGGTCAAAGAGTTTAGAGGAAAACCTTTTCTTTTTACCAGATGCTGAGTTTCTCACTTAAAACAATTTTTTAAAAATCTCAACGGCTAGAATTCGGTGATAGAAGTTCACTGGAAACTATTCTAAACATCTTTTTATTTAAGATTTATTTATTTATTTTAGAGAAAAGAGAGAATGAGAGAGTGCAAGAGCAGGGGAGGGGAGATGGGGGCAGAGGGAGAGGGAGAGAGGGAATCTCAAGCAGACTCCCCGCTAAGCACAGAGCCCAACATCCAGGAGGCCCTAGTTGTCTTTTTTTAAACAGTATGATTGCCATATTTTTTCTACATTTGTTTAGGGTGTACAATATAAAGATTCAACAATTCTATATACGACTCAGTGTTTATCTATTTTGAAACTGTGGCTCATTACGAGATCTTAAATGAAATTTTGACTTAGCCCTTTTATATTCAAATGAGAAGCCCTAATTGGGAGTCTACGCTGTGCAAGATGCTGCACTAGTTGCTGTGAGGAATGAAGACAAAAGGGGAATGCTCCTTGCCATTAAAGGGTCACAATCCAATGGCTTTCAAGTTTCAAAGTTAAAGAGAAAATATCCTAAAAATGAACCCTGAATTGTGAACTATTGTGATCACCTCTGTACACCTGTGCCTCTTTCTCTTTTTAATTCTGTTAGCAAGTCTTGGCGACGAGAGCTAGAGCGAGATTTTGAAGTTATCCAAAGAACATGTGGATGAGAGAAACAGAGTTTTCTTTGAAGCTTAGAGTTCAAATGCAACACAGAGTCTGTCATAACAGATTTGCAAAGATACATGAGGCAGGCACACTGCTCTTAGGTCACGATTACCTGGATATGTTTTAGACTTTATTAGCCTTTTTGAAGCAAAAATAGATCCTTATTGGAAGCCTAAATAAAGGTAGTCTCAAAGGCAAACTGTCAGGGTCCCAAACATTCTAGGAGAAAAGAAATTTTAGTAAGTAGTGATAATAAAGCTAATTAAATATTGAGCTTTTACTATTTTTCAAATACTTTGCTAAGTGTGGTCATGTGCATTCTCTCATTTATTCTCCCTAACAATGAATATTTGAGTTAATTCAGCCTTGTGTATTTTACCCGAGTCAGGTAAGTGGCAGAGTTAGGACTCATTCCACCAATAACTCCTCCCCTTCTTCCTGAATCTGGTGGCCCTTGGATATATGTGTATATGTGTAGTGAATGAATATGTGTAGCTAACGATTGTATCAGATGTGTGGCCTCTTTGCCTTTTTCTAATTCCATTCAAGAAGTATCCAAATCACATGTGGGTTTTCCTACCTGAAAGTTCAGTGCTGGTAATGTGGACATTGATTATACTTGTTTCTTGTGTAGTTTTTTCTATTGGAAACCAAAACGATTCTTTGTAGATAAGTTAATATTTTAGGAAGAGGGGTTTTGTTTGGTTTGGTTTGATTTAGTTGCAAGTAATAAGTATTAAGCCAGGGTTTTGTTTTGTTTTTCCTTTGAGTTCGTTTATTAGTAGCAAGATGAAATATATTTCAGAATCTACAGATTAGCTGACGGAAGGACAACTTTTATCTGAAAGCCGTTTGAAATCAGAATTGCTATATCCATACTCACTTTCCTTCACTTATCACATGGCCACTTGTATCTCCTTCTTTGTGCATTGTTTTGTTTTTTCTTTTTGCAAACCAGCTTTCTCAACTTTTCGATGTACTTAGCCACAACTCAGGATTATATTTTTAAGTATTTGGTCCAACCACAGTCAGACTGCAGACAATTTTTTTTCTTTTTTTTATCTCAACTACAATATCTCAAGAGAAAAAAAAATCTTACTTATCCACCTCCAAATTTCATCCGTCTCTACTTCATGGTGCCGAGGTGTGGCATCATGTGGTAGCAATACTGATAACAGTCATGGGGGTGAGGCTGCTGTTCGGAAAAGGGGGAGTGTATTTTTGGAAGACACCCTGAAAGATTTGTCACTATCCTATGGGGACGGGATATAGATCTTAAATATTTTCAGCTACTGAACATTGATTCATGCTAAATTAATCAACTAAGACTGCTATCTATCAGACCCATGGCCATTCAGATAATGTATCCATCTCCAGGGCCTGATACCCCTAAGCATTACCAGAAATGAACCTCTAGACTTCCAAAATAATAGCCCAGACCCAGCCTGAATTACCTTGGCTGGGTCTTAACTCTCTATATAGTATCTTAACTCTACTAAGAATATGGAACTGGAAAGGTCCTCATAATAATTTATGTGAGTCTGATCTTCCAGGCAATCTATGGTGGAATAAATCATTCATTGGCAAATGATAGTGATAGCTGGTAAGATAGTATTAAAACACATATACACATATTTCCAAATACCTAGTTCACACAATGAAACAAATATGTTATAACATATCTTGTGCTTTTAGGTACTTAGAAAAAAATCAGAGGAACAACTTTCTCAGATTTATCACATAAGAAGCAGCAGTCCAGAATCCTTTTATAGAATATATGTCACTAACTGCAAAATTAAATCAATACTATTGTTTGATGGATTTTAATATTCAAATCAAGCATTGATACATGAATGTGTGTATATATCTATATTTATATTTTGCATTTTTATGTAAGATAAGGAACAATATTTCCATCAGAAATTTTCCCTTACCTAGTGTGCAAGTAGACCTGAATGAAGAAAGGCATGAGCAGATCATCAAGACTAGTATGCATTAGTTAGTGATGTATATAAATGAAGGCTCATGTTCTCTGTACAACACCCTCCTCAAGCAGAGTTTTGTTGGTGTGAAAGAATGGAAGGATTGACAGCAAAAGAAAATACACAGGATTGATTCATAAGCACTCAACATAATCATTTTCTCCTATTCTTTCTTACTCCAAATAACTCTAATGTTAATGGAAAGTTAGGGCAAATTCATGGGTTAAAAATATACCTTTTATTAATACCAAAACCCCATGTAGATGATATTTGTAAGAGATGGCTAAGAAAACATAAATTAGTGAGCTATTATGCCATATCATATCAAGCTAGTTAAACAGCATAAGACGTTGCTTTGATGAATATAAAGCATACAAGAAAATGGAATCTCTATTATTAACTTCACTTCTGACATCACTATTTAAACTCATCTTTACACAGAGTGTTGAAAAAATCAATCTTGGGTTTACAATTGATAGCAAAATGAAAATATTAAAATAGACTATATCATAAACATATTAAGTACTTATTTAACCTATAACTATGGATGATATTTACCATATTAAATTAGCTTTTTTCATATTTTTGTGGGGGTTTAAATGGGAAATGGCTCTGTAAAGAATTTTAAGTTCATTGACATTTGATAAATATCATCAGTTGCTTAAAACATTTAAAATTAATAAATTGGAAGACATTTAGAGGATCACCACCTGTAGAATATAATTTTTAAATTACCTTCAATCACTAAAAAGGTAACTGACTGGTATTTCTTTGTGTTGGCTATTTATATCAGATTTTACTTTCAAGTCTTTAAAAAAAAAAAACTGTCTTTTGCTATAAATCATTAAATTATCCCAGAATGGCATCTGTAAAAATTGCATAACAAAAACATAAAAATATTGTATTTATATAGTTTATACAACTTAAGTTATTACAAAAGTTCAGAAATATCAGGGTTTTTTGGACGCCTCTTTCTTACCTGCTTGTGAGCATGGTCATATGAATTAATGTGATTATCAAACTCTTGATGCTTATAGTACTGCTTGTCACAGAGTTCACAGTAAAAATTGGCCTTCAGATCTTCCAGAGCTTTTGCTATGGTGTTCTCCTTCTCGGCATAATCCTAAAAAATAAAATTTCAAGGAAGGCAGCAATTAGTTCTTCCGAGTTGACTTTGTTCTGACAGTTGTCAATTTCAGCATAATAATTAGAGTTAGAAACAGAATAAAACAAAGAAGAATAAAGCAAATTCCAGAAAACTAAATCAGAAGAAATTATGAGCTGAGGAGAATAAAAAGATTAACTGAAGAAGCCAAGATAAATGGTAGAAAGAACAGCAAAAACATGGAGAAGCAAAACAAACAAGGAAATAGAAGTCCTTGCTTGAACAAGTTCCTGAGCCCTGTTGGCAAAGAAAAAGAAAAAAAAAAAAATCATATAGTTATGTTGATATTCAACTGCTGATTTCTGGCAATAGCTTAGTTAACATAAAACTTGTAAACTCTGAACAACATCTAAAATGTGTCCTGCATGAAGCAGCCCATGTTGGTGCACAAATATTCAAGTTTCGTATTTTTGTTTGCTTGTTTCTTTAAATATCTTGAGAGTAACTCATTCATCTGAACTAGATATCATTTGACTAATGTTTTCATCGTGACCCATATCATTTTAAGCTGAATTTTTAAAAACTGCATCTTTAGAAAATGAGATTCTTTTCTGCAAGTTATTTACCTAAACTGAAAAGGATTAAACTGTATCTAAGCAGATTGCTTTCATCATGCTCACAGTAAAGATGGCTATATAATCAAACTCCTGAAAAAAAAAACAAACTGTAGTCAGTTATCATTAGCTTTCATTTACGAAACACAAAATAGCAAAATGTTTGCGGCTTTTAGGTTTTCTTAAATCTAAATTTACTTTCTGTGTCATGTTCCTTTAATGTTAATGTTGTTAGACGTTAAATAAATTCTACATATTGAAACATTGTTCAGGTCTTTTGTTGAAGTGCTGATATGATGACTAAGTTTCAGTTGCTACCACTGAATGTATTACATTTCTAACGTACAGATTCTCTCATACTCAATTCCTTTAGATTCAAATTAACTACATATTCAGGCCTCTTATGTGCTGCTGTAAGAAACTAACTCTCTCAGGCCCTGGGATATGGAGATGAGATGACATAGTCCTCTCTATGTCAATGGCAATTGTCCTCTCTCTAAATACACCAGCTAAAAAGGACTCATAGTTTGAATGTTTAAATTGCTTCTACAAAATATAAACGTGGTTCACTAATTGTAATTTAATGAATGACTAACACTTTCCTTACTTTATTGTACTATATATTTATGCACATATGACATATCATAAAATTCATATTTGTATTTACACCTTATAATATACATTATAGTAACTGATAAATATATTTGCCATAATCTAAAAATACATAACCCAGTTTCTCACTGTAAAGAAAATGATCCATTTTTCTATTAGTTTTATCAACTGCACAAGGTGGTAAGCTACAAAATCATTCAAATCATTTATATATGATTTATCAATTCAAATATTTAATTTATCATTTCTCAGCAGATTTGTGAAATATTCCTGTTATTCTTTTTGATTCCTTCCAATATGTTGTTTTAAAAAAGCTTGTTTAAAAAGATGAAAATGAGTCATATATAACTAAATTTGTTACTAAATTTTTATAAAATCTTTAAAATAATACTTTGTGGATTAGCCAATTAAAATGAAACAAAAATTAAGTACTATGATTTCATGGCTAAAGTGTGTGAAGCAGAGATAAAATTCCAATCAATATGAGTTATAATGGCAATAGCTTTTGGCTCAAAGCTGAATTAGCTCTCAAAATAATATTCTTGAACAGCAATTTCTTTGCAAACTAGTTGATTCTCCCCATTAATTATACTTACAGTTAAGCTACTTCCTCTCTCAAAATATTTCATTATTGCTTATTATTGTGTAGGTTTATTTTTTCTTCCTAAGACTGATATTCCCTCAGAGAAGCAATAATTGTTTCTTACATATTCTTTCCACAAATATAGGAGAATTTTTGAGTAAAGCAAACTGAAATTTTTAGGTAAAATTGCATTCTTCCAAAATATTAGCCTTAGCCTAGATTTGAAGAGAAAAATCTAAAAACAATAGCGAGCGTTTACTCGGTGTTTATTAATCATCAGTCACTGATTAAGAGTGTGCATGTATTAACTCACTTAATCCTGATTAAAATTACAGAGATGTGTATTATAAACATTTTCTCATTTTATAGGTGAAGGTACCAAAGTACAGGAAAGTTAAATAATTAGCTCAAGGATATATAATGAATAAACGTGCAGCCCATATTTGAACCAAAATAATCTGGTTCACAGCATTTTATTATGTTCGAATTTTTAAGCACATTAAAAAAAATAAAAATAGTGGGGCTCCTGGGTGCCTTAGTCAGTTAAGCATCTGCCTTCAGCTCAGGTCATGATCCCAGGGCCCTGGGATTGAGTCCCACATTGGACTCCTTGCTCAGTGGGGAGCCTGCTTCTTCCTCTCCCTCTGCCTGCAGCTCTGTGGACTTGTGCTCTCTCTCTCTGACAAATAAATTAAAAAAAAAAAAAAGTAGAAATAGTATAATAACCCGCACATAACCATCAGCTAGATTCAACAGTTAATCAACTCAGGGTTGACCTTGTTTCAACTTACCTATCCTATCTCCTACCCTTTACCCTTTCCTCTGCTCCAGATAATTTTTAAGGAAATTCCCAAACTCATTTGTTACCTGTAAATCTTGTAGAATGTATCTCTAAAATAAGACTTTTTAGAAATATCATCACAAAACCAATACCAGATCTAAAGAAACAAAAACAGGGGTGCCTCGATGGCTCAGTGGGTTAAGCCTCTGCCTTCGACTCAGGTCATGATCTCAGGGTCCTGGGATTGAGCCCTGCATCGGGCTGTCTGCTCAGCAGGGAACCCGCTTCCTCCTCTCTCTGCCTGCCTCTCTGCCTACTTGTGAGCTCTCTCTGTCAAATAAATAAATAAAATCTTTAAAAAAAAAAAAAAGAAACAAAAATAATGAAGAAAACACAATCATTCCTTACTATCATCAAATATCCAGTGTGTTCCAAATAACTGCAGTCATCTAATAGTTTGAAGTAGTTTATTCAAAGTGGATTTATTTTCTTTTGAAATTCTAAGGTTTTATTCTTTTTTTAAAACAGATTTCAAATAAAGCTCATACATTCGCATGATCTGATATGTTTCTCAGTCTCTTTTATTATAAGTCTTCCCCTCTTTGTTTTGTTATGCATTACAACTTATTTCTCAGAAAAACCTTTAAATTATACTTCACATTTTGAAAAAAGATTAAGAATTATAGAAATATTACAAGAATATGATAATAAACTCTTTAAAAAAAAGACTTTAGTGGCGCCTGGGTGGCTCAGTCGTTAAGCATCTGCCTTCGGCTCAGGTCATGATCCCAGAGTCCTGGGATCCCTGCTCCATGGGGAGCCTGCCTCTCCCTCTCCCTCTGCCTGCTGCTCTGCCTTCTTGTATCCTCTCTCTCTCTGTCAAATAAATAAACAAAATATATACATAAAAAGATTTTATTTATTCATTTTTAGAGAGAGAGAGCTAGGGGAGGGAAAGGGACAAGCAGACTTCGAGCTGAGCCTCAAGCTGGGCTAAGATCATGACCTGACCCGAAATCAAGATTCAGACACTTAACCAAATGACCCACCCAAGCACCCCAATACTAAACTCTTATATGACCTTCACTTAATTAAAATCGTTGCTAATATTTTGACATATGTTTATTCTATCATCTATCATCTATCTATTTATCTATCTATCTATCATCTATCACCTTCCTCTAAGATGTTAAAAAAATATAGCATGGTTGAAGCTAAGGTTGTAACAAATTGCACAGTAAGGAACACTTTTTACATTTGAACTTTCAATTTGAAACAAACTATAGTAAAGAATTAGGGCTGTATTCTAGAAAATGCTAGAGGCTAGAAGAATTGGTTGTTGTAGGTGCATCATACGGGAAAGGAATCATAGGTATTGTCATTGATCATATGTTTTTTTTAAATTTATGTAGACAAAATCAGCCTTTATTAGGTGACATGCTCCAATGCCCCATGGTCCTTCTTCAGTGTGAATGACACTGAAGGAGGAACTGACTGAGATTATAAAGCACAATGACATACTCAACACAACAATTCCACTGCAGAAGGTAAGAAATATATTTGAGTGAGATGAGAAAGGAGCACAGTGGTTCATGTAAACTCAACCTCAAATTTCCCCCTTCTCTCTGGCAAATCCACTCTATTCAAGTATGTACACAATTTCTGTAATGTCCCTCTGAATGTGATGGAGGGACAGGCTTCTTATACCTAGTCTGGTCATCCAAATCCATCACATTTTAGATATTTCTAAAAAGAATGAAGGTTGAATCCTTAATTTCAGGAAAGTAGCATATAATTTCAGAGCTAGAAAGTCAAGAATATTTTAATATGCAACCTTAGCAATTGCACAGTGTAATACTTTTTGCAGATCAGCAAACTGAAACAATGAAGTTAATGGGTTTATTCACAGGCCCAGGGCCATTCCATCCACCATTTATTAAAAAATGAATAGTACCAGTGTAGGACTTTGAAGGGAGAAAAGTTATTTTCCAAAAGGACACATCTCATGGTGGCTTCAGCATAACATTTGGTGTCCAATAATATTCAGCCTCTCCCGAAAGGCATCCATAACTTGGTGCACTCAAATAGCCTTCCCTGAGGAATGTGAGCTCCATGAGGGCAGGGATTTGTAGCTGTTATGTTTACTTTATCTCCAATGCTTTTGACAGCCGAGCATTACTAAACGTTCATCATATATGTAGACACTTTTGGACATGTATAACAAGCAAACAAAGCAGAAACTAGCGGCACTAGATAGGTAATATTTTTAAAATAGCTGTGCTCATGCTTGGGTTTGTAGTATCCAGTTATTTGGGGAATACCTTTAGAGCTAATACCAAGTTATGCTGTAATGAAATTTTATAATTATCATTGCTAAATTGTGGCTGTAATCACATATTACATCCTAATATTTCTGCTAGGAATACTCCTTTTAAAGAAATTAAAATTACAAAAATATAAATAGATTGGGCACTGTTAATACAAAAATATTTTCAATGCTGAAAAGGAATATTTGTGTGTAATTAACACTTAAAATACTCAGGAAAATCCCCCTCTCTCCCTCTGTCTCTCTGTCTCTGCATGTCTCTCTGCTATTACTTCATCAAGAATAAAAGCATCCTTGAACACTACATCAAAAATTAATGGTGTACTATATATTGGCTATCTGAACATAATAAAAAAAAAGAAGAAAAGCATTTTTGTGATGTAAATTCAGAATAAATTTCATTATAAGTTCTTTAAAAAGAGGAAGCAAAAACAAGTCTTTGATACATTTTGATTATAATGAAAAAACAAATCATAGAGGGACACCTGAGTGACTCATTGGTTAAGTGTCTGTCTCAGCTCAGCTCATTGGTTAAGCGTCTGCCTTCAGCCCAGGGTCCTGGGATTGAGTCCCACATGGTGCTCTCTGCTCAGCAGGGAGTCTGCTTCTCCCTCTGCCTGCTGCCCCCCCTGCTTGTTCTCTCTCTCTCTCTCTGACAAATAAATGAAATCTTAAAAAAAAAAAAATTAACCAAAGAGATAGCAAAACTGTTCTTTTCTAGAAGAATATCTAGGCAGAAGACACTTCATTTAGAAGTCTACAGTCCACAGTTTACATTTCCCATAAAATAGTGCACATCTTCTAGGCCGTGTCTTTTGTTCTAATCATTTCTTAAGTGATTGACTCTGAGGTGGTCCAGAAGCTTCACAAGTGCCCCATGACTGCATTTTGCCCCAGCCAAGTTGAGATATCTTCCTTTCCTGTCCAGCGGCTTCTCTGATTCATGAAATGGGAGTTTGTAGGATCTCAGTCAACACTAAAAAATGTACAACCCGGAAGTGCTGAGGAGTTAATGCGACATAGGTCTACTCTTGGAGTAGACCTATGGAGGGTAACAACACCAGGATAAATTCTTTCCTCCTTTATCTATCAGGTAGTCATTACTGAGACCCATTTCTAAGATTCCACAGAGGGTCCCAGTGAGACGGAGTGCCAGTGCTTGTAATAGTGGCAATCAGTATACTCTTATATTAGTTTTCCTTACTTACCTGTTTTATTTTTCTGGAACTTCGTTTCTGCTTCCTGGAATAATTTCCCAAATAACTAACTGCATAGAAGCCTTTGTCCTAGGCTTGACTTTTAAGAAGAACTGAGCTAAGATTATATGTTTTTTTTCTTTTCTTTTCTTTCCTTTTTTTGGTGTTTCCTATGAATGTCTTGCTTACAAGCTACATTTTCTAGAATAATTTAAGACAGTATCATTCTTCAGTTCAAAACTCTCCAATAGTCCCTCATCATCATTAGAATAAATATCCTTTCAATGACCTATGTACAATTCCTACTTTACCTGGTTCCTGGCTATATCTCTGCCATCATCTTCTAGCATTCTCTCTCTCACTTTGCCTTAGCCACCCTTATTTCCTTAATGTTTCTGAAACTTTTTCAACAATACACCCACTTTCATACTTAGACTTGTTATTTATTCTGCATGGAATGTTTTTACACCAAATGTTTGTACAAATTTGTCGTCAACTTCCAGGAGATCTCTGCTAAAATGCTATTTCCTTAAAGATAATTCTGTTATCATCATTGTAGAAGAAAAACACTTTTTATTTTCTGTCTTCTTTCCCTTGTTCTTATTATAAAAGTTGCAGGTGTACAGCTTTATAATTTAACATCTGGGTACAAAGTGATCACCACCAAAGTCTAGTTACCATCCATCACCATATAGTTGACCCCTTTCACTCATTTTGTACACTCCAACCCACTTCTCCTCTGGTTATCATTAGTCTGTTCCCTGTACCTGTGAATTTGTTTTTGTTTTATTTTATTTGTTTATCTGTTTTAGATTCCACATATGAATGAAATCATAGAGTATTTGTCTTTCTCCATCTGACTTATTTCACTTAACAATACTTTCAAGGTCCACCCAAGTTGTCACTAATAGTAAGGTTTCATTCTATTTATGGCTTTTCTTCTTTTATCTTTCCCCTTTAATGTGAAGAAAAAGTTTATTCAGGAAGAAAACAGTTATAGAACTGTACCCAAAGGTATTGGAATCTGAAAGCTATATTAACAATATATTAACAATACCCAAAGGTATTGAGATCTGAATGCTATATTAACAATAAGGAGAGACTGAGTACAAAAGAAGGCATGCAGGAAAACTGATGTTTGCCTTTACCTGATTTAAATCCCTTTTCTATTAGGCAAGAAGGCAACCATTTCTGAGTGACAAAGGCTGTGCTATTGTCTCAAAATATATGTCATTCTTATTGTAAGGCTAGGTTCTATTATTTCAAAGGCTGAAAAATGGATAACAAGATAATTTTGAAGAATACAGAAGGGACAACTAAAGGTTGAGTCAGAAAGTTACATTTTTATCAATACAGATGTATTGAATGGAATTATAATAAAATATATGCATTTATGTGAGGTTTTTTAAAAAGGATTGCACAGAAATGCATCTATACCACCATGAAAGGTGAAGGCAGAGACAGAATACAAAAGAAGAACAAAAAACAAAACTGTGTATTGAACATCATACGGACAACTCTGATGAGCAAAATTGAGTAAAACCCAACAGCAAGGGCACAGTATACTTTAATGTCCACATTTATGAGAATTGGACAAAGTTGTTTCTCAGTTTGGTAACTTCTTTCAGAATTAATTTCAAGCAAGAGTATTAATTCATAAAGTTTTATCTATTTCTCTTCTGTTGTTTAACTGATAACAACCACTGTGTAACTTGCATAGAACCTGTTCATGTAAAAGAAGAATGGATCCTGGGGCTCTAACTATCCAAGTACATTCTTGTCTACCTCACTTGGCTTGCCTCTTTGGAAGCATCTCTTTTTTATTTCATCCATGGGTCCTACAGGAAGCCCTTGCTTGTGACTAAGACTTGTTAGACCCTCTGGTTAATTTAACATAGTATTTAGTACAACTTGAGAAGGTAACAGAAAATTGGGTTACACTTTTCCCTTCACGTTTGGAAAGATCTGAGGGATAGCATATTTTAATAGTTGGCTGAAATTTAACATTACTCTGCAGTCTTCCCATGCATAAAGTAAGCCTATGGGGATCTCATTTTCAAGGCAAACCAGAAAAAAGTATAGCAGGTTTTCTGAAGCTGAATGCTAGCTGAAGTGTGTAGCATTCTAGTTCATAGTTATAAAATGTCATATGGAGAGTAATAATTCCAACATGGAAATTCTATACAAATAGATGCTGCAAAGCATTTCAGAGTAGATGAGTGGTAGTAATTTAAGGTACTTTTTCTCATCTTAGAAATCTCTTAACTTTATAGGCAGCAGCCATTTTCTCTGAAAAGTATTATTAACGGGTGTAATAATCTAATGCATATTTGTTACTGTCTCAGTTGTAACAGCAACCTAGGGTAAGACAGAACAGTTTCTCTAGTAAAATGTCTCACTGGTTTTCTTAGCTTGAGTTCACCTAGAAACAGACAGTGAGACAAGGAGTGGAATTTAAGCAGTTTATTTGAGATCTCAGGAAACAGTGGTAGAAGAGTGGCAAAGTGAGGAGAGAGTAGGAAGCAGATAAAGATTTCTGGTTTCAGCTTTGACATGTACAGAGCTTGGAAGTCATTGCTCTTATCCTTACAACAAGAACAATCTGTGAAAAATGAAAATCAATTATTTTTCTCAGAACTGTGAGAGATCAAAGGTCATAGGGTAAAACACCACTTCAAAATCTAGAGAAACAAGCATGTTTAGAGATGGAGTAACAAATATCTGCTTACTTGGATCAGAAATTGCTGGAGCCATGAATTGGTAGGAACTCTCAAATGTTAACTAATGGATTCTATGGGCTGATTACAGTCTAGTGTGTGAAACAGAAACTCCTGGTGGCTGAAATGTTAGGGGGACACCAAACATTTCTGTAGGCTTTCTTTTTATGAATCCCACCAGGCTCTCATGAGGATAGTCTGAGAAAGTCCCTTGTGTATTCCCTTGGGAATAAAAACTACTGTGAAATAAGCCAAGAACCTTATCTACAACTAAAATTCACCCCAAGGGATAGGGTATTTCCATGTCTCAATTCAAAGATGATCTTCTAGCCAGGAAAAGGAATTTACTTTCCCTATAGTCTTCCTGTCTCATTAAAGTTGTGGGTTTGACATGGTCAACAAGGGTCATGGCGTGGCTTTCAAAAAATAGTTTAACTAAAATGAAAAATGCCTTCAATAGACTCATCAGTACATGTGACACAGCTGAGAAAAAGAATCAGTACACTTGAATATGTATCCATAGAATCTTACCAAATTGAAGTGAAGAAAGGAAGAAAACAGAACAGAAGAACATCTAGGAACTAGAGGATAATATCAGACAGTATAACAAATGTGTATTTGGAGTACCAGGAGAAGAGAGACATTGGAGCAGAAAATACATTTGAAGTAATAATAACTGAAAAATTTTCCAATTAATAACACACAGATTTAACCACAGATTTAAGAAGCTCAGAGAACACCAAAAGCATATAAATAACAATACAACAGCAACAATCATCTAGACATATTGTATTTATACGGCAAAAAAGCTGAAGACAGAGAAAATCTTGAATTCAGATTTCAAAACAGGAGAAAAGCCTTACTTATGGAGAAACACGGATAATGATTATAACAAAGACTTTTCATCAGAAACAATGCAAATGAGAGGAGAGTGAAATGGTAGTTTGGAATTTTTAAAGTGTTGAAAGAAAAACAGAACAAAACAAAAACCACATCAACCTAGAACTCAATATCTAGCAAAATTATCCCTCAAAAGTGAAGCAGAACTAGACTTTCTTGGATAAACAAAATTAAAAGAATTCATTGCCAACAAATATGACCTGCAAGAAATACTGAAAGAAGTTGTTCAGAAAGGAAGTTATGTAGGAAAAGTATCGGTTAAAAAAATAAATTAAGGCATATCAATGAAAGTATATCTATATCTTTATCTATCTATACATACATACATATTCTTAATGGATCCAAAAGTTAATTTTATTTAAAACAATAATACTGCAAATGAATTGAGTGATTATTGCATATGACTAAGTAAAATGAATCACAACAATGTCAGAAAGAACTAGGGGAAGAATTAGAAATACTCTCCTATAAGATACGTACATGGTATGTGAAATGGTACAGTGTTGTATGAAGGTGGACACAGATTAATAAATACATATGTTGTAAACCCTAGATCAACCACTAAAGAAAGCATTAAAAAGTAGTGTAATCTATACTCTAGGAGAGGTGATAAAATTGAATCATAAATTGTTCATTTAGAACCAGGGAAAGTAGAGAAAGACAGGCAGAGAAACAAAAAATAAATTCAACAAATTGAAAATAATTACAAACATGGTAGCTATTACAACAACTATATCAACAACCACTTTTAATGAGAATGGTCTAATTACAGCAATTAAAAGACAAAGATTGTCAGAGTAGATTAAAAAAACCCAGACTAACTACATGTTGTCTCCAAGAAAGCCACCTGAAATATAAAGCCTTAGGTTAAAAATAAAGGAAGGGAAGCCAGTAAACATTATATTTTGAAGAGTTACTAAAGGGGCAAATGAAGCTTGCTCATGCTAGAAACTCGGGAAACTAGTGCAGAATACAAACCTCAGAGCTTTTGTAGCCATGAATCGAGGAAACTGTGCTATTTATCCAATAAATCCTCTTATGCATTAGTTGATGGCAATTTCCAGAGGGCACTTATAGTTAGAATTTTAGGGTTTCTCATGCTCAAGAATGGAGTGGTCTCTGGTGTCTGGTAAAAGTTCTCAGGAAAAGAATTTAGGCGCTAGCTGTCAGAAACCAGGACATGTGTCCATGTGTGCATGAAAATGTTACATGTTGGTGGGTTATGGATGGGGCACAAAAAAAAAAAAAATATATATATATATATATTTATATATATTCACTATTTCATATTACATTATATAAATATTGTAATCTCACCCTTGTAAGTTCTATGAAGTCAGGATCTTTAATTGCTTTGTTCATTTCCATGTCCCTAATGCCTAAAAGAGTGACTAGAACAAACATGTGTTTAAAAAATATTTGTTCTATAAATGAATGAATTAACTGTAACCATATTTTTGGAGGTTGTATATATCATTTATTATCTCCAATCTTGAACCATATTTTTGGTGGTACATACTATTTAGTTGGGTGGAAAAAATGTTTGAAATACCCAAAATGTACACTTTTTTTTTTTCTACTGAGATTTGGAGGCTTAATACTTATAATCCTTGCTAAGTATCTATGCAAAATATAATGCATTTCATACAGTAATATTCTAAAGAATGATTTTAAATACTATAATATAAATCAACACTGTCAATTCTATATGAAGTTATGACTTACTGGTTTAGTTTGCAATGGTGAGAAGAAATGATGCACTCAGAGGTACCAATATCTGCCCATTATGATCAGCAAAAACCATGTTCATAAAGTGTAAAACATAAATCCATTCATAGAATTAAAATTAATAGTAATAAAAGTGAAAAAAAGCAATAAATCCATTCATTCAATAATCATTTATGAAGGTCCTGTAGGTATTATGTACCTTCAGAGACACTAATATGTATAAAGCTCTCTTTTTTCTATTAACACCATTACACTGTTGATGGAAAAGAAAGACAACTTTTGTTCATTCTGATATATGTGTATTATATATGTGTGTTATATATATACATATATATGTGTGTTATGATAATTTATAAAAAGTCCATAAAGAAGACCATAATGGGCACACAATGGTAATCAAAATTCTTCCAGTTGAAGGAATTAGTAGAGTCTTTCAAAATAATGCTTAATTCACTGAAAACTCAATAGGTGTCAGCAGGTGAAAGAAGGGAGTAGTGGATTTTATACTGCAGGAAAATTAATTACATATAGAACTATGGAATATTACACTTTTGAAAAATCATGAGCCACATGGTGTAGCTGGAGAATGTGGTATATGCTGTTGAGTAGGGCAAAGGACTCTGATAACTAGGGAAAGGCAAGGCTGAGGTGGGATTATGAAAATGTCTCTCTGTATGCTAAGGAGTCTGAATGTTTATAAAAGCTGATTGGGAAGTCAGTAAAGACTTTTAAGCAAAGATGGAAGCTGATCAGATTTGCATTTAAAAAACAGATATTGGGGGGAGGCAGCACCTGGGTGGCTAGGTTGGTTGAGCATCAGGCTCTTGATTTTGGCTCACATGATGATATCAGGGTAGTGGGATGGAGCCCCGTGTTGGGCCTGCTCTCAGCAAGGGGTCTGCTTGAGATCCTCCCTCTCCCTCTGCCTCTGCCCCTCCTTTCCCCTGCTGGCAGGCACGCCCACCCACATGTGCTCTCTCTCTCTCAAAAAAATAAATAAAATCTTTAATCCAGATATGGTCACAGGGTAGAAAATGAAATAGGGATGTACATAAGACTGGAAGCAAAGAGAGCAGTTAGGATGATGGTTTCCAGGTAGAAATAAGTAAAATTCTTAATAAAAGAAGCAACAACCAGTGTATAGGTAACAGGAATTATGGAAGATTAGACACAGCACCACAGGAGATTGTGAGTAATGAAATGAAGGCTACAGAAGAGAGCAGTTCCCGTTGAGTGATGGAGACAGAGGCCAATTTCTTCCACAACGGTGAGTGGTTGGAAGGTAAGGAGGTACATATTCGAGTATCTTCCTTTTAAAGGCAAAGATATTAGCTATTTATGTCTAGGATTCCTGCTCTGTTGAATCTATACAAGTATTCTTGAGCGTTTTAAGAAGACAAATTTTCTAGAGCTTAGGTATAAGTTACTTAATATTTTCTGACTGTTACTCAGATTTAATTTCAATTATAATGTCCTATACAGCAGTTCTTATTATTTTATTATTGTTAGATATTTATACATAGTATAATAGAATAAATTAAACAGCTCATAACTACTATCTTATTATTACAGAATAATAAAGTTTAAAAGACATAATAAACATTTTAAAAGTCAAAGTACCCTGAAGCTTGTCATACCCATTCAGTAAATGTATTTCCTCTCAAAAGGAACTAGTCATGCTTCCTCTAACAACTTGAATGGGATGCCGCATGACAAAATTCAGTAAGGACTACTTGGAGGCCAAGATAATATTATGGATTGTTTTGGATTAGATGAGAAATTTGTATATTTTCTAATGCTGCATTTTGGGACTATCTAAGGAATCTTGCATATCTGTTAGAAGATATATTACTCCAAAAGATGATCACATGGAACAGAGGAGATAAGAGACTCTGAAAGAGAGAGGAGAATAATATAGATTTCAAATAAAGGAAAAGATGGATTCTTAATTAATGTTAGACTAGCTCTACTACATCCTAAAGTCATACATTTCTTTTGTTTTCTTTCTTTTTTTTTATTTCTTGGCTACAAAATGAAATTGTCTTGCTGAGAACAAAATTAGGTAAAATAATAGTCCTCAAAACTTTTAGCTTTATGCATTTTTCGAAAATATTTTCTCAAAAAAAGCGAGCATGACATTGTAGGTGTCACATCATATGAGCTCCCCAGGTGCCTTGCAAAATTCATAATGCAACCATGGCTTCCATAATAAGAGGAACAATATATGGAGACCTGCTGTCCCTCCCATTAGCGGCACCAGGATCTGCCCCTGTGGTTAATTCTGCTTTGTCTTGAACTCCAAGTGGGAGTGATAGTCTGTGCATTTGATACATTGTTAGCACAGCAGGGAAAGCCCATTTGGAAATAATCATATGTTTCAGGTATCCAAAAGAAAAGGGATATTTTGCAAAGAGAAGCATTTTAACTTGAAAAACTTCAAACTAAAATTTGGGTGGAGAAGACATAATGAGGAAGGGAAAGACTAACATTTTTTGCCACAAATGAGCACTACGCTTAAATCATCTCAGCCCTGATGATATTAATCCTCACACGAACATTATTATTCCCATTTTACATATGAGGAAAACAAGACTAAAAGGGTAAGGATAATTGCCCCGAGATCTTGTACCATGCAATGGTGAATCTGAATTTTAGTTGCTTTTGCTGAGCTACCCACTATACCTGACTTTGTTCTCTATCAGGAGGAATCACTAGTGGCCTAAAAGAATTTATACAGCAAAATGGTAAATGTGAAATACAGATATTAAGAGAAATGAAAAGTTTAAGCAAAAAGTACTTTTTGTTAAAATATATATGTTTTTTAAAAAAATTGGGACACAGAAAGTACAAAATACTGAATCTTGTCTTTTAATTTAAATGTATGATTTCTGGTCAGCCAGTATATTTTAGGAAGGTGTCAGTTTAAATACTAATGTTTATATAAGCCTAAACAAATGTTACAATAAAGCTAAACTAAGGTTAAGGAGTAGATCGGTGATTTTTTTAAAAAATTTAATTGAAGTACAATTGACATATAGTATCAAGGATGTACTTTTATCTAACAACTGTTAAGTTGTTAAAATCCATTAAAGAATATAAATTGGAGTGGCATTAATTAGATAATGGAAACAGTATGATGGTTTAAAAACATGCATAAAATTTAGCCATAATTAAATATGAATCAAAATGAAGTAAGAAAATATTTTAAAATATGTTATTGAAATTCTGTTCAGTAAAAGAACAGTATTTACTGAGAAGATACTTTGATAGGTTCTCTGTGGTGAAAGCAGCAGTATCTTCTCACACCACTCCCTTCCTTTGCATTCCTAGAATGCGCCAGAGGGAGGAAAAATCAGAAAACATTTACCTGAGGAAGTTGAGATACTTCATATCTCTATGGCTCTTAAAAAGAAACACATAGAGATAAATGGAAAAAAAAAGCAAACAATATAAAAGATAGGGCAGGAATTCCACTAAGATGATTAGGTGATAGGTTTTAAAGGGAAAACATACGGAGAGAAAAATCTGTATGAAAGGGAAAAAGTCATATTGCATTTTCAAGTCTTCACTTGCAGCATTATGGTAAAACTCTTCTCAATTTCCCTTAATCTTTAATAAAATTCAGATAGAGACACGGTGAAGAAATGATTGTATTTCAAGGGTAAAGCAAAAGAATAGATAATGATGTATGTTGGAATAGACAGAAGGTTAGAAAAGAGAGCTGTTAGCTCTTAGGCGAAAAGTTAAGAATGCTACTTGAGAAGACAGGAAGCAAAACAAGACGTAACTGGGAGAAACAAATTTCTGTGGAAGACAATGGTTTATGAGACGGTGTGTGGTGTGTGAGTATTTAGAGGGCGGAACTGGTTGCTAGATTTCCTGATATATAGAAGGGATCAGTAAAGGTTTTTGTGTTTTGCTGTTGTCGTCGTTGTTTTACTAAAATAAATAAATATTCTGTGACATAGGAAGACTTAGAAAACATGCAGAATTTGATACCTTAATTAGAAATGATGTTTCTAATTCAGAATATCAATTTAAATTCAATTTTAAATATGTTATTTCCTGAGCCTTGGAAACACAAAGTTTGATTTTAACCTAATTTATGCAGAGAATAACAGGAAAATAGTTGAATCTTGAGTCTCACTCTTCCTAATTTCATATGACCTACTTTAACTCATAGATTAGACAAAGAGGTTTATTTTTTTTATTTTTTTATTATTTTTTTTTTACAAAGAGGTTTAAATAGATTTATGCAGAGAGTCCATCCTTACATTACAAAGATTCTTACTGGAGTGCCTTAGCAACTGTGCAGACAGACCCAGAAATGAGTCCCTGAGATTCTGAAATCTGTGCAAGGGGTTGGTCAGGGTTTCTCACACGCTAATTTTTTTTTCTTTGAACAAATAACCCAAATCAGATAATATTTTTAAACATTTCGTTGAAAATTGGTAAAGGATAATTATTTCAAGATGGAAAAACCTCAAAATTCTCCAACTTTCACAGAGTAAAATTTTCATTCTTTATATGTTTTGTTCTAGAATTATTCATATGTATCGAACATCCTAGGTTAAAATACATGACTCAATGATAGCATGAGTTAGTTATCCAGGATATTAGATGCTACTATACTTTTTAAAGTATGTATTCAATTCTAGATACTATGTTCTTTCTTTCGGTACTGCCAAAATTATCATAGATGTGGTCTCTTTTGAAACATAGGTCAATTTATTTTTAGCTTCTCTGTTCTGTAAAACAGTTGTAAGTCAGCTATGAGCATCCTTTTGATAAATACATATGATAATTTTAGAAATGGATTAATATTTTACTTCAGAAAATACACTTTAAATCAATAATAATATTTTAAATGTGGAAATATATAACTTAGCGGAGGCATCCGGATTTTAAATTATATACTAGTCACTAAAAATTCATTTTAAAATGATGATTATATCCACTTAGTAAATTACTATTCAGCTATGAAAATGATGATGCATTTATCTAGTGGCATGTACAGATGTAGCATGAATTCATTTATTGAAATTATAAATATATATGCATAGGTGTCCATAGCGATTTGTTTATAGTGTTTGTGCTTTTGTGTTGTGGCAAGTTAGGTTAGATTTACAATTTTCTTTGTCTTTTAAAATACTACTTAAATTATTCAGCAAGCATACATACTTTAAAAATATGAGAACACTAGTTTGGATAACAAAATGAGAATAATGTGATACTTCAGTGATTGATGCTCTGAATATTATAAGGACTGGGGAAGGAAATGACCATGAAATATACAAGTAATCTTTAGTCTAAGTGGATTCATCACATCACTGCATAAAATTTCATACTCGTGTTCTAATATAGGGAAAAAACTATGAAAAGAATATTTATCCATATAGTCAATATCTAGGAAATATAATATGTATGCATTTTAAGAACAAGTAGTAAACTGCCTAGTCAATATTGAACTTTTTCTGTAAGGGAGATAATACCTCTGTTTTATATTTTTGTAAACTATATAGACTGCTAGTGTTTATGGCTACATTTTGATAAATGTATCTACAGGGTTGATGTTAATGCTAGGACAAACCATTCAAATAAGGCATACACAGAAAGAATAGCAAATGTTGCAAATTACATTTTAGGAGAATATGAATTTCTTTCTTTTTTTTTGAGAATATGAATTTCTAATGTCTTACATATTTTACGATATTCTATCCTGTGATATGACTTTCTCGAAGAAAAAGTTTATTTACAAAGTAGAAAAAACTTCCTGGAGATTTTGGTAGAATAAATGATAACAATACTAGTAACAGTGAATATATCACACTACAGACTAGGCTCATTTCAGAGCACTTCATGTATGAAACATCAGGTAATTCTCACAATAGCTTTATGCAGTTGGTCCTATTATCATTGCCAATCTATAGATGAGGGCACTGGGGCACAGAGTTTAAATAAGCTGCCCAATGTCATACAGAAACTTGCCCAAGGTCATACAGTGTCTAGCCCAAGGTCATACATCTAGATTAGAATATAGGCAGTGTGGCTCCAATGCTGTGTTATAATGATGAAAGCAGGTGACCGTGAGTTAGAATAACAAAAATCACCACCATTCGTGACTGCCCAAACTACTGTGCTCTAGAGCTAAAAATGGGATCATAAGGACAATAATAAATATTTCTTTGTCTTAAACTCCTACCTGTTATTTTAATAGTCCTGACTCCCTGCAAATACCTACCATGGAGAATCTCATATGTGCTCCTACATGCTCTTTTTATCAGCTACCAGGTTCTGTCTCCAGAAATGTCTGCTGCCAGGGCTCCCCTACCCACTGAACTGTGTGGCCAGCTTTTTCCTGCTTTTCCTCCTGGGGCAGGCTTCCATGGGCCCTGGTGATCATACTAAGGCTAATAACTCTAGTCATGACCAAAGCCACTATGGAGGCCTCTGCTGATATGGACGAGAGCAGAACCACATGTACCAGGCACCCCATCAATGTATAAACACTTTTACATCTTATGTAATCTGCTCAGTGATCTTTCATATGCAGCCTTTAAAAAAATGCAGAGATGACATTCAAAGAAAATTAAGTACTAAATGAAAAGCACAGAACAAAATTTTTCTTGAAACCATCTTTGTTTTTCTACTTTACAATCTTTTAGAACATTAAATCTTTCTGTAGCAACTTGCTATCATTCTCCTTTATGCCCCATCTTTAAGAATCAATCACTACTAGGATTATAACTTTTATTACATCACTGAGTGCCACAAATGATTTTAACTTCCTCTTTTTAAATACCAAGACATAATAGACTGAAAATTCAGAAAAGTCTGAGAAATATATGAAAAATGTGAGGTGAAAACTTTTTTTAAAAGAAAATAAACTAGCAACCATAACAAGCAGTACAAGTTAAACTAAAGCTAGAGAATATGTTATGATTTGGGGACTAAATTGGGTAATGCTTTGTCTAGGGAGTTACATTATTCAGGACACAGAGATGACCACCCAATTCTGTGAATGACCCACTGCTCACTAAGCATTATGCTAGATTCTGGGCTTACGAACATAAGCAGAGCTCCTAGAATGGAGGAACATAACAGCAAGTGAGATAGACAGTAACATAAATAGATGTTGTCAACCTAATAACATAAGTGCTATGGTAAAGATTCTGCAGGATTCTCTGGAGCACTTACGGGTCAAGGGAGGCTTCTGAAGGTGACAACCGAACTGAGCTATAGAAAATCAGTAGTAATTATCCAAGAAAAGAAATGTCTGAACAACCTTCTAAAAAGAAGAGACACCATGTGCATTGTTAGAGAGGCTTGAAAAAAACTTTGGGGTCAGAGAACAGAAGTGTAGTATTGTTAGAGTTTAAAGTATGAGGTGCAGTGTGTAAGAGATAAGTTTGGAAAGAGAGGTAAAAAAAGCATGATCACAAAGTGTATGTCACACCAAGGAGTTTGCAGTTTTTTAGGTTATTTATTATCATTAAGAGATTGGGGATAAGGAGGCTTGTTAAAACACTTTATAAATTGCTCAAACAAGAGATGTTGAGAGTCTGTATCATAAAACCTACACATAAAAAAAAATTTCCAATTCTAATCAAAAGTCACATTGATTTTAATAACACAGATCTATGATATATTTATACTTAAATAACTTATAAAGAGTGCATTCATCAAATCTTACTTTGAGGACTGTGTTTTAAAAGTTCCATAGAATTAATGTCTATAATCACTGAATTTAATTATATAAACCTCGCTATAATTCAACTCACTTATTACTTTTCTCTCTAAGGTCCCGAATCTACATCCTAGCTGTCATGAGTTATTCCCGGTATCTGTTACACTGCACAAGCCAAAGTCCCCAGGTTTGAGAACACAGAGATTTCAGGCCTGGGTGGCTGCCCCTGCTTAGGAAGCTCCTTGTTTTCAGCAACAGGAATCAGTGAAGAACAGACTCTGACATACTGTCACTCATTGCCCATCCTTGGTTTCTTTCCTCGGGAGGCATTTTACTATTATTAGACAATATAATTTTAAAGAGCAGCAACGGTGTACTAAGCACTAAGCTAGGTGTTTCTGATAAATCCTTATGACAACCCTCAAGACAGGTATTATAAACCCTAATTTATAGATTAGGGGAAAAGGCCTAAAGAGCTCAAGTAGCTTTTTTAAATTTCCGATGTAATAAGTGACAATATTTAAATTCAAACCTGTCTCAGCTTTGAAGCCATGACCAAAAATTTAGGTTTCTGAAGTAAGCAATCCAACTTAACACCAAAAAACAATCAAATGCTTACAATGTCCTAGGCACAGAACTAGGTATTGGGAATGCAAACTTGAAATCCAAATTATTCCTCAATGAACTAACAGGATAGGAGAAGATCCAGGGAGGTGGCTATAATGCCATGCTGTAAGTATCATCAGAACACAAATGAGAAGCAAATAATTCATTTACCTCAAGTAGGCAAAGAAAATCAGGGACACACTGAAAAGGAAATGGCCTCAAATGGAACTCTAAAGAATTAAAAGACTCCAGCCCAGGTGAAGAACATTTTTTTGAAAGAAGAGCAAGGATGAAAACATGAGTTGAAGGTTCATGGATTATTTTGGGAACAAGTTGTCGGTATTGCCTAAGAGTTTGTGAAGAAGTATTCAGAAAATCAAATTGGGAAGAGATCCTGGCCTGAAGTTAGGAAAGCTTGTGCATCATGATAACACATGAGATCTTTGTTCTATAGAATATGGGGAGCCATCAGAAGTTTTAAACTGGAGAAAAATTGATTAGACTCATGTGGGTAGGTATTATAACTCCCTCAACACTTCTTCCTACAAGGCCATTTTTAATGAAAATGTACCCTTAAGATAATTCAATATATATGTGAAAATCATTTATGGGAGGTTGTTTCAGATTTAATTCATTTCTATTGTCGATGGACAGAAAATGTATCATAATAATTTGGCTCAGAGGGAGAGGAAGTAACAGAGAGGAGTAAACTGCTTCCTCAACTTTAAGTTCAAGTATATCCAACTATTTTTGCAAGCAGAATAAATGAATAGCTCATATGTTAATGTTTTATTTTATTTTTATACCAATGCATCATTTTTTTAATCACATATATGTCTTCCTCAATAGAACATGATTATACAGTTTTATATTTTTAAATTTGAAGGGAAAATACTAAAAGGAATTTTTTGACAAAGATTGAATAAGTGATATTAATATTATCTGACTCAATCTCTTTATTTTAAAGAGGAATACATTAAATCTCAAAATTTAAAAGGATTTTTCTAAGAGCATATGTCTACAAAGAGGTCCCAGTTATGTATTCATTAAACAAATATTTACTAAATGCCTACCTTATAAGATGTTCTCCATCTCAATAGCATCCCTGAAAATTGCCCAACAATTACATGTAATAATTTCTCTTTTTAATGTGAGGCAGAGAAAACCAATAAGCTTTGCTTCTTGTCAATCTGCAAGAAATGTAAACAACAACATTGCTTTTTTTCAAAGCAATATACTATACAACATATGACTTATAAAGAAGTTATAAAGAGAAAAACTATTTATAAAGAAGAAAGAAGATTTGAAATATTTGAAAACTTCCTGATAAAAGTATCTTTTTTAAAAAAATTCTGCTAGCTTATTTGCTAGGTTTCCATTTTAGAAAAATAGGACACTTACCCCAGAATGTCCTGAGTGAGTTAATAATGAGAGCTATGATTGTGTAACCAAAAACTCACTATTTCTGACCTATGTAATGGAAGCGTGAGAACTTCTCCCCATTTTGACTGAGTGCAGAGATTGAATTGCTATGCATAGGTAACCTTTCCTGTTTACCAGGTCTTGATTACCAAGCAGCAATGAGAGCTTCAGGCCCCAGACCATTAGATGTCTGAAAGCAGTGCTGGTGTTAATAAATATTGCTTACTATTACATTTGTTGTTAAGAGAACAATGAAGTCTTTTTGTCTGTTCCTTGGTATTTTGAATTTGTCTCTTGTTGCAAGGATGAACAATGGAGAAAAAGTTATACATGGTCCTTGTCTTAATGAAGCTTACAATCTTGTGAGCTCAGGTGAACAATAAAGAAGAAAATAAGCACATAATTACAAGGATATGAAATAATTACAAATTAAGTTATGTTTTCTGAAGGGAAAAAAGTTTGCAAAGGAGAAAATTGATAAGCAAGACGGAAAAGAGGAAACAGGAAAGATTAGAGCAGAATTTAGTGAACACAAAAAACAGGCAAAATCAAAACAAAAATGTTGGTTCTTTGAAAAAAAATCAACAAATTTGGTAAACTTTGAGCTTGACTTACCAAGAGAGTGGAGAAGAGAATCAAATTACTAAAATCAGGAATGAAAGAGAGACATCAGTACTGGTCTTACAGAAATAGTTAGGTTTATAAAGTAATACTATAAACAACAATATGCCGACATATTAGGTAACTTAGCCGAAATGGACATATCCTGTCAAGTCTCAGACTGCTACAACTCACTCAAGACAACAAATAGAAAATTTAGGTTTATGTAAAACACATAAAGAGATCTATTAAAACTTTAAAAACTATCAACAAAGGAAAGCCCAGACTCAGATGTTTCCACTGGTGAATTCTACCAAACACTGAAAGAATTAACACCAACTATTCATACATTCTTCCAGAACATAAGTGAAAACTTCCCAACTTACTCCATGAGGCCAAAATTACTCTGATCTCTTACCAGGCAAAGATACTCAAGAAAGGTAGACTAAAATTACTTAGGAATAAAGTAAATTCCCCAACAAACTCTAAGCAAACAGAATCAAGTAACATTGAAAAATGTATTAGACACTATGACCAAGTGGGATATATCTCAGAAATGCAAGATTGGTTTAATATCCTAAATGAATATTGTACAACATATTAATAGAATAAATAACAAAAACACAAGATCATTTCAATAAACACAGAGAGCATTTGAAAAAATGCAATACTTTTTCAGCATAAGTACAAGACAAAAGCTTAGACAGAAGGAAACTTCCTCAACTTGACAAAATACATTTACACAAATTTCACTGCCAACATTTTGCAGATTGGTGAAATGCTGAATGCTTTCTCAAGATATCAAAGAAGGATTACTGATTTGCCTCTTCCATTCAATATTGTACTGGAAGTTTTAGGCAAGGCAATTAGACAGTAACAAAAAATAAAATGCATGCAGATTGGAAAAGAATAAGTAAAACCATCTTTATTTAGATAACATGATCTCGTATAAAGAATATCTAAAGGAATCCACTAAAAAAAAAAGAAAAGCTATTAGAACTAATGCATGAGTTAGCAAGTTTGTAATATATAAGATCTAAATAAAAAAATCAGCTGTCTTTCTAAACACTATTTAGAAGTGCTTCAAAAATGAATTAAAAAAGCAATTACATCCATGATAGCTTTAAAAATAATAGAATACTTAGAAATAAATATAGCAAAAGTGGAAGACACTTACATGAATAATTATAAAAATTACTGAAATAAAGAAGATATTACTAGTTGAAAATAAATCACCTGTTTATGGATTGAAATACATGATTTGTTAAAATGGGAAAGTCCCCAAATTGATCTACAGATCCAGCATAATCTTTTTCATAATTTTACTTATTTATTTCACAGAAATTAATGAGCTAATCCTAAAATTCATATGGAAAGGCAAGCAACCATAAAGAGCCAAAATAATCTTGGAAAAGAAGAGTAAAATTAGAGGAACGACAAGTCCCTATTTCAAAACATCCTACAAAGCTACAAAATGGAGATGTGGTACTACCATGAGAATAGACATACATATTTATGTAATGTGGATAGTTGCAAAATAAAACCTTATGTTTATGATTATTTTCTACAAGGATGTAAGGACAATTCAGGGGAGAAAAACCTCCTTTCCAGATGTGGAACAAGCAGATATTCACATACAAATGAGTGAAGTAGTACTCTTTTCTTACATCATACACAATAATGACTCAAAATGGATCACGAACAATAATGTAAGCTAAAATTATAAAGTTTTAGAAGAAAACATAGGAATAAATCTCTGTGACCTTGATTAGGCACAGTCTTCTTAGATAGAACACCAAAACCTCAAGTAATAATAATTAAAAAAAAAAAATAGGCTGGATATCATCAACACTCTAAAAAAATACTTTTGTTACACAAATGACACCATAAATAAAAATCTGGGGAGGGGACCCATAGAAAGAAAGAAAATACTTACAAATAATGTATTCTATAAGAAACTTACATCTGGACTATTTGAAGAATTCCTACAACTCAATAATTTAAAAAATAATCCAATTAAAAATGGGTACAAAGTCTAGTCATTTCTCTAAAGAAGATATACAAATGACCAAAGTGACTGATGACTTGGGGTATCTTTTCATATGGTTATTGGTCACTGATGGCTATAATTCAAAAAAACAACTAACCAATCAAGCAAACAAACAAATGACACGTTGTAAAGGATGTAAAGAAATTGGAGACCATATATTGCTGATGTAAATATGAACTGGTGCAATAACATTGGAAAACAATTTGGCTGTTCTTTAAATTATTAAACATAATTATCACATGACATAAGTTTCACCCAAGAGAAATGAAAACATGTATCCATATAAAAACAAAGATGTTCAGAGCAGCATTATTCATAACAGCCCAAGTGACAACCCAAACATCAGTTAACTGATGAATAGAGAAAGAAAATGTGGTATATCCAAAGAATGGAATACTATTTAGCAATAAAAATGGATGAAGTGCTGAGTCATGCAACACAGGTAAATCCTGAAAACATCATGGTAAGCAAAATAAGCCAGTCAACAAAACAAAACAAAACCAAAAAACAAAACAAAAACAAAAAACCCACAATATTTTGTATGAATCTATTTATATAAAAAGTCTAGAATAGCAAACTCCTAGGGAAAGAAGTAGAAAGAAGTGAGTTGACGTTGTTTAGGGCTTGGTAAGTGCTAGGTGGAAATGAATGTTAATATTTTTTTGGAGATGAAACAAAAGCTTTACAAGTGATCATTGTACAACTCTATGAATATACTAAAAACCATGCCATGTAAACTATAAATTCATGAATTGTATTATATATAATGTACACCCAATGAAGCTACTGAAAAATGATAAAGCTTAAAATATCACTTTGATTCTGCTGATGGAAATTGTATTGTATAAAATGAACATTAAAGTACACTCCAATATCATCTTGGATTATATATGATGGATTATAATCCATATATAATCCAAGATGATCTATGAATCCAATTTCATTCAGAGGTAGTTTATAAATTTGTGTAAATAGAATAAGTTTATGTAAATAGAATTTCTCAATAAGAAAAAAGTGCTGGGGAATTAAGATCAGAACCCATATTTCTGTGAATAAGATTATCACATTACTGGGGGCAATGCTCCCACTAGAAATGCATAAAAGTCTGGATAAGATATCAAAACCTCCTCTCGAAAGCATTGCAGAGGTATGAAGAAGGTACAAAATCTCCAGAAAAATAAGATGTAGAACCAAGAGAGAAAATAATGCACAAAAGCTACTTTTGCCCTGAGTGCATCTTCAATATCTCAGAAACGTGGTCTTAGTTCCTGACCCTTAACAGGGTGTACAGTAGAAAGGACAGCTCTGGGCCTGCTCAACTGAAAGTCTCACCCACAAAAACTGAATTAAAAAAAGTTTTATCATCAGAGTAAACTAGAGGTAATTTCAGCCTTGCCATCAATTCAAGGGTAATTATAAGAAAATGAAACAAAAATTCCAAGGGAAGTTTTAAAGACAAACCTGCTTTCAGAGATGGTAGATTAGAAGTACCCCTAGGCTCCTCACAAAAGCAAACAAAACTTTTTTAAAAGATCTTATTTATTTATTTGAGAGAGAGAGAAAGAGAGAAAGAGGGAGCACGAGAGTGGGGACCGTCAGAGGGAGAAGCAGATTGCCCACTGAGGAGGGAGCCCTACGCGGGACTGGATCCTGGGACTCAGGATCATGACTTGAGCCAAAGGCAGTCTCTTAACTGACTGAGCCACCCAGGCACCCAAACATAAATTTTCTTTGGAGATAGCTAACTTCCCCTCGGGACTCAAATACATTCTACAGATTATTTTCAAATGAAATGGAGAAGCTCATATAAAAAAACAATTAAGAAAATAGGGAAGACTAGACTAAACCTTCTTTTGTTGGATATTAGACTAGAATATATTTACATCAACTCAGAATGAGACACAGATAGAGAAATAAAGGGGCTGGAGACAAACAGAAACACAGACCGAAGGAGAGAGAAAGAGAACATCCAGTTCTGTTCACTGAGAGGGCTTTAGGCAAAGACATTCCAGTAGGAAACAACACACCTAGCTCCCATATTTGTTCCTACATCAAGCACTGGGGCATCTTGGATTAATGGCAGATACCAGGGCTAGGAGCAAAAAAAAAAAAAAAAAAAGATGAACTTAAAATATCATGTTGTGTCAGCCCGTAAGGAAATATCTGAAGCAAAATGAGACTGGTCAGAAATAAATAAAAGCCAGCTTTACGAGTCATTCTCTAACCAAATACTGGGCGTGTTTAGTATCAAACAAACAATGGCATTTAACAATATAAAGCACTGGATAAAATAGAAATCGATAAATATGTATTAGTATAAGTAGGTCAATGAATAAAAGGTAGAGAAGAAAAAAAGCCTTTTTTTATAATATGATGTAAACTGCTAAATGAAGAAACATTTTTGGAATCAAGAAAATCACCATTTCACAAACATCATAGTAATAATTGATTTAGCTCAGAATCATTAATAGATACTAAAATAGAAAGTTTAGTGGAAAATAGGTGAAAGTTTAATGGAAAATAGGATATTATGTGGTTTCAAACTATTTCCCCACAAAATACTTATTACTTGCAAAGTTTACAGTAGAGAAGCCTGGCAGACATCGCTTTTATGGTACGATCAAAGATAACATAAGAAGTGATAGAACAAACTGGCACCATGTACCTCCTGATACGATGCATTGAAGAAGATGCATTTTATCACTTCCATGACACTCTTGTGAGTCAAAAATCTATCTGAATAAGGCATTTCTGCTTAAAAGAAAGCGATTTAAAATTAACCGATGATAAATAGAAAAAACATTAACTAAAAACAAGACATTTATACCTAGAACAGCATGTTAAATATTGTAGGCCAATAGCCATAAGTGGCTATATAAATTTTAGCTCACATTAATTAAAATATATTGAGGTGAACATTTCAGGTGCTCAAAAGCCGTGTGTGGCTAGCAGTGACAGTATTGGAGAGTTCAGATATGTAATATTTTAAGCACTACAAAAATTTTTGTTGGACAGAATTGATTTACAGTTCGAGACAACAGGAAGAACCCCCAAACAAGAAAATATTAGGGAACCTCATAGGGAAAAAAATCAATGGATAAAACATAATCTGCAAAAAAAAAGGGAGGATGCCTCAAAGACTAACATATAGTCCAGCAAGTGCAAAGTAATACAAGAACATGGAATGAGAAATTTTTTTAAAAAATGGATTATTCCAGTGCTGGGGAAAATGTGGGAGAACAAAACTCTTGGACACTGCTAGTGTGATTATATACTTGACCACTCACAATAGAAAGGAACATTCCAAGAGTACTTAGCAAAATTATGTATGTATATGCTTACAACTCAGAAATTTTACTGTTGTGACAATATTTCAGATAAATTCCTGCAAAAGTCCCCTACAACTTTCAGTATAATTTTTGGATTGTTTGTGGTAGCATGAATTAGAGGCACTCTAAATGTCTGCATTTCTGGGGGAATAGATAAGTAATAAATGGATGGACGTTATTGATAATTGCACCAGGAAGAAATATCATCTAGATACACAGAAACATTTAAAAAATATAAAACAATGAAATTTTGGACAATATATTTATAGACACTTAAAACCTTAAAAACAGGTATCAAAACTACATAGTGTCTAACACTCGAGAATATTTAAAAACACTTCTTAAAAGAGCTAGAATAGATGTCTTTTTGGAGTGAGAATCAAGGATTAAAAAAATAGAACAAAACCAGAGAAAAATCTTCATAAATGAGTGATAGTGTGCTATGAACTGGGAATATGATTTACTTACCTATTGACACCTAAACCTCAAAATAAAAAAGGAAAATAACTAGGTCCAATATTTAGGCCAGAGCGGTTTTAAAGAGTAAACAACTTACGTTTTTGTCTACATTAACTGATTTTATTGTAATTTGTGATTATATTAAAAACAAACACAGAAGAAATATTGGTTTTCCTGAGAGAAATGTGCATTAAAAATAAGCATTTAAGGAACATGGTAAAACATCTTCTGGAAAAAAACCTGACATTTCTCTCAATTAAGTTCTAATTATAGTTTTCCTGATGATCTTTTGTACCTAATAGACTTAAAATAGGGTTGAATCCTAAAGGAGCCATATGCCTGCATTTTTTAAGCACATAGCAAAGTCCTGCTGTGTCAATAATTGCCCAAACAGGCGATCTTTGGATATCTAGGACCACCCACTGGCCAGAGTACCAAGTTGTGATAGACTCTCAATAATTTCTTACAGACTGGGGGAATGGATGTACGATTAGGATGTGGATAACAGAGAGGGACATTGCATAATTAATTGGCAAAGCCCAGAACACTGATGAATTTTTAGGTCACTGAAATTAGGGAGGCTGCATAAAAGCCCTAAGAGAATAATGAATTCTTGATTGACTTTGCATCCTTGAAACTGCTTATTTTTCTATATATGGTTAAGTTCGAAAAACTGAAGTTTCTTTCCAGCCAATTTTAGCTGTCAGTATTAAAAGTTTAGAAAGAACTATTGAAGTCTACAGCCAAAAATTTAAAGTTTCACTTATGTTCATGACATTATCCAGGAATCTAAAACTGATGAAATATTTTCAATGGGAAGTAAAACTGTTACCAAAATTGTATTCTTGCCAGTCCTCTCAATGTCTTGCTGCTGTAGTGGTTGTTTTGTTGTTTCGTGTTTAGTGAAGCCAACTTCACATATAGGACATTTCTTTTCTTCAGATGTAAGCTCTATTAAACCATCTGAGAACTGTTTAAGTCGGGGAGTTTCAAAAAATGAATGTGCATTTGAATTATTTGTCAAAGTGCACATTGTGATTTAGTAAGGTCTGGGCTGGAGACTGAGATTCTGAATTTTTAAGAAGTTCTCAAGCAAACACTAATGCTACTGGCGTGTAATTTGAGAGAAAAATTTGAATCACTCCAACATTTAATGCTTCAAATATTTTAATTTTTTTTTTCAAAAGGGTTTGAAAATAATATAAAAACATCAATTTCTTCTTTGGTTGAAACCTCTGATAGTATAACCAATAATCAGCTCCATTCAGAGAAAGAGCAATTACATAATCAGGTGATATTTACTCCACAATTTTAAAAGTATAGCCCAGTAAAAAATAAAATGAAAAAGTTCATTTAATATTAATTCTCAGAATCCAAAAGAAGGGGTTATTACCACTAACACCAACCATTTACACAGAACACGTTTACTTGTCAGTACTGTGCACACACAAGTAGGGAGATGTACAGATAGGTGGTGCTGTAGCTTAAAAAGAAAATCTAGGTTTTTCTCCCCTCAACTTTTAAAACCAAATATCCCCTATCATTCCTCTTCATAGTAGCTTTCAAAAATGTATGAAATATAGCAGTCTTTTTCTGTCAGTATATTCTGGAGATTATTAAACATATTCTGTCACAGAGCTTTATTCTAGCAGAGTAACTATATTTTTGATTCTTTACGCTCTAACTTACTCTTAAAAATTGAGGCTACAGTTAAAGAGAATTTATATTTTACTGTGCCATGGAAGTTTCTCAGGAGTATCTGGTGAAAATTATAGAGATTTGTCCACCCAAACTGGTTTCTATCATCTAGTAAAATGCTTTATTCTGATGGAAATCTTTGCAGTTCTTCAGAGAACCAAATTTAGTTCTTTAAGAAAGGATGGAAGGTGACTCACCATGAAATTTTGATATTCAAGTTTTGGTGACTAGATACTTCAAAGTGTTCTCAGTTATATATTAACAGTTTTCTTTTTCTTTTCTCTTTCTGTTTTTATTTTTCCTTCTTTTTTAAAGATTTTTTAAAAAATTATTTATTTATATGAGAGAGAGACAGAGAGCAGAAGGGAGAGGGGGAAAGAATCTGAAGCAGACTCCACACTGATCACAGAGGCCGATGTGGGACTCTATCCCAGGACCTGGAAATCACGACCTGAGCTGAAATCAAGAGTCAGGGGCTAAACAGACTGAACCACCCAGACGCCTCAACAGTTTTTTTTTTAAATTCCGTTCAGCACATATGAGCTGCCAGATGGATGAGTTATTCGACTATACTGACACACAAGTCCCATCTTAGCTTTCCATATCTTGCTGCACACGAATTCCTTACTTTAATGACCTCAAAAGGAAAGAAATCTGTCTCAAATGACAAATTAGTCAGATAACCATCAATGTCATTACTTCTATTTTTAATCACAGTAACAATTAAAACTTGGAACCAAAACTATGTCAAAAAAAAAAAAATCTAAAAAAAAAAATATCTTCAGGCTTTGTCCCTGAAGGAAAGTCTCTCTGTTAGTAAACCTGGAAATTCTGAATTAAGCAAAGAGATCCCATTATTTCTCCAGGTAAACAATTAGTTTAGAATATTTTAAAACTTGTTTCAAGATAGACTTCTCAAAGTAAATAAATCAGATTTTAAAACTTATCTATTAAATAGCCACAAATCATTGTCACTTTTTTTCAGTAAGTGGAATCTGAAAATAAATATATATTTGTTCCACAGTATGTATAATTATACTTTACATAATTAATATTTACAAAATACATTATTTTATCAAGTGGATTAAAAAAGAAGTTTCTTCACTTAGTTTGTAAGGTTAAAAATGAGAAAAATTTTAATCAATCTGTTCTCCAGAGATTAAAAGACAACCTATGGATTACTTAATTAAATGAGTAATTTCAGTAAAATAATGAATGTTTTCTACATGTTGCTTGTCTATATAAGATATTGTTATTCTAGATTTGTTTTTAACTTGGAAGTGAATGGTAGCTAAATGAAATTCTTTTGGAAACAAACCAAAAATAAGTTAACAATGTTTGAAAGGAGAGTATGCATTTTGTAAGGCACTGTCCCAAATGACTCATGAGATGACTTCTGATAGGCAGAATATGTTCCTTGAAGAATCCAACATGACAGTTCTTATTCCTTCTTTATAATGACAATGACCATGTCAGTAGGAAATTCAAAAGATGATTTAATATCTATCTACTAATATGAGATTTTTATGATACTTAAATCCTTAAAAATGTTTCATTTTAAAATATTTTTCATATTATTTAAAATACTATGTAAAGGATTTTAATTTTATGGTAGATACTTAAATTATATCACAAGTCATGGACACACATACATACAATCTAAAGCTAAATAAAATAATATGTTGTATGTAGAAGTTATATAGGTTCAATACATATTTTATATAGTTCTATAGCATATATAATATGTATAATTTTATGTATAATTTATTTAGAATTAACATGTTCAAGTTTCACCCTCCTCATTATTTTTACATTCAATTATCTGTGAAAAAATTACTATCATTAAATTTTGTTTTAAAGGCAGTATACGAAGTATATTGTGATGGTTGAATACATAGGATGTACACGATAAAATTTAAGAAAAACAATTTGGGTTAATATTTGCTTGATTCTCCTTTAAGAAACATAGTTTTAATGACTTAGGACTGTATTTCCTACTTTGCAGTTTCATTACTTGATTCAATAATAAATATTTTCATCATTATCATAATAATAAATGCTATTTATTAATAATCAACTTTTAGACTCAAATTGTAAGCAACAGATTTGTTTTAATGCTGTCGCCAAGTAGAAACATGGATTGGTGTGAAAGCATACAAGAATAAATAATCACAGCAGGCTTTGATAATATAATTTTTCAGGTTTTTCTGAACTTCTTCAGTTCACAGGAAAAGCTCCAAATAAGTAATCAACTGGAGTTCTAAGTGCCTATTAATAAAGTTTCAAGGAGCTATTACAAATAAAACTAAAACTCCCACCCTAGATGAAGTCAATTAATGAAAAACAATGCCACAATTATCCCCCCCCTTTTTTTTGTTTGTGGTTTTAAAAATTAGATGGGAGGGAAGTTATGGAAATACAACAATTCAACCTTTTTTTAATGATTCCACAAATATAAGGAAAATAGTATTTTGGTCCACTAATTTCCATATAATTTAAGGAGAAAATGCATTCTCTCACAAAGAAAGAAACTACAGGCTCACACAAATCAAAATAGTGGAATCTTAACGTCCAGCTTCAAAAGTCCTGTCTCATAAAACAACAGGACACATTAAATATGCTTATATAGTTCTGTAATATTTAGCTATGTCTATCTTTATCTAAATGATAAAGTTTTCAAAGAAGAAACTGTAATATGGTAAAATAAGTGTATGAGTTGAAAGTACCGAATTGGCAACACTCAATTATTAAGGACAAATAAGGCATGGATCCACACAGACTCATGTGGCCATATATGTAATATGTATCTCATCCATTAATTCATTCTAAAAATACAAATCTGACTTTATTGGCTCCCCATTTTGACCCTTTACTCTTCCTACCAGAACCATGGCCTTTGAATATAACATTCCCTGAATCTGAAATGCCACTGAACCTCCTCTTTGCCTGACTTGGCCGGTCAAGAGTCCCTTGCTCAAAGAAGCCTTTTTATGACACCTTTGACCATTTTGAGATATAAAAATAGGTCACTTTTATCTCTTAGAGCCCTGGCATCAACTCTGTTTGACAAATACATTAATTTTTGTATTTGAGTAGTCTGTCTTCTTCAGTGGACTACAAGGTATAAGAAAGTAGAAAGCATGACATTTTTGTTGCTATTATTCGCCAATGGATCCCCTGTGCCTAACAAGAAGAGAATGAAAAACAATCACAGTTGCATTCTGATCTGTAAAATGCTCTCTGTTGCCATAAAAAGCTTATCAAACTGCCTATTCTGGTATTTTTACCAAGAATATTTATATATCACCATGTTTCCCTCACATACAAAGACTGAATAAACTTTATCAAGGTACACTTTTAAATTCAGCTGACTGCCTCATTCACATTTTAGTAACCATCCAAAAATAAGCCTTTTAAGTGTTTAAAGAGTCAAAATTGTAACATGAATGTGATGTGCAACATCTATAGTCACAGATGCATTCAAAACACAAACATGTTGTGAATTTATCCTCATTTGACAAAATTTTGTATTTAGAATTCATTTGTACTGTGGCATTAAATACAACCAGATGTGTTTCATCTCTGCCTGTCTTTTGAGTTACAGGCTGCTACATGTTTGAAAAGAAGACAGCCACAATGTGGGGGGAATATTGTTTTCACACTGGGAGAACATTGCAGGCATGTCTGTCAGTTTTCATCAAGAGTTCATTAAAAATGAAATCTAGAAATGAGGGGGAAAAAGAAACTTATCACATTTAAAATAAGGCTATTTTATATTTTACTTGCAAAATGTACCTGTAAAAAGACAAAATCTGCTGTTTTTTTAATATTTTAATGTATTTGAAAGGTAGTTTATGTGAATTTTTCTTATCAGCAGGATGCAATGAAAATCATTAATTTCAGAAATATAATCATCTACCTAATTAATACACTTTTTGCATTGTTTTTAAATTTTCTTTTCTGTTTTTATTGTGGAAAATAGTTTATAGTTTTTAAAATACAGGGAAGGGCACCTGGGTGGCTCAGTTGGTTAAGCAACTGCCTTTAGCTCAGGTCATGATCCCGGAATCCTGGGATTGAGTCCCTCATCTGGCTACCAGCTCCATGGGGAGCCTACTTCTCCCTCTGACCTTCTCCCCTCTCATGCTCTCTCTCTCATTCTCTCTCTCTCTCTAATAAATAAAATCTTTAAAAATAAATAAATAGGGGCATCTGGGTGGCTCAGTGGGTTAAGCCTCTGCCGTCAGCTCAGGTCATGATTTCAGGATCCTGGGATCGAGCCCCACATCGGGCTTTCTGCTCAGAGGAGCGCCTGCTTCCCCCTCTCCCTCTGCCTGCCTCTCTGCCTACTTGTGATCTCTTTCTCTCTGTCAAATAAATAAATAAAATCTTTAAAAAAAATTAAAATAAATAAATAAATAAAATAAAATACAGGGAAAATTTTACTACATGGGTAGTTGTTAATGAAGCATTAATTATAACAGTATCACAAATAAATTTATTGAGGATATAATATTCTAATAGGTAGTTCATAATTAATATGTTTATGAATTAGTATTTAGATTTTGCCAATTTTTTCATTAATAATATAATGAATAGATATATGCATATATCTTCCCTAATGTACAGGATTCAGTAACAAAATGGAACTCTCTTTAAAAAAAAGACAACTATGTATTTTTTTCTAGGCATGCTTTAATAGCACTTATTTGCACAATGAAAAAACAAAGGGTTATTTGTTAATGCCATACTCTTTAGCATGATTTTAATATCAAGAATTTTAGTGTTGAATTACATGTCTCAAGTTAGGTCCATGTTAATATTCTTATTTTATTAATACCTTGCTTAACCTTCTATATAAATCTTAGAAATCAATAAATATAACAACATGCTATAGGAAATGCTTCCAAGTCCACTTTAAACATGCCTTATAAGAGACATGCTTATGAGGGCCTCCTTCCCTTCAAGTATGCCACTACTGGTCAATTTGGAAATATACACATTCAGAAGATCAAAAAACTAGTGCACCAGAGGGAAAACAACATATTTCCTTCCTCTCTCCCACTCCACAGCTCTTTATCTAATAATAAAAGCAAAAATACTTTTGTCTACAACAAATATCCCATTTAATGTGTGATATACTTATTTTGACAAAATGATTTAATGAACATCAGTAATAAATCTCATTACAGAGAAATGCTATTTCTGACTACTTACAAATAGTTCTGGGATAGATCAACAATTCTGGGGGAGGGCCTGTTACCACCGACATCAGTCTTACATGATCAGAAACTCCTAGTCTTTGAGAATCATGATTTTCTGATCAGAGGACTTTTATGATTATTTCTATTATTTTGTTCTTTGGGACATCTGGGTGGCTCGGTCAGTTGAGTGTCTGACTCCTGGTTTTGGCTCAGGTCATGATCTTGGGGTCATGAGCCCCACATTAGCTGCACGCTCAGTGGGGAGTCTGCTTGAGATTCTCTCTGTCCCTCTTCCCCTCCACACCCCGTGCCCTCTCCCTCTCTCTCAAAAATAAACAAATCTTTAAAAAAAATTAAAAAATAAAAATCAGGTACTCTTCTGATATGTACTATAGAACACACACACACACACACACACACACACACACACACACACACACGCACACATCCCATACCACAATCACATCACGATTTCTTTGGATCAAGCTGAATTATCTCAAACAATCTTTATGAATTGAGCTATTACTCTGGTTTTTGGATAATCTGAAATACGGTGCTTTTCGGAGCAGCAATAAATTTATGATTAAATGCACAAATATACCTAGTTGCTAGCTAAATATTTAGACTTGTGTATTCTACAGGATTATTAAATATAAATTCAACTAACTAGAATTTATAGACCTTCCTTCACCCAAAGTTCTATCCCATCTTCTAAAATAGGTTTTTAAATAGAAATCCATAAAATCTGCCATAGAGTTTGAGTATAAATAAAGAGGTAATCCTAGCTATTTCCCTTTTACTCTTCTCTTAAATCTGATTTTATATATTCAACCTACTTAGTATCTCTCTTTAAGTGTCTTACTCTCCCTCCCTAATGCCATGGCCACTTTTCCACTTGTCTCTAGGATTAATTATTTTTTTCTAACCTCTCCTTTCCCTTCCAAATACAGTATTTACTGTATTAACAATGTCTTTTCTTAACTGTAAATCTTAATTATTTATTGTTTTGCTATATATATATATATATTTTTTTAAGATTTTATTTATTTATTTGACAGAGAGAAAGAGATCACAAGTAGGCAGAGAGGCAGGCAGATAGAGAGGGGGAAGTAGGCTCCCCACTGAGCAGAGAGCCCGATGCGGGGCTCGATCCCAGGACCCTGAGATCATGACCTGAGCCGAAGGCAGAGGCTTTAACCCACTGAGCCACGCAGGTGCCCCGGTTTTGCTATAATTTTTTAATTATCCAAAATATTTAAGATAAATTTCAAGATCATTAGTTTATTATAAAGATCACCCTTATAACCTCACCCATTCTGGTTTCAGCCTCCCCTTACTAACAAGGTAAAATCCAATGACAAGAAAGTATTTGTAGCTATGCAAGTTGATTCAAGCACCCATGCTGTTCCTCATGTGAGTAGAAGACTGAGGGAATGGTTTTAAAAACAAAACCAAAACAAAAACCTAAAACCAAAAAACACGACTGATGGGAAGACAGCATTTTCAACATTTGAGTAGTAAAGGATAACAGGATGGAGATCTAAGGAGGGCTTGATTGATAACTGAGAGAGATTCGTGCACATTTAAATCTGGCATAAATAAATCAATATATAGATCAAATTCTAAAGAAGTCATGAAGAATTTAAACAAGAGTGTGTTTGCCAATATGCAACTGTGTTAAGTGACTGTTTGTTGCACTGGAAATTGAATAATTAGAAAGTAAATAGCCAGGAAAGGAGAATATGCTTTCACAGTCTTGCGAGTACAGAACTCACTGCTCTTAAGTCTTGAAATTTTCTGATGGAGGAACTGCCAGCCAACAGCCGCAGTCCCTCTAACGGAAGAACCCATATTCCAAATTTAAGAGTAGGGCAGGGCTGATCGCTGGATTCCCTCTGTAAAAGGCAATTTGGTGTTAAAAGAGATATCAAACAGTCTCTTGGGAGAATTAGGTATCATTGCCGCTTAGTGACTTCCTGAACTCATCTGGGAACAATTTGCCCTGTTCTTTGTTTAAGCTAATAAAGTTGTGGCCTAAAGTCGTATTCCATTAAGGAATCTCCAGAGTCTTTTATTGCCTAAGGGGACTGAGCATCAGCAGTGAGGAAAATGGGTTGGTGAAAGATGTTATGTTCCTGGCTCTGTGTTCACAGTACATTTGTCAAATGACAGCTTATGTGCTGTACTTGTATATTTTAAAATGACATTTTAGAGATTTAAGGCGTTTGGTGTTTATATGTATCAAAACAAGAAAAATTGACAAGGGGCCATAAACTTGCATGCCATAGTGACACAACAACAAAGTCTTTGCCTTTCTTTTATATAACACTCAGATCTCATTTCCTCATCTTGGTAAAGTCAGTGTGACAGGACTTCATTCATTGTAAGATGATGGCTCTCTATATTATATGGTATGATAACTCGGAAGATTGTTAGATTAATTTTAAGTGAGAGACCCTGTTATGGTTTCTCTCCATGAAAAAAAAAAATCACTGTATGCGGAGATTCTAGACACTAACAAATTTAACATACCTGAGTAATTAGTAATTGCTGTAAAATATATAAGTAAATTAACAATTGCTTTAAATTAGATATTAATAAACTGCGAATTTAAACATATCCCTATTTTAGAAATATTTTTCAAAATATGAATTGTGAAAATAAAATCAAGTAGCAATATATTATATTGTTTTTATTTTGATAATATGTTATCACCATTATATCATAATTTGTAATTAGGTTTTACTCTCACATGTAAGAAAATGCATACAGTTATAAACATAACACTGCCATTGGCCTTTTGGCTAAGGTCAAGTGTACGAGTATAGACATAGCAAGATACTCTCATATTTTGCTTTTCTCATGAACTCGATATTTTAAAATATGGACTATTTAGGAATGTCAAACATTTTCAGTACTCTATAAAAGGATTTTATTTTTAGCATATATTGAGAAAATATTAGATAACAAAATCTATTATGGATTTAATAATTATAAGTTAATTTGCTGTTTTTTAACATCTATACACATCTAAAAAAGATGACTATAGATAACTATTTAGTCTGTGGATAATCTGGAATTCTGAAATTTTATAGTAACTACATTGTGTCACTTTTAAATTCTATAAATTGGTCACTACTTATCAGAACACCAAAATCTGTGCTAAGATACTTAAAAATTTTACGTTTTTTGATCAAGTAATTTCTTTCTCAAGCATAATTTTAATATTCTTCTTGTTTTTTAAAGGTTTTATCCATTTATTTGCGAGAGAGAGGGAGCATGAGTGGGGAGGGGCAGAGGGAGAGGGAGAAGCAGACTCCCTGCTAAGCAGGGATTCTGACCTAGGGATCCATCCCATAACACTGGGATCATGACCTGAGCTGAAGGCAGATGCTTAACTGACTGAGCCACCCACGTGCTCCATCAAGCATAATTTTAATTTTCTAAAAAAAAACAGTTCCTATACACCCCAAAGTAGAGCTCAGAGTTGAGACTAATAAATGTCTATTCTTGATAGTAACCATCTGGAATAGACAGGACTCACAGGACCTTAAAAATACCAGGTCTTTGAAAGAGGAGATTATCCCTTATACTCAAAATTCTACCTAAACAAAGGAAATGTTTAAAGCCATACCTATTAAACCAACAGATATGCAAGAGCAACTACCCAGGTGAAGGGGATCTCATTTACATATGTCAAATTAAGTCCCTGTGTTTCAAAAAAGATGCAAGAAATGTAAGTGGGTTTTAAATAGGTCAGGAAAATCTACTCAAGTTTCGAAGGGCCTCTCAGCTGCTAGACAAGTGATTATATCCCAGGCAGCACTTGAAAGCCAGAAACTGCCATGCTGTGCTGAATAAATTCTCCTCAATGACCTTTCCATGACAACTTTCTCATTTCCTATAATGTGGATACAATTAGGTGTTAAATTACGTGTTTGTGGAGCAAAGAAGCAACCTTTGAAGCAGAGGTTTTGCTGAAGAATGTACTGAGTGAACATGTAAAAATAGCTCCTAACAAGTAATATAGTTGTACAATGTCCTGCTCCTTAATTTAACAAATGAGAAAACTGACATCCAAATAACTTCACTGACTTGATGAATGTCAAACAGAGCAATTTTGAATTAGAACAGCACTGAAATTCACAATTAAACTCTTAAGCTAGTACTTTGTATTAAAATGTTAGTTTTGTTCTTTTAAATGACTTAAGTGAGTCATTTATCTTTTCAATCATTCATTGACTTAATAGCAATTTATTGATGTTTATGAAACAAACCCAAACAAAGAAATGTACAGCACTGCATGGCAGTTTCTAGCTTTTAAGAGATTAATGGGACATGCTCCCTGCCCTCAAGGAGGTCATATGGTTCGGTCAATACATAGACTTCTGAGAAATTTCTGTGTGTCATGTACTGTTTTAGGTGCTGGGTATAAAGAAGTGGACAAAGACCAAAAGGCCACCTTTCTTATTGAGCACAACCAATAATTACAGGGGTGTAAAACATGCTATATTTAAAGTGTACACAAGTATTTTAAGTACATAGAGGCAAAGAACCTAATTCACATTCTGAAAGCATCTGAAAAGGGAGAGGGTCGGAGACAAGCTTCATCTTGATGGAATCAAGAGTGGAGGCTAAAAGAAGAAGCACAACCAGGAGGAAGATCAAAGTATGTTTTGGGACCGATAACATATTTTGGGTGGTTAGCACAGGAATAAGTGGAGATTATGGGAGATAGACCTACAGAGATAAACAGGTGTCATATAACATTAATCCTTGCTTTAAAAAATCCTGACAGGAGGCACCTGGCTGGCTCAGTCAGTAGAGTATGTGACTCGATCTCAGGGTCATGAGTTCAAGCTCCATACTAGGTGTAGAGCTTACTTTAAAAAAAAATTAAAAATCCTGACAGATGGCTTGAATACAAATGATGAATAAATGACAAAGTAACACTACATCTTTTCATTTACTTCATAATTTATATTTCAGTCAGAAAAAAAAGTTCTTTGATAATTCACTTAATTCTGCTGCTGCCCCTTACTTTTCACTACATTTTTATAAGACTCAATTTAGGCAAAATCTTCTACAATTTTTTTTTTTATTCTCCCTTTTTTATTCTCATAGGCTTTCAGGGTGTCCTATGTATAAAATTTAAAAAAAAATAACTCTTCTCTAGAAATAATTTGTTGGTTAAAACAAACATGGAAATACAGTGAAATCCAGAAACAAATGTCATATCTGATGTGATACTCTGGCAGTTGACTCTCACACTTCTGGATCTTTCATCCAGGTTCATGATGTTATTCACCTCACAATAACACAAACCTATGGCTTATATGACTGAATATTTATATTGGGGCATGCTTGTGTGTTATTGGCAAGATGGAGTTGCTTGATATAAATACTCAGGCCTCATTTGAACTGTTATTATTTTCATTATTTATTTATCTTTATTATCCCACCAATGATAGCAAACATAATAAATTGATGCTGCCTACATTATCAAGAGAGTGGGAGAAACTGTACTACATCAACAGAATACCTCCAAATACAGTCAGGGCAACAGCCTCATAATCAACAATAACCTTCTTAGATTTTATTGATCATATTTTAGCTCTTACTCCTACTAAGAAAAATACCTTAGAATGACAAGGACCACTCACCTCCAGCAGGGAGAGCTTGCCTTTATTTTGAATGATACTACTGCAAATTTTATTCTCTTCGTTCCTCATAACCAAAGGTTTTGCTGGCCACCGCCTACCTACTTTCTTAAAGAGTATCCTTTCTCTACACCTTCCCTCAGTGATCTTCCAGGGTCAAATCTGATACAGACAGCTATCAGAGAAGAAGAGGAAAATAATAATAAAACCTTTATTCGACTGCGTTTTTTTTTAATATTCATCTTAGCTAGAACTATTAAGAGGAAAGAAAGGAAATGTAAAGAATTATTTTCTGCTTTATTTGACTTCTTCCTCATGACCCCAGAGGTCCCTTCTATGTTCTCTCTCATATTCTAACTAGACCCCACAGAATCTCAACTCTGGACAGTGTGCAGTTGGAGAATTAGGGCCATCAGAACTAGAATATTGTTATGGTTCACTCACAATGCCATTTTCCCTTCTAGCTGGGTATTAGTTGTTCTCAGAAATATTATGCGCCTTGTGGGGCCAGGTAGCTGATAATCAAATAAAAGTGAAAATAGAATAGGCTTTCTATACTCACACTTAAGGAAACTGAGTATCTCTACAGTTTGCCACTAGCCCTGTTAGAATTCGGGGTATCTTGATTTGCATTTTATTTAGATATTGGAATATACTATGGATGACTCAAACGACAATAAACAATTGATAACTTGGCCCAAGTTTGAATGATTCCAGGTAATAGGCGATATAGTGTTCTCATCTGTTCTGAAAGAATAACACCCTATGTTTTTTGAAACTCTGTGTTGAATTAATCTGCAAAGATAGGAAGCAAGTTCCTAAAATAATTTTTGTCTACTATGTTGCAATTTTTTATTATTAAAATATGAATTAAGCTAAAGGCTGAAATTCTACATAGATTCAGTTAAATTTAGATACTTAATTTCTAATATAATTATGACACTACAATGCATTTATTATTATGCTGAAAAATTATAGTAAAATAAAAAGGAAAGAAAGTTGGTTATAGATTAGGTACTAGAAAATCATGATACTCATATGCCTGATAATATGTATATATTTGGCCAGTTTACAATAAAACTGAAAGATGTTTATCATTTTTTATTCAATGTACTAATAAATTGATTAAATAGCTGATTTTATTGGTGAACAACTTAGAAAGTAAATTACTATGTGAGGCTACTGACATTATAAAGGAATAAAGAGTCATGTCATTGGTATGCAGTACAGTTCATGCTAATGTCATTTCCTTGTCAACAATTTTGATGTTGTCTACCTGATGGACTTGGCTGAATCCTGGTATTTAATGGTAAGCATAATCTGCCACTTCCATAGAGTGCCATCCCTGAAGTGGAACCTTTGACAAATGTTAAAGCAGATTTTTTACTGCAAATTGGTACACCCCAATACCTAGCATTGAAAAATTAATCTACAAATCCAGTATTATTCATCTCTAATTCAAGAGTCTTGTGAAAAATAATATTGTGGGAGGATAGAATTGTAAAGAAAGTACGAGTAACATTTGACACTCAGTGAAAGTTTCCATTATATATGAGGACACATTTTCAGAGACTTTCTGCATGTGAACAATTTGTACATTTCCTATTCTGGTAGAAATTCATATAATGGGATGGTTTTTAGCATACTTGATCGTTTTCCTGGGAATAAGACTATTTTCAATTTTAGGGAGAAATAGTAATAATGACTATTATAATGAAATAGTTATCTGACTGCCCAGATTGGGTGTAAAATAAAAATTAAAAAATAGAGTATGTGTGCTTGTTTGTGTTGATGTTGACTGGCGACTACATATGTGAACGTGTGCACTGAGTACAAGGAACAGCTATGAACATATACAACTAACTTGTTAATAACTAAAATTCAGATGAATCTTAAAACTGGGTATGATAATCATTTATAGCAGAGGCTGGTAAACTCTGTAAAAATAGTAAGCATTGAGACTTTATGGACCATATGGTATTTGTCACAACTCCTCAACTCTGTTATTGTCGGGGGAAAAGCAGTCACAGGCAATACAGAGACAAATGGGTATGGCTGTGCTTTAATAAGGCTTTAGTTACCAAAACAGTTGGCAGAGTGAATTTGGCTCATGAGCCATAGCTTGCCCATTTTTATCTATGGACAAAAATTAATATGTGTTCAACTTAACAAATGACTCAAGTTGAATATTTATGAGAATTGATGTTCTTAATCCATTTACCATTTTTTTTTAAGATTTTATTTATTTATTTGAGAGAGAGAGAGAGTGAGAGAGAGCATGAGGGGGGAGAAGGTCAGAGGGAGAGGCAGACTCCCCGTGGAGCTGGGAGCCTGATGCGAGACTTGATCCTGGGACTCCGGGATCATGACCTGAGCCAAAGGCAGTCGCTTAATCAACTGAGCCACCCAGGCACCCCCATTTACCATTTAAATTCACTGGGGAATTTAATGGGAGTGTTATCAAAAATCAAAATGTTTAGGGTGCTTGAGTGGCTTAGTTGTTTATGGGTCTAACTCTTGACTTCGGCTCAGGTCATGATCTCAGGGTCATGGGATTGAGCCCCACATCAGGCTCTTCGGACTCCTTGCTCAATGAGGAGTCTGCCTGAGCTACTTTCTCTCTCCCTCTGCCCCTCCCCACCCCCATACAATCTCTTTCCTACTCTCTCTCTCTCAAAATAAATAAATCTTTAAAAAAAATAAAAATATTTATGTTTTGCAAAGGGATTTGAAGGGGTTAAATAGTATTCTTGTCACTTATAAAGCAAAAGTTATGAAAGATTATCTGAAGAATCAAAGTACTAATATTTGAATAGTTTTTATGCTGTAGATATAAATATATATACCCAGAAATACATATTCATACACACATATATACATATCCAGGGTTAATTTTATTAGAGCACTTTTAACCCCCACCTCAAAAACTAAAGGCTTTTATTGACTATTACTGTGAATACATATAGTATATGTATTAAATATATGTATAATTTTAAAAGGTCCTAGCATAACATTTACAAATAAAATATTCACATATCACAGAGAACTAAGTGGTTTCCTTTTGAGAGCTTGTAGAATACCTTGTGTCTTCTAAGTTACTGGATGAATGTAACCAGGATAAATGAATCTTCTAAACACCTATACCGTTTTTTATTTTATATGCTTCTAGTCTCTGTAGTTATCAGGAAGGTCAGAATACTTTGTTTTTGAGCTTCTACTGATTTAAAATTCAGTAGCAATATTAGGTATATGTTTTCTCTCCTGCCTTGTTTTTCTTCCACTCCCTCTTCCTTTGGGTCTCTAAAACTTACGAGTAAATTTTGTAACTCTTTCAGTTAAGTATACCCATCTTACAACTAAATTGTAAGAGAAAAAAAATAATTTACTTCCTTAAACACTTGTTAAAATAGTTTATAGCAAAATTAATACCTATATTTTATCTATGTAAAATTATGTCCATTATACATGGCATGGCATATCCCTTCACCAACTAGAGTATTCAAATATTGTCTAACAGATGCTCTCAGTAATGAAGTCTTTCGATCCTGAATTTGGGTATACGAATTTATAGCTCTGATTACATTGAATTTGGACTCATAGAAAGTAGCTAGGACAATATTTTATAATCTCCTAAAGTCAAACTTTAGAATTTAGAGTTTTGTTGGTTTTTCATTTTTTGTCAGAGAAAGATATATGTCTAAAATGAACTGTGCTAAGAAATATTCTTATGCTCATATGTGCCAAAAGTGGAAAATAAAAATTAACTATTATAAATAATGTTTTAAATACTAAAAGGCATTGTATTGTATTTTTTGTATTGTATTTTGTAAAACATTTTATTAAATTCTAATGTTTATTTCTGGATTCTAAAAAAGGTTTTTACTAAATTTGTGGGCTTCACATTTTGATTTGATTATTATTTAAGTTTTCAAATGTTAAGTATGCTTCTTCAGCCATAAAGTGTATTAATGCACAAATTAAAAGTCTTTCAAAATATAATCTTCTTAAATTTGAAAAACGAATATATGCTTTAGCACTAATATATAATCCACATTTTCATACCTGCATTATTCTGAACCTGAATATATTTTTTTAAGATTTATTTATTTATTTGAAAGAGAGAAAAAGTAAAAGTGAGAGCACAAGCAGGGGGAGTGGCAGGCAGAGGGAGAGGGAGAAGCAGGCTTCTCCTCACTGGGCAGAGAGTCCGATGTGGGGCTCGATCTCAGGACCCTGAGAAGGCAGACGCTTAACCAACTGAGCCACCAAAGGCACCCCTGAACCTGAATATCAAATTAAATTTATATCTTGCTATGGGCTTCACATTTCTCTCTGAAAATAATTTAGCTCTTTGAACTGTAATTATTTTACATCACTTCTGCAAAAAAGAGAATTTGTGCACAAATCATTTCACTCTCCCAACCAATAAAAATTAGAAAAAAATAATTTGTATTTTTTAGAAAGAATAGTGTTAGCTCTCAATAAACAGAGGAAAATATATATATATATACATATATATATATTTACAAGATTCTAAGCATATTATAAAATAAAAATATAATCTAAATTATGTAATAAAATATGGTAGAAAAATAAAACATGAGGTTGTATATAATATATACATATATTCGTTCACATTATTAACAATTCTGTAATATTTAAATAAATTAAAAGTCAAAAATCTGTACTGAACTACCTGATAGCTTCATATTCTCTATAAATATTAATATTGATTTAGACTTTTCCCATAAAGATGTTATCTTTTAATTGATAATTCTGCAATTTAAAGAAAATGTATTTTCACATAAATTTGTGAATTTATAAATGTGTGTAATTATAAAATATAAATTTTCAATTTTAAATAAAAACATAAAATGAAAAAAAAACAATAATAATCCCAAATTTATACTCACATTCTAAATCTAATAATGAATTCAAGTCTATTTCTTGCTCCTTCTCATTAAGTAATATTGATCTCTGCACAAATATGCAAGGCCAAAAGGAACAGCTGGGAAATTGAATGATTTAATAAGTGTTTTCCTAGGCTATATTGCTATATTGGACACTTAATTACAAACAACACAAGTTACACTCTACAGTGGCAATCCTCTCCATCAATCAATCACAGAAACAGACTGAAAAGAAAAAAAACACAGATTTTTAAAAGTAGGAATATTAACATCAAGTTGGCTGTCTTACACTTTTTATTTAGCATTTTCTGAGCTTTTCCTCAAACTGTGCAGGTAATTAGGTACTTTTTTTTTTTCCTGATCGTGAAGACAATAAGAAATCTAAGTTCAACAAACAGGTCTTCATTTATCCAATATCCATGCTGAGAATTTTTTTTTCACTGCATTTTGATAGAAGGCTGATACAAGTATCTTTCAAACATGCAGCTTTATTCACCTCCCTTTTCCCCCTCCTTTTCTTTCTTTCACTCAAAATAAAATGGTGAGCAATTAAGCCAGGTTGCTATATTTGGTGCATCCAAACTTCACAAGTTGATAGTATAATGATTTTAATAACTACTTTAAGTGTAACACGGTGACAAGTTGACACCTGAGGTTTGTGTCCTGCAATTTTATTTTCTCCCATTCTATTGTTACACTGCAGGAATAGTAATATGATTAGAGTGAATGTTACAAAGTTTTGTTTGCTTCTGATTTAGATCTGATATATGGACTTAGTGTACATTTTTGTAAGGTTTTCAAGATAAAGCATGCATTAAATTGGACTATCTGGAAAGAACACAGGTAATATTTTGTTATAAGACTACTTAAACTACTGTTTCCTCATCAGTGAAAACGTATGATTTCCTTCATGACTTTTGATCATTTATTAGACTTTCATTCAAACATAACAATGTTGGGGCGCCTAGGTGGCTCAGTTCGGTAAGTGCCTGACTCTTAATTTCAGCTCAAGTCATGATCTCAGGGTCCTGAGATCAAGCCCCATGTTGGGTTTAAGATTTTCTTTCTCCTTCTCTCTCTGCCCATCTCCCCCCAATCATGCTCTCTCTCTCTCAAAAAACAAACAAAAAACAAACAAAAATAATTAAATTTTTATTCCATTTAAATAAAGCTTTAAAATATTGACATTGCTTTCCTTTTTAGTCACTAATAAACTTATGGGCAAGCTTAATTTTTTAGTGAGAGAAAAAAATACCTTTAAGCATTTTAGAATTCAGGCTTGGTTCAAGTTCATTTATTAATACTTTTTTAAAAAATAAGATAACATTGTGGCCTAAATATGCATAAACTAGATTACATTTTAATATATATTAAAGACTATATCTATTATTACATAGACATCTTGGCAATTTGTCCTATTTTTTTAATCTTGCTTAAAAATTTTTATGCTCATCATCTTGATTGTGATGATTAACTACTAACACTTATCAAAACATCATAAAAATTATTCCTATGAGGAATATAAGTTTTTAAAAATTTGTTCCTTTAAAAATGTTGATAAAACATTTCCATCCAAATTAAATATACACACATATGTTTATTTATTCCACTAAAACTGTGTGCATTCTAAGGGACGATAACATTAAATTTCAACATTCCCACTAATAATCCCCCATTAGAGTGAAATGAACTCAAGAAAAATGATATTAGGAATGGATGAGAGTGGGACTACTTTACCAACACCAGGGGCTTCACAAGAGTTTTCTCTATCTTGTACTGGAGAATTTATTGCCGTTCCATTCTGAGTTGCTCGGGAATTGCCGACTTCTTACTCAGTGCCATTTGTTAAGTGTCTTCCACAGACAGGAGTGATGGATACACAAAATACTTACTAGTCTTATTCTAAATACCCCAAGGAACCAAGTAGAGATTTTCCAATTCCCTTTAATAGGAATTTATCTTCTCTGTTTGTTTAGTTCAGAGATGACTAAATATTTTCAAAGTCTTAGCTCAGCTTGATTCTCTATAGAATTGTAGATGATACGTGCAAATACTAAAAATCCTAATGATATATTTTTATATATTGGTCAGAAACATACTTTCTTATAAGAGACTGATAAGGAAGTAATTCCTAGATGCTTTGAAGAGAACAAATCCCTTGGCTTGAAAAATTCACTGTCTCAGTATTTTTTGTTTGTTTGTTTAATCTCTGCCCTAAATGTGAATAAATGTCAAATTTTTAAACTCATCAAATATTTGCATACCTCTCCCTAGGTCAATTGCTTATGGCTTCTCACCTTTGGGCTTGAACTATCTTTATGGAAATAAAGGCTAAAATCTTTCTGAAAACAGACTTTCTTATTGATTTCAAAACAATTCAAACATTTTGACCAAAATAATAAAGTGCCTCCATTTCTTCCTCCTGAGATCTCTTTAACTTTGTATTAGTGACATTTTTGAAGGAGGATCTGAAATATTTTGAAAAGATCTAGAAATATGTCTGATGGCCAACTAAATGATGGATTATATTCAGTAACATTCACTTAATAGCCACATTCCAAGGCTAGGCCTCTGGCTATAAGTATCCAATAATACCATGTAAACATATATCAAGGCATTATGACCATTTTTAAATGAAATACAGAAAGCAATGTCAGGCTATTGACAATTTTAGGATTGCTGAAGAAAATTACAACTTCTGGGCCCAGATCTTTCACAATTCTAAACTTTGTTTTCATTTCTACTACCACCAGTTCTCTTATGAGTAGGAAAAAATATTGCTATGTCATATTTTGTTTAAAAAAAATCTGAGAAGAAGGTTTTGAGAAAACTTGGAACTCAAGAAACTTAGGCATTTTTTTTTCTTTATTAGAACATTTATCTAAACATTCTGAATAAGTCTAAGACAGTTTTTTAAGTGTGATACATGGCCCAGCAGCATGAACTTTACCTGGGAACCTGTTGGAACTGAACATCTGGGGCCTGCTCCACACCTAATAATCCAGAAACCTGGAGGTTTCACACCAAAATAATGTGTTTTACCAAGGCCTCCAGGTGATTCAGATGTACTCCAGATTTTACTGGAGCTAAAGAATATGTAGCTAATTCCAGCAAAGTGTACCGCTTTCTTTATAGGGTGTTTTTCATGTTCCTGTTGCATTATAACTCAGGCTTTCCTTTCCCCATAGATTGCCTGAGTTCTGTTCTCTGAATTCATTACACTACTCACCTTCCTTTGCTTTTCAATTTATGTAAATTGCCTGCCATGTATTTTCACAAAATGTGTAACAGTTGTCTTCTTTTGGTTTTTATTTATATAGCTCCCTAATTTCTCTGTTTATTTAGGTTCTGTTCCACTCTTTCCTGCATCATGATTTCTCAAACTTTAATGTGCATATGAAACAAGTAAAGATCTTGTTAACCTGCAGATTTAATTCAATTACATGAGTGTGGGACCTGAGATTCTGCATTTCTAAACGTCCCTGAATAATGTTCATGCTGCTGATGCAGAGACCAGACTTCGTTAGTAAAGTAATTATTTCTACTACAGCTAGACAAAACTTACAAGTGTTTAAACAACGACACCAAATGATACTCTTTGCAGTGGACTGAAGGATGGTCGCCCAAAAGACATGTCCATCAGCAACCTGTGAAAGTGACATTCAGAAAAAGGATCTTTGTAGATTAGTTAAATTAAAGATCACAAGTTGAGATCATCTGGGATTACCCAGGTGGGCCCTAAAACCAAAGACAAATGTCCTTATACAACACAAAAGATGTAGACACAAAGGATAAAGCTATGAGAAGACAGAGGCAGAGTTTGGAGTTATGCAGTTCCAAGCCTAAAGCCACTAGAAGCTTGAAGAAGCAAGAAAGAATTTTCCTCTAAAACTTTTGGAAGAACATGGTCCTGCCAACAACTTGATTTTGCATTTCTGGCCTCCACAATTGTGAGAGAATAAATTGCTGCTGTTTTAAGCCACCACATTTGTAGTAACTTGTTATGGCATCCATAGGAAACGAATACACCATCACATGCCCATATTCTATAATGGAATGCTTTTTTCTTATGCAATTACTAGACAGGAGTAATCAAACTTTCAATAGGAAGTTACTGAGTACAAATGATATATGATATTTTTCTAGACAATAGTGAGAGAAATTTAGACAATATTGAGAACCCTGTACTCCTGGGATTTAAATAAAAAAGAAAAAAGATGGGGGCACCTGGGTGGCTCAGTCAGTTAAGCATCCAAATCTCAGTTTCAACTAAGGTCATGGTCGGAAGATCGAGCCCCATATTGGGCTCTGTACTCAGTGTGGAGTCTGCTTGAGATTCTCTCCCTCTGTCCCTCCTGCTAGTGGTCTCTCTCACTCTCCTTAAAAATAAAACAAATAAATCTTTTTTTAAAAAAAGATGGAAAAAATAAATAATAAATAATATAGAATGCTAGAAGGAAAAATGTTATGGGAAAATAAAGCAAGGTAAGAGGTATCAAGAATGCGACAGAGGGTGATAGATGTTAGCTGCTATCTTGAATATGGCAGTAAGGATGTGCTTCGAAAAGAATATTGCATTTGAAGAAGAAAAGTATGACATAAAGGAGATAAGGAAGTTATTTGTGCAGTTACCTGTGTGAGGAGTATTTCAGATAGAATGAACAGCCAATGCCAAGGCCAAAGGGAAGAACCAGATATGTTCTAGAAACAATAAGGAGCCAATGTGGTTGTAATAAAGTGAGAGTGATAATGAAGCTAATGATAATAGCAAATATTAAAAGTTAATATTTATTTATTTTTATTTATTTATTTATTTATTTATTTATTTTTAAAGATTTTATTTGTTTTTTTGAGACAGAGAGGGAGAGAGGGAGAGCAGAGAATCTGATGTGGAATTTGATCCCAGGACCCTGAGATCATGATCTGAGCCAACGACTGAGCCAACCAGCCACCCAAACTAATATTTATTTAAAAATTAGTTTATTAAGTACCGAGTAGTTTACAGGGGTTATTTTATAAAATATTTCCATATCTTTATGAGGCAGAGACTTGTACTCACTTTGTAGATGAAAGTTAAAGCTTAAGAGGTAAAATCCCTTTCTTAAGGGTGGATATCTAGAAGGTATGAGAGTTAGGATTTAAATCTAAGGTCTGGCCATAGCATCCGTCCTCTTTATCAGGACACACTAATGAATGGGTGAAGTTAAGAAGTGTAGTTTACTTGGAAGATGAGTGGCAAATATTTAGGAATAATCAATTACAATTTTATGACTAGGGAAATTTGTGTGTTAACCTTGACATATGAAGAGCTGGGAAGATATTATTCCTAAGCTTATAAGAAGAAAAAAATAAGAAGAAAAAAAGCTGAATGAGCCAAAGTCAACTACTTTCTGTGGACCAAACAGGAAACTGAAGTTGCACGTCAAACCACCACCCCAAAATCTGGAGAGATGAGGCCAAGATCTGGTTACTTGGAGAACCTACCGCTGGAGTCATAGGCTGGTATGAACAGTAAAGTAGTAATTTTGATGAACTGCTAGAGGCTAAGTGTGGACAAACATGAAAGTGAGAAATTCCTGGAGCACACAGTCTTAGTTCCCACACTTCCATGGCTTTTACCTCAAGGAACTCAAGTATTTTCACTGTGAATAGCCAGGAGAGATACTTAAGTGTTTTTCAGTAATATAGAACATTTTATATAATGAAGGCCTACTTTCCAGGGGAAAGACATGGGCAGAATCTAATATCATTTCCCCAAATCCAGCCCCTCCTAGCTTTCAAATATATATATATATATATATATACACACACATATATATTCATATGTACATATGTATATATATGTGTGTGTATATATGTATGTGTGTGTGTGTATATATATATATATATATATGTGTGTGTGTGTGTGTGTGTGTGTGTGTGTGTGTGTATAAAATATCATTTCCCCAAATCCAGCCCCTTCTATATAGGAGTCCAACACAGCTCAATCTCATGACCCTGAGATCATGACCTGAGCCAAAATCAAGAGTCGGATGCTCACTGAATGAGCCACCCAGTTGCCCATCTTCTGCCCATTTCTTAACTGGATTATTTGTTTTTTGGGTGTTGAGTTTGATAAGTTCTTCATATATTTCGGATACTAACACTTTATCACATATGTAATTTGCAAATATCTTCTCCCATTCCAAAGGTTACCTTTTAGTTTTGGTGATTGTTTTATTTATTGTGCAGAAGATTTTTATTTTGATGAAGTCCCAAAGGGGAAGTGGCAGAGGAAGAAGCAGACTCCTCACTGAGCAGAAAGCCTGACATGGGGCTCAGATCCCAGGACCCTGAGATCATGACCTGAGTCGGAGGCAGACACTAAACCGACTGAGTCATCCAGGCACCCCTCTTCTTTCCTGCTTTGTTGAAGATTAACTTACCATGTAATTGTGGATTCACTACTGAGTTTTCTATTCTATTCCTTGATCTACATGCCTATTTTTGTGCCAGTACCATACTGTTTTCACCACTGCAGCTTTGTAATATAACTTGAAGTCTGCAATTGTGACGCTTCCAGGTTTGCTTTTCTTTTTCAAGTTTTTTTTTGACTATTTTGGGTCTTTTGTGATTCCATACAAATTTTAAGATTATTTGTTCTAGCTCTGTGAAAAATGCTGTTGGTGTTTTATTGCGATCACATTAAATAGGTAGATTGTTCTGTATAGACATTTTAACAATATTTGCTTTTCTGATCCATGACTACGGAATGTTTTTCCATTTCTTTGTGTCATTTTTAACCTTTCATCAGTGTTTTATAGTTTTCAGAGTACAGGTATTTCACCTCTTTGGTTAGGTTAATTCCTAGGTATCTTATTGTTTTTGGTGCAACTGTAAATGAGATTGATTCCTTGATGTTTCTTTCTGCTGCTTCCTTATTGGTGACTAGAAATGCAACAGATTTCTATACACTGATTTCGTATGCTGGGACTTAACTAAATTCGTTTATCAGTTCTAGCAATATTTTGGTGGAGTCTTTCAGGTTTCTATATAGAATATCATGTCATCTGCAAATAGTGAAAGTTTTATTTCTGCTTGCCAATTTAGGTTCCTTTTATTTTGCTATTTTTGTTATTGTTGTCTGATTGCTGTGGCTGGGACTTCCAGTTCTATGTTAAATAACAGTGATGAGAGTGGTCTTCCCTGTTTTGTTTCTGACTGCAGAGGAAAAGCTCTGTTATTCTTCATTTAAGATGATATTAGCTTTGGATTTTTCATAGGTGACCTTTATTATGTTAAGGTACGTTCCTTCTAAACCTACTTTGTTGAGGGTTTTATCATGAACAAATATTGTACTTTGTGAAATACTATTTTTGCATCTACTGAAAGGATCATATGATTCATACCCTTTCTTTTGTTAATGTGGTATATCACCTTGACTGTTTTGCAAATATTGGACCATTCTTGCAACTCAGGAATAAATTCCACTTGATCGCAGTGAATGATTTTTTTTTAAATTTTTTTAATATATTGTTGGATTCAGTTTGTTAGTATTTTGTTGAGATTTTTTGCATCCATATTCATCAGGGATATTGGCCTGTGATTCTCTTTTTTAATGGAGACTATTTGGTTTTGGTAGCAGGGTAATGCTGGTGTCCTAGAATGAGTTTGGAAATTTTCCTTCCTATCCTATTTTGTGGAATATTTGAGAAGAATAGGTATTATCTCTTCTTTAAATGTTTGGTAGAATTCACTTGTGAAGCCATCATGATATACAATTTAAGTATATTACAGTTTTGGGGTTCCAGGGTAGCTCAGTTGGTTGAGCATCCGACTCTTGGTTTTGGCTCAGGTCACAATCTCACAGTCTTGAAATTGAGCCCCATATCGAACTCTGTGCTCAGCGGAGAGTCTGCTTGGATTTTCTCCCTCTCCCTCTGCCTCTCCCACTGCTCACACTATCTCTCTCTCTCTCAAATCAATACATAAATTTTTTAAAAAATAAAAAATATGTTACAATTTTGTCAATTATACTTCAATCAAGCTGAAAAAAAATGGAGAATAAAGTTTTCAACGAATGGTGCTAGAACAATCGGATGAACATATATGCAATAAATGAACCTAGACAAAGACATTATCTTTCTCAAAAATTTACTCAAAATGAATCAAACACCAAAAGGTAAATTGCAAAACTATCAAAAGTCTACAAGAAAATATAAGAAAAAATTGAGGTGACTTTGGTTATGGCAGTGTGTTTTTAGACACCATGCCAAAAGCATGGTACATGGGGAAAAAATGGGGAGCTGGACTTTATTAAAATTAAAACTTCTGATGTGAGGGATGCCTGGGTGGCTCAGTGGGTTAAATCCTCTGCCTTTGGCTCAGGTCATGATCTCAGGGTCCTGGGATCAAGCCCTGCATTGGGCTCTCTGCTCAGCAGGGAGCCTGCTTTCCCCCTCTCTCTGCCTGCCTCTCTGCCTACTTGTGATCTCTCTCCTCTCTGTCAAATAAATAAATAAAATCTTAAAAAAAAAAAAAACCTCTGTGAAACAAAGTTAGAGACTCAAAGGGCAAGCCACAGATTGTGAGAAATATTCACAAAACACATATCTTATAAAAAACCTGTATCCAAAATATACAAAGAACTTTTAAAACTGAATAAAAAAGAACTAAAAATGTGCCAAAGATCTGTACAGATTGATCACCAAAGAAGGTACACAGATGGGAAATGGGCATATGAAGAGATGCTCAACATTAGTGTCATTAGGAAATTATAAAGTAAAACAACAGTGAGATACCACTATATCTCCACTAGAATGGTTAAAATCCTAATCACAGACAATATCTATTTCTGGGAAGGATGCAGAGAAAGAGGAACTCTGACTTTTATTGGTGGAAATATATAATGGTACCGCAATTTTGGAAGTCAGTTTAGCAGACAATGATCTCTTGCAAAGCTATGCATAATCTTAAGATGTAATATAGAAATCATACTCTTAGATACTTATCCAACTGATTTAAAAACTTAAGGCCACTAAAACCCAACACCTGAGTGTATATAGAAACTTAATTCATAATAACTCCAACCCAAAGCAACTAAGTCATCTTTGAATAGGTGAATGGATAAATAAATCATAATGCATCTACAAAATGGACTAGAATTCAGCAATAAAAGTAAATGAGCTATCAAGCCATAAAAAGTCATGGAGAAACCTTAAGTACACATTGCTAAGTGAAAAAAGTGAGTCTTATAAAAGCTTTTACCATTTGATTACAATTATAGGACATTCTGGAAACAGCATGACTATAGGAGCAACAGAAAGATCAATGATTTTCAGTAGTTTAGGGTAAGGGGTAAAGGTTGAATAGATGAAACAGAAAGATATTTTTAGAGCAGTATAATTATTCTGTATGGTTGTATAATTTTGGATATATAGCAATATACATTTGTCTAAATTATAGACTGCACAGCACAAAGAGTGAACTTAACTGTGTGCAATTAAAATTTTTAATTCAGAGTTTGGAATAATCATAGCGTGGAATGTCAAGTGTTAAAAAAATCCTAACCGCAACATGAATGGATGAAACAACCTTACTGAAGGGAGTAGGGGAAGAAGGTGGCATGTAATTTTTTAATTAAGTGCAGTCTTTAATACTAAAGGTAAAAGAAATTGTTCATATGCATTGTACTCTACGTAATAAAATTGTTTCCTCCTGGGGTATAGTTTAACGATTCTGATTCTGCTCTACATGTGTATTAGAATTGAACAATTAGGTAAGTGGATCATAGATAGTGGGAGTCAAGTTTTTCACTGATGGAGTAGGAGGGGGCTTGAATGATCATATGGTAATGCATTAAAGTTAGAAACATCAGTATTAACTCAAGGTTAGCTTCATATAGATACATATGGCTACTTACATAAATATTTAGAGATATATGTGTACATGCAAGTTACTATAAACACATGTATTTTCTTCTTCTCTCAGCTAAGCAGACCAAGAAGTAATGACAACATAATAGCAACACATATACATAGAGCCCAGATCATGGTTTTTAATGCTATTCTCCAATAAAAGGAACTAGGCTCCTTTAAAAAATCATTAATTCTAGAATGATAGAGGAAACAGATAAGCTTGGACCATATTGCAGTGACAGAAAGTAAGGGACATACTCAAAAAAATAAGCAAAAGAAACCCCACAGTGATGGAGGTGTGCCGGAGACATTCAGGAGTCAACTGAAACAGCTCCCAATAATACAATACAATGACTTGAGCAATAAAATAAATTAAAAAGTATGATTATAACCCAAATTATAAAATAAGTATTACTAAGCTTATGCCTATACAAATAAATGATTAAATAAATAAATGTGGGAGAAGAGACAAAGCTGTTATGCAGAACAATTCCGAATGTTTTATGTATATACACTACCCTCCAGGAGGTAGAGTATAATTCCCCACTCTTTATGGACTGTGTATGGACTTTGCATAGCAACTTTTTTCCAGACAGGATATGTTGAATGATAGGAGGTAAAGAACTATACAGTAGAGAAACCTAACAACCATTGCCTCAGCCGGCTGACCAAAGACAAAATTAACAGAGGTTAAGTCATGAAAATAGCATGTAGCCTTGTGCTGATGTGATAGAAATGACACTTTACCTCAGTGGCATTCCTTCCCCAAACCCATAACTCTAGCCTAACCGTGAGGAAGACATCAGACAAATCCCAATTGAGGAGGCATTCTTCAAAATATTTTACCACTATTCCTCAAACTGTTAAGATAATAATAATAATAAAATGTCTGAGAGATGGCCACAGCCAAGAGGAGCCTTGGGGTGCAAGATGGAGAGATGTAATGCATTACCATGGGAGAGATCATGGGATAAAAGAAGCACGTTAAGTAAAGCCTAAGGAAATTTTTGAGGAAACTATGGACTTTGGTCAATAATTTTTTATTAATATTGGTCCATTAATCGGGCTCAGATGGACCTTACTAATGTCAGATAAAAGCTGAAACTGGTTGGGGTGTCTATAAGAACTCTGTAGCATCACCAAAATTATTTCATAAATCTAAAATTATTCTTAAAAATAAGTAATTAAGGGGTTCCTGGGTGGCTCAGTCAGTTAAGCGGCTGCCTTCAGCTCAGGTCACGATCTCAGGGTCCTGGGATTGAGCCCCGGCATCGGACTCCTTGCTCAGCAAGAGCCTGCTTCTCCTTCTCCCTCTGCTTGCCACTCCCCCTGCTTGTTCTCTCTCTCTGTGTCAAATAAATAAATAAATAAAATCTTTCAAAAAATAAGTAATTAAAATAGATATTAAAAATATGTCCATATGTGGAAGTACCTGGGATGCAAAGATGGTTCGACATACATAAATCAATAAATGTGTTTCTCTACATCAACAAAATGAGGATTAAAGATCATACGATCATTTCATTTCAATAGATGCATAAAAACATTTGACTAAATTCAACATTCTTTCATGATAAACTCTCAACTAGTTAGGTACAGAAAGAATGTGCATCAATATAATAAAGGCCATATATAAGAAGTCCACAGCTAGTATCATACTCAACATTGAAAAGTGGAAAGATTTCCTTCTAATATTAGGAACAAGGGTGCCCACTCTCAGCACTTCTATTCAACATTGTACTGGAAGTCCTAGGCAGAGCTGCGCTTTCTATTCTGTTCTATTAGTCTATGTGTCTGTTTTAAGGCCAGTGACATACTGTTTTGGAGAACAGAATGATGCTTCCTCCAAAAATTAAAAATAGAACTACCAGATGATGTAGCAATCCCATTTCTGGGTACATATCCAAAGAAAATGTAATTACTATCTAGAAGAGATATCTGCATTCCCATATTCATTGCATATTATCTACAATGTCCAGGATATGAAGGCAACCTAAATATCTGTTGATGGATGATGAATGGATAAAGAAAATAGTATATATCTATAATGGAATATTATTCAGCCATAAAAGAAGGCAATTTTGCCATTTGCGACAACATGGATGAACCTGGAGGACATTATGTTAAGTGAAATAAACCATATACAGAAGGAAAAATACCGTATGACCTCACTTAAATATGGAATCTAAAAATGTTGAATTCATAGTCAGAGAGTAAAATGAAGATTGTCAAGGGCTGACTGGTGGGGGAAATGAGTAGATGTTCCTCATAGGGTACAGCCTTTCAATTATAAGATGAATAAATTCTGGGGATCTAAAGTACAGCATGGTGACTCTTGAATAATACTGTAATGTATACTTGAAATTTGCTAAAATAATCTTAGGTGTTTTTACCATACATATACACCAAAAGGTGAGGTGATGAAGATGTTAATTAATTTGATCGTGGTAATCATTTAACAATGCATATGTATATTAAATCATTACCTTGTATACCTTTAAAAAATCATGTCCGTACAACCTAAATATATAAAATTTTTATTTGTCAATCATACCTCAATAAGGCTGGAAAGAAAATACTTAAGGTTAAAGTACCATCTTCTGTGAACATTTTAAGAAGATCCTTTTTATCTTTACATTTAGGATATTTTTTGTACAAGGCTTTTTTCTTAATTTATAATCCTACATTTTGCTGATATTCATACATTTTGAATCCAAGACACTGTACCTCTGACCTTAGCTAGATCTTAACATATCAGACATAACTTCTGCTGACTCTATCTGACATGAAGTAGCCTATTTCATTCAGATGACCCAGCGATCCTAATCTGAGAAGAGTCGAATTGTCTTAGATCTTTTTCTTGACTTTTATTTTCAAAATCCCGATGAAAGAAATGCATATATGAAAATATGGATGTTTGTATACATCCATAAGTGCATGTATTTATACATGGTGCATATGTTTCATACATGAGTGTATGCATACATTTATGTAAGTGTATATGCACATGCAAGTGTATTTACATATGCCTATCTATATGTTTATATATGTCTTTTGCAACCTTTTTATTTACCAAATTAATTCAGGCTTAAATTAGATTTTCATATTCATGATGAACAGCTTCTATGCAGTCTGACCATTCAAAAATTAATACTGTACTTAAAAGAATTGACTGTCTTCATTTGAAGTTTTAATAAGATATTAATAACTTTTGCTCTTCCATAATAACATCATGAGAACCCAATAATGTGAATGACAAATGTGGTTTTAAAAGATGAAAAGCTAAAAAAAAAATAAAAGAAAAGTTAGAGTTATTATGGGCATATTATACTATCCCAATGTGGTGGTTGAATCTCATTAGTACTTAGTTTCATTAACTGCACTTAAGAGCACTTAAAATAACAGAGTATTCAGACTTGGAACGCTCTTTTGATTTTTTAAAATAAATTAGTATTAATTTATGCAAATTGATATATCAAATATTTTATGGCATATTACTTGTCCAGGAATTATATTTCTGATAAACTTAGATAAGTAAATGGGTAAATAGGGGTTAAGGAGGCTGAAGGGTCACATGTAGATATTTGAGAGTGATATGGACCAAATGGTTGTGTTCTACCTCAATTTCATATGCTGAAGCCCTAACTCCCAATGTAACGGTATTTGGAGGCAGGGCCTTTGAGAGGTAATTAATGGTAAGATTGAGTCATAAAAGTAGGTCCCTTCTAATGGGATTAGTGCTTTTATAAAAAGAGGAGACACAAGATCTCTCCCTTCACCTTTTGTGGACACGGCAAGACAGCAGCTGTCTGCAAACCAGGAAGAGGTTCCTCACTAAAACTTAACCGCACTGACATCTTGATCTTGAATTTCCAGCTTCTATAACTGTGAAAAACAAATTTCTGTTGTTTGAGCCACACAATCTGTGTATGGTGTTTTATTACGGCAACCGGAGCTGACGAAGACAGGATGTTTTGTTTTTAGGGACAGAAACTCTAAGAAGACAACTCTGTAGGGATGCCAGCCCAATGATACATGGAATTTTTATGAGCAATATTTATTTGAGAATGAACTTTTACATATGTAATGTATGTATAACAAAGGCAGCAAAAGCAGAGAGACAACCAAGGTCAGAACAATGAACAGGTAGTAAAGCCCACATCTCCAGTGACCTGACTTTGGAAGCACTGGGAAAGCTCCTACTTAACACCCAAGTGCAAGTTTACCTGCCGCTGATGGAGGTCTTGAATTCTACTTTCTTAGAACTGAACGCATTGTTGTTTTGAAATGCAAATATTTCAAATATACAAAAAATTTAAGAAGTTTGTTACAAGTGGTGAGTTAAGGAACTGAAACTCAGTCATTTCAGAGAAAAAAAGACCGACAACATGTGTCTCAGGAGAACAAAATAGAGCAAAATGCAATAGGTTTACAGGAAAGGGAAAGCTAGAGTATCAAAAAACTTTCTCCTACTCTACAGTTTTGCCTACTTTCAAACTTAGAATCACAAGTGCTTGCTATTCAGAATCCACTGGGACCATGGATTCTCTTATAAGCCATTCTAGCAGTTTCAGTTGCCGAGAGTGAAACTTATTCACCACAGCCATATATATCTGACTTTTCAGAGATGACAAAGAAGAATAAAGTAAGAGAATGAAGTGTGTGCCAAGCAGATCTTTGCCAAAAATATTCCAGATTTATGCTATAAATATAATAATATATAATATAAAATATATAATATATATTCATATAAATGTGGGATATAAAGATAGATATTGATCTATGACTATTATCTAAATATCTATCTAAGATTTCAGATAGCAACAATAGCATGCTGTTAAAAGAAGTTTGAAACCCAGTATTCTCCTGGAATTCTATCTTAGGGCGCTCAGGTAAAGAGGAAGTTATAGTAGAAACTAACAAGCCACTTTCTGTGGTTCCAACAGGGACAGCTTCCTGCCTCCACAGAGACAGTGGAATAGCGATGTCATCTCCTGAGGATTTCCATGTGGAGAAATCAATGAGACATTCATGAAGAAACACAAACAAAAAAGTGCTCATTATAAATCACCATGCTTCCTGTCTTCCCTGTGGCTCAATACAGTTCTGGAAAGGCAAGCTATGTTGTCTTCTAAGCACTGAACAACATAGCTTGCCTTTCCAGAACTGTATTGAGCCACAGGGAAGACAGGAAGCATGGTGATTTATAATGAGCACTTTTTTGTTTGTGTTTCTTCATGAATCTGTGTAATAGTAACTTTCTGATAACCGAACTGGTCCTTTTCATGATAAGAATTTCAAAAATAAGCACTCTTTGAAGGAAAACTAGAAAAATGAGTCCCTAGTTCAGGCAATAATGTGAAAAAGCATTTAATACTTTATTCCATCTAAATGAAGCAATGGTCTTAAAATTCTTTCTTATGGCAATATGGTACTGCTGAAGAGGAAGTTATAGTAGAAACTAACAAGCCACTTTCTGTGGTTCCAACAGGGACAGCTTCCTGCCTCCACAGAGACAGTGGAATAGCGATGTCATCTCCTGAGGATTTCCATGTGGAGAAATCAATGAGACATTACGACTCCCAGAGCCTTAGACATACTATGGTGAACACACTGTGGGAGAAGTGGATTCTTCCAGAGTTAAAGAGATGCTAAAATTGTAAGGCAGGATATTATCTATTTACAAGAAAAACCAGAGAAGCTGACTCATGAGAAGGTTTCTTATTCAGAGATACATCAGAAAGTCACAGGGGAGAAATAGCAGAAGATGGAAAAGAGAAAGGAAGTGGAGAAGTGAAAGCACAGGGTCACCAAAGTTAAGAGTATTTACTATGTAACATGAACCTGTGGCTCTGTAGACCCACTTTCTGGTCTACAAGGGAGGGAAATAAAAATAACACAATTTACAACTTATTTTATAATGGTTACTCAGTGAACCATAAGATTTCTATTGCTCTTCCAAAAATATTTCCTAAAAATGTGTTATCTTTAACTTTCATGGTTATTTTATCTTAAAAAATAACTTAAGATTTAACACAGAGAATAAAGAGATGCCTGATCTAGATAAAAAACTTAGAAGAATGTGGTAATCACTTACTTCATTTATTTTTATATAGATTTCTGAAACTTTGGGGTATTGTATTCTTCTGCCCCACCCCTACAGTATCACGCACTGTGGTAGTCTACCTGTGCCAAGTTATAGGACTTCTACCTTTAAAAATGTAGTACCTAGGGGCGCCCGGGTGGCTTAGTGGGTTAAAGCCTCTGCCTTTGGCTCAGGTCATGATCTCAGGGTCCTGGGATGGAGCCCCACATCACATCAGGCTCTCTGCTCAGCAGGGAGCCTGCTTCCTCCTCTCTCTCTGCCTGCCTCTCTGCCCACTTGCGATCTCTCTTTCTCTGTCAAATAAATAAATAAAATCTTTAAAAAATAAATATATAAATATAAAAATGTAGTACCTAAAAAAATTAAAAAACAAAGCAACAACAACAAAACCCACTCTTCTTACAGAACACATATTTTTTAAACATGGAAAAAAAAATATATATATATATTCAAAAATTTGAACACAAATTTGAAAACACACTGTGGAAACCAAAAAAAGACAGTACTACTATTAAAAACAAATATAAACAGAAAATCAATTGGGGTAGGTGGGGAGAATGCTAGGTTGTCTACAAGGTAAGCAATGCAAGTGAAACACTTATGCTCATTCTAAACTTCAGAGACCAAGAGTAGACAGGAGAAGAACCCAGGAACCAAACAAGCAAAAACTATAGGAAAACTAGATGTCAACAGCTTCTTGCGGAAGAGCTCGGTTATGAACAAAATGGTGCTCCCTCCTCCACCAAATTCCTACGTGAAGCTTCAGCCCTAATCTCAGAATGTGACTCTATTTTGAAACTGGGCCTTTAAAGAGGTCAGGACAGTGAAAGAACTTGCTGTGGTGGGCCCTAATCCCACACGACCGGTGCCCTTACAAGAAAAAGATTTAGAACACAGGCATGCGCAAAGGGAAGCTGATGTGAATACACAGGAAGATGAACATCTACACACCAAGACTGAGGCCTCAGAGAAAAACAACCCTGCTGACACTTTGATCATAGACTTCTAGCCTCCAGAACGAGGGTAAGATAAATTTCTGTCGTTTAAGCCACCTGGCCTGCAATCATTTGTTATGGTAGCCCTGAAAAACAAATACAGATTCTTTCATGTTTCCCATCTCTCTTCTCTGATTATGAAAAGAAAAATTTCAGAAAGAGGTTTTCTCTTGCGCAAAGATGATGCAAGGAAGCTGAAGTTAGAGTGAGCTAAAGATCTTTTTATAATTATCACAATTTAGGCACTTGCAAGCTTTGTTTGACGGGGCAAGCAGAGTCAGTAAAAGAAAACCTCTTAACTCCAAGCAGCCAAGGTGTGGTGTGGTACCCACAGGAAGTTAGATATTGCAAATGCCCATGGAAGATTTTAAAGTGTTTCCCTAAAGCAGAATAAGTATTTAAACCAGTGTGGTATTACAAGATATCAGTCATAGCCAAGATTCATTGAAATGGCAGCATATCTTGTTTTAAGAGATGATTTCATCTGAAAATATAAACAAATTAAATATATGTTAAATATGAACAATTACTCTCTTCTTTTTTCTAAGGAAAATTATAGCTAGTTGTTTGTTATTGCTCAAACAAGGCATTATATGATATAGGCATAGCGTCCTTGAGAAAATAAAGCAGCACTTACTTGGCCCCTTATGAAGTCACAATATAGTAAAAAAAATTGTTAAATTATTAAGTATTTTTAGTGATGATTTAGTCTTAGCCTTGACAGCAACTTTGCTTAGTTCATATAGGTGATGGAATTAACATGTTTAGCATGAAATTTTTGCTATGGTACCACAATGACCAGTTCTAAAACTTGACACACGGTGGGGGAACCCTTTATTGGACATGTTCTTAATCATTATTAAGCTACATCTTAGAATGGAGATGTCACAGCCTAACCTATACACATACTGTGCATAAATCCACATTTGGGAATGTCTAGAATGGTAAAGCATGAGCCTGTGCAGGCTTATTTGCTTGGGGAACCACTGTATCCAGTGGGAAAAATGACAACAAAACTTATTTACATTGAAGGCTGCTTCCCAGAACTAGGATCCTTGAAACCTTAGGGACTGCTTTGGTTTCCTATTTTTAGCAGAAATCAATTATCACAAATTTAGTGGCTTAAGACAACACACATTTATTATCTAACAGCTCAATAGGTCAGAAGTCCAAAATGGGTCTCACTGAGCTAAAATCAAGATGTCCACAGGGCTATGTTCCTTTCTGGAGGTTTAAGCAGACCAGCAGACCATGGTGTCTTGCTTTTTCCAAGGGTGCCTGCATTCCTTGGCTAGGGCTGCATTCCTTCAAAGCCATCAATAGTCAATCAAGTATTTCTCACTTCACCTCACTCAGACACTGACTCTTCCTCTCCCTCTTCTGCATTCAAGTACTCCTGATCACATTGAACTCAGCTGAATAATACAGGCTTATCTTCCTATCTTAATGTCAGCTAATTAGCAACCTAATTCCAACTGCTACCTTAATTGTGTCAGTAGAAGTAGTCTGCGGCCAGTAATCACAGCTGAAAAGCCAGTCCGACTTCAGAACCACATAGGTGGTTCTCCACACCCGGGAGGCCTGCCTACCCAACCTCCATTTGCAGCTTCAAAATACGACATTCGAGTGACCTGAAAATCACCAGGATCTATTTGGAAGAGCCAGACAAAGGAGAATGGTGTTTCTGGTGGCCTGAATAACAACAAATAAGAAACACTGGTGAAATTTTGTTAGTAGATGCTGAAATAGAAATTTACCCTTGTATTCTTCTGCTGGTCATTCATTCTTAACTGAGTCCACACCAAAATAGCTACATGGACTTTGAAAGGATAAAAGACTTGACCCCTTTCTCAAAGATGCTGATCCGGTAGGTCTGGGATGCTGAGATGTACAATGCCAAGTTTGTAAAGCTCTCTCCAACTGGTTAGTCCTTAAGCTTCTCAAGTTTAGGGTTTATATTGTTTTCTTCCATACCTTCAGTGTCAATCACAGTACCCAACACATTATTGGTACTCAAAGAACGTTTGTTTAATAACTATATTTAGAAGTACATTCTTACACAAGATTTTTCTTAAATGGTGTCTGAATTATAAAGGTGGTACAAACAGATGTTCCCTGACAACCCCATCTACAATAACACTCATAACCTAGTCCCTCTCATTCCCTTATCCTGCTCTATCTTATTTTATAACCGCTTGACACATAGGTGTTAGTTTGTTGATGAACTTTCTCTCATCTCTATAATATAAGCCCAACAAGAGGTGGGATATATTAGGCTTCTTTACTAACAGTTTTCCTAGTGTCTAGAACAATGTCTCCTGGAAATTATGTGTTCAATAATATTTATCAAATGAGAAAATTAGATAATGTGAAAGTAACAAATCGTTAGAACAAATGAATCCGCCACTGATTTGTGCACGTCAAAAACTTTTCATCTGAAGGCAAAGCAAGAAAATTCTCAGGAGTCATGGGAGTTTTAACATAGTTGCTTGGCAGCATAATGCTAGAATCAGTCTGGGACAAAAATGTGCATATTTTTTACTTGAATGTAGATTTCTCTGAACTGCAGGGGAAAAGTCACACTAGAAAAGCTAATATAATCCTTTAAAACAAACTACTTCAATTACAGTTTTATAAATGAATTATTAATCACGTAACTTACAATATGATGTTCAGTCTGTTATATTTTAATACTCACTGAATATACTCAAAGAATTTAGCTAATATTTTAATCAACTCATCAACATCATTTTTCAGGAAAATGACTGGCTAAGTTTTTAGAAGTGTTTAGTTTTCAAAGGCAAATTTTAGATAGAAATGAGTATCAGTTTTTACTAGAACTAAATGCCCTCCTCTTCCAAATCAGAACAGACTAATTTTATTGAGTTTACCTTTTTTTAATTTGTGAAGCTTTAGAGAAGTTTTGTACTAGTGTAGACTATTTAAGTTGATAAGACTAAATAAAAAATTCTGTAGATCTGAAGTTAAATCAATAGCTATAAGCATGAATTTATACCATATTAAGTTTTAAGAAGAAATCAACTAAAACATATTTACTAAATCTGTCCATTTAAAGGCTTAGAAATAATTTTTAAAAATCCAGCAGCAATTAGCACCACAGAGTCCTAGATTGTGGTCTCTAAACATTATTTTCACAAGTAATAACCTGGAAATGAGTCTGCAGTGTCTTAAAAGGCAGAAAGCAGGAAAGCTATCATACCCGGGTTATGTCAAAGGATTCAGCAGCCACCTTATAGTGGCTCCCACTGGTCAAAGATTTCTTAAAATGAGCATAAAAACCTCAATAGACTTAAACACATCAAATGTGTATAAATTCATAAGTTCATAATGACATGTGTGTGCACGTGCACGCGCATACACACACACACACACACACACACACACACACAGCCCCATTATCCCTCTTATCCCTTTCATAGGATGCAAAGGAACCAAATCATTACTTCGGAAACTGGTAAATAAAGAGGAAGAATGTTGCATATATTCTACTTTTTCTATATGAACTGCCTCTAGGTAACAAAACAGGTTACAAAGAAAGTTTCTTTTTTAAAAAGTATTCCAAATAATAAATGAAAAAGTAATGGCTAACTGAACATAATGACAAAAAAGTAATGGTAGAAATAGAATATTACTATTTCAAAACCCCTAATTAACTAATACATTTGGGCAGCCATCATGAATGGCTAAAAGGACACACAGAGACAACACACAGGTGCCTCCTGATGGAAGATACATCAAAGTAATCTTGAAACACAAGCCTTTGGATCAAGCTCTCAAAACAGTGCACGGAGGACCATATTAAATACTATCACAGAAATACAAGGATACATCCAGAAAGAAGGTGGGGGTGGGGGGACGAAAAAAACTGCAGGAAATTCCAGAGGACAAATAACTCAAATTAAAATGCATTTTATGAGATTATTCAACAAATAAACTGCAATGAAAGGGAAAGATGGAGGCTGAAACTATAGATTAAGAAGACTTAAGAAACACATTAACAAATGTGTTGGGTTTTTTGGCTTTTAGTTGGATTCTAATGTAATCAAACAAGTTATTAGTAATTATATGAGGGTTTTTTTTTTTAATTTTATGTTTTGTTTTTAAAATAGAGCTTAGCCTCCTTTCCATGGCAGAAGAGAAAGTGAATATAGTCACTCTTCCGAGTTAGGGTCTTGTTTGACTGGAATGGGGTAGAGACTAAAGTGCAAGGGAACTAGGGTGATGGGAGAAAGCAGTTCAGTCACTTCATCGTGTCCTTTAAGCCACGTGGACAAAGACAATGCAGTGAAAGAGAGTCACTAATCTAGTGGAAAGAAGGAAAAATTTAAAGCGTGGAAGTCTTTCTGAGGTTCAGAAATAGGCATGGTGGTACTATAAACTGAGACACTGCAGGGTAAGAACCTGTTATCACAAATTAGGACACATGACTAAGATTTCTGAGTTGGTACATCTGTGGGTCCAGTTGGTTACTGTGTGAATGGGGGACAGAAGAATGTGGAAACAGAGATTGTTATAGTTAGCGAGGGGAAGGAACCCTGAGGTGTCTTTTGGGCAATGAGGATGTCCCATGAAATAAGTGACTGAAAATGAAAATGAAAACAGAGACAAGTATCAACATTTTCTACAAATATGCTGGACTAATCCTTCCATCGGAGAAATTCTTTGTTCTCTCTTACATGCAAATAAGCAAGAAAGAAGAGAGCTATGGATGAGACTGTTGACTGTACCAACCAAGCTTTACATAAATGTCTCAGATATCGAAATGTATTTTTAAAAAAGTTAAAAATCATGACTCCAAACTTCAATACAAAATAAACATATGTCAAAGGATTTTTCTACTCATTAATTCATGAAGGAAATAGATGTCAAAATCAGTCCAAACAGCATTTACAAAGCTAGGCAATGTTAGCATAACTGAGCAACGTCCAATAGAACCACAAATTCTAATATCCGGTGTTATCAGTTCCATTTGGAGCAATATACAAATTAGTATGCAAATTCACGAAGTCTGGGACTTTAATCAATAGCAATAATGAGTGAACTAATTACATTTCCCTAGATAATCCTCAGGAGACTTTTGCTCCTTTTATGACATTGTAAGGTGTGTCTCCCAAATTTGCCGTATTTCAAAAGGTATGAATAATCTTTTTGACAAATAAAGGGAATAATTACCCATTCTGAAGACCAGCTTTTACATAGAAGTTTACAAGAAAGATAATGAGGTTTATATAAAGCAGCCAACAAAACCTGGACCTCAAAAGTGCCATCTATTCATTCAGAATGATAAGAGCTTGTTAACAGAACAAAATCAAGAACAAAATTTTTAGACTGTCTCCCTCTCCACTGTTCCTACTTACTGCAAGCTACTATTTAGTCTTCCTAGAGTGATTCTTCTTGCCATTCCCATAAAGCCTGGTTTCAGATTCCTCTCAAAAAAAAAAAAAAAAAAATCCCTGAACTTACACATCCACTAAACACTTAATATCACAAAACCCTGTTTTATTTTGTTTATTACACGTAGTACCAAACATTTCCTAATTTGCATGAATATTTGTTTAATTACTTATTATTTAGCTGTTTTTCTGAGGCAAGAAAAAGTATACTTTGAAGTGTAAATACTTTCTCTCTTATTTGTCCACTATATTTTCAGTGTTGTACCTGGCACAGGGAAGGTCCTTAGTAAATATTTATAGAAAATGAATGATGCTACTCCTATCGGTTTTGTAAGCACCATCAATAATTATGATGAAATGTAATAACATTTCTAAGAAAAATTCTTCCAGAGGGTCATTAGATTTTTATAATTTTTGCATTTGGTGACTCATCCATGAAATACTAATATCTAGCTGAGCAAAGATTTGCTTTCATATCCAGACATCTACTGCTCCACCCCATTTACCCATCTTCATTTTTGGTAATGAGAATTAGTGCAATTTTATCTTGCTTCATGGCTAGGGAATGCTTTAGCAGTATAAATCTTTCACCATGTCATTATAGATACTAAATATTCAAGCTTCTGTGGACAATTAAACCATAGAGAATAGCCTGAGGGAAGTTGTCTGAGAGAATGAGAACAATTTGTTTTTTCATAATATTCCTAACTCCCAAAGAAGAAACCTCTTGTATAAGCATTTACTAAAATCAGCTCAGGAGTTCTTGAATCTAGGAAATTCATAAAAACAGTAGTTTTCCCTAAAGAAGGAGTTTAGGATCCAGACATGTGAGCCTTCACTGCACAGCCACGGGGCAGGGCAGGTGGCAGGTGGCTAGGATTATTGTGGAGAGTAACATTTACTCACCAAGAGAGCTTTGACTTTACTTCAAAGTGACTGTCACTACACTTGGCCCCATTTTTATGAAAATTAGGAGTAGGCTTTCTTTATGGTTATTGCAGTTTCATTGTATGGCTTTCCAAACTGGGTAAATAACCTGTCTTTTTTTAAGACAATCATAAACAACTCGATTTTTGAAAGAGTCCTAAGTGAGCTGTTTATAAATTTGAATGACATTTTAGAAATGTCTAAACATAAAGTTCATAAGAGCTCAAAAATGATTTCAGAGAGTGTTGAGGAAATGATACATATTACATTTGCTCATAATTAGATATTTACATGGAGTTTTGCAATACATCAAGAAGAGAATGTTAGGAAATGTGATTAAAATAATTTTCTCAAAATCATTCTTTCATAGATATAAGGCAATTCTGTTATAAAACAAATATGGAGATTTTTATTTTGTTTTTATTTCATTTCATGTAGAATGTAAAAAATAAAATCTGGCATTAGGGAGAAAAAGAGTGTAATCAATCTCTTCCTTTGCAGTGTGTAGTCACTTTCTTTTTGATTATAAGTCATGTTTAAGGATCACTAATAATATAATTGACATCCAGAATGTACATGCCGCAACGCTTTAACTTTCTCACGTTTTGATTTTCTCCACACATTTTTATATTCACTGACCCTTTTCTCTTTCACTAACACCATTTCAGATGAGGCAAAAATGCACTGCTGAGATCACATGCTCTTAGAGCAAGTATTTTGAATAAAGGAATAAAAAATAGAACTTATCCTTCCTCAAAAAACTTCATAAATGATGAAATAAAATATGCTGTTTTTCGTCTTCACGTGCAAACAAACTACCTTCATGAACTACAGAAACAGACTTGGAGAGAGGTATCAATATAAGAAAACATATTCTGCCACAGGTGGAGAAAAGAACAGAAGTCCAAGCAGTGTTAAGGAGGACAGATTCTCCTTTCACAAATTCTGACCAAACCAATAAAACAAGCAAAAACTTAGAAAGTTCTTTCTTCACTTCTTTCCTAGCAAGAATTCTTTTTCTCTGGCCCCCGAGAACCATCCATAAAGAAAAAAAATAATATTTCAAAACGCATTTTTATATTCTCCTGGAATAAAGAACTATCGTGTCATATTATATGTTCTTGTTTTATGTCCACAGGAGCAAGACCTATGTTGTACATATGGTTTGCACTGCATTATGTAGTCTACCAGGTACCATGTGGTAGACGTTATTTACGTATACTTTCATTATTTTTAAGATACATCAGCAAAAAAACAGTTAACATATAGAATTACGTTTTGTGTATTCTTCATAGCACTTACTTTAAAAAAAAAGTAGGATTACTTTCTTAACATTTGCTAATACCCCAATTACCTCAAAGAGGCAGGATTTCAGAGAAGTTGATATGTCAGCTTTGAATAAATATCTGCAGAGTGCAGTAGACTATGTAAGTATTTTCTTCACTTTTATTGATACAGCTCTCTATCCAGATTCAATGTGTGCATATGAACTGAACAATCAATTTTTTTCCCTAAATTCTGCCACTTTTCTCCTGACTTACTGCTAGCATTTAATACTACGCTCCAATATATGGTGTTTTCTGCTTTCTCTTTCTATTTCACGCTACATTGTTACAGTTATTAGTCTTGATCAGTTACTTGGCTTCCCCTCATAATTATTACTAGATGATGGGTAATATTGTGGGTATTCTTATGCTCCTTCCCCCTCTCTGTCTCTGTCTCTCTCTCTCTGTGGAGCATCAATTGAATAGAGACCAGGACAATGATTCACCAAAACTTCCATTTGTATTAGTGTATTCCCAATGCTGTTGGTGGTTCGAAGAACTGACAACACAGCCAAGAAAAACTGAAATAATTGTTTAACGTCCATGTGGACTGAGTCTGAGAACTCGTTTACTATATCTCTGCACATCATGGTGCAGTATCAGTGACACTATTTTTAAAATAACATAATGAATAATACAGAAAAGTGTTAAATCACAGAGTACAACTCAATGAATTTTCATTCATCTACAATGAATTTTCATGTGTAAACACATCTATATTAAAAAAAAAATCAGGGGCGCCTGGGTGGCTCAGTGGGTTAAAGCCTCTGCCTTCGACTCAGGTCATGATCTCAGGGTCCTGGGATCGAGCCCCGCATCGGGCTCTCTGCTCAGCAGAGAGCCTGCTTCCCCCTCTCTCTCTGCCTGCCTCTCTGCCTACTTGTGATCTCTCTCTCTCTGTCAAATAAATAAATAAAATCTTTAAAAAAAAAAAAATCAGCCATCAGAGTATACAAATTAAAGCCACAATGAGATACTACTACTTCACACCCCCTAGGATGGTTATAACCAAAAAGACAGAGAAGAACAAATGTTGCCAAGGATATGAAGAAATTACAACTCTTGCTGGTGGGAATGCAAAAATGATACAGCCCCTTTGGAATCAGTCTGACAGTTCCTCAGAAGTTTAAACATAGATTACCATATGACTCAGAAATTCCACTTCTAGGTATACACCCAAGAAACATGACAACATATGTCCACACAGAAAGTTGTGCATAAATGTCATAGCAGCATTAGTCACAGTAGCAAAAACGGGGAAACAACCCAAATGTCCATCAACTGATGAACAGATAAACAAATGTTTTATATCCATTTAAGGTAATATTATTTGGCTATAAAAAAAAGGAATGATGTACTGATACATACTATAGTATGGATGAACCTTGAAAACATTCAGCTAAGTGAAAGAAGCAAATCACAAAACATAACATATTATACAATTCCATTTATATGAAAAGTCCAGAAAAAGCAAATCTATAGAGATAGAAAATAGACATGCAGTCTATTAGCCTAGAGCTGGGAGAGGAGAGTGACTTCTAGTGGGTTATGGAATTTTTTTGAGTGACTGACGAAAATGTTTTAAAATCGATTATAGTTATGGTTGTACATCTCTGTAAATATTATGTGATTTACATCTCAATAAAGCTTTTATCTGTTTTGAAGTAATTGTAATACTTTATATTTATATATAATAATATAAAATAACAAAAACAATAAAAAAAACAACAACGAGAAACAGTACATTCCATTAAGGCAACCAGACCCTAGGGTGTCTCCCAATGATCTTTGACTCCTTGTAATCACACTTTTGTGTATCCCTCTCCTCTGGAAAGTGAATGATAAGACAGCTAGCTTGCTTATAACACACAGAATGTGACAAAGGTGATGGGATGTGACTCTCCTAATTTGGTCACTTTTATGGCTAAGGTGGTGAGGTGTCACTCTTGTGATTAAACTCCATGTTTCCAGCATTTTTCTCACTGTGTTTGTCCTGAGGAAGCAAGCAGCCATCTTGTGAGCTCTCCATGAAGAGGTCTACATACTAAGGAGCTACAGGTGGCCTATAGGAGCAAAGGGGCTCAGTCTTACAACAAATACTGAATACTGCCAATATGAGTGATCTTAGGAGTAGACTATTCCCTAGTTGATCCTACATATGAAAACTCAGACTGGCTGACACCTTGATTGCAGCTTGAGGACATTCTGAAGCAGAGAACCCAACTAAACCCTGCCTGAACTCCTGACCCACAGAAACTGTGAGATAGTTAGTGTGTATGTGTGATGTTTTTAAGCCACTAAGCCTGTGATTTGTTATATAGCGCACATCACTAATAATACATTTATCAGAGAAGATTCCTTTTTCCCTCCCAGGCACTACAGCTTCTTTCTCAAAGGTAATCAATATCTTCATTTCTAACCTATGATGATGATATTGCCTATATTAAATTTATGTAATTGGAATCATAGAATATAAATACATTTGTGCCTGGTTTCCAGTGCCTAACATTATGGTGAGAGTCATTTTCTTGTGAGTAGCATTAGTTTGTTCATTTTCATTACTGTATACTTTTCCACTATGCGAATCAACCACAATTTATTTATGTTTCCTTCTTGATTTAAATGAGACCTATTTTCAGTGTTTGAGTTATGATGCTCTAAACGTTTTTATTCATGACATGTATTTCCATGTAATATGCACAAGCACACACACATATACATTTCTATTGGCTATACCTACAAATGGGATTTGGGGATCATAGAATATAGACTATTCATATATTTGGAATTCTACACACTGCGAAACAGTTTTCTACAGTAGTTCTCTTCTAACCAGGAGGGTCTAAAGTTTTGAGTTGCCTCCTCTCTCATTACTTTTCTAGATAGTCTTAATTTTAGACATTTAGCAATGGTTATCAATACTTCCTACCAAATAACTTGGTATCACATTATGCTGCTTCAGTTCTTTGACATTTTTCATGTTAACTTATTTTTTATCTTTTTCTACTAAAAACAGTATATGCTTCTTGAGATAGTAAGTTTTGCTTTTCTTTTACACCTATATATCCAGCATCTCATACAGTGGTTTCATATACAACATAAATATTTGTTAAATGAGTAAACTACTCACACAGTTAATTAGTCATTCCCCCTCCTCATGTACTTTTTTGTTAAAAAAGTACTTCTAAAGGGAGATGAACAACAATTTATGGCTACTAATGCTATTACAAAAGCTTGCTGACATTATTTCTGGCCAATTTATAGAAATCTTATAACCCATTCTATCTCATGAAATTTAAAAGAGCAATAGTTTATCAGATTATACTGAAATATGTGTTATAGAGCACTCTGGGTAGTTTGTGTTTGAGAAGTAGTTGCGTTCTATGTATGAAAGAAAAGGAAAGTATAAAATTCCCACACACTTTGTTATTATAGCTTCCCTAGATCCTGAAGCATTTGGGTTTCACATTTCTTAGTCATAAAACTAGATAGTCCTCAAACTAGGTGGTAGCAGTGTGTTCATTCCTTAAAGGAAGAAGACAAGAACTTTGCAATGAGAAAGTGTGCAAATAGTTTAGACCATTCCCTTGTAGTCACTTCCCAATTTGAAGGAACATTCAGTGGCTATGAAGCAGATGAAATGTGAGCAGACACAATGTCCCTACCCTCTACACAAGACAGGGAGGTACTATATTTATATGAAAGCATGATCAGAACGAGAGTGTAGTAGCTGAAATCAAACACATGAGACCTCATCAAGCATATGCCTTATTCTGTAAATCATGGTAATGATTCGATTCGTGTGTTTATATACATGTAATTAAAAGAGGGTCACTCATTAAGATGATGTACACTACAGGGTACATTTATTACATAATGGTAACAAGTCTGCATGTAGACATATTATCATCACTTGGCAATCATTTAAAATGTATTAAATGCCATTATAATTACTAAATTCATATGTATTTATAAAGATAACAATGGCCCCCAATTTATAGTATTTTAATTCTATAAGATATGCTCCAATTTCCATGACTGGAAACTTACCTCTTAATATCACTCCACATTCTCTGACAGTGGTTCTCAAAATGTGGTGCCTAGACCACCAGCATTGGCATCACTTGAAAACTTCCTAGAAATAGGTTTTCAGATCCCACTCCAGATCTACTGAAACAGAAATTAAGGGGGTTGGCCCAGTAATCTCTGCTTTTTACAAGCTCTCAAGATGATTCCAATGCATTCTAAGGTTTAAGAACCACTATTTTTTAAAATTAAACTTCATCTTCCCTTAAATGTGCCCCAAATTCTCAACTACAGATCCTCAAAGGATGTATTTTTAGTGCTTCACAGAATTCACTTGTTTTATGTTAGCTATGATTAAAATGTTCTGTGTAGTAACACTACTTTGTGCTAGTTCTATATTTGGTTTAATATTTATATGGCTATGATTATGACAAAATTACTTTTTAAAAATTTTTGGTTTTGACACACAATAGCTTATAAAGCATGACAAAAGAAGTTGAAAGTATGCTTTAATAGTGAACAGATTTGAAACCACTGACAAGTGCCTTATTTATTTGCTAAAATTGGATTATTTATAACTACTATTCTCGTTTTCTCCCCCTTTGATTTGCTTTAAGGTCTGAACTTTTGGACAAGGTGGCCTCCTTATGATTCCTTTCATCTCACTTAAGGTGTTTTTGACTCCTAAGACTTAAATTATCATTCACTTTTAAATTTCAAAAGCAAAAGTGAAAAGCATTTTAATGAGTTATCTTTATCTTATAGCATAATCACTGCTATAAACTGAGTGGAGTTTTTTTTTTTTCTTTGATTTTTTAAATTGTGGCAAATATAAATAGCATAAAATTTACCACTTCAACCATTTTATAATTCAGTAGTGTTAAGTATATTCATATGGTTGTGTAATCAACCTCTAGCACTTCCTTCCTGCTGTGTCCTCATATCACCTCCTTTCTACATGCATACACTTTGGGTGTCTTTTCCTCTTTTTAGGACACAAGCCCTATTGGATTAGAGTCCTATCTTTATAACTGCTTTTATCCTTAATTATCTCCTTATATGTTCTGTCTCCAAATACAATCACATTGGGGTTTACGGCTATAGCCTATGAATTTTGGGAGAACACAATTCAGTTCATTACTGGTTATTGGGAATAATACTGCTATAAATATGAGTACACAAATATCTTTTAGATTTTTACAAATTATTTTTCAGTTATTTATTAGTTCTTTTGGATATATACTCAGAAGTTAAATTTGCTGGATCATATGGTAATTCCATTTTTAAAAATATTTTATTTATTTATTTATTTGAGAGAGAGAGAGTGGAGGGAGGGGCAGAGGGAGAGGGAGAGAGAGAGAAACTCAAGCAGACTTTCTGCTGAGTGTGGAGTCTGACACAGGTCTCCATCTCACCACCTTGAGATCATGACCTCAGCTGAAATCCAGAGTTGGATGCTTAACTGACTGAGCCACCCAGGTGCCCCCTGGTAGTTCTATTTTTAATTTTTTCAGGGACTGTCATACTGTTTTCCATAGAGGCTTCACTATTGGACATTCCCACCAATAGCAGACAAGGGTTCCAATATTCCACATCCTCACCAACACTTGTTTTAGTTTTTTTGATATTAGCTATCCTAATTGGTATGAAGTGATATCTCATTATGGTTTGCATTTACATTTGCCTAATGAAGTATTTTTAAAATATTTTACTTAACATCAGGTGAAAAGAAATTATTGATGTCACTGTTTAAAGAACACAAAGAGGGGGCACCTGGGCGGTTAGTTGGTTAAGCATCTGCCTTCTGCTCAGGTCATGATCACAGGGTTCCTAGATCAAGCCCCGCTTTGGGCTCCCTGCTCAGCAGGGAGTCTGCTTCTGCCTCTCTCTCTGCCTCTCCCACTGGCTCATGCTCTCTCCCTCTCTCTCTCGGTCTCAAATAAATAAAATCTTAAAAAAAAAAATAAAGCACACAAAGATAATTGTTCTGAATTAAAATAGAATATTTTGTGCAAGTCACTATGGATTGATTCCATCAGTCACTGAAAGTGGTCACTTGAATACAAACTTTGCTGTGAGTATGATATGTATCTAAAAGAATGCCTTCAACAAACTTCTAACCACTTCTGAATCCATGCCATTAATATCTTATTTCTTTTAGTTAGATTACCAAGAAGTTTTATCAGCTCTGGACTTTTTTCCTCTGGAATGAGATGAAAGCAAAACTATTAAGTTACTTCAAAATGGACCTTATATATATTCTACTTCTCATCTTAATAGATATTGATTTCTGCAGAACTTCAGAATTCTGAGTTACAACTAAACAGAATGAATACATTAACATAACAGACCATGTCTCACTTCTAGGCCATATTTGCAAATTAATGATTAAAGTCAATTTCCAAATTAATAATTAAAAGTCCATAGACTATGTATTGTATAATCTGTCAAAATATCTTCCTTTAGTGAATTGTTTACATAGAAATTTTAACTGCTATAGAATTTAAAATATGGATATCAAATTACTGTGTTTATGCTAATTAACCATGTTATAAAGTATCTCATATATGTCTGAATTATCTTCCCCTTAAAGTGATATGCATTTATAATAATATTTATCTGGGAAAAGAAACTGTGGATTGACCTACAGGAAGAAGTCAGTAATATAATTTATTTTCATTTAGTTAGGCAACAAAAATAATTCATATTATAAAGGAAATAAAAGGAGTGGTATTTAAAAGCATGTGAATTTCATATATTTTTCTCACTTTAAGTTGCCATAATACTTGATCATGTGTTTTTTAATTGTGTATGTGCATGTGTACGCATGTGTGCATGTGTGTGTGTGTAGGCTGAGACTACAATTGACATTATTTCACTTAATCAAAAACAAGCAAGGCTTATAATCATAAGATATGTATAGCAGTTAGAGTCAAACTCATTTTCGGTGTTTGTTTAGGACCCTGTGCCTAATTAAATTGTGTTACATAAGTTCTTGAGCCTAAGTGCAGTTCTTGTAGAGGCTTAGTTTCTCTTTATAAATTCTCCGATTTCCAAGTAGCTGTCACAGCTTGTCTTAGTTTTTTCTTTTTTTTCCTTTTTTACCAGCTATTCAAAAGTGCTCTAACTATAAATCACAGAAATATCTGCAAAGCTGGCAGTAAGACAGAGTATGTTTTCACTGAAAAAAATTACATTTCCACAGCAATTAAGTCAAGGTTGCTCAGGTATTTCATAGTCACTATATGATGCATTTAGTTGGATAAACTTATTAGTTCCCCTGTACTCAAAGACAAGGTTAAGTACTCACTTCAAAATTGAAGCCTTGATTAACCTATTCATCAATATTTATATGTTTCCTAATCAAAAACTGTATCATAAAAAAATATTCTTAGGAACCTTTTGAGTATATTTATGGGCTGTTTATCTGTGTTTAGTCCTGGAATCTAGGAATTATTATCTAAGTGATGTAATGATTCTATATAGACTTCAGGATGCTAAATACCACTAAGATTTAAAACCTCTAAATAGCCATTCTAATCATCAAAAAGATGATTTGATATTTAACTAGAAAAATAATGACTTACCGATGAGTTATTTTGGTTTGTTTACCAACATAGGAATCCCAGTAAAGTCAACCTAACAGTAAATTAATAAGCAAATAGCAATGTGCAAATCCTTCTTAAGTGATATAGTGCACATTGATATGTATTTTGGAGAAAAAAATAATGGTCCAGTTTTCTTTCCATTAGAAATATGCTGGTGTTTCATTTCTACAAGACTTTTGTTTTGCTGCTTCAGACAAATAACATAGAGGCAAGTGTTATATTGATTTTTCTAAGTAATGTTTCAGTGGAAAATACAATGGATATATAACTCTGCTTGAAATTGGTAAATTCACGAAGACCTACTGGTACTATTTATTATGGGAAATATTTTAGAGTCTTGTCAATGGTATGAAAAAGTAATAGAAGTGGAAGAAATGACTTTTCTTTCAGCCTCAGCCTCTAACCGTAGCTGTGTGTCTCAGCAGCATGCTCCAATTTACTTCTGTCTGCTTGTTCAACCAACTCAGCTATTTATATGCTACTGAGGTAAGAGATAAAATTGGCTTATTTACAATTGTTTCATGATTCTCTACAAAAATTTTCAGAAAGCAATGACATCAACAAAACTATATTGTTTCAAATATGTGATAACAAAGACAATTCTAAGCCTGGCTCAAAACTATTTTGCACTTGTAAGAATTTTAAACATTAAATTTATGCATAGATGTTTTCTTAAGGCAAGAAAATATTTTTTGATAGTCTTATTTTTCCTAAATAAAAATGTTACTGATTTACTCTAGCAGCTTTAAGATTTCCTTGGAACAGTTATATTTTTAAATGACTTATAAATAATAAAAAATCATAAATAATATAAACTATAAAATTCAGAAATTTGAAACAGCATAAATTACACACACATCATTTTTTCATAAGTTATTACGCTGACTTTAATTTCAACTATCATAGTTGAATTTTACGCATGTCAATCAAGGGAATGATTTGGTACTATGAAAATTTTACTGTTTTATACTTTTGTACTGTGAATAGTCTATTTACGGATTTTCCATTTCTGACTGGTGACAGAGATATACCTATAGAAATTATGGTTATGAACCTTTTCTAAAGGGAAGTTGAGAAATCATGGCTGTGGATTGTATAGCAAATAGCTAATGAAGAACCGAACTAGGTGTCATGGAAGGTACAAAGACCAGCTGTCCACCAGTTTCTCATGTCCAACTTGAATCTCAAAAGACAAGATGTGATTTTTCCTGAGTGTGTTTGATAGCTAGTGGCTCAAGAAAATAAAGGTGGTATGTGAGTTGCAATAAAATCAAAGTTGCAGTAAAATCTGATCAATACAGGAAGCATAGATTCTTGCTGGAACTCAGAAGAGAGTTACCTGCTTCAGACCAGGAGACCGAGGACTTTGCATCCGAGGTGGACCCTGCACAGCACAGTTCTACAAGGCAGCACTGCTACGGCAATCTTCGTGAACGCTTCCCCTGCGGTCATGCAGGGCCTAACCATTACTACAATTCCTGGCAGTCATGTGTTGTATTAATCCAAGCTAGAAACAGTGATGGCCTTGATAGCTTATTTATTACACTTTTCTAGGGCTCCTGTAACAAAGTCTGATAACCTGTTAAAACAATAGAAAAGTGCTTTCTCACAGTTCTGGAGTCTAGAAGTCTAAAATCAAGATATCGCAGAGCTATATGCTTCCTCTGAGACTCTGGGTAGAACCTTTCCCATTTCCTGGTGATTGGCAAAAATCCTTGGTGTGTCTTTGCTTGTAGCTGCACCGAGTTCAATCTTGGCTTTTGTCATTCCACAGTGGTCTTCACATTGTCTTCCTGCTATATGTGTCTGTCTCCACTTTCTAAAGGGACACCAGCCATACTGAAATAGGACCTACCCTAATGACTTCATTTTAACTTGAGTATCTCTATAAAAAGTCTATGTCCAAAAAAGATCACAATCTGACGTACTGGGTGTTAGGATTTCAACATACCCTTTTTAGAGAATATAATTCAATCCCTAACAATTTAGATCTAGATAGTAGCCATAAGAATTGAGATAAATGGAGAGATTTGAGAAATATTTAGGTGGAAGATATGATTTCATACACATGGGAAAAAGAAATGTTTAACATTATATAATACAATTTTAACACACTCTAATGATTAAATGACTAGGACCAACATTTCTGACTTAAAAGAAGCAAACAATGTCTGGACTCTCTTCATAGCAATTTAACAACTGAAAAGATACACTTGTAATGCTCCCTTTCAAATGTGAGCTTTTGAATCATTTGTTATATTATTACATTGTGCATATTTATTTGAAATTTCATTTCCTTCTTAGAAAAAACTAGCGTTTGAAACTGGCTAGAATTGAAAGATCATGGCTGATGGATTAAAAATTAAAATAGACAAAATAACAGTTATACTTGATGTATCACTACTCTCCTTTAGCATTTGGTAAAATGTATAACATACACATATTCCTCAAATTTTTTATACAATTTAGGATGGATATCTAGATCATTCACTAATCTCGTACATGCAATTATGAGCTCCTTGGTTTGCATCAATGTGTGGAAACTACTTTGGTTCTCAAAGGATAGGGACCATTCTAACAGGCAAAATAACTTTTTTTAAATAAAAAAATCCCATAGATTGTAATTTCAAGAGACTCAAACATTATATGATTCTTTTTAAAAAAGACAAATAATACATTTGACCTCAACTAGGGCAGTTAAATACCACCACCTACAGGTCGCTTTAGGAAGTATAAGTGAGGCCTCAAAGAAACATTTCAGACATTTTTCTCAGAAGTGGCAATGTGGCTTTGGGAATCCCAGCAGCAACTATGTGAAGTGTCCTGCCTCTGTACTGTCCAAAAGTTTCTGGGCAGCATTGTCATGTGCAGCCTTAGAACTAGATGTTTGGGCACCTGACTTTGGCTGTTTTATGAGGCTCATTCCTCTTTCATTTCTTCCAGTTTTGTTTTGTTTTTAATTTGAGAGAGAGAGAGAGACAGCATGATCAGGGGGGAGAGGCAGAGGGAGAGGGAGAGGGAGAAGCAGATCCCCCACTGAGCAGGGAGCCCAATGCGGGACTCGATCCCAGGACCCTGAGATCATGACCTGAGCCAAAGGCAGATGCTTAACCGACTAAACCACCCAGGCACACCTTCTTTCAATTTTCTAGGCCTGTTCTCCACTCCAATTCTATTAGCTGCCTTCTATGTTCCCACTGATTTCCTTTTCCTACGTATGGTAGAGCCAGCTTTTATTGCTTATAAATAAGAACCCTAATTGGTGCAGACAGAATTTCAATATTTGAGTCTTGATATTTCCTTTAAATGTTCATTCAGTTCCTACTCTTTAAAAGACCAACTTCTTTTTTCTCCTAATAGGAATCTTTCAAATATTTGACATAATTATTCAGTCTCCCTTTAAGTTTTCTCTTCTTACTTAACCCTCAATCATTTAGACACTTTCAATCATTCTTCTTACTATCTCACAATGTGAAAATTCAGTGGATTTTTTTTTTGCACTTTTAGAACATGATTTTCATGGTTTTGTTTCTAATAGAAATCTTACTCATTAAGCCTAGATTTAAGTACCAACTTATTTCTTCAATTATTTTTTTCTAAAATCACCAAAATGACTTCCCTTTGCATGTACACTCATTTTTAATTCATGTTTAATTTAGTTACATTGTATGAATATTTGTTTCACAAATTTCTCTTTTCCAGCAGATGACAAATGTTTTGATAAAAATTATATCTCACTTTTCCTCTGTCACCCAGCCCAGTGTTTTATGAAGGGATAATCTCTAAAAGATCTTTAACAAACACACTATTTGAGATGTAATCATATTTGAATGTAATATGAATTATTATTCACAGTAAGATTTAATTGATTTTAGATCCTATGCTACAAGGCAATGTATCAGTCAAATAAATTTTAGCTATGATTTTAGGGTCTTTCACATGAGTAGGCACTTTGTCTTTAATAGATTTATACACATTTTTTGGCATTCATTGTTTCAAGGGGGTCACCCAGGGACATTCAACAAAGGGATCTATCTTTTCAGTGATTTCTAAGTCTTTCTTTCCTCTCATTTCGTTGGGTATTAATTGTGTCTTGGCTAATATAGTTTTAAAGATATGGCTCTTTCAAAAAACTATTGTCATCCATATGAACTATTAGTATTTTTTAGATAGTTTCTATGGAGCTCACAAAAACAATTCATAAAAAGAAGCAGTATCATCCAACACAAAAGCCTAGTCCTGTCTTTAAATGGCTATGTCTTCAAGTAGTCGTGTCTCCTTGAAAAGTGAATAAATATGAGACAAATGATCGAATAAATTAATTGCTCTTGAAAATAAAACTCTTTAGACTTAGAAGTAGATAGTACACTGTGAAAGAGAATATCAGTCAGAAAAAAAAGATCTTGTTCCTTGACTTTTCTCTAACATGTATTACCTTATAAGATGTACTCGTTTAGAGGTAGAAGTATAAAGATTTTCTGCATGTTCTATATACTATTGCATTCCTAGCACTGAGAACAATGTTCAGTGAATAGCAGATGCTCAATAAAAATGTGTCAAATGAATGAGGAAGACCATGGGTAAAAATGCCATTATAGCATCTATATCCAAGGCAGCGAGATCAGCATAAAATAGGCTGTGGTTTGGGGCACAGTAAGAACACAGAGAGAGAACAGAGAAGGAAACAAGTTGTGGGGGGGAAAAAAAAAAACAAGGAAAGCAGTCATCATGGAATATGATAAAAATACCTTCATCCTCTGTTTACCATCAGAACAGTTTAGGGGATGTAATAGCTACAGAATATGCTTTCAGTGGGTTGCAAGGACTGAGGATGTAGTGGTCCCGAGAAATGTGTGTCACATTAGTCTCATAATCCCAGTCTCAGAATCTCACTGGGGCCTGAGATAAGGAGCAGCTAGGAACACTGTCAGGTCCATGTAAAATTCTCGAAGTGCATCTTGTGTCCTGGTTAATGGACATGACTGTGATACCCTTGAGCAATCTCAGATACTTCTATTGTACACATTCCGTGCATAAACACACTTTGGTTGTGGCATTTAGAAATATCACCTCAAACGTATTTGCACATCTCTGGTGATAAAAGAGTTCAGAACTTGCTTTCATTTTTTTAGTTATATGTTGTTATTTCCTACTTGCCTTCCAAGCCTCTTGCACAGTGACTAGCACGTAAAGGACTCAATAAACAACTGCTGGACTGATTTTCCCATTATGTTTAAAAATATGTACCTGAATAGATTGTTATTAGTAGTAAATTGTATTTCCAGTATTGCCTTGAAAACTCGCAATGCTATTTTAATCACTTTCTGTACATCAAACTAACCCATGCAAATGCCTAAAAAGGGTCCTCAAAGCTTTAAGCTTCTGGTTTGAGCATTATCCGGCTGAGCACAATTTGATTTACAAATGTATCCTGACATTCAAAGAAAGAGATAACGCAACTGGAGAAAAGCAATTTTTTTTTCATGAAGCTTTACTACATTTTTAAAAATGCAAACTTGACAGACTGAAAATATCCCGACTGTGCTTGTCGGTATGCATAATGGTTTTATGCTACTTTTATGTTTGGCAAAATTTCTATAGAAATCACAAACCAGCTTTATCACTTGACTTTCAAACATACCTCGTGTAAAATGTGCTGAAGTAGTAAACCTAATTTAACTTCTGTGAAAAGTATTTCCAGTAAGAACTCAAAAAGCAAAACACTATTTGGCTCTCTAAAGCTTACTAACTGCTCTGATATTAACATAAATAAAAACAGCATTTTATTTATATGACAAAAAGTAAAGAAAATGTAAGTTAATTTTACAGTAAGAGCTAACAGTTGTCAAACTTGCCATTTGCTGGGCCGTGAGTTGAATAAACCCTTTACGGGTGAGAACGCAGAATCAGTTTGAAGAGTGGAAAGGTTTCACATTTGATGAGACCGTGGGGTTTGAAGTTGGACAATCAATGTGGTATATTGGGGATAGAACCCCAAAACCAAAAAACAACTTACTTAAAGAAGAAAACTAAACAGCAGCAAACAAACCCTCCTCAGGGCCTCGTTACAGTGTTCATTTAGCCCAGTTATTTCCTAATCACCAGGGTATGTGGCCAGCCCATGATGGAGCTTCTCTCTGTTTGCTGAGTCAGGAGAGGGAGGTGGGGGCTCAGGGTTACCTTTGTATGACTTGCTATTAAAGAAATGTTGTAATGTTTGGCACGTATAAAATATAGCACCTTCAAATTCATACATCATACCCACCTAAGCTCTGCCATAATTATGCCCTTTTAAAACTCTTCCCAATGAAGACACAGTATAGAAATTTAAAACAAATTGTTTTTCAAAGTGAAATTACTGAGATTTAATTTAGTAAAGCTATATTATCTCAATAGAAAATTCCATATTTTCCAATGAAAACATATATATATATATATATATATATATATATATATATATACATATGTATGTTTATATATATAGTTTTGGACATATATGACTTATTTTTGGCAATATGTAAAATCGTAACATTGATTTTTTTAATTTCAATTTTTAATGATACATGGATATTATTTATAGGAATGAGTAAAAATAATTGCTTAATATCCCTACTGCACCAAGTTATTTCTTTTATTTTCCTCAACCATAGAAGGAGACACTGTTTAGTATCCATGTTGTTTCCTTTAAAATTTTTTTGTTAGGTTCTGAGAATAATACCACCTCCATGTGTATCTTAATATATATATATACAGCCTAAATAATACATGTAATCTTATATATATAATATATAGGGTATATATTATATATATCTTATATGCTATAAAACTACAGCACCAACATATATATAAAATATTGTGTATATATATATTTTATATACGTGTATAAAAATGCATGTGTATGTGTCTGAGTTTGTATCCCCTGCCAAATAAATTTGAAAAAATGCATACTATAGTACTTTCTTGTGACGAAATGCAATATTAATAAGCATAAACATAAACACTGAGAAGTCAAATAGTAACTAAATATGTATATGTATATATATATATATTTTTTTTTTTTTTAAGATTTTATTTATTTGACTGAGGGAAAGAGAGCACAAGCTGGGGGAGTAGCAGGCAGAGGGACGGGGAGAAGTATGCTTCTCACTGAGCAGAGAGCCCGATGCTGGCTTGATCGCAGGACCCTGAGATCATGACCTGAGCCAAAGGCAGATGCTTAACAGACTGAACCACTCAGGCACCCCATAAATAAATATTTTTAACTCCATGAAATTCATAATTCCTTCTACTTGAATTCTACTTTTTAAGTTATAAATATAAATAAAAATAAATATAAATACTTATGTAGTTTGTGATCCATAAAATACAATGGGGACAATATTCTATTTTAATAATTTACTGTATCATATCATTATTCACATCCAAATATAAAGGCATGTGAATGAGTGTACATCCATTATTTTAATTTTCAAAATCAGTCTAACTGAATGAAAGCATTATTTGAAGACGCTCACCATAAAATATTAGATTAGATTAAAAAAATAATTACTTGTAACTTTGTGGTTAAATTCATGGATATGAGGGCAGACAATCTGCTGGGAATCCCAGCATTATCATTTCCAAGTAACCTTGGGAAACTTAGTTAATCTCTTTAAGCCTTCATCTTCTTACCTATAAAATTGAGTTAATTATAATATCTACTTTATAGGATTATCAGAAGGATTAAAGTAGTAAACTCATATAAAACACTTAAAATAGTGATGTGCAAATAATAAGTAGTTATATAACAATTTTATATATGTGCCATTAATGATCAGTTTTTTGTACCACAGCAAACTTTCATATTATCTTATTTACTATTTCAAATAATATGTTGTTTTTCCTTCCTGTATCACAATACAAAAGGTAAATTAGATTGATCTATTTAACTTGAGCTTATTATTCATCTCCATGCAATTCTTTAATAATACCCAGAAATATGTAGCAATATGCAAAACTAGATTACAAATTTGTGCATAGCAGTGTTTAAAAGGACTCATTAAAATACCTTCTTCTAAAATTCTCAGATACAATAGTTTCTCCTGTATAGTGCTTCAGCCTTTGCAGTTTTAAATAGAGTCAATCACTAAAATTTTAAAAAGCTAAACAGTAGGAGGGGATCTTCGAAAAGTTTCTAAGTTTGTGTAACCGCCTTCGAGAAAATCATGGAAACCCCACACATAAAGAAACTTATGTATGTGTGTACTCATGCTCTAGAAAGGTCAGCAAATTCTTCATTTATGTTAGATTTTTTTGTTAGCTTATTTTCTTCTATTTTCTTCTTTTTTCTTCACTTTTACAAATAATCACTCTGAAACTCATAGCAAAGATGAAAGAGTAAGTAGGACGTTCTCTGGAGAACATTTTCTTACACAAATTCAAGATAATTTCAGAACAGGCTAATTTTTTTAAGTTTAATGTGGCACTTTTCAAACAATGAGAAACATCGTTAGGGATAAAAACTTTCAAATCATTTGATTGCTACTTCCCATAGATACTTAAGATATTTAGAAAGTTCGAAGGAGAAAAACATAATAAACCTAGAATGAAAGACTATCTGGTCTTTAAATAAAAGGCCATAGTCAAAAATCACTGGTAATATGAAATTGATCTCTCAAGGAACCAGAAAGACCAATGTGGAGGTTGTTGCAATAATTCAGTCAGAAAGTGATGAAGGAAGTTTAATGTGTTTAAGAGGTGTGGCTTGGTGACTAAATTTTGTAAAGTATAGAAAAAAGAAATAAACAGACTGCAAAGATTCATATCTGGTTTCACCTTTGATCCAGGGAACAAAACCTATATTTGATAACTGCTATGAATTTCAATGATCTTTTGAACATCACTCTCCTGATTTTCCACTGAATTATGAGAGCAAAAAACTGTGTTTACAATATTTGAGAATGTGGGCATGTGTTCATATAATGAGATTGGATATTTCTTGACACTGAAAGAGTTCATAATGAAAGAGAAAGCAACATATGGGCCCAGGAAAGGGTATAAGAATTTAGAAAGGGCCTTGTGGGTTGTTGAACATTCAGACTAGACTCTGAAGGAAACCAGAGACGTTTTTGGTTAAACCTACAAGAAAGGAATGTTAAGAAAGACTGAATATGATTTCATTCATACATGAAACTTAAGAAACAAAACAAATAACCAAAGGGAAACAGGTAAGAGAGAGAGAAAGAGAGAGGCAAACCAAGAAACACAGACTCTGAACTATGTAGAAGAAACTGATGGTTACCAGAGCGGAGGTGGGCAGGAGGATGGGCTAAATGGGTGATGGGTATTGAGGAGGTCATTTGTGTTGAGCACTGGGTGATGTATGGAAGTGTTGAATCATTATACTGTACACCTGAAACTAATATTACACTGTATGTTAACTAACTGGAATTTAAACAAAAACTTAAAAAAAAAATTGAAGATCAAAATGAGGTTTAAATTCATGAAATTTATGGCACTGAGCTGACCAATTTTCTAGTTTTCTCTAGTGTGTTCAACATACCAATTATAAATGCAGAGGAAAAAAATAAGGCTGTGTCAAGCAAAAATAAAAAGTTAGAAATCTAAAAGAGAGATCTTTTACAAACACACACACACACACACACACACACTAAAATAATTTCGTCATTTTCTGGAATATTATTTCAAAATGTACACATGAAATAATCTATAGCCATTTTAGTCTTGTTTTCTACTTTAAACACTCTCTTATGCAGATTACGTATGAAAAATCATATTGTCTTTCCAGAAAAACTGACTATAAATAATATTGCTCTATAAATCTGGGAAATTTATACATAAAATTAAAAAAAAATTTAATGGACAGGAGCATATGTTAAAGTATTCGTTAAGTATATCAATCTGATATAGTGAAGACTTAAAATGTAATCACAGTAAATAGTCATTATATAAAATTTAAACAAATTTACTAAAATATTTCATTATATAATGAACACACAGCTTTAACCAAAAAGTCATAGTATGAAAACCTGTTGAATTAGAAGGGAGGAATAAGAAATGAATACTCATATATACTGAGAACTATTTCACTGGGCCTATGGTAAAAATCCACTTATGTTTACACGGTTTGTATTTGTAAGGGTTAAACACAATAAAACAAGCTAATCTTTTACTAAACATCAAATAAATTATTTGTATACTATGAAGGGAATGTAAATATTTTTATTCTTTTTTTAAAAAGATTTTATTGTCAGAGAGAGTGAGCATGCACATGAGCAGGGGGATCAGAAGGCGGAGAGAGAGGAAGCAGGCTCCCCGCTGAGCAAAGAGCCTGAGAAAAAGCCTGATAGGGGATTCATTCCAGGATCATGACCTGAGCCAAAGGCAGATGCTTAACTGACTGAGCCACCCAGGCATCCCTAAATATTTTTTTTCTTATGATGACAAAATTTAAATGAACACCATGCTATCTCAAATATAATTTCTCCTTTTCTTTTTTTTTTAAGGTTTATTTATTTATTTGAGAGAGAGAGAGAGAGTGAGAGACAATGGCAGAGGGAGAAGCAGACTCCTCATGGAGCAGGGAGCCAGACTTGGGGCTCCATCCCAGGACCCTGGGATCATGACCTGAGCCCAAGGCAAACGATTAACTGACTGTGCCACCCAGGTACCCCTAATTTCTCCTTTTCTAAAGGGATTCTAGAATTCAGAAAAAAATGTGGTGTTAAGGCATGATAGGCCACTGCAGAACAAAGAAACTATTCAAGTATGCATCTGAAATTGATAAAGTCAGAGGCAGTACACAAATCTTTTTCAAATGCATCAAGAATTGGTTATTTTACATTAACATGTGCTTTTTAAATATTCATTGCTAAGAATCAGGTGTGTGAATATTCATGTCATCCACAATTCTACAGTTATCAATCAATAAATCTGTAAATTACAGGACAGTATCTCTCAGTATAGTTTTAAGAACACTACAAAAGTAATGAACCCATTTTTATTGCCTCCTAAAATCCATCATTTAAATTCAAAAAGAAAAAAAAAAGCTTAATATAGGAAGCACAAGGGTTCATCCCATAGTCTCATAAATAAGTGGAGAATACAGTCCAAAAATAACAAATGTGCTAAGAAATATGAAATATGAGCACAGTTTCTTTAGGGGCAGAATTAGGTGCCTTGCAGGAGTTCAGTGAGGCTCCTGTGAGTTATCCAGAGGAATAGGCAAACATAAGCACTCAGTTCATAGGAAGATTTCACATTCTAGAAAATTGGCCAAAATTAACTCTGATTCCTAAGGAGAAGCCTTGATATTTTCCAGCATGTCAAGAGTATTTTCCAGTATTAGCCCTCCATGGAACATGATCATACATCATAGATCATAGTTCATATTCCCCAGAGAAGGAAGAGTCATATTTCATGTGTGAAGAAGGCAGTCTTAAAGATTAAGTTTGGGTCATCTTTTGAATTTGTTCTAATGTAAATTGAGGGTCCTCCTTAACAATAAGATAATTCTCCTAATTGCTGCTGTTGGCATTTCCACAAATACAGCATTATTTCTATATTACAAATAAGTAGTAGAGGTAGGGAATGCCTTGACATTTACTTCTTCCAAAGACCCATGAATAAGTGACCATGACAGATCTGTGAACAGGGACAATGGTCATGAGGAAATCACAGACACCTTCTTAAAGGAGAAAAAGTGGTGAGAAGGTTATATAAGGGAATTCAGATATAAGAGAAATTTTTCCAATTATAAACATTTTTATAGATTGGTATGTTCTAATTCCACATTGGTGTTGGCCTATAAATGAATAAAATTTATTGCAGTGCATAAATATGCTAAGTTGGAATTTTACAACTGAGCCTTCCAATATCCATCAAAGCTTTTTTTCCCATTGTTTAGCAGAGAAGGAGCACGTAACTTTGCTTAGATAAACCATGGACACATCCTGGGGATAATACAGGATACTAAATTAAATTTCATTTTTATTTAATTTTATTTAAGAACTACTTCCTTATGAAAGCTGTATATAGTATCACCTGTAAGCACCTTCCCTCTTTTAGAATTTCTGTAAAATAAATTTGGAGATTAGGAAAACATTCAAAGGGAAGTTGCTAACATTGCTGAGTGATCCCATAATAACACACAATCGGCTTTTTCATGGCCACCAGGTAAAACCAGAATGTCAGAACCCTTGTCATCTACTGGATCTCAAGCAGAGAATACAGAGTGGAGTAGTGAGGTATCACATGCCAGCCGAGAAAGGCAGTCCTAGCTCGAGATCCTATTTAGTGACTTAGCCACATTTTTTAAAGAAAAATGACAGAGCTTCATTTTAATAAGTTTATAAATTATAAACTTATTATAAATTTGCAGAGAAAAGGGGCGCCTGGGTGGCTCAGCAGGTTAAAGCCTCTGCTTTCGGCTCAGGTCATGATCTCAGGGTCCTGGGATCTAGCCCCGCATCGGGCTCTCTGCTCAGCAGGGAGCCTGCTTGCCCTCTCTCTCTGCCTGCTTCTCTGCCTACTTGTGATCTCTCTCTGTCAAATAAATAAATAAAATCTTAAAAAAAATAAAAAATAAATAAAAAATAAAAAATAAATTTGCAGAGAACAAAGAAATTTGTGTGATATGTGTACTCACGATATGCCATTCAGCACTGTTCTCCAGATTATATGTACGGTTATGTTTAAAGTCTTCTGTCATTCTAGGAGGCCATGGGAGGAGGAACCCTCCAGACCATTGCCTTCAGAAGCAACCTTCACCAGTCTCATTCCTCAAATTCCTCCAATTAGCAACAACTTTTACAGTATTTTTCTTGCAATAAGAAAACCTGCTCTAAATAAATATGAAATGATGAAGGGGAATATCAGAGCCCCAACAAAATCACTGTGTTCTCAATTAATCTTCTGTCCCAGACTTCAGAATCGAGGAGTCATCACTTCTACACTCAACGAGGTATCCAATCTTCCTTTTGTTGTCCTCTCCATCTGTCTTTTTTACCCAGGTTAGACTATTGTCATCCTATACCACAGTTTATAGTACTGTCACTGGAAATTGACTCTCATCATTATTTCCCCAATGGTAATTCATCACAAATAAAACCCAATTAATTTTTTGAAATGAGACATAATGCAGTGATTAATTCAGAGCAGAATGTACTACTGGACACATTTTTTTTTCTCTGCTCTAAGACTTGAATTATTTCCATGGCTTTCTCGATGACAGCTAAGGTGATTCGGGCCACACAGCTATGCCATGCTAATGGTAAATAAGGTCATTTTCATTGTCATTTATCAGGTAGCCACATTTATTTAAAGGAACTAATAAGGCGGGCACCTGGGTGGCTCAGTCAGTTAAGCATCTGCCTTCAGCTCAGGTCATGATCTCAGGGTCCTGGGATCGAGCCCTGCATCAGGGTCCCTGCTCAGTGGCTCTGTGGGGAGTCTGCTTCTCCCTCTGCCCCTCCCCCACTCCCCCTCATGCATGCACGTGGTGCTCTCTCTCTCTCACAAAAATAAATAAATAAAATCCTAAAAAAGAAAAAAGAAAGAAACTAATAAGGCTAAGTTATCAGTCATCTTGAAATTTAAAACATAAAACTCAGTAATACAAACAAGTATAAAACACACAAATTCAATAAAAAGAAAGGATAACACATTCCATACCAGTTTCTAACATCAGTAATCCCCAAAACTGAACTTTTAAGAGGCAGTCATATATTAAATAATTTCAGATAAATAATTATATAAAATTTCATTATCTTTAAAAAATACTAATAAAACTTTTGACAAGTGTGATAACACCTTTTCAATATTTTTATGGCATCTTAAAATCTTTTGCAAGAGTTGCTTAGCATTAAGGTAATCGATGAATAAGAATCTCAAGTGAAAGCTAAATACATGGAAAATCAATAAGTTTTATTTGAATACAATGTTACTTAACTCAATGGGAACAACCAATGAAATACAAGAAATGTCATAAACTCATAAATTAGAAAATTGATTTTTTCCTTCTAAAAAGTGGCTGGTCTATTCCAAAAGTTAGTAATAAATAATTAAAATTGTGAACTATACTTATGTATTAGACTGTTAAAATACAACAGAGATAATTTTTTAAAATGTAGGTATTATTAACAGGAGCAGAATCCAGTTATAAGTTCCTAAGTAAGTCAGTGGCATTCAATATCTGATGGGGAAATAGTCTGTGCTTAAAATAAATGAGAACTTATTATACTAAATTTAAACCTATTTAAATATAAATTCGTTCAGTTTCTATTTAGTTTAGATAAGAGAACATTAAGTTAGTCACTAAATATGTAAAGGTCTGATCAACTTATTTCGTATGTAAAAAGTTATTCTAAAAACAAATAAACAAACAAAAAAGTTATTCTAACCATAAAATTTAAATACATATTATAAATGTGCTTGTTTAATATATGCTTCAAAAAGTGAGAGAAAACTATTCTATTTTGAAAACATTTACACGTTTAAATGTTGTTTCTCTATTCAAACATTTCATATATGAATTTCTATTTAGTTTCCCATATATTTAATTTTTCATGGACTCCAGCAGAAAAGGTTAGACAGTGCAATTTTTCCACTCTTTGAAAAGTCTACCTAAATTTACTAATGCTAAGCCAGCTTTAAAAAATTGCTAACTAGAGAATACATGGGTGGCTCAGTCAGTTAAGCATCTGCCTTAGGCTCTGCTCAGGATCACAGGGTCCTGGAATCAAGTCCCACATCAGCCTCCTTGCTCAACAGGGAGCCTGCTTCTTCCTCTGCCAGCTGCTCCTCCAGGCTTCTCTGTGTCTCTCTCTCTGACAAACAAGTAATAAATAAAATAAGAAAAATTGCTAACTAACAGAGGAAAATATCTTGAAACCTTTAAAAAAATAGGTTCTTGTGTGATTCTAGAAGAGGGATTTGGATCTATTCAGATAAGCTTTTGGTAAACATGTAAGTTTCCTGGGATTTTCTGAAATGAAATGAAAACCTGTTTTCAGGTTGATTCATCAAAAACACACCCTTTTTGATTCATGATCTTTACTAGGAAAAAATGATTCACAAAAACATGAGAGCCAAACTTTAATAATTATAGAGTTTCTTATACTGTGACAAAAATATACTTAAATATATGCTTTCCATAATTCATGCACCGTTTGATATTTTATGATATAAGTTAACTTTATTCCTTGTCAAAATTTATTTATCCAATAAACATATTCCATTACCTACTCTGTCCTAGGCATAATGCTAGGAGATAAGGGAAAAACATGGTTCAGACATTATCTTGCCCCTGAAAAATTATAATCCAGTAATCTTTTTGTTTCTGACATTGGCTCCACATATCTGTGCTAAGTAAGTAAAATAATCTAAAGATGGGATATTTGCTAATGCCTAGAGAAGAGAAGAAAAATTAAGTATGCATGAGTTTATTTTTTGTTTGTACATTTGGTTAGAGGATAGTTTTTTTCCCCATATAAATAAGACTCTAGGCTTTTGTTCTTGATATCTTAACACAAATAAGTTTGTTTAAATATGATCCCTGAGGAGTAGTGATAATTACATCCCTGAAAAAAACATGTCAGTAGAACATTGACTTAAATAAGAGTATTAAAACAAATAAATACTTGTTTTTGAAAAAATTATGGAATCTTTACATCGTTCTTTATATTGAGAACTCTAGCTAATGTACACGGTAAATGGTATAGCAAAACTTGTGTTTATGGAGTATCTATCCATACAATTGCCCCAGTCTCATCATTTGGATCAAAACTACTTTTTCTTTTAATCCAGGACATAATCTCAGATTGCATAGTTTTATATTCTATAGTAATATAATATCAATAGCTATTATTTTTGAGCAAATACTAGGCATTTTATATGTTATCTCTATTGTGCTACAATCATAAAAAACAGCTATAATGTACTGATGTACTAAGCACTTCATGCAACAGACATAATGAAGGATTATAAAATGTGATATAAAAATTTATTTAACCCTTAAAAACAGCAACACACAAAAAAAGATACATTTCATCTCCATTGAATATATTTTCAAAAAACTTGTCTACAGTCAAAAACCAATTAAATACAGACACAAGATTATAATACAGGACTTTCTGACTGTATTGACTGAACTATTAACAATTTTAATTTTCTTCCTCCAGATTTGGGCTTGGGGTTAGGTGGGACAAATCTACTTTAGAAGTAAAAACAATGGCAGTTGCTTATCAGAAAATAACTGTGACTATTTATACAGGCATTTGTTTGGTGGATAGGTAATGTTGGGAATACGGTGTTAGTTTGTATTTGTAGTTACCTCATTTAATTTTATACATACTTATAAACTAATGCTTACTTGAGTTGTGAGGAAGCCATATTACTGTATTTAAAAGCATTCTATAATAATATTTTACATTTGCAATTGCACTGTACTTAATAGTGAAGAGAAAAATTACCCAGAGCAGGCCCAGGCCGGCAGGCCCCACTAGCTGGAAAGTTACTGGAAAGACCAAGAGATAACGAGAAGCCCCACTGAGAGCAAGAGCTAACCAGCCCTTTTTGCTTCTGTAAATAGGCCTCCTGACACAGGCTCACTGCACTACTATTCCCGCCTAAAGCAGACACCCCCAACTCCCCCAGTTTAAACCCACCTACCAGCAGTCAGCATAGCCCTTGGAACCTGACCCCCTCCACTTCCCTGCAAAAGCCCTGTAACCCTTCTACCTGAGCCCAGAATTTCGAGTGCGAGCTCCTCTGGGTCCACTGGCATAAAATGAACCCAAGTTCTATTTCTCCAAGTGTCGTGTGGTCTCTCACCAGTCCGATTTTTGTTTTTCGCAACAATAAAAGTAATTTTAATGTGTTGGTTTGGGATTTTTAATAATCTGTGAACTACAAAGGTCAGGAATATCTAGCTCTAATTAGTAGATAAAGAAAACACAGACCTGAGAGGTTTAGGTAACAAAGACATTTGTTTAGGTTCACATGATTAGGAAGTGGTAAAGCCAAACTAGAAAAGTTATCCACTTCCTATTTTATTTTTGCCCATTAACAAGTGGATATTTCAAATAGCATTAAATGGAGTCACTATGACACTTACTTATAGTCATATATTACTATGTAATTTTGATACTGGTATTGGCAGCCAAGTTCCATAGGGACTATTTCCTCATGGCCATTTATGCTCTTGGCACATTCTAGAACTAGTATATAGATGTCAATACAATGATGAGCACATATTACTTAAAGGATTCCCCAGGCAGCTAATTAATTCTTATGCTACTAAATTCCCTTCACCTTAGACTTTTATATATAATTAAGGCTTATTTTCGATGTTACTGCTATTGTTCCTTGAATGTCTTTATCCAATTTGCAGCATTTCCAATTTTATTCTATCATAAATTTGAAGAAATCTCATTAAGAACGAACTAAAAAGAGATATATGCATAATATACCATCACTAAATATTAATATTTTATGGAGTGAAGATCTCTTTCATTTCTTCCATTTTAATATTTTATTTAATACATACATTATATGTTATGTAAAATTATACATAATTACAGGGCTTCTGGGTGGTTCAGTTGGTTAAACGTCTGTCTTTGGCTCAGGTCATGATCCCAGGGTCCTGGGATTGAGCCCTACTTTGGGGTCCCTGAGCTTGCTTCTCCATCTCCCTCTGCCACTCCCTGTGCTTGTGCTCTTTCTCTGTCAAATAAATAAAATCATATATATATATATATATATATATATATATATATATATAACTTGTTTATTTGTAAATATTTAATAACTAGAATTATGTATACAAATTCAAATATGTTTAAATATTTTATATTTATTGAGCTTATTAAATATGATGCCATACATTGGTTTCCAGTGATACAATTTCATATTGAATGTTAAAGTTTGTTTCTTTGCTTTTATCTTAACTTTTTCCATCTTCCATTTATTTCAACTATTATTGCATTTCCAGAAGAAAAACAAAACAAAACAAAAAACTTGAGATAATGACAGATACCTGGCTAGGCCTGTCAATTAGAAAGCCCAAGAAAGAATTTAGGTTGTCATTGTCTGCAGAGATAAAAATTAATGCCTAAACAACCATAGTCAATGAGACATTGGTTATGAAAAATACAGAGAAGTGAGTCAGGAACACCACCTCTGGTAGAGACAAATAGAGGCAAATAGATGCATTCAGGAAAACTTGTTGATTCTTTGGATACATTGAATAATGAGTAGAGAAGAATTAAAGATAATTAAGAGATTTTAGACTTGAACACTTGGGTGGATAATGGTACTGCTTACTGAGCTAGGGAAAATTGGAAAACATTCAAATCTAGTGATCTGAAGAGGGGAAAGAGACAGATATAAAGCTCTACAGAGGTAATGTTAAGGCTACCTGATTAATGAATGAGATAAAAGCATCTGCCAATCATAGCTCATAACTCCAAACTGAACGGCAGACATATATACTAAAAATTGTTAGTGCCTAAGAAAGAAAAACTTTCTTTTTTTCTTTCTTTCTTTCTCCTTTCTTTCTTTCTTTCTTTCTTTCTTTCTTTCTTTCTTTCTTTCTTTCTTTCTCTCTCTCTCTCTTTTTTTTTGTAAGATTTTGTTTATTTGTCGGAGAGAGAGACAGAGAGCACAAACAAGGGTAGTGGCAGGGCTGACCAAGGAGCCCACTGTGGGACTCTATCCCAGGGTCCTGGGATCATGACCTGAGCGGAAGACAGACATTTAACGGAATGAGCCACCCAGGCATCCCAGAAAGAAAAAATTTCCAACATAAAGATTCACTATTAGACAGATTGGTAGAATAAAGTCCCTCGAATCTGAAATGGGAGTTATAGAATATTTTTTATTTTGTATGTATTTGTATATGTATACTCTCACCAGGTTGTTTGAGATATCCTCCTAATGAGATTCTTGGATCCTAAAATTTGGGAACTATATCTATAGTTTTTACTACTCTATTTCTAGGACCTAGTAGATTCTGATCAATGAATTTTTATAAATGTTTATTGACCAAGTAGTTACCAAGCATGTTCAAGAGACAGTTAAACTCAATTTGAAATTAAAAACAAAGAGACCCCCCCAAAATCTTAAAAGAACAAAATAGTTTTACTTCAGATTCATGCTATTTTTATCAAAGTACCCTGTAATATGCAAAAATACTTATTCTTTCTCATCACAAGATTGGTTGTCAGAATCAACTTTGTTCTAGTCTTTCTTCAGTCCTACCCCACACTTTATTCTTTTCAAATACCTACAAAACATATTCAAAGGCAGCTGTCAGGTATTTTAAACTGAATACAAAAAAAAAAAAAAAAGAAGAAGAAGAAGAAGAAATTGAATACAAGAGAAGGAATATATTACCTTTGAATTTTAAGTCATAAAATTTTTCAGAATTATGGTAATTGAAACACTTGCACAGGTTTAACGATGCAGAATAAGAAATGGAACAGCTTTTATCTCTTTAAGCTTATTATCATAATGATTGAAATGAATGCACAAAAATACTTGTTGTATAGTCACACACCATATCTGAGACTAAATGATTAAAAATAAAGGTTACTTCTTTCAAAATGATATGTAAATTAGTACTTTGCATTTATGCCAACAGTGCTTTTTAAAAAGCACATTTTGCATCTTATTGATACAAATCAATATCTACAACTCAACATAGACTAAAAAAAATTAAGATTAGCCAACATGTAAATTAGAATGCTAAAACATTTATTATAATTAAAAACAAAATGGCAATATATTGCTCATCTATAACTGAAAAACATCACTTGCTATCCAGAAGGCAAATAAAATTTTAGCTAGCTGCACACCAAAACAGAAACTATTGTGATACACAATTAGCATTTTGCTTCTGAAAAAAAAAAAATGTGTTTACCTCAATGCCAAATCTACGATAAACAATATACTATTAACTATTTTACAGAATAGGCAGCTGTATTTTGTCTATACGTTTGAAACGTTTGAAGTATTGACATTAAGGTTCAGAATTTCAATAGTGTATTGTAAAGTACTATCCCTGCCCAAAGAGAAGTCTGGTTTTTGCCTTTAGCTCCTAGGAGGTAATCTCTAAATCCTTGAAATGTTTTGCCTGATAAAAGTATCTTTGTTAAGCTAGGGGCTTGGAGCCAGACTAGATAATGTAACAATGTGATCCATGATGAAAGCTTTGGGTCTTGCAAAATGAGTTCTACCTCTAGAGGGGCTGGAGACTGAAATTAGCCACGTGAGTAGTCAACCATGTCTACACGACAGAGATCTAGTAAAGGGTTGAAACAGCAAGACTCCAGAGAGCTGCCCTGGCTGGTAATACTCTGTGAGGTTGTCAAACATCATTGCCAGGAAAGTTAGCGTTGTCCATGGCTATCAAGAAAGGACAACGAAGCCCCACGTGCATGTCACTTTCCCGGCCTCCGCCTCAGACTTCTCTTCTTCGGGCTGATTTTAATCTGTATCCTTTCACTGAAATAAACTATTTTAACTGTGAGTATAACAGCTTTCAGTGAGTTCAGTGAGTCCTTCTGGCAAATGATCAAAATTGAGGGTAGACCTAGGAATCCCTAATGTTGCATTTTGTGTCGGAGTGGTGATCTTGAGGACTCCTGAATTTACTATTAGTGTCACAAGTGAGGGTAGTTATTGTCGATTGTTCCCTCATTTTACATATATTAAAAGTACTTTTGGGGCACCTGGGTGGCTCAGTGGGTTAAAGCCTCTGCCTTTGGCTCAGGTCATGATCTCAGGGTCCTGGGATCAAGCCCCGCATGGGGCTCTCTGCTCAGCAGGGAGCCTGTTTCCCCCTCTCCCTCTGCCTGCCTCTCTGCCTACTTGTGATCTCTTTCTCTCTGTCAAATAAATAAATAAAATCTTTAAAAAAAAAAAAAGTACTTTTATCTTCAAATTTATAATCTTATAACTAATATTTATTAAATATATCCACTGGCCATTTAATCCTTACAATACACTGCTAGTTTTATTATTAAGCCCATCTTACAGATAAAGCAACTGGAATGGTCAAGTAATTTATATTATGTCTTTGTAACTGAAATTCCCCAAACCAACTTAATGGTGCTATTTAATCTTGCACAAAAAAAAAAAAAAAAGAAAAGAAAAGGAAAAAAAACACTGAAAAAACAAAACGAAACAAAAAAACTCTTGAGTTAGGAACAAGTAGAATATAACACACAGAGTATTACTAAGTTTTTAAATTCATAAACAAAAATATATGTACTTTAATAGAGAAAGTCCTCTCCTTTTCCATAATAAATGAACACGCAACTCAACTCTGTTTCTGAGAGTATCATCCTTAGTTGCCTGAGGTTTCACTTAATTATAAAGAAATAGAATTTTGAGGAAAAAATACAACTTCGGTGTTAGTCTTGGGAAATCAAACACTTGGCTTTAAATATTCTGTGTATTGAGACCTGTTTTCCAGAGTCATCAGAAAGTCAGAGTGCAGTGTTTGGACAGTGCTCCATAAATGTAAGCACCACAAAGATGCAGACCATGCTTCTTAACCTCCTCATAACTCTCTCGTCTCCCTTGCTTATGATGATCTCGAGAATCCATTGGTTATGAAAATATTCACCTGGTATTAATCACACTTCAGATCTGTAGCAGAAGGCACATGAGCCCAATTCTGGAAGAAGGTAACCAGGAAAGCCTTAAGAATAGGTAGTACATATGAAATTTCACTTATGATTTGACTGAGGAATATTAATCATGGCACTAATATATCACATTGAGACTATGAGTCCCTTGAATAATTGACAATAAAAACATGTTGAATGAGTGTCAGAATTGATTTCCCAAGACAGGAACACAATTATTACAGATCGTTGGCTAAAATTCAGAAAAATACACGTGCAAGAGAACTGTCTTTCAGCTCATATTTCAACTAATTCAACAACTGAGTTAATTTTTATAAAGGAAAACTGTATTTTAAAATGGCCAGTGTATACAGGAGAATGTCTTCATTGACTCTAATGATATTCAGATTTTGATTATTTGATTATGTTTCACTTAGACAGGATTGAGGCATACAAGAGGTAAAAAGGCTAAAATATACAAAGTTTGTGAAGTAGGGGAAATGAAGTATTGCGATATTGTGTGGGGAGAATGACTGTTGTATTTCCATATTTAGCAATACTGGTAGAAAGAATATTATGAAACAGTATATCTTATTTGGTAATCACACAACATAAAGCAATTAATTAATAAAAATAATTAATATTCTTAGAGGTTAAGCCCTGCAAATCCATTTGTAACTAGGGTATGGAGTGAACTATTATTCTTACTTGGTGAATGAATAAATGGCTATTTTTTTTCTCTGAGTGTATAATTAATTATGTAACTAGTGTATATAATCAAGGACCAAATTAATTAAATGGATATAAAACTTTAGTTTTTGTTCATACAACTATTTTCCATGTTAGTCATGTTAGCTAAAATATGAGCTCAAGCTCAGCATTCAGTCAGCACAATAAAAAGTTTACTGCATCAAAATTCTTATTGTTTATACTATATACTACCAAATTGCAGAATCATGTGAGAAATTTCAGACATATTTATTTCCAAATTTTTATTAATGATCCTCCAAACTAAAGATAATAAATGGAATTCTTTGATAACATGTGTTAGTTGAAATTCAATTAATAATTATTTACATTGTTTTTTCTTGTGTAAATTTGTCTCTTATATCTGCAAAACATACATAAAATTATGACCCAGCTCCCTCTTTTAACATAGTGCTTTTTTTAAAAAGTGTAGCTTCTTCTTCTTTTTTTTTTTTTTGGATTACACAGTTCCCCATGTTGTGTTTGCCAAATTTTGCATGGACAAATCATTTTACACTTCCATTAAAATCTTAGACTGAATCTCTTCCTAAACTCTACTTGTTATTTTGATCATTCTTTGAGATACTTGCCAAAGGCGAGGTCTTTTAGATGCACAGGGGAAGTGAATGCAGCGAACACAGCATAAAAGGACTCAAAAGAATACCTTAATGCTAGGTTGGTCAAGGGGTGCAAAATTCAGTATGTTCTGATGTACTATAATGCAGTGTAGTACAGTGTAGTACAATACACTGTCTGTGTACAGCAACCATTTCATTATCCTTTTATAATCTAGTTTACCACTGAAGGACATCAGAGATAAATTAATATCAACACAGTCCATGAAGTTTTAGTTCCCCAAAGTTCCTAAAAGCTGTTACAACTATTCCTGAACCCGGGCAATCTAGAAAGATAAATCCAAGCTTATACCTTTAGAGTCTTTGTCCTGGGAAATGTTCATCCACTGATTTTTGAAAGAATATTTTATCCTTCTTTCAACTTTCCTTGCTACTAATCTCTACTGCTTATTTTCCCATTATAACTTCCACTTCATTACCTTCTATTTCTCTTTGGATAGAATTTTGTTTTTGAGAAAATATATTTGCTCTCCTCAAAAACAAATCTAGTCCCTTAACCAGTTATTACCTACTCAGATGAAAGAGTTCATTCGTCCAGGCTAAACAAATGGATATTATCAGTCTGAAAGCCCAAATCTTGGGAGTGAATACTTAGTACACCTTAGTTCTTATCTATGGTATGAATCAATCAAATTTGAAATAGATATTCGAAAAAACAATGGACATATTAGCTAAAATCAAGTCTATACTTAGGTAATCAAAGTATATATTTATTTTAGTTTAGAGAGTCATAATAATGATCATACAAAAATGTGGTTAGAAATCACAGGTTAAGGGGGACGCCTGGGTGGCTCAGTGGGTTAAAGCCTCTGCTTTCAGCTCGGGTCATGATCTCGGGGTCCTGGGATCGAGTCCCGCATCGGGCTTTCTGCTCCGCAGGAAGCCTGCTCCCCCCTCTCTCTGACTGCCTCTCTGCCTACTTGTGATTTCTCTTCTCTCTGTCAAATAAATAAAAAAAAATCTTTAAAAAAAAAATCACAGGATAAGGTTTTACATCAGAAATAACTAATCGTAATTCACTGCATCAATAAATTAAAAGAGAAAACATTCACAATTTACCAATTGTTACAGAAACTTCATATGATAAAATTTAATATTATTTCATTATTTTAAAAAATGCTAATTAGTGGTA
>CM052883.1:129129165-129456017 GCA_028534135.1 Potos flavus | reverse complement strand
TCTCTCTGTCAAATAAATAAAAAAAAATCTTTAAAAAAAAAATCACAGGATAAGGTTTTACATCAGAAATAACTAATCGTAATTCACTGCATCAATAAATTAAAAGAGAAAACATTCACAATTTACCAATTGTTACAGAAACTTCATATGATAAAATTTAATATTATTTCATTATTTTAAAAAATGCTAATTAGTGGTAAATGAGATTTCCTAATTTGATATAAGTAATACCAAAACCTATAACAAAACTTAGGCTTAATGAACAAATGTTTAACACATCCTCTTTAAAACTGAACAAAGGAAAAAGATGTTCCTTAACACCACAACTCTTTATATAATACTGGGGTTCCTGGTCATTACTGTATGGAAAACACAAAGTAATAAGAGATCTAATTATTAGAAGGGAAGAAAGAGAACTCATGATTTGTAAATGATAAAAGCATCTTACTAGAAAACTAATCAATACTGAGTAAAAATTCAAAGAAATACTAGAACACTATATATTATTACTTATACTACAAGTAATAATAGTTTCAATATACTTAATATATTACCGCTATTATATATGTATAATACTAAATATATTCTAGGTAATAGAAGTACTGGAGGTAACAGATGAATATACTATTATAAGTATACTTATTATCTATAGATAGTATACTTAATCTATTACCTCCATATTTACATAAAAGAATGGTCATTGGGGTGCCTGGGTGGCTAATCAATTAAGCATCTGCCGTCAGCTCAGGTCATGGTCCCAGGGTCCTAGGACCCAGCCCAGCATTGGGCTCCCTGCTCAGGGGGGAGCCTGCTTCTCCTTCTGCCTGTTTCTCCCTCTGCCTGCCACTTCCCCTGCTTGTGCTTGCTCTCTCCCCCTCTCTCTCTCTGACAAATAAATAAAATCTTAAAAAAGAAAAAAAAAAGAATGGTCATTTTGAGTTTGAAAGTAGCAAGTATTACATATCAAACAAAATATTCTCAAGAAAAGTCAGTTGGTGTGATTGTCTCCCCTGTCACTTATACTAAAGAATTCATAAGGTTAGGATCACATCTGAATCATCTCTGTTGCTGTTGGCTGTGTTTTTCATTCTTTAAGCAATCAATCTAGGGGCATATGCATATGTTGGAATTAATCTGAGGGGATACTGAGTATCAGAACTGGAAGACAAGAAAAGTATTATGTAATCAGTCAGCCAAACTTCTGCTAGGGTTTTGGTACATTCGCCAACTTCTAGAATATTTATGTCTTCATATAAGATTGCAGTGAACTACAATGACATAGAAAAGAATAGGACCATTTATCCATACCACTCTGTGGCTGTGCCTCAGTAATGGTGGAGGCTAAAAGCATAAAAAGAAAGTAAGTCTTTTTGCTTCAGCATTTCCTACAAACTTCTTCCATATTTCAGGTTGTGTCCTTAGTAAAACGTACGTATAGTCTCATTACTTTCCTCATTTTGATTTGTATTCTTAGATAAGAAAATAGGAATCAGTACTAATCTGAAGAATGCCTTAAGAGCACTTTCTCCAGCAATAATCTTCAAATACCTTTAGTTTTTTACCTTCAATTCTGAGAACTACAAAATTTATTTAATAATACGTGTATAAGTCATAAAATTTATTTTTGTGGGTTTTATAAATATTCCTTTTATTGACCAGAACTTTAATTGTATTTATGGCCTGATGTTTGGATCTATTGGAAAAAGAAAAAGAAAGAATGATTTTTTGAAATGCATTTAAATGGAACCAGGTCAAGGAAAATTGTTTTTTCTAGTCAATTGCTAAGAAAATAGTTTAACTTTCTGCAATTACAAACCTATTAAAATTGAAGAGTGAGAAAATAATGCCTGAAGTTTAGCTGAATTCCAATATGAGAGTTTCAGGAGTCCGACCAATTAAGGGTAACCATATTGATAGTTACACTAACATTACTAGTTATTAGGTATTAATCTTTTATTATGTATGAGCCAGAGCCAATGCTAGCAATTTCCATAAAGTATCTTAATTACATTAGTATTTAAGATGAACATGTGAAGAGAAAGTCACACCATTACAATCTAATAATAATATCCAATGTCTGATCACACAGGATGATTTATTTTTGTGTTTGCTTTTGATTAATTCAGTATGCCATATGGTTTTCCATAGGCTTGGCCAGAGAATATAGTAATTTATATTGGCAGGACACATTTGTCAAGATGTCTAGACACTATATTAATAAGTGCTATATAAATATATAGAGTTAAGGAAAAAAATGTATCAGTAACAAGATGATTTCTACACTCTACATTTAACATTCAATTAAGCATTTGATGAATAAATCTTTTGTTTTCGGTTTTGCATTCGATAATTTGCATAGCAATATGATTTTTATATTACTTGGGCTTTGTAAACTGGCTTACAAGGAATAACATTGAGCCAAGTAAAATACTTTAAAAATAATTTTGAAAATAAGCTGAGTGAGAACTGAACCAATAGAGAGATTTCAAATCATGGGTTCTATTTCAAATGGATTTTTTGTTTTTTAAGTTGGCTTCATTGTTGACACATACTCATATGACTTTTATGGTAGATCATAAGACATTCCTTCTTAGGCTGAGATCTTTCAAGTCCATAAAGTACTATTCTACCGAAGAATAGCAAAAGAGATTAACACACTGTGATTATTTTCTATTCTCCTTAAGCAAGCTAATCAAGATCTCTATGCCTCTTTCCAAGAATTGAGTAGGACAAAGGAAGCATCAGCCACCTAATCTCTTCTTTGATTTTTTGGGGGAAACTATACTTATTTATTTTTCATATTTCTATTGCAGAATATAAAGTATCTCTCAGTGTTACAAATGAAAGAGTTATGATCATTCTCTACATGACTCAGACTTTTGCATTGAAGGATCAGAACACCACCTATATCTGGAAAGCAGTTTGTCAGACTGGAAGGAATGTGCAGGTGCAAAATCTGCAAAATCTTTCCACATTTCTCCTTCCAGCTTTATTGAGATATAATAACATGCAACATAGTATAAGTGTAAGGTACAATATAATGCAGGATCTCCTGACTAGGAAGCTTAACCCAAAAATCTGAGCAGCCATGAAGCAATGCCATAGTCGCCTTTAGCCAGGGAACCAGCAGACCCTTCACTTTCTTTATTCCCCACTCTGAAATCACAAAGATGGAAGCAGAATGGGTATTTCCTATTACCAGGAACTAGTTTTATAGGCCATAGAAGCAATAAATGCATTGGCTGATCTCTATCACTTAGTCATTCAAGTTTTCCCATTCATTATAATTAAAAGCATCCAACTATGGCATAGCTTAAGATGGGAGATCAGCTTTAAATTTCATGTGTTCCCACATAACATTTTATTAATATTTGAATCATAGATGCCTGTTCATATTAGGTGTTCAGAAAAGTTTGTTGATTCAGTATTTATATTTCTGGTGGTTTAATGTATCATATGTTTCCTTTCCATAAGAGCAGCATAGTTACATATTGTCCTAATTTTCTCTCTTTAAAAACTAGTATTTTATTTGAGAATTCTACTCAAAAGCTTTACTTAACCAGCATACTTTTAGGTGTGGGTAGTCTGACTGCCATGTACTGGTTATTTCCTGTCATAGCATTTGTTTGTTGTCCACAATCATTGACTACCCAAGATTGTTTTAATATATTCTCAGTTCACAGATTGTGTTTGCCTTTTACTATTTAGGTCAATTTGGGCAAGTTATTCTCAGTTTCATTTGCAAATGACAATAATAACAATAACAAATGAGATTCTGAATATAAAGTATCCAGTGTGAGCATGACACAATGTAGATGCTCGTACTGGTAATTCCTGTCATATTTGACTATAAGTTAAAGTCTTCAGTGTGATTATATAAATGGCATTTCACACTCAAGTATTCACTATCAAATCATAAACCACTGTGTGGGATAATTTTTTCCTGGAAATTATTAGTGTCATGGTTGTACAAAATTATTTATATTTATTTAAACATTTCTCTGATATAACACTATAATAGATTTCTAAAGCAGTATTAAATAAATAGTGAGTTAGAAATGATTTACCAACTATAGACACAACAGAAAAATAATATAAAATTCACAGTATCTCATGCACAAGTACTTGGAATAAATTCAGCATTGTGAGTTAGTACAAAAATGATGAGACATAATAAAAGTTCAGATGAGTACTTGAAGTAGGAGTCTATTTCACTCCTGAAGGAAAAGTCCAACAATATTTAATGACTTTAATATGTCTAGCAATATATTAAAACCTTTGACTTTAATTGCTTTGATTAAATTTTAGTACTCAGACAATTCTTTCATATTGCTTCTACTATTTACTTAATGGATAATACATTCTCCTGGAAAAATATATCTTCTGTGTCATATCAAGCTCTGTTAGAAAGGTTAATGTGGTATTTTATAATGCTCAGGATGTGTGAGGTAGTGAAATTCTATTCAGACAAGCAGAAATGCCAGGGCATTTTTAATAAGACCCTAAATGAAATGCTAACATATGTTCTGAAAAAAAAAAAAAAAAGTTCCTTTTAAGAAAATGCAAAGGAAATGTTATCGTGTGTGTATGTGTGTACATGCTATTTCAGTTACAAGATATACTTTGGTTAAATTACCAAGGAAACTACTTTCCAGTTCCATGTAATTTCTCAATGTTAGTAATGCTAGAGACCTAAATGCTGAATTTCACTCTATTTCTATGTTATATTAGCACAACTTTATACTTAAAACCAATTGTTATTTTAACATGTTTTGCACCTACACTTTTTTTTTTTTAAACTTAGGGAATATGGAGCTGGGATCCTTAGAATTCACACCTGTTACTAGGGGCATACTTTTCTAAGACCTACGAGAGTCATACCCAAGGGATACAACTCTGTATTTTTTCAAAAGTATGTTTTTTCAGAGTTATATTGAGATAATGATTGTGAGTCCTGGGAATTGAGCAGTAGGAAGACAGATAACAGGAATGATTTTTATTATTATAGTGTAATAACAATTGGATATTTAATGTATATAACATGCTGACTTGATATACATATACAGAGTAAAATGATTACTACATTCAAGCTAATTAACATATTCATTTCTTCACATAGTCACCATTTGTGTTTGTTGGTGAAAGCACCTGAAATCTATTCTCTTAGCAAATTTCCAGTATCCACCACAGCATTATTAACTATAACCATCATGCTATGCATTAGATCTCTAGACTTACTCATCCTAAGTAACTACAACTCTATACTTCAACCAGCAACTCCCCATTTCCCCCACCTCCCTGCTCCTGGCAACCACCCTTTTACTTCCTGCTTCTATTTTACTTTTTTGGATTCCACGTATAAGTGAGATAAGTTCTTCTTCTTCTTCTTCTTCTTCTTCTTCTTCTTCTTCTTCTTCTTCTTCTTCTTCTTCTTTCTTCTCCTTCTCCTTCTCCTTATTCCTCTTCTTTTTCTTCTTCTCCTTCTCCTTCTCCTTCCCCTCCTCCTCCTCCTTCTTCTCCTTCTTCTTCTTCTTCTTCTTCTTCTTCTTCTTCTTCTTCTTCTTGTCATTGCTATTCTTCAAACTTATTGATAAAGCTATATATTTCCTCATGGAATGTGGAATGTTTTTAAACTTTAGTCCAAAAGTCTGGTTTTAGTCTCAACTAACTTGAAATAAATCTTTTTATTCCTATTTCTTCAGTTCTCTAATAATTTATAGCAAAATTATCTATTTTCCAAATGTCAATTAAATATTTTAAAAAGACAAAGACTTTCTTGCCTACTTAGAAATATGTTTTTATGAAAAAGAATATTTCATTTTGTTATAAGATATATTAAGACCATGATAAGGTATCAGTAAGCACCCATTAGAACAGCTAAAATAAAACAATGGTGACAATATTAAATGTCAGTGAGGATATGGCAAAACAATCATATATTTGCTGGTAGGAATGTAAATGGTACAAACCGGAAAATAATTGGCATATTCTTAAACTCTAAAAATACACATTTCATACAACCAAGCGAAATGCACTTCTGGGCATTTATTCAAAAGAAATGAAAACTGATCTCTACACAAAAATACATAAATGATTGTTTCAAGCAATTTCATTTGTGATAGCCCCCAAACTGGAAATAATCAAAATGTCCTACGATTAATGAATGGTTAAGCAAACTGCAGTATATCCATACCATGGAAAACTACTCAACAAAGAAAGCTGTCAACTATTGAAAAACAGCAATCACTTCAGTAAATCTCAGAGACATTATGCTGAATAAAAAATCATTTCATTTATATAGCATTCTTGAAATAAATTATAGAGATGGAAAACACATAATTGGTTGTCAGAGATTAGGGATGGTGGGTGGGGGCAGGGTTGGTGTGACTATAAAGGAGTAGCTTGAGGGATATCTTTGGGTAATAGAATAATACTATAAACTGATAGCAGCGGTGGTTACACACATTTACCCATGTGGTAAAATGACATAGAACTATACGTTGTGTATTTGTTGTATTCTGGTTTTAATACTGTACTATGGTTAAAATGCAACCAATGAGGGAAAAGGCTGGAAGGGTACACAGGAACTTTCCTTATCACTTTAGCAACTTCTTGTGAATCTATAAATATTTAAAAATAAAAAGTTTCCAAATTCTAATTTAAAAATTTTGGGTATTGGAGGATTATGACTGGAGGTAAGAGTATACTTAAACTGATTTCAGAGTCATATTAGATTTATATTTATTTTACTCCCCAATGTAAAAATCCTACTATACATAATGATAAACACAGTATATTTAAGTTATATAACAGAAGAGAGGAGATAATATTGATTCTTACAGACATAGAATTATTTTTTCAGTATTTTCTTCACAACAATAATAACATAATAGTTACATCTCAACATTGATCATTCTTACATATTCCAATGGCACATTTTATATATACTTATTAGAAACTTTACTGGTAAGTACTATTATTCCCATTTTATAAAAGATGAAAGTGAATTTAGAAAACTAAGAAATTTCCAAAGTTTGTTGTATTTCTAACAGGTAAAACTAGGACTGAAATGCAAAGCTTTCTGATTCCAAAGTCCTAGCAGCTAACCACTGTGTGTTATTCCTATGTTTGGTGATGAAAGTTTTAATTCTTTAAAAAAAATTATAAATGTCTTATGGTAAGTGCTGTGAAATGTGTAAGCCTGATGATTCACAGACATGTACCCTGGGGCAGATAATACATCATATGTTAATAAAAATTTTTAAAAAAATTATAAATGTCTCTAGGAATAACTTCAGAGCATGTATTCAATACATTTTAAAAAATTTTCTGCATAAAAAGAAATGTGACTCACATTACATTACTCTTATCTCAGTCTAGAGCCCTAAACCCACCACACTGTATATTGCTCTCACTAAACCTTTTTAAATATTGTTATTCGTGCTAAATTACTTTCCTATCTGTTTGACAAAGTCCTGTCCATCCGTCTACCCCTTCTTTATCTGTGCTGTCCCTGTACTGGGTACACATTTCCAGTATTGCCCAGATTGTATTGTAATTCACTTATTTGCATACCCTTCTCTGAGTAGAAGGTGAGCTCCCGTAGGAGTGGAATTACTTCTTATTCATATTTGAAGAATCTATACCAGGTGTGTATTTAGCAAAAGGTTGGAAATTATATAGTGACTATTGCTCGCTCAATTGACCACTCAAAAGATCGGTATTAGTATTTTTTTTTTTTTGACTTGAGTTGTTTCCCAGGCAATTTTACTTAACACACATCGTCTTAAGTTTTCCCTTGCTTTTATGTAGTACTGTATTGTGAGACTCTGATTATTTGCCTGATTTCCATTATTATGTAATCCCATCACATCCATAATGCCCTCCTTCTGCTTTCTAGGGGAAATACCATGATTTCAAACTCATAAATATTCTTTTAAACTGCAGCAACTGCAATTTCCTCTCCACTTAAAACTCAAATAAATGTACATAGAACATTACATGCATACATTCTATATACTTCATTTACTTACATAAGGTAATAAATGTAATTCTAAGTCATTTCTTGTTCCATCTTTTAAGAATTTATGTGCCTCATTTTATTAGTGTGTTTCTTTTACTGCAAGCAGCCTAAGGCAAGATTATAACAGCCTTTTCCTGGTAAATAGCTTAGCAAAAATTTAATTTATATGTAAGTGTTGAGAGATTCTGAGAAGGAGGAAAAATAAAACTAAAACGAGAAGAACAAACAGAAATTTAGGAGGGATATAGAAAAAAAAAAACTTGCCAAAAGTATGCTGAACCTCATGAGTTCAACATGATTTAAGGATTTTGTCAATTTCTAATACTACACAGTGATTTATGCTCATTTTCAAGAGTGTGCCAATTAAAGTTTTTGCAGCATAAAAGGGATTTTGAAAATCAATTTATCCATCCATCCACCTATCATCTGTCTATCCATCTACCCATCCATCCATCCATCCATCCATCCATCTATCCCATTTATCACAAGTATTTGAACAGAAGCAAAATAAATAATTTCTTGAATATAAAGGTTCTCAACTGTCTAGACTATTAGAAGCCAACCTAGTGACCAAAATATTCTTGGAAACATTACATGTGCTAATGCCAGTCATTGCAGTTTGATATGCATTGTATAATATTGCCACTTAACCATATGGAAAGCAGTTGTTGTTTTCATAGTGATGAAAATGTGCATTTTAACGGAATAATATGTGTGCTGAAAGCAATAAAAAAGATGTATTTGAAATAAACAGCTTACTTAAAGAAATAATCCTCATTAAAGTACATCAAGGTTTTTATAATTTCAAATCAAAACACTAAAGCATAATGTCAAAAGGTATGTCTATAAAATGATGAGACTGACAACCATGTAAGACAGTCTCAATATTTGTAGCTATATTATGTGTAAAGTAACTTTTATAATCTATGCAAAATAAAATGAGCTTTTAATCCAAGTGCACCTGATTTAATTTCTTCTCTATGGACAGGTTTTATCTCTAAACATTTTTGTAAATCATTTTTTGATAATCTTGAACTATAATTCCTTCTGTAGAGCAGGGAAAAAAATTTTTTTTTTCCTTCACCCTTCTAGTTTCTTTGGTGAGAGCCTCCTGTAATAAAAGACAGATAAACAGGAGAAAAACAAACAGAAGTTTAATAATATGTATACTTTCTGTATACATGGGAAATACACAGGAAAACTGTTTAACTCATTGAAATGGCCTAAGCCACCACCTTAAATACTATTTCCAGCTGAAGACAGCAGAGGACATTTGGGGGTGGAGAGTGGAGCCAGTTATGGGAGGTTTTCAGGAAAATCACAGTAAACAAGGATACGATTATTAGGCAGATTTTTTTTTTTTTTTTTAGATTTTATTTATTTATTTGACACAGAGAGAGAGCACAAGTAGGCAGAGAGGCAGGCAGAGAGAGAGAGGGGGAGTCAGGCTCCCTGCTGAGCAGAGAGCCCGATGCGGGGCTTGATCCCAGGACCCTGAGATCATGACCCGAGCCGAAGGCAGAGGCTCTAACCCACTGACCCACCCAGGCGCCCCTATTAGGCAGATTTAAGACTGTTTCTCTCTGTTGAGTTTCTAGAAATTTAGTCATCCTCCTCTTCCTGGTACAGAAAGGGAGACACCCTTACAAATGGAGACTTCCTCTATACAGTAAATGTCTCTCACGAAAAGATAACTCTACTTTCCGAGCTTCTCCTTTGTCTCCTTTTTCTTAAAAAAATAACCAGCTCAAGTTAATCTTTATGTCAAAGAGGCATATTTTGGAGAGGTATATTCTGCTCCCCTTCACTTTCATTTGGAGAATATCCTCATGGGCCAACCCCAGTGAAATATGTGGGTATGTTGCTAAACATGTGATATATGTCAAAAATGTAGTTTTTAAAAATTCCTATCATGTAGGCATTTTCCCACTTAAATGCATGATTTCTTCAAACATGGGTTTAGGATGAATTCTTATAAAAAAGGAAGAAATATTCTTTAATGTGCTTATATACCTACTTTACTTTCTGGGCTGGTGATAATTTTTAATATTGTACAGGGCTATTTAACAGATTATCCATGTTATTTTATACTTTCTCTAAAAATCCACAGTAAAACCAATCCTGCCCTCTAGATTCTGTATTATGCCAGATGGTATCTTCACAGTAATACGTTCTTATATTGGATGATTACTTTAATAGCCTAGCAAAGTTACGTTGTTTTGAATGGTTGCACACTGTAAAGCCTAAACTTTCCTGTAGGGTAAATACTATTAACATAAAGCTATTTTAAAACTATTTTATAATCTTTTTCCATGCCAAAGTTTTGCACCCTGATGAAACTTTTTTGGGAGATAATTACTTTTGTAGAATATCATTTAAATGTTAAATCAATGATCACATTTAAGAAAGATAAAAGAGAATTTCACCTTACTTGTATTGAACAATTTGTAACACTGAAGTAATACATACACAAACCAAAAGTGATTATTTCTATTGTTGAAGTATTTCAGTGACTTTATTTGACTTTCAGAATATATATTTAACCATTTCATATGTCAGTATTGAGTAAAGCATCTTCTTTAACTCCTCTAAAAGTAACTCCTCTGAATTCTGAGCAATTCTGAAATAATTATAGATACAACAGGTAAATTAAATACATTGTGTTTAGTTATAGATGTGAAACTTCTGAATCAAATCAGTTTTTAGGAACACTCACAACAGCTTTTATCATTCATTGGCATTTTCTAAATAAGCAATTTTAATGCAAAATTCCTAAAATATCAACTTTTCAGATGGAAAATTTCTGTGAGCACCATTTATTTTCTGGTTATTTTAAACAAAGCATACATACAAAAGAGAACTTAAACTTCTCTGATGGCTCATTTACATTGTCCTAAGTATTAATTACTATGCAGTGTTTAAATTACTTCCTGCAGAGAGAGACGCACAAACAGATTACTTAAGCATAGGATGACTTGGACAGCAGTGGTAAGACTGGATTTACTTTCATAGTGCATTTTTTTTTTAAGATTTTATTTATTTATTTGACAGAGAGAGAGAGATCACAAGCAGGCAGAGAGAGAGGGGGAAGCAGGCTCCCTGCTGAGCAGAGAGCCCCTTGTGGGGCTTGATCCCAGGACTCTGAGATCATGACCTGAGCCAAAGGCAGAGGCCTTAATCCACTGAGCCACCCAGGCGCCCGGTCATAGTGCATTTTTATCTCAAATTGATTTTTGGTCAGTTGACTTTTCTCACAAACATAAAGTTAAGTGCCACAGACCTAAGCGGCCACTTTTTACTACTAGAAAAATCATCACTTTTGTTGTCACTATCCCATCGCTTTCTCAAGTTACTAAAAAGTACACGTAATTATGAGTACACAAAGAAAAGGAATATAGGTTTTTTTTAACACCTTATGTGGAATGGGATAGCTTTTCATCAGTTCCTGGGATGCAGGGCAACAAAGAGAGAACCTTACTTGTATGAATTCACTACTTTTCCCTTTCCTCCCCTTCGATTCTCTAGGAAGAATTCTATCTTTGCCAGATTGGGTCCTGGACATTTCCTGTGAAGAATTTGGAAAATGAATAAGGTGAAACACTGAGATGCCCTGAAAGAATCTTGACTATCTTATTTTGAAAAGGCAGGATGGGGTTACTAGTGAAAACATCAACAAGTAGATCTAAAAGGAAAAAAAATATGGAGAAAAGTCAGAACATTCAGAATAAACAGAGATCTACTATACATCATAGTGTGTATAGTCGACAGTGAGTAAGGGACAGGCGGGGCTAGGTATGGAGAGATAGGTAGGGGAATATATGACTAGGCTTACAGAAATCCCAGAAATGCTGAGGCATAGTAAGACCAGAGATAAGGGAACAAACCAGACCATCCTGCCCTGGGCATCAGAAGTGGGGTCTTTTTATGACACTCACATTGTGACCAACAAAGAATAACCAGATCCTAAAGAAGAAGTAAGCCATTAAAGATGTCATCACCAGTCCTTACTCAAACCAAGATGTCACAAGAATATTAAGGCCACAAGATCCCTGGTCAGTTCTAAATAAAAGACTGTCGGTGGAGGCTCACATTGGCAATCCCTTCATGACCCTCTCACTGTTGAGAGCTTTCTCTGTACCCTTGCTTAATAAAATTCTATCACTTTACTCACTCTCCTTTGTCCATGAGATTCATTCTTCGACTTAGTGAGACAAGAACCTTGCTCTCCTGGTTCAATAGTACTATCCCATATACTTAGGGCATATCTTAGGTTAAGTGTTCTTATCACACAAAAATAAAATGAAATAAGCAGGGCAGAAGGAAAAAATAATTGGAGGAATTTTAGGTATTTGGAAGTAAGATTTCAGGGCAGCTGAAAGACAAGAAAGCTCTTGAGAGAGATACACAAAAATTCATTTTGAAAAGCTTTGTAGTATTATATGAATAGGATTCTCTTTTGCCTTTTTTTTTGCCATTTTTCAACAAATTACAGTAAACTGTCATACTAATTATTTCATGATGTCTAGTTGGTTTGTCTTTACGTCTGACACCCTGCCAGGATGAGATACCTGCAGTGTTTCGGGTTTACATGTTATGATTTCAGAAGTTAGGACAGAGTTTCCACACAGGCTTTTCCACAGTGTCCCCTACTGTGGTCAGAAGAGGACAGTTGGGGGAGTAAAATATTTATTAACATATTTAAAACACATAGGACCACACCTTACATTTAGCAGCCACTTAACAATTATTTCCCTGTCATCATTTATACTGGTCACACCTCAACATTTCTGTATGCATGTGCACATACATGCACACACAAACGCACACAAATATGCACACCAATCACAACTTTTCCTAAATCCACTTCTATGGGGTGAATTTAACAAGGCTGGTAACAGAATATAGACAACTGAAGGTGAGTGAATCCAATCTTCACACTATGTATTCAATAACTAATATGCTTTAAAACTGCATATTTTTACCTCACAACTGAGATCTTTATGCCAATTTTCATTTTTATGTTATGAGCCGTTACTTATGTTGACTATAAGTTTTTACGATTTTTCTGATCCATAAATCATGCGATATTACACAAATATTACTAATACATTAATTATTCACATATTACAGCATTATTAAAAGAATACATTAACATGATTAAAATGCTTACACTAAAATAACATCTGGACAAAACAGACCTACAAAATAATGTTTGAAAAAATTATCACAACAATGTAAAAAGGCCGCCTTTTGCAGAAATGCATGAAAGAAATCCCCCCAAATATTAACAATCATGAACAGTGGTAAGGTATATGAATTTACAGTTATATTCCTCGGTTAAATGTTTAGTGCTTCCAGAGCCATAATATTTTTCTTTGGCTTTCTAAATAATTCTGTCCCTGTTTACTATAATTAAAAGTTAAAAATACTTTCTGATATTTATATCAAAGTAAAGTGATTTAAATTAAACATAATCCATACTTAAAAGCTACAGAGCTTATAGGAGTCATAGAATTTTGATGGGCTTGTTCACAAAAATATCACTCTCATGTGTATTAGTCCTGTTGTCATAAAACATTTGAGTATCGCCTTGAAATATATATTCTTGGCGGTTCTAGGCAGCTCAGACAGTTAAGCATCCGACTCTTTATCTCCTCTCAGGTCAGGATCTCAGGGTCTTGAGATTGGGCCCCACATCTTGCTCCATGCTCAGTAAGCTGTCTGCTTAAGATTCTCTCCCTCTCCCTCTGCCCCTTTCCTCCCCCTTCCACCAACTCCTGCTCACACCTGTGCATGCTCTCTCTCCCTAAAAAGAAGACAAAAAAAGAAACACGTATGCTTTTTAGTATCCGCACCAGGCAGCAGATTCAGTGAAGAACAACCAATGTAAAAATCTCCTGACTGTTTATCAGTCTAAATCCAATCTATACCCACTGTTTCTCTTATACAGTTAAGTATTTATCAAAACAACTAAAATATTGATAAACTTAGTGAAATTTTTCAGAGAATTATATGCCAATTACCTTTTAAAAAGCTTTGCGCTTATGTCACTTATTCTGCTATATAGTAAGTGTAAAGAACCACAAAGCTCAGGTCCAAATTTGGACATATTTGCATAGAGGTGAACACTTTCACTACACTTCCAATAGCCTGGCTACTCACCAGCTGGTGTCTGTGTCACCTAGTCCCCATTATCCAACAGTAATATGTCCCGTAGCTTCCAGTCATTGTACAGAACACTCAGTCTTGCAGAAGCATTGGGATTCGAGGACTCGAACTATTTTGACTCTCAGGGACCAAAAAACAAGCTTTTACTCTGAAGACTCTGACAATTTTGCTAAAAAATTTCCAAAGGTGTCTTTAGCCTACTCCCTCGGGGCACTGCTTATTTAACAGTTTCTTAGGCTGGCTATCAGTCTGATATGGAAGCATGCCAGAGCCAGAGAAAAAGGAAGCATTTAGTGACCTGACCTCTTCCAATACTCATCCTTCAATATTTCCTTGATCTTAGTACTAAGATGGCAGTGAGGGAAGCAAGCAATGCCAAGTGTCCCTTATCTGTATTCTCTATGAAGTATATCCAGCTATAGTTTATCCTCCTGATAAAGGAATGTTTACCTGGGTTTTCTTACTATACAGTTGAAATAGGTCTTATCATTCCTTTCAGTGCTCATCCTCAGCATTGCAGACCAAAAACCACTTTTCACATTCACTTTTTTCAGAGTTACAGATATTTTATGCTATGGTGTCATCATCTATAATATAAAAATTTTGAAAGCAATAATTATTAAGATCATTCAAAGATGAAAATATTGAGACTATAGAGAACTGTAGTATCTTTATCGCTGTATTTTAGAGTAAGCTATCCTTTTGGAAAAATGCCATGGAAAATTCCATTAAAAAAGAAAAAAGATTCAAACTCAGATAGACCAAAATATGAACAGTTCAATGTCCTCAAAAAGCAAAGTTTTAATGGTTATGTTGGCCTCCTCTGATGAATCTAATAGATTTCATGAACAACTTGTGATTTGTTTGTGTTTGACTAAACATGTGACACGATGTGAGGAAATTTACTTTTCTAGAAATGGCAATGTTATTGATTAGGGTGGGACAGTGGGCTTCTTACTAAATGCATCCTCTTATTAGCTCTTTGGAATAGTTCACAAACTGCGGAAGTCATCTTTGAAAATAAACAGTGCTAGCTTTTATCTATCTGATCAAATGTGAACATATTTTAACATACAAACTAAAACAAAATATGGTAACAATTATAAAACCCAGAAATGCGGTTTCTAGATGTATAAATAATACATACTAATAATTTGCTAATATTAAAATAAAATGGAAAAAAATTAAGTGCTTGCAGCAAGGAAATACTGTATGCAAGTGCATGTGATTTTGTTTTTGCTGATTTGAGATTGTCAGAGTGAGATGAACAGTAGGTGATGTAGGAAGAAGACATCTGAATCTTTCTGGATGGCTTTTCTGTTTTTAGTCAGACAAGGCAAGCATTCAGAAACGGTCACCCATCTCCAACATGATTTAACAATACACCATCTTATATATAGTGTACAAGTAATTCTAGTTAATCAGAGGTGTTTAGAGGTAAAAAAATTAAAATACAGTGAATGATTTATTATAACTGTTAAAGGTATAACCAATAAAATAAAACCAATAAAATAGAAAATACAAGTATTTTCTAAACAAAATCTTGCCACTTAAACTGTTCTTTAGTGAGCATCTGCACATCACTAAAATGTCTCAAAATGACCTTATTTAATTCCTCATGTGTATTAACTTGAATATGAAATAACCCAAATAAAATTTTCATTTCCATCTCAAATGCACATCATTTCCTTTTTGGCATTGAGGACTGTTTTCCATTGCCTTACACTGAATATGCATTTTTATGTATATGGAAAAGGAATGATAATAGTACAAAAGGCAGTATTTAATAGTTGATTATGAGATATGTACCTTTTATAATGAAATATCTAAGAAAAGAATGCATCATGAACATTTTTGTCATCTAGGATTGTTACTAATAGTCCTGAAATGTAATCAGACTTATAATTTTCTTTCCTCTCAAAATATTATCTAAATATGAGAAGTAGACACTGTAGGAAATGCAACAGTATATGGTGCATAGTTACTATTTTAAGGAGCTTATGCTATAAGGGGAAAAATATAAAATACAGCTATGACTTCTAAGGTAAGTTTCATTAGGGTGTCATATACAACCTCTCACTCATAGAAGAAAACAGACTTTTTTTCAATACTGAAATGAGAGGTTTCATCAAGAGAGATTCCTACATAATTATGGGACTCGAAGCAGGGGTTGGATCCTTTATTAGTTAAGGTTAAGTTGCAGAAAACAAAATCCATCTAGCTCTGTTAAGTAAACACAGTTTATGATATAGGGAACTAGGTGCATATCAACTGAGGGGAGAGTATGGAGGATAGGCTTGCACAGGAATGTATCCTAGAATAACATACAGAGCTGGCTTATGAAGAAAATAGCAATCTTTGTCATAGTCAAAAGGCTGGGAAATCAAGAAGCAGTATCCTAACTGTTGGCACAGAATCCCAGAGCCCGAGAAGGTAAAAACATGGGGATTCTTCCACTGTGTCAAGAAAAAGAAGATGGGATGACACACGTAAATTAGACACAGGTGTCTCATTTCCTCTAATAAACGCTATTTGAACTTCTAGTGTGAAGCCCACAAAGAAATATAAATATCGTACATTTATATAAATTAAATATACAAAAGAAATTTTAAAAATCCTGTGATTTATGCATATATATACACACATATATATATAATGTTATTGTTGTGTAGGCTCTTATGGTGAAAATGTATCTGGCTGGCATTAAAATATATAATACCACAAAAAAGGGAAAAATTAAAGAAAAGCTATATACTATAAAGTTTGTATTTGGAGCAGAAAATTTAAAAAAAAGAGTTCATTTCAAACACAAGTAAATTTTTACTTATCTGGAAATCACCTTTAGGGATCATCTATTACAATGTCTCATTTATTAAAATAATTCTTTCTAATAATTTTTTTGGTCTCCGATAAAATCAGTTGTCTTTTTAAAATCATTTAGTATACTGAACTCTACGCTCATATAAAATATGTACCATTTTTTATTATATCAAATACACAAAAGCACATCTTATATTTAACTGATGTTAGCCTTATTAAATCTCCACTCGTTTACAGGACTGCCCTCAGAATAATAGTGGAAACACAGAAAAAAAATGTTCAGAGAAGACAGACATATGTATATATTTTCAAATGATTTAATTTTCAATATGAATAAAGTGTATGAATGCAGTTTCAATAAATTTCCAATTGTGTTGGTTGGGTTTTGCAGAAAAAGATAATCAACAGGATCATAGAGGATATATATTTTTTCTCATAAATAAAGAGATTAATTATAAGGCATTGGCTCACATGATTATGAAGCCTGAGAAGTCCAATGATCTGCCATCTGCAAGCTTGAACACCAGGAATGTCAGCTGTGTAGTTTGAAGGGTTGAGCACCATAGAGCCAAAGGTGTAGATCCCAGTCTTAAGGACTGAAAACCAGGAGTGATGAAACCAGAAGACTGACGTCTAGCTCAAGCAATCAGGCAGAGAGAGAGAAAGAGTTCAACCTTCCTCTGTCTTTTTGTTCTAGTCAGGCCCTCAGGGGATTGGATGGTGCCCACCCACATTGCGGAGAGCCATCTGCTTTACTCAGTAGACCAATTCAAATGCTAATGTTTTCCAGAGACACCCACACAGACACACCCAGGAATAATGTTTTACCAGATATTTGGGCATCTCTTGGCCCAGTTAAGTTTACACTTAAAATTAACCATCATACCAATATAGCTTCATATCTATATTACTTGGTTTCACTTGTGAAGGTAAAAAAAGATCCTAAGAGAACTTGCTTCTTCAGGTGAAAGTCTACTTTCCGAGAGTCAGAAGAACTTTTGGACAGCTTGAGGACAGACTTCAGACCAAGAGAAATTGGGCAATACTCCAAATGGCAGCACAAAGCCTCATCAGCTCTTTCCATATCACACCAGACAGTAACAAGGTCATTTCACGCGGTGATATTTTTCTCAAGAAAACAAAATTGTTGAAGTAAGAGATAAGGCGTACAAGGGGATTGGATTTGGTGTCCAGGAAAGTTCTGTCTGGGAAGATGGTGTTCACATGAGCTGAAAACTGATTGACAAAAGGGGACAGCCCTGTGAAAGCTCAATGGTAGTAAGGCTAGAGTTCTGACGGTGTGAAGTAGGGGTAGGGATTGGAGTAGTAAGCAGGTCATGGAATGACTTAAAGAGTTTGAATGTCATTCTTAGTGTACCCACATGCCATCGAAGCCAGATGCCCAGCTATCTGACCCACCAAGCCCTAGGCTGGGCATGCACAGCAGCACTACATCATGAAGTGAAAGCGGTATACAAGAGAGCAGGCACAAGCAGGCCCTGTAGGCAAAATGAAGTTACCTGGAAAAGTGCCCCAAATGCCCATGGTCTGCACTCCTGCTATAGTGTCTTCTCTCTCTCAGTGTGAACCTATGGCCTCACAAGAACTTCTCTTCAACTGGTTGACAGAGGAAAAAAAGCCTTGGGCCTGGTTTGTGGATGGTTTGTCATGGTAAGCAAGCACCTGAAAGTTGTCAGCTTATAGAACAGCAGCCCCTGTCTAGAGCATCCCTGAAGAACATGGTGAAGGGAAATCTTCCCAACGGGAAGAACTTTGAGCAGCACACCTGCTTGTTTATTTTGCTTGGCTAGCGAAATGGCCAGACATGTGATTACACACCAATTTGTGGATTGTGGCCAATGGTTTAGCAAGACGGTCAGGAACTTGGAAGGGGTGGGATTGGAAAATTGGTGACAAGGAAATCTGGGGAAGAGGTACGTGAACGTATCTCTCTGGGCAAAAAAATGTGATGACATTTGTGTTCTACATGAATGCTCATCAAAGAATCATTTCAGCAGAGGAGGATTTATTTATTAAGTAACTAGGATGACTTGTTCTGTGGATGTCAGTCTGTCTCTTTCTCAGTTACCCCTGTCCTTGCCCAATAGGCTCATGAACAAAGTGGTCACGTAGTCAGGGAGAGAGGTTATGTCAGTTATCAGTTTGTTGCTCAGTTAACATTATGCAATGGCAGCCCTTCTTTTCTGTTTTTAAGCTCTGAACCACATTTTCTGGGCTGAATATGAAATATTCATATATCAAAATGCATAGATACTGTTTGTGCAGAGGGTGGGAAGCTATTTTGTATTAAAAAAATCATAGAACTTCTCTGAAATGAACTTTTGATGATGCAGCATAATCCCACACTTCTGGAAAACAGAAATAATAGATGTCATTACTCTTTTGGAGAAAAGTCATCTACTGACCCCTTAGGTTCCTGCACAAATGACTAAGGTTGCTATAGTTGCACTCTGAGACAGGAAGCAGAAAATGTATTTGCTAAATGTAGAAATGAGAATATATTCTATTATCTGTTTAGTTGATCTTTCTATATGCATGGTTAGAATATCATTACTGATGAAAATGGTACACTTTGAATTCTGTATGTCTAAAATATATTTAACATTAACATCTGTGGAGAAAACAAAGTCAACAACGACAACAAAAAACAATTCCTATTAGAATAGTATCACCATTAAAACTAGGCTTTAAAAAATGGTATTTTATTTGTTTTCTTCTATCATCCCATATCCGGTCATGCTAGGCCTTGGTGTTATTTTTTCCTAGACTTTCTCTAAGTAATTTTTTTCTTCTCACTCTAAATACTGCTATGCTAATAAAGGTCTTTATTATGTTCACCTAAGCTATTTAAATTTTTTTTCTAATTAATCTTTCCATCTTCTATATATTTTTCTTGATTATGTTGTCACATCAATTTTTATAAAACATCATCAAATCAGAAATTTTCTATATATTTCCTAACATCTATGCATGCATCACTTACTTTCAGTTTTGGTTCTCTGAGAACCTCAAACAGGTGACATCTGACTTTGCCTCAATTCTTTTCCAATTTACAATCTGGAAGAGTAGGGGTATTAACAATTCATGAGGTGAATCTTTAATCAATGTAATTTGAGAAAAGGTGGTTACGTTATTCTTAACTTTTTTCTTTATCTCCATGAGGAGAGTCCTGACACATGTTATATGGCTTCTCAGGATACCTTTCAAGGATTGAGTATCAGTTCCACTTAGAAGTGACTGACTTAGTTCTGGTTCTTTCTCCTCCTTAGCTTCAATCCTTTGCCCCTCACTTCTGTTCTTTGAGAGGCACTCCTTAAGAAAATAAGAGCAGATAAATTTATGCCTCAGGCTATGTTTTCTTAGGAATCCAGGCTAAGGCATTTGATTTGGACTTTTCATTCTCTCTTCAAAAAACTTTATTAATGAAAGTCCAAACCCTTTAACTCTTTCATTAAAGGGTTTCACAAACCAAGCATTCCCTACCTTTTTGATTTACTTTATGACTACTTTTTCCCATGAACTTAAACTATTATTTTGAGCATCTTTTCAACACAGCGTATATTGAACTACCTTCCCAATGTCTCTATTTCTCCTTTGGTCATCCTACTGATCCTTCGAGGACTCACTTCTATTTTTTTAATGAAGCCTTCCTGAAACGCATTCTGGTAGTGTTCTTTATCTTCTTTATATCTTGATACTTATTCTGGATTCACTTATCAGCTATCATCTTAAATATATTAAAATTTGAGAAGATGTTACCCCTACAACTCTCTTTAAGGTCCTTAATGTGAGGAATCATAGTTCACACTTTTCACATCTTTGGAATAAAACAAAGTAGTTTATATGGAAAATTCTGTGATTTTGAAATAAGCATGCACTTCTAAGTTTCATCACGATGCTTATTTAGTTTTATTTAGAATCAATAGATCTTTTCAAAATGTACACTTGTACAGCTTAAATATCACAACAACTTTGCCATCACTCACAGGTTAAAGCCCAACCTCTTTTGCATTTCATACTGGGACTCTGATGATCAACATCTCTACTTTTCCAATGTTAATTCCCATTTGTCTCTTCCATATAGCTTATAGCCAAATTCACTGTTAAAACAAATTGAGTGTTATCCTTCCTGGGAGGCATTTCTTCTTCCTGCCAGTCAGGGTGATGTATAATTTTTCCACGGATAACCCTGATCATTTCACAAACATGGCCACACTCCATTGTGCTGTCCTTTTCTCTTTGTATCCTCCAATACACTAGAAGCTAATTAAGGGCAGAAGTGCACCATGTTTATACAAATTTTTATAAATTTGAGGTATGTTTTTTAATTGGAAAAAGCCATTTCACCAGACACATTCTGCTCTTTAAATTGAATCTATGGTAGCCAAATTCATAAAACTGATTTATTGAAACAAAATACTAGACACTATATTTATTCTTGTTAAAATTTATCATATTTTTTGGAACTTATTTTTTGTCTTTGGAGATACTCTTTGATTCTAACTCTGTCATCTATTGTACAATTCTTCCTGAAAAGTTTGATGAAAATTGACTCTAGATCTTTATCTAAATTAATAATTCAGATTTGAAAAGATAATTCAAAAGACGATGATTTGAGAAACTACCAAGTACTAGAAGAGAAGTAATTTTTAAAATAACAATCTAAATTTTTAAAAAATCTTAACATTTTCTCTAAGGTATTTGTAATTCTACATTATTAACTTCAGTTTAGTATAAGTTTCATTGTCGAATGTTTAGCTAAAATGAGTTATATATAATATATACCTGTAGATAGATGATGAGGTAGGTAGGTAGATAGATAAATAGATAGATAATGGACTAGAATGAGAGAGAAACAGAGAGGGCATTATATGAATTTTAGAGAGCTCTCACTCTCCTGTTATTGTCATTGGAGCCTAGTAGTATTCTGATTTCTGTAGTTCTTCTGAATTGTTCTTAATCCTTCAGTTTCTTCCCTATAAATTCATATCTCTATGGTATGTGACAGTTTTTAAAGTTTCAATTATCTCATCAAATCAAAATTTGAGAAATACTACTGAAGATTATCACAGATTAAGGGTTCATGCAGTTCTTGACTATAATTAAAATATATTAGTATGTATGGATTTAGGCAGATATGTTAACAGTGAAAAATTCAAGATTCTTTAAATAAAAGCAGTTTTTATTCTACAACTAGCTTATAAAGAGTGATTTTCCTTGTAGCTCTTATTTTAAGATAAATGTATTTGAATTTCCCAAAGGGTGTATAATTACACTAGATTTACAAGAATCTAAACTCAGAAGAACACCTTTTGACACCAAGTCACCCTATCAAATGAATAATCATTAAATATCTCCCTTTATTCATTCAGTGAGTCTTAATATTAATGTAAGGAACACAAATTCTGGAATCATATATCTTCAGTGAGGTAGATTTGCCTTACAATGCCACTCTGGTAACTCTAATTGCAGTAATTTGTTCGTGGTTAGCAATTCTGCACTAATAGCATTTTCCCAGGGAGACTGTTCTATGAATTTATTACATTTCATTTGCCTTCAGATTTTTATGATAGTAAGTTGGAGAAAAAAAAAGAACCTGATTTCTGAAAAAATTAATTTCTTAATGCCCACTTGATTATCTAGAAATCCAGTGGCACTAAACCTTTTTTTTTTTTTTCCCCTTTGATGAAATGTTTCTAAGGCATAATAAAAGGACTGTAAGGACTGGCAGGCAAAACAGCTAGCCTCATTCGAATCAAAGCTTGACGTTAATTTGCCCTCTTACCAATGATTTCAGGTAACAGTATAAAATAACTAAAATACTATCTGAAGGAAAAAAAAAGGAATAATTACAAATTATTTTGGAAAAGTTTGTGATTGAGAGAAATAAAATGTAGTTTAGCAGGACGGAAAGGACTCTTGCTTTTCTATATTGTCTTATAATGTATCTTTCTGGTTACATTAATTAAATTACATTAATCTAAAACTTTACCCTAGAAACGCTGAATGTCTTTGGCTCTATTCTACTGTGATACAATTTTCTCGCCTCTTGGAATTCTATTTACTATGGCACTATTGATTTTGGGAGGGTTTGATCACTGACTTACATTAATTTATATGCCATCACAAAAAGGTAAACACTGCTAATCATCCCTTTTATCTCTTCTAGGTTAATATGTGACCAATGGTATTTTACAAATTGTATATACATATTCTTCCACTGTTTAGAATTTTTACAGGTTTGCTATTGATGCAATTCTGACTCGGTTTAGACAATGCCACATGTCAAGTGAAAACTGCCCTCCTCTCACACATATTTCCAATGGCAGTTTCTACCACTTTAAACTTTCTGTTGATTTTGTTTTCAGAAACTGCTATCTTCAGCTGGTCTTTGTTATTCAAGGCTGTCTTTCAATGGATTTACAGGGTGAAATTTGTGGCTACCCTGATGTCATTTCTTAAGCTCTCTTTTCTTGATTTAAGCATAGATCAGATATATATGTTCTTTATTATTTACTGTCAATCATTTATTTTTAACTGTTATCACTTTCAAATGTATGTCATATGATTCTCAATATTCAATTTTGATTATAGGCTGTCCAGAGCCTTGGAATGCTTATGGATTTATAGGAACTTCAAGTGTCTTGAATACTAGTTGCTATAAAGAAAATTTTTTTCAGTAGATATAATGGAAAACTGCAGGACTGACAAGTATATTCTATCAATCTAAGTGAAATTTATTTACTTATTCAGTCATTAATGCACTTAACAAGAACACTTATGCATTCATTAGGCCAACTATACATCTATTTTTACAAAAAAAATGACCCAGATTTAATTAAGTTTATAAATTTGATTTTGGAATATTGGTGTTATTCTTATAGAATTACACCAAATTTATTTCCATATTCTCTATGAAGTATGTAGTCTGGAAATGAACTGAAGCAACATGGTTTCAAAACATTTCACTGAGCAGTATAAATAAGTGCATACTTATACCGCAAAACAGAAAAAAAGTCACTATTTAAATAATATACTAAAATATAATACACTAAAATATAAATAATATACTAAAATGTATACTAAATATTTTATATAAATGCATTTTATATCTTTTAGAATAAGAAAATAATCCAACTTCTCAGATCCTTTCTTAAGTAGGTGTATTAGTTCCTTTCTCTTTTCAGAAGTGCAACCAGTTCTTCATATTAAAATTACGTATTTCTTCTTTCTTACACTTCCATTAGAGACAGGATAACAAAGTATTTTAGAGTGTGTGGGCCCTGGTGCATGTTTTTGGGATGGGATTACAAACTCTGCTACTTACTAACCATATGGCTTTCTTACCCTTTGTCTGACTCATTTTCTTGTCTATAAAATGAGGATGACAAAAAAAAAATGAGGATGACAATATTAATAGAAGCACCTGACTTCTATATTTGTTGCAGATTTTTAGTTCAATTAGAGCTGGTACCACAAAAAAAGGGTTCCATAAGTACTGTTTATCATTGTTTGTAACTTTCTATTGTATATCTTAGTAGCTCTCATCCGATCTGCTCAGCGGAATTATTTTGTATGATGATGATGAGAACATTAGATTGATTTTCAGGACTACATTTTTGGTTATCCCGAGACGCCACGTAGGGTTACACACGGTTCCTTAATGGAACCACTTAAGTCGTGGTGCACTAAGAGCTGGCTCAAGGCTTCAAGTCCAAACAGACCGTGAGGTTTGCAGTTTGGCGATGGCTCTGGTCATTTTCAGTGCCAATTTCCTGAGGTCATTTGGTTACTTGGATTCAGCGTTTAATTTTCTCTCTAATCAATGCATAATTAAGCATCATGATGCCTAAATATTTAACTCATTGAAAGCATTCAGATTAGTATTATCAATGCAAATCTGTTCTGTTATTTTTAAACTGATTCTAACAACAGTTTAAATGGTTAGAGAAGGCTTCGGTAAGAATTTCTAGAATGGTATTTGAGGACTCTATTCAAATTCAGATTAGTTTTACTTTGTCTGATCTCATTACCATTGATAATTACAGATTATAAATACAGCCATATGTTGTGAGCATTGTGTAGTGGACACAGATATTTGCCTAATGATCATCCAGTCCTGCCCTCTTTGTAGTCACAGATTCTCAATTTTATTCAGGTGTCCATCTCCATGTACCATGCACATAATTACGTGTTTCGTAGTGATGGGAACCTATATCTAGTCCCAAGGGTGGCCATGGTTGGCTCAGTTTATCTTCTTGGCCAGTGACTGGTACAAGAATAATCACAGGAGCCAACCCTAATCTCTCAGTCATGACAGCAAGTCAGCTGGGTTACTTCTACAAAAACGTTATCTTCTATGAGAAAATCATAAGAAAATGTCTTTTTCCCTCTACCTGTGGACATTATCAGGTCTAGATAATGGCAAGCAGATCTTCTTCAGGTATCTATTTCCTGCCAAGAATATCTCCAGCCCTGAAAATACCAAACTGAGAGAGAGAAACTTGGGTTACACATGACATACTCGAGCTGCTGAGTCCTCGAACCTCAGAGTCTACCGTATGTCTGCATTTTCTATTATGTGGGGTAATAAATTTCTTCATTCATGATGCCAGTTTAAATGAGCATTTCCTGCCATTTTCAGTATAAAGCATCCTAAATGATAGAGACCAGAAAGGACAATTTATTTAATATCATTTAATCTTTCCCTCCCCAAATAGATGAAGGGACAAAGATTTAGGCAAAACAGGTTGTCTCAGCCAACGAGAACCTTTTATTTTTAGGCTGCTGAGTGATTATGATGGTGGTGGTATATTTCTTTTTCAGTAATGTGATTGAAACATTTTTTTAGCTTTAAAAGAGAAGTTACCAAGGTTATAATTTCCCCACCTACAGAAATAAACTTTGGGTATTAAAATTTAACTTAACTTACAAACTTTAAGGATATTAACCTTTCATAATGGCTAAACTATTCACATTCTTCATACCACAAACTAGATTGTGTATGGGTATATATTATTATGGTGTAGTGGGAAGAATGTTAACCTAGCACTTTTAGAAGACTTAGGTCTTCAAATCCACACAAACAGCAGAGGTATAAAGTTGAAAGAATTTAGCCCCCCCCCTTTTTTTTTAAGTAGACTCCACACCCAGCATGGAGCCCAATACAGGGCTTTAACTCACGACCTGAGATCAAGACCTAAACTGAGATCAAGAGTTCGGATGCTTAACTGACTGAGTCACCCAGACACCCCAGAACTTAGCACTTTTAGAAGACTTAGTCTTGATTTGAATTAACCAGTGTGTGAACTTGACTGGAATGACTGTTAATCTCTCACACCTGACATAAAATAGACCCAAATTAAATCTGAATTTTCATTCTTTTTTAAAGCAGCTAAAACTTTTCTTCTTCCAAATAAAATCCCACGCAAAAGTTCAGTATATATGGGATATAAAGTAGAAATGCTTTGGTTCAAGTGGGAGCAGAGGACCTAGAGCCACCCAGTGAATATCAACATCATATTCTGATGTCTCCTTTGTGAAATCTTTGTGCTCTGCTATGGATAGTTTAAAAGCCACTGAAGTAGATACATGATCTCTAAAATCTCTTGCATTTCTTAAATTATAAGACTCTATAAATCAAACAGAAAGCTAATTTTTAAAATATTACAGAATGCAATGCAGTGGGTGCCTGGGTGGCTCAGTCCGTTAAACGTCTGCCTTCAGCTCAGGTCATGATCCCAGGTCCTGGGACTGAGCCCTGTGTTGGGATCCCTGCTCAGTGAGGAGTCTGCTTCTCCCTCTGCCCTCCCACTGCTCATCCTCTGTCTGTCGCTTTCTCTTTCTCAAAGAAATAAATAAAATCTTAAAAAAACAAAAAAGAATGCAATGCATATTGCTGACTTTATATGTGCATTTGTGTCATTTTTCCACTGGTAATTTCTCACATTATTTAATTTTAGAAAAACAACTAAACACTCAGTTTTGATAAGATTAGCTCTTTGAATTAATATATCTTAATTGGTGCTTCTTCCATGACAGCATCTCTTGTGGATGATTACATATATTATTCTGTGATTCTAACTCTGCACTTAGATTCGTACATTAGCAGGTTAAATAAAATTAGGGAATTAGCAATATATTCTGATTTTCTATATTTCTAACATAAGTGGTAGTTGTAAATCAACTGAAATACCAAACTTGGGAATTCATTTGGATTTTGAAATTGTTTCATACAGCTTCCATGAACAGAAACAAAGATGGGGCATAGGGTGGGTGATTCAAGTGATTCTTTTTTCCTCATCTTTGCATGTTATAGAAATTGGCTTTCCTGAACTTCATTATTCCCTTTACAAATACCACAACTTCTCTTGACTTGTTGATAACCTCTTAAATCAACATTATGTCCCATTTAATTTCATATCCTGTAATGATAATAACTAGATTTTTAAAATAGGGATTTGGGGGCGCCTGGGTGGCTCAGTCATTAAACATCTGTCTTCGGCTCAGGTCATGATCCTGGGGTCCTCGAATTGAGGGTTCCCTGCTCTGTAGGAAGACTGCTTCTCCCTCTGCCCCTCCCCCTGTTTGTGTTCCCTCTCTTGCTCTCTAGCTCTCTCTGTCAAATAAATAATAAAATCTTTTAAAAAATAAAAAAAATAAGGATTTGTTTTAATAGAATTTATTTAAAATAGAGTTTTCTCGGGACGCCTGGGTGGCTCAGTTGATTGAGCGGCTGCCTTCAGCTCAGGTCATGATCCCAGGGTCCTGGGACCGAGTCCCACATCGGGCTCCTTGCTCGGCAGGGAGCCTGCTTCTCCCTCTGCCTCTGCCTGCTACTCTGCCTGCTTGTGTTCTCTCTCTCTCTCTGACAAATAAATAAATAAAATCTTTAAAAAAATAAAATAAAAAAAATTGCAAAAATAAAATAGAGTTTTCTCCTTCACAGATGAAGAGATCACCATAATATTTATTTTTCATTATAAAAGTTAGTAATATTCTATATTGATGATGTTTATATTAAATTATTGGAATCACAATTTTTTTTTCTTTTTTTAGAGAGAGAGAGAGAAAGAGAGAAGGACAGAGAAGGGTGGGGAGGGGCAGAAGGAGAGGGAGAGGGAGAGAGAATCTTAAGCAGGCTCCACACCCAGGGCAAAGCCCGACACGGGGCTTGATCTCACAACCCAGAGATCATGATCTGAGCCAAAATCAAGAGTTAGATGCTTAACTGACTGAGCCAACCAGGTGCGCCATGGAATCACTATTTTTTTAAAATGTTGAATAATAATTAACAACCCAAAAATATTAAAATAACAATAATTGTTTTTCTAGGCTTTGGGGTTGTGGGTGATACTTCTTAATTTCATTTTTGTTTCTACATTTTTAAATTACTCACAACAAGCATATATTTATATATGGCCAGGGAGAACAGATATTTTAATCAGCGTATTTAATTTTATATAAATAATTTGATCACCATTATGTTAAAATGACATGCTAGTAAAAAAACAGAGAGAAAAAGAAGGGTTAACAATTGTTGTTTAGGAGTGATTAAAGGTGGAATTGTTTCCTCTACATTTTTATATTTCAAATTCCCAAGAAGAAACATATGTTAATTTTATAATAGACTGATATTGTCAAACTATTTAAAAGATTGGTTAACTGATTTATTTGTATGCTATCAAAATATGAGTTCAATGGGACGTATGTGAAAGGTATAGGGTTTCCTGAAATAATAAACATTTTATAACAATTTATAGGGAGGTGAGGTGGCATTCCCTGAACCTGTGGTCTTTAGAGCAAACCTCAGAAATCCAAAGCAGGCAAGTCCCAGATATATCTAAACTCCCCAGTAATCAACCCAAACCTTTATCTTTTATTTCTAGCCTGCCCTTACTTCTGTACATTGTCTCTACTAGATTCCAAACTTGATCCTATATACCTAAGGCTTCAATCCCAGTTTGAATTTAATCTGTTTTTTTTTCCATAATTTGAAATTAAACTTTTTTTCTAACACATAATTCATATGGTCCCCTTTTGGTTTTCTTAATCTAATCTTAACTTTGCTGGAAAATATGCTTTGGCCTGCTTTTAGCTCCTTAGAAACTAATTTGTTTTTCCTCTGACCAGCAGGTGTCACTAGGCATAAGAGACTCATAATTGTATCATATTCTGGAAAAAGTTACAATATCTTTGAAATTAACATTATTGTAGAAGTGCAGAAATGAAAGTTCCTATCCGTAGTAATATAAAAACCCAATAGATATTATAATTTGTTACTCTAGTTAGAACTCTTATATAGTGTTTATAAAAATTGCACCTGACTTATAAAGAATAAAATGTTGTGAAGGGAAAATAAAATAGTCACCTCAATCTATTCAATAAATCATGCGATCTAAGTTTTGTAAGAATAATAGGCAGGTGATGTGATCATCTCACTTATTAATAAAAACTGTAAAAATTTATAAAAGATCAAGAGTTGATACTATGGAAAGCAAGAAGAAGCCTCAGTCCACCTTTTGATTAAGAAATGTCCTAAGTGCCAGCTATAAGAAGGCATTACTTATGTTTTGTTGATAATCTATAACCCGTTTGGTCAGGTAAACCAAAGTATTTCCATTGCAAGGAAGATGAGATACGTTTGTAGGTTCTTATGCATGAACATATAAACGTGTCTCTATTTAATGTGATTATTGCTCACTAACCGCTTAAAGCTACCACCTTCCCAGGAGAATTGCCCTTGTCAAAATGGTGTTGTCCTTCCAGGAGGTTATTTTCCCTGGTATCCAACTCTACTCCTCACAGGCTGCAGCCAATGAGTAAGTCATGTGGGTACAAAGGATCAGCTCAACGTGGGACCAACTTCATAGTGAAATTTATACTTTCCATAGAACCAGAGCTCCCCACAGAACCAGGCTAAAGTTAGAGTCCAATTGATGACTCATATTTGCTTAGTTCCTTCGCTCGCCCTCTTTCTTCACTCTCTTTCCCTTAAGTAGAGTTATCAGATAAAGGACTCTGAGATAAATCTGAATTACAAAAAAATATACATATATTATTTTAGTATAAGTATGCCCCAAATATTTCAAATAAATATTCACTCTTTATCTGAAATTCAAATTTCACTAGGCATACCATACTTTTATTTGCTATATTTGCTAATCTTATTCCCGAGAGCATTTCTTCAGTAAATTAGATGCACTCGAATTCTTGTCTCAGGCTCTGCTTCTAGGAAAGCCAACCTTCGGTAATGGCAACTATATGCTATTAGGATATTAAACATATATTTCAAAACTACATATGCATATATATATGTTCTGATCAGTTTATGTAAATATATGTACATGTTATGTAATAATAGTAATGAATATAAAGTGTACACGTATTATACAAAAAAGTAGTTCTGGAATGGTGAACACCAAGCTGGTAAAAGAAGTTACCCATGAACAAGAGAATCAGATTTGTGAAAGTAGTGGTGGTAGTCTCCATTTTACACGGAAATTCTCACATCATTTGCAGTTTACAGCAGAATGGTACTTTGGTAATTCTAGTACGTAACAATAAAGTTAGTTGCATCATTGATTTTGTCCTTATAGCAGTTGAGCACTAGTGAGACTTGCTTTTTCTTATTTTGTTTTCTTATTTTTTATGTTTATACCCATGGACTCCAAGCTGATATCATAGGTAGCAAAGTAAGAAGGAGTCCGAGAGGATTACAGGGTATAGAAAAATAGTTTATGAATAGAGAAACACTATACACACATTGAAAAAAGAAAGAAAGAAAGAAAGAGAGAAAAAGCAATACATAGGCATAGATGGGAAATATTGATTTTTAAGTAGATTTAAAATTAAATATATGTTCAGAGCTAAAACATAAACGCATCAGAAGTCAATATTAGGCAACTAAAGTTGAATTTTCTTCCTGGGAATATAGGTAATAGGAACCCACTGTAATATATCCTCCACATATGAATATTTATCATGAAATTAGGCTTCGGAGGAAACAGCATGTGAATACAAATTAATGAAAAAATGATGAGTTTGGGGTTATAAAATATAAGTAGAAATAACCCAGGACTAAGAGTTAAAAAAGTGTGAAATCTAACTGTCACATTATTAACATTAGCTTACCTTTAACAAAGCATTATGAACATTCATTTATTTAGAAAATGAAGTGTATGAAATATATGGTTTTTAAAGTCCCACCAATTCATAAATTCTATGTCCTTTTTAAAAAGATAATCAAGAATGCCTCATTCCAATAAATTCTTTTACTCTTTGTTTTTCTTCTAGCAATAAAAGGAATGTAATAATACGAAGAAATAGGAAAGTTGCATTTTAGTAAACATGTTTGGCAAATAAGGAGAAATAATATATGTGCTCTGACTCCACAGTGAATCATTATTATGCTTCTTTCTTAATTTTATAGGATCATATTTTTCTAAGACTTGTAATAGCACATCTAGAGATTTCTATTCCTTTAGAAATCAAATTATCATTTATCAATATTTAAATGGATGCCAAAAAGGTATACAGTTTTGTGACACATCAATAATTAAACACCATTCTTTATAAGGTGATAGCTATGTATATTTTTTTATTACGTGTGAAAGCATACTTTGGATGTTTATGTTCACGATAAGATATGGAATCACAGGTCCGGGTAGGTGCTGACTAAATGCCATGAAACATTCTATTATTAGAATGATATTGGTAAATCTTTAATGTGAACTTAATTGGTTAAAAATAGATGGGATTGTTAAATGGATTCTTCACTGAATAATTAAATACACTTATGGGAAAATCAATAAAATAGACAGATCTATGGTGCCAGCATCCTTGAGCTTTCTTTGAAGCTGTAAAAACTCAGGCTTTACTGTGAGACATTGAAAGGACATATGATATTACACATAAATCCTGGGGACTGCCACAAAACCAGAGTCAAGTGTCAGAAACTATAAACCTCCAGCATCACTGACTAGGAGTAATGCTTATTATTTTAATATACTGCGATGAATTATTTCCACTGGATAATTTCTTGTCTTTGTGTTCACAATGAAGGCCAAACAGACAGTTATGGGTGGTTGGCAGTAAATCTACATCTGTGAATAAACTCTCCTGGGATCCTATGAAAGACTGTAATGAATTCAACACATGGTGCTGGTCCTAGAGGCAGACACATTCACACTGAGAGAGAAGACAGGGTTTTCTAATAAAAATTAAGTGCTGAATCAGTGTGTGTGAAGTGTTGCTGTTATTAACTGCTGTGCCCTGGATTTAAACACACACACACACACACACACACACACACACACACACCCCCCAGTTAATGTGTACGAAGACACATACTGTTGAACAACAGTTACCTGTCTGCTTTTGTTTCTTAAAATATATTTCTATGCCCAGTTTTATTTGAGACAAAGACATACTTAATTGAATATCAAGCTTTAGTATACAGTTCAGTTGCCTTTTTAGAGGAAGTAACATCTAATACACACCTTTGGAAGATATCTTTCACTTACAAATCAGTTTACCTGCAGGTCATCTAAGGAGGAAATTATAAAATATCTCTCATCATTTCTCTCATAAGAAAGTGTAAATCATTTCTTTGTGTTCTATTGTGTTCTATTTCCTCTAAGTGTAATTTCCAAGAGTATAGGGGGTAACTGTACTTTCATAGTTCTTGGAGAGATATATAGGAAAAAGTGTACAGAAAAATAAAAATAAATATAAATCCAAAATAAAATGACTAATGAAATAGAAATGTGTAGACTTTTCTTTAATTATGCTGTACCCCTTACCTATATTAAGAGATAATAGATAGTATTTCAAAAATAGTATATAGTCAACTTAAAAATGAAAGTTCATATCAATATTGTATCCAAGTCAGACCACTGGAATTTGTTTTTAGAAATACTTGATATTTCATATAGAAGTATAAGTTTGTGCTATTATGTATCTACATACGTGTTTATAAGTAGGTTCGCTTTTGTAAACTTGTCTAAACAGAGAAGACATTTCATAAATGAAAATGCAAAAATATAACCTGATTCCGTATCTTAAATATCAATATTTAGAATATATTCCTTTTGTATATGATTTTATGTCTTATAGCAATTAGCTCAGAACAAAAGGAAAATGAATCCTGTAGCTCATTAGCATATTCTGGTATTGGTGAGTTTTTTCCTAGTTTAGAATAAGCAGTGGTACTTCAGGGGAAAAGAGATAGGCAGATCTTTTGAGGGTTTTGTGCTGAGCGAGTTGAATGTCCTAAATATCACCTTGTTAAAATTACACTAAGGAAAACCTTGACCATGGTGCTGACACAAAAATGCCATACAGATGGAGTGGGCCTCACTAAATATATATCACTTCAACAAATTATTCTCACTAAATGTATCTTACCTTAACAAATTACTGTGGAGTTTTTTGAGTATATGAAATAAGTACCATATCTTTTCCATGAATCATATTCAAATAAAGATTTTGTAGAATCTGTTTTTATATGCCTCTTTATGCAATGTAGTTTAATGTATGGTTGTAAAAGTAGTAAAAACAAAAGAAAATACCAGCCTGATACTTCTCTAAACTACCCACAGTAAAATTGGACATGTTTTCAAAGACATGTTGGTTTTCAGCTAATGGCCACTTTGGGTGATCAATGAATCTTAACTGAAGGTTAGGTAGGAGAAGACTCCTTTGGTGACTACACAAGGGTGACATTCAGTAAGGATTTGTTGATTTAGTGAATGGCGCACCCAGAAATGCTAAAAGCTCTTTCTCCGGTGTGATTCGAGTAATATTTCACACAAAGGCCAGCAATATTATAAGAAATGTCCACCATTAGAATTTCTCCTCTGTTAAAACATTTTACTAAAAAGCAGTTGTAATATCTTATACCTTAACAGATTATTGCCAGCCCACCAAACTCATTAAAGAGTAGTTTATCAAATTATTCATATATCACTGTATGAGGGTTGTAACTGAATGAGAAAAACACAGGGCATGCATGATTTGATGGATGACGGGAAGGGTAATATCAATTCCATTATATCATCAAGCTTTCCTTGATGTCTTTACAAAATACAAAGTGCTATGATAGTAAAATCTTGCCTTAAAAAATACACCAAATGTATGACAAGTTCGTCACCATTTACCCTTCACAAATTTTACATTACTACATTACCATCGGCTGGACAAATTAATATTTATTCAAGGACCTCCTCCAGACTATTGCTTATGAAATTTTATACTTTAGAATTCATGTTACTAATTAGAAAATCTATATATTTCCTTATTTCTAGTGATTTTTAGAAGATGTTTTGTAAGTAGATCGGTATGAATTGTTCTTGTAGTAAAATTGTTCTGTAAAAATCTGGTATATTTGGGGCGCCTGAGTGGCTCAGTGGGTTAAGCCTCTGCCTTCAGCTCAGGTCATGATCTCAGGGTCCTGGGATCAAGCCCCGCATCAGGCTCTCTGCTCAGCAGGGAGCCTGCTTCCCCCTCTCTCTCTGCCTGCCTCTCTGCATACTTGTGATCTCTCTCTCTCTGTCAAATAAATAAAAAAAATCTTTAAAAAAAAAAATCTGGTATATTTTACTTCTCTATATATTTCTAAGAAAAAGAAAAATCATGCCATCTAATGGCTAACTGCCCAATTCTCTTATCGTTACATTACATGCTGCTTTGCATACAGCCATGGGTTTTATATCATAAAGTGTATTACAAGGCTACACAGAATATGAGAGAAGGAATAGAATCTAGAAAAATTCTAAGGAGCCATTTATACATCTCCAGTTTTTGTTATGGAAGTCAACTGGAGAGACGGGGCTTTAAGTCTAAACATGATGGTTGAGAGTTAAAGATTCTATATTTATAAAAATCATATTAAATATATCTAATTATATCACGTATTCAAATATAGCAAAGATCAAAACACCTATCTCTAGAATTTAGTGATACCATGTTGTTCTAAACCACGGCCCTAATGTTAGGACAAGACTTTTTAAATTACTGTACCTTCTTAAAATATGTTACTGTTCGCCCCCAGCTTCAAAGGGCATTTTTCTATTGAATTCATTTGCAACTCTAGCTATATTAGTGTTCACATCTAATAGATGCAGTAACTGTAGAAATAGTGCCTTTCCAATGGCCACATCACGATCAGAGCATATGACCAAAACTTGAACACCAAACTGCTAAGTCCAAAATTATTTTTGTTTTATTGTGAGAAATTTTAGGTGAATGTCATTTAAAAACATACCATCTAGAAAAAATTGCATGGGAAATCTCAGATTTGGAGTATTGTTCCATATATGAATATTTTAAAGGGAGAGATGCTTTAACTTTCAGAAGAGTTAACATTGTAAAGTAACAATCAGTTCAAAGCTAGAGAGGATTCCATATTCCTCATGTCAGTGTATACAAGTGTTTTTTTGAGGTTAGTAATTATTTGCTTACACTACATACAGTTTTATATCCATATGACTTTATAAATGTGTTAGTTATTAAGGGCAAAAGATCTAGATTTTCTCTCTGTAAAAATTAGAAGTATTCAATGGTGTCTTATGCACACTAAAGTCCTAATTAATTTTTCTTCTTTTGAGTTTTCTTAGAATTGGCAGATACGTTGCATATTTCAAATTGAGGTTATTTTTTTTTTTTTCAAATTGAGGTTATTTTAAAAGGATAGGTTTAAGGGTATCATTAAGTGTATTTTACTTTGTAGCTGTTTAAAAATGTTCCTTTTAGTATAAAGATGCATCATTATTTCATTTAATTGTTCATGATGTTTTATCCATTAAAATGAGTTTTTTCCAGAGAACAAAAATAATTTCATACCCCTAGGCAAGTAACATTCGAAACAGCTCTGAAGCAGTTAGTATTCAGGAAAATTTAAAACACAAATTATTGAAAACAGTTAAAATACTGAAATAAGCAAGAAGGCAAACTTCTCCTAACTTTCAGTTTGAGTTTTGTTGATGCGTTAGGAGGAGGTATGCCAAGAAAAGAAAGGGATTTAGTAACCTAAAATCATTCTTTCAGAACTTTTGAGTTTATTATCAATAGTACAATGAATTATTTATACCATTAGAACATATTGTTGAATTTACTTTGGAGAAAGAAATAGAGACAGAGAGACAGAGAAAGAGGATTACTCCCTTGGTACATAAATTTTGCCTACAAACCCTGCCTACCATTCTCAACAGAGAAGAATGGAAAAATATACATGATTCCTCCTACCATTATATTAAATAATATTTATTCTATGGATTTATGTGGTGACTTAGAAGTACTTATTGAAAATATATTCATGAAATTGTCTTCACCTTTGGTATGCTTGCCTGAATATTTTTTATTGTGGCAAAGTATACGGAACACAAAAATTTACCATTTTAACTATTTTTAAGTATACAATTTGGTGGCATTAACTACATTCACAATGTTACATAATCAGCATTACTATCTACTTCTGATACTTTCTCATCCCCGTAAGCAGAAGCTCTCAACCGTTAAGCAGCAACTCCCCATTTCCTATTCTTCACAGTCCCTGATAATCTCCAATCTACTGAATTTTATAATTTTACTTTTCAAACAAGGTAATGAATTTTAGTTCTTGTAATTAAGTATGAATCACAATTTATATTTTCATTTCCTCAAAGATTACAGGTTGATATCTTTCAACATTCACTATCACCTTAACTGCTGTCTTGACTTGACTCGATAAATCCTTAAAAATAACAACAAATGCTGAATAAAACAAATATTACTTAGTTACTGACCTTCGACAACTTCCAGCAATATTGTACTAACATTCTTCATTATGCAAATACACACTATTCTTTAAAAAGGGAAAATATAGACATCATACACACAATGGATTGTAGATTTTATATGCAATGAGCAGAAGTCTTCAATAAAATCAGATCTGGTTTCATTAACTCTGTAACAAAATAAATTTACTTCTATAATTTCAATTATCCTATAGCTGTATTAATTGGATAGCTATTAACAATGATCTATTTTTTCATAGAAACTCAATTTTCTACCCACGAATATGGTATGTATATGTATATACACACACACCCTATTCTTAGGAAATACAATATTCACATAGGAAATGCAGGTTTTCTATTCTTAAATATCGGTGTTCAAGTTCATTTTTCTTCTACCTTCATGGAACTAAAAAGCATCCTATGCAAGCCCAAAAATCATTTATTACGCCTGGGGCTAGGACAGTCATAGAGCCACATCTTCAGAGGAAGCTACTTCCTTATCAAAAAAGAATCGTTCTAGAGCCATCTGCCTGCTTATCATTACATCTGGCCAGACTTATGTTTTAAAAGAATAGCTAACTAAATAAGGAAGAGAAGATCAAGCTAATAGGCATTTCTGGCAGTCAATAAAAGGTTACCGGGGAAAAATAATCTCACATCTCACAAAGGAAACTGATGAGTACAGGATGTTATCTAGAGGAAGGACAATAATGAGGCCCCAATTAGATATTACTGAAGACATGAAATGGCACATATGATATGGGTACTGACAATATCACAAATAAAATAAAGTCTTTGTTATATTAAGGAAAAAAACATAGGAATTTTATCTAATGTAATTATTTAAATATATATCTATATTCACATACCCTTGGATATACTACCATGCTCCTAAATGGAGCATTCCGCAGTGTTATAATTTTTTTTTCATCCTTATCTTACCTCTATTTGTATATATTTTTCCAGTTAGTAATTTTGCTTAAGAACTGTTTTAGCCATTGAAACTGAAGAGAGAAAAAAACTGCAGTGCAGTACTTTGAAAAATCAGTCATTGGGGGCAAAGATTCAGGGAATGTAGTACAATAAATTGTGGGAAGAGATTACTATGGAAGTAAGTTCAAAATGCCTGCTTTTGGGTGTTTATCATTCATTTGATCTCCAACATCAAGTATACACTGGATTGGTGAAAAATAGTATTCCCATATGTTAAATTTTAGTTAATAACTTTAGCTAAAAGTTGCATAGGATGTAGTTTGTCTGGCATATTGAAAGCCTGAAAAAATAATTTTTAAAATCCCTCAGGCAATTAAATTATTTTCAATAGTAATCATGAAATGAAACAAAGAACAATGTGGATAAAATGTGTACATTTTGCAAGATGCATTTTTACCAAATTATACCATTTTGAATTTTTCTCCTATTTGTATGCTTAGTTGTTTTTATGCTCAGTGTCACTGGCCTTATAGTTAGTTCCCAACATGCTTTGCACATAGATGATTGTGTACCATCTGTATTGCTCATAATGGTCCCATTTCTCTTCCAGGGGATTGGTTCATTGACCCAAATCAGGCCAGTGAGATGTGAGGATAAGAGGCTAAGTCTGCGATGATTCTTCTTCATGTCTAGATAATTAGTATTTAAATGTTGTGTTTTCAGTTACCAAAATTAACACCAAGAATGACAGGCTAGATGAAAATGTTATTGGTGATATCTACTTAACTATACCTAGAATCCCTGTAACCTCTGAGATTCCTGTTATGTGAGATAATAAATGATGTATAATTGAATCACATTGATTTTTTTGTACATTTATTGGTTATAACCCAAATCATTAGATAAGATATATCTAGAGATAACAGAAAAAATTTTTTTCTTTTTAGTTTGACTGAGCTAATAAAACCAATGTTTAGGCAAAAACCATTCATTTTTGTCACCTTATATTTATGCAGCTAGTAAGTATGTTTAAATTATGAAAAGCTAACTCATCTTTAATAGCAAGTGTTATAGATTTATCTCCTCCTTAATAATACTGTCAAACCAAATGAGTAAATTTAAGCAAACAACATGTTTGTTAAAAAAATTAGTTATATGTATACTTATCATGCTTGTTTTTAAAATGTTTTTAAAAATATTTCTAATGTTTGATCTTCAAGGTTTGAAAAAAGTGAAATAAGATATATTCTTAATAAAAAATTCATATAATAGGTATTATAAAATATTTAATGCAACAGCAAACTTGATATCTTTTTCTCAGCACATTTTCATTAAAACTAAACCTCTAAACATTCTCAGGGGATGGAATTATATCAACTTTAATTTAACAAACTAAATGATTTATGAGGAATCTTTATAATGACTATAGCCAACAGGATTCGGTTACTTTCATGTTATTATGAAAGTAATTGTATGAATAGTGAGTAAAAGCCATTAGTATACATATTGTCATTTTTTCCAGTACTGTTGAAAAGTGTTAGCATATAATTGTTTTTATTTAATAAATGTTCTAAAATTATGATGATTGCAACCTAAAAACATGAACAATTAGTGATACTATATATTAAAATGTATGTACATTTGTTTATCCAATTAGAAACGTATTTTTATATTTTGCTAACCATATTTAGTGAAGAAAGAATCTCATGCAAGGACAAGAGAAATAATAAGAAAAATAAGCAAAATACAGATGTTGAAAACAAGGTAGAGGGTTGCAGTCCTAGAATTTTTATTTACTAGCTATAAAACCATCAGACTATTTCTGAATCTCTTTGTGTTCATTTTCTTCTTACATAAAGCTTAAAAATAGTTAGCTATCAAATAGGATTATTGTGAGGATTAAGTGACTTAGTACAAGTAAAAAATAATCCTTCTAGTATCTGACATATAATAAAGTTAAAAATTTTTTTTTAATTTGTAGATAATATAAAAACAATATAGGCATCATGATTTTTGTTCTACAATAAGTGGTTTGTTTAAGCATCTTTTAGATAATGATTTTTAAATATATGCCACAAGATAGAATAAAATGCATGATTTTAATATTTTATAATGTTGGTTTTTTTGCTTATGTGATTTCTTCTTTAAAGAAGCTATGTATTTCTGTGTGTGTGTATGTGCAAATATAAATCAAACTATTGCCAAAGAGCAAAATAACTATTTAATTGGTAAAAATTATGTTTATATTTCTGTAATACATCTTAGTAACTTGTTAATTTTTTCTATATTTTTACTTAATTGATTCTCTATGAATGACTCATCATTAATTTTGGGTCGAACAGTATTTTGTATGTGTGTTGGTTGTTTTTTCTTTTTAAGACTAAGGTTTACTAGTCTCAGACATCCTCTTATTCTTTCAACAAAAATGAGTTTGAGTGAGAGTGCCAGATTGTGGCATTAGGACAACAGAGCTGACAGTAGTTAGAGTGGTGACCTGATTGGTGATGACAACGGTGTCAACAAATACATATTCTGTGTTTTCTATAAGCTGAGTATCTTACATATGTTTTTATACTTAGTTCTCACAATAATTATATTGTGGCATTATTATTCCTAATTAAAGATGAGGATATTGAGACAATGGGAACTAAATAATGTGCCAAAGCTACATGACTAGTAAGAGGGGTAGCCAAGATTTCAAGTCAGGTATTGTGATGTTAGGGCCAGTCATCTAGTCTGAACTCTTACTTAATGTCATCTGCAGAAATTAATATATTACACTTAGTGGCAATCCCTCATGCAGCTACAAACATGTAATAGTATTTTTTGAATGGCAGTTGCATGGGAACTTATTCAATATGATTAAATGATAATTTATCATAACAATTATAGATGAATTATATATGTTTAATTAATGTAATATTTATATTTTTATTATATATGCATATAGGTGCATCATATTTATGTGTGCACATAAGCATATGCCTATAATCTCTCTCCACATACACATATGTATCTACGCATACATACAAATGCATGAGTCTATCTTCTATCTATCTACCTATTGTCTATCTACCCATCTATCTATCATCCACCTATCCATCTTTCTATCTTTCTATCTTTCTATATATATATATATATACACATAGCCTCATACAGACCCACATACACACATACATGGTTAAGGTATATACATATGGTTTGACAGACTACTGTGTGGTTTAGCAATTAACTAGGTGGGTGGGTGGTGGGTATGGACCACTGATATTATTTTATTAAGTTCATGATTAACTCTGTAAACATTAGATAAAAATTTATCATATTAAAAAAATACCAGATTTTTCTTTACTCATTTCATATAAACATTTGCTAACGTGGGATTTCATTATGATTTTTCAAACAGTGAATACTTTTTATCTTTTTACTTAGATGTTTGTGGGTTTGCATTTTTTTAGATTTGGAATATTTTCTATGACTTTATTTTTTTCCTTCTCAAATTTTTATTTATATTTTAGTTAGTTAACTAATCTTCTTTAAATTAATATGTGTATTCTAATCCTTCTGGTCTCTAAATCAGGAAAACACATTGTTTTAAGTTGAATCAGCATTCTCTTTCCTCCACACTTAATCATATTTTCTCTATTATCCCCATCCTATGGTCAATCTCCTCCTCCTCCTTGTCTGCTCTCAGTCTTTATCCTATATTGTATATAGTGAAATCCTCCCATTATTCCATATCCTAGTTATTTTCCACAATCTCAATTTTCATTATGATTTCTAATGCAGTTTTATTTTTCTCTTTCAACTTTAATCTCATGCTTTCTTTTTTGTCATTGTTTTATAGAAAATTCTTTTTATATTTATATAAAATTTAATATATATATTATATATAATAATTTTTATAAAAAATAAAGAAAATTCCTTTTCTTTTTGTACTATGTTTTTCTGCTCTGTTTCTTCATTTTCATGTCTTAATGCATTGTGGTGATGCATTTTCTTCTAGTACTTGTAAGCTAATGTGAAAGATACGCTTTTTCTTTTTTTTTAACTTTTTTAAAAAATATTTTACTTATTTATTTGACACACAGAGAGAGATAGTGAGAGGGAGAGCACAAGCAGGGGAGCGGCAGGCAGGCAGGCAGGCAGGCAGAGGGAGAGGGAGAAGCAGGCTTCCCACCGAGCAAGGAGACCGATGTGGGGCTCGATCCCAGAACCCCAGGATCATGACCTGAGCCTAAGACAGCCGCTTAACCGACTGAGCCACCCAGGCACCCCAAGATATGCTTTTCCTTACATGTTTCAGAATTATTGTATTTCTACCACTTTCTGATGAAAATGAAGCCAGCCAATATAAAAATAACCAGGAGTAATAATGCATCAAAATCTTAAATTTTAACAATATTTTACTACATTTTTAACTTTAAACTGTTGCTCTGAGATGCAACAAGACAAAGAAATTAAGTGAACGGACATAAAGTAATAATAAAAAAGTGTTTTAAATCTTCAAATTTGTAACGAAAATAATACTTGGCAGTTTAGGATAGTGGGACTTAAACTCTAAATGTGTATTCTTTGCATTTACACATAAAATATCAGATCTGACATGAAGAAATGAATAAGATAAGATATTTTATGTTGGCTGTAAGTTATATAAAATGTCAAATTAGAACTACTGATTTTACAATAGATTTCAAACCATTCTATTACCTACTTTTCTATAAGATATTTTAATTCTTTTAAATTATTTGCTTTATAGTCCATCCTTGGAGGTAGTGGCAGAAATTCAGTTTCACCTAAAAAAGCCATTTATTTATCTCCAAATTGTAATACTACCACTAAGTTTTCCCTTTACTCATTTTTCTTATGCAGTCTATTTTAAAGGTAATAAAGCATAAAGCAGTAAACAACAACAAAAAAAGCAATAATGAAGGAAGAGACACAAACTAATACTTAATGGATTGTCAGCTTATGAAGGCAATTCACAAGCTGTAGCAAAATGAGTTCTATGCACAAAAGAAATCAATACTTATTGTAGCACTGTTCCTTTTACACTGCAATTTATCAGTAAACAGGATACTGTCACATCTCATAAGCCTTAGGAAACTAGTTGCTCTCACAAGCAACGTTTTTTTCTGTGTAAGTTTCATCACAGCTGAATGTGATTTAAGCAAAGCAGAGCTTTCCTGGGAATTGAAGAATCAGGATATGGTAAATATGTAACTTGATTTGTGACAAAAGTACCCACCCAAATTAAAGACAAAAGCCATAAGGAGCTATGGAGATTCTAAACATTGGGAAGGGGCAAATATAGGTTAATTACAAAGCATAAAAATGGGTTCTCAAATGCATGTGAATACTAAACACAAACAATGCCTTTCTTATTATTTGGGAGGAAGTACAAACATGATAATTAAGTTGGCTCTGATTTTTCTCCTTTTTCTTCCCTCCTCATTCCTTCCTTCCTTCGTTCCTTCATTCCTCTCTCCTTCCCACCCTTCCTCTTTCCTTCCTTTGCTCCCCCCCTCCATCCCCCCTTCCTTTCTTCTTTCTTTCTTCTTCTTTCTTTCTTTCTTTCTTTCTTTCTTTCTTTCTTCTTTCTTTCTTTCTTTCTTTCTTTCTTTCTTTCTTTCTTTCTTTCTTTCTTCTTCTTCTTCTTCTTCTTCTTCTTCTTCTTCTTCTTCTTCTTCTTTCTTTCTTTCTTTCTTTCTTTCTTTTTCCTCTTTCTTTCTTTCTTTCTTTCTTTCTTTCTTTCTTTCTTTCTCTTCCTCTCTTTTTTCCTTTCCTTCCCCTATATTCTTCTTTTTCCTATGATGAAATTTATAAACATCTGTAGAAATTAAATTTACCCTTTGTCTATCTGGCGAAATGCCATACTTGCTTTCCGTGTCATTAAAAAAAAAAAAGTAAAAAAAATTTTAAAAGTTATCCTTATTCTTTTTTTAAAAAAGATTTTATTTATTTATTTTAAGAGAGAGCATGCAAGTGGGTGGAGAGGCAGAGACAGAGAGAAAGAGAGAATCTCAAGCAGACTCCACACTGAGCATTGAGTGCCATGCGGGACTGAATCCCACAACTGTGAGATCATGACCTGGGCCAAAATCAAGAGTGACTGAGCTACCTAGATGCCCCAAGTCATCCTTATTCTTAAAATAACCTACTATGCAATTGAAATTTAAAAGTGAATTTAATGAATTTTAATGTTTAAATTTCTAGTCATCATCCAGAATTTAGAGACTTTTTTGAATAACTGTGTACATTTTATGACATTATCACAAAATAAATTATTTAAGTAAATCTTTATTGAAATTTTCAGGGAATATATGTATATGGGTACAGGTGTATACACATTATCCTAAATTTAAATGGTCAACTATTGGAACTTTAGGGTGTGGAGTAATGACAGCAAGCAAGAATATCACAAAAATAGCCAAACAGTTCTCACTGACGAGGATTCTTTCTGTAGGATCTCTGTAGTCTCTTTCTGTCTGATTCTGGAGCCAAGGTTCAATTTATCCCCACTACCCCACACACTTAGATGGTTCTTTTCCTAGTCTGTTAGGACCACGGGGCACGAAAAACACACAACAAGCAAGGATATTGCAAAGGCAGCCTACATTTATCTTTATAGCTCTCTTCTTATATCATGTCAGGAGTTCTAGTATTATCATTCAGTTGGCCTTTGGAGACACTCATTTAACTTTAATTCCTATAAATAGCTTTTTGGATAATTTGATGGTATTTTCCTCCATCTATCACAGTTGTAATACCTTAAGTTTTTTCTGCCTTGGAAACTTTAATATTGTATAAGTAGAGGAAGTCAAGACATTAGTCAACATAACATTTTAATTTCATTTTATGAACAACTGAGTCACTCCACCCCCTGCTCAAAGCACACAGCAATGATAGAGAAATCATTTTAGAAAATGAATAATAGCACACCGTAGCAAGTCTCATAAACTGAATTAAATATTTCATCAGACAGAAATGGAAGGGAAAAATAAAGATATAACTGGATCTGAATCTGCAGATGAGTGAGACTATTACTCCAGAAACAAGCAAGAGATACTGGAATACTCCTGCAGAGAAATGGCTTATTAATCAATCATCAGGAAGGTGGCAACACACTGATATTAAGATGTCTAATAAAGGTCTAATAAAGGGACTGAATACCAAATAATGACAAGATATAGTGCAAACAACAGGTTTCTCTACCTTAGAGGAAAGCTGTTATCTCACCCTACACCCCAAGTAATGAAGGGAACAGTGGTTGCCAGAATAGGAAATGAAAGGGTTATGCAATGAAAAGTAAGTCAGTCCAGTTCAGTTAAAGAGCCAATTTCTTTGCAGAACATCTCTAGTCTCTTCTGAAAACTCATGGAAGTATTCAAAGCAAGAAATACCTCTGCTTCCCACTTTCCAGTACCACTTTCTGCTTCCTATTCATCTCTCGCTGGGGCTTCCCATGGCTGAACAAGCAACATCCTTGTCAGTGGACAAGGATGACCACTGATAAGCTCTAAATGGGTTAGTCTCCTTGAATAAGATCATAATGGACACCATGATAATAGATAGAGAGGGGCAAACATAATATCTACATGGATGGGGAATAACAGTTTTTGGGCTTTTGACTCAAAACAAAATCTGAGGTGACACATCTCCATCCAAGAAAATGGCTGAAAAGCCTGGATTCATAACTTCCTGGGGCCTTGGCTTATTAAATGTATCTGATTACTTTAGAGAGTCCATAATTAATGCCTGAGCAAAGTGATTATTGATTATATATCAAATCCATAATATATCTAATATTACCATAAGAAAAATTCCCAGCTAGATAGTATAACCTGGTTTGACCACAGGAGTTAGAAGAAGATAACTACAAACCTACGAGGTAAGGAAGAAGGGAGCTGAGAAAGAGAGCTTAAGGGAAACACACATACACATACATGTGCACACACACGTGTGCACACACACATGCACACACACGTGTGCACACACACACAGAAGCATTCAAGGGAATGTAACATTTTAAAATCCAAAGATTAAAGAAGGACAACAAACAAATAAGCAATAGAAGATGTGTTTACTCTAGAAGAAATCTGAATGCAATATAAAATGCTACAAAATAAATAAATTTAGAGTCCTCAAAGAGATAAAATATTGAATTCTATTCAACAGATATGAATTAATAAGTAGAAATGTCAAATTGTAGTAAATAAAAATATATGTAGTCATTTAAAAAACTCAGTAGAGGCTATAATATCTAATAATCACAGGGAAATAGGGAATTGGAGAACTAAGAGAATATCACCCAGAATGCAATATATATACATCTATATTTTTAAAATAAAACCATGAAAGAGTCATTAAAAACATGAGGGTTAAGTTGATAGGCTGTAACATATGTCTTAATAAAGTTACAAAAGAAAATAAATGAAATGATAAAGAAGCCTATTTTTAGGAGGAAAAAATTAAGATTCTTCAGAAATATAATGATAGAAGTACTCTGATGAAAGGCATGCACTACATGCTGAGAAGGTAAATTAAAACAAATCAACAACTGAATGCGCTGGATTGATAATATATAACATTTATTTATTTTAAAAATTTTTTTTAAGATTTTATTTATTTATTTGAGAGAGAGAGAGAGCAAGCACTTTAGTGGTGGGGAGGGGCAGAAGGAGAGGGAGAAGCAGACTCCCAATTGAGCAGGGAGCCCAATGCGGGGGTTCATCAGTCCCAGGACCCTGGGATCATCACCTGAGCAGAAGACAGACGCTTAACCGACTGACCCACTCAGGCATCCCAATAATATGTAACATTTGGAATAAAAAGAAAAAAGTAAAACTATCAGATAGAAAAGACATATTTATCTAAAAAGAAATAGCAAATAGGCTGACAGTAGACTTCACATGTGATACAAACAATGTCAGAAAATTATGCACTAAAATCTTCATCATGCTGTACAAAACTAAATGTTAAACTTGAATTCTAACTCTGTTGAACTATCATTCAAACACTAGTAGAAAATAAACACATTTTAATATGAACAAACAGTAGGATAGTTTAAAAGCCAAGGACCATCACTGGGATGATGAAGAAAGGATACAATTTAGAAGACAGGAGAAAGCAAAAAAAATTATTGGACTTAGAAATTATTCATATTTGTATAGGAATGTAATGAGCTCAAATATAAAAATAAATTATTTCCTTAAAAAATTGAAACCAATTTAGAGAAAAATTTTTTTTTAATTCTGATTTTCTGTGTGTGTATGTCTGTGTATGTGCAGGTGTATGTACATGTGTATACAAAGGTTGTCTTCTTTCTCTGTCATTTATTAACAGGATTCCAATTAATAATAGAATATTCTTCACAAAATTTTTGTAGATGTTAAATGAGGAAACATATGTTTAAAACAGTTTCTAGCACCAAAATAAGCACAGGATTATAACTTTTAAAATTATTCCATATCACCTACTTGTTTAAGAAAATTCCATTTTTATTGGAAATGTGGGACAGAATACATTGTCCATTTAACTCAAAGTTACTTTATTGTATTTACTCTCTGCTCATTAAAAATCATGTCCAGTTCTGTTCACAAATTCCCTGATACATGAAACTAAACTTGGTAACTAAATTATCTAGAAGGATCAATGAAATGATTTCAAGACAGTTACTATTATTTTTAAATCTTTAATTATAAAATAGTCTGAAAAAAATCCCATTATTCATGTGTGTATTGATTTATTCAGTTATTTGGGGACTACTCATGTGACATTTTCAATGTTTCATTTTGATAGTAAATATTCATATAGGAGAACAATAGAAAGGTAGAAATTAGTAATTATTCGAATTATTTTTGGCAATCATACTCTACATGTTTTAATTTAAGAAATATGTATTACTGGATGGAACTAGAGGGTATTATGCTAAGCAAAATAAGTCAGTCAGAGAAAGACAAATACCATATGATTCACTCATGTGGAATTTAAGAAATAAAATGGAAGAACATAGGGGAAGGGAAGGAACAATAAAATAAGATGAAAACAGAGAGGGAGGCAAACCATAAGAGACTCTTAACTATAGGAAACAAACTGATGGTTGCGAGAGGGGAGGGGGGTGGGGCGACGGGCATTAAGGTACTGGGTAATTGGGTGATGGGCACTTGATGTCATGAGCACTGGGTATTACATGCAAATGATGATCACTAAATCACTAAATTCTACCTTTGAAGCTAATAAGAAAAATGTATTATTAACTCCTTGCCACAGAAGAGAAAACTAAAACTTAGAAAATTCAATAATTTTTCTAAGAAACTAGAGCTAATAAGAGGTAGAGCATGATTCGAAATTGTCTTCTCTTTTAGAACCCACAATCAAAAAATAAAAGACAGATTCATAACCTACAATTATACAATGTGTAAGAACTTCATAAGTATGAAGTAATTTATGTCATCTAATCAATAAAGACCCAAAACTTCATGTGACTGCATTTCCAGAGAAAAACAAAAAAAACAAAACTGTATTGAGTGTATCTGCATGAACATATAAATGGTTATTTATCCTTTGAAGACTACAGTGAATTACTACATGAATTGTTTTATGTAGTTTATTTTTGTCCCATAACCCCCTTTCCACACAACGAAACCACAGGGTGGTGGGTGGGGCGGGGTGGGGGGCACATAGTTTTATTTTGTTTTTGGCTACCACCAGGAGAGCTCCCCCACAAGGCTCTGGAAAGTAGGTACAAGCATTATGTCTTCAGGAAACTGGCCCTAAATGGAGAATGGTGTCCCTTAGACGTTCCACTGACCAGGAAAGAAGCTTAAATGACAAATTCCACTGTCTAATTCTATCAATTCTAGGGCAACAGCAATTATGATGCTAATAGATTAAATTTAAATCTTTTTTTATTATTTCTCTTAATATCATATATCTTCTTTGAGTTTGTAGGTGCACTGTTCTCTCTAGTTGTTTTAAATAATAGACAACTTCAATCAGGAAGGTCATTTGACCTTTGATTTTGTACAATCTTGATCATTGCCGTCAAGTGGTATAACTTTCCAAATAGCAAGTGAAACCAATATTTTTCCTTTCCTCAAGGACCCAAAATAGCATATTTCATGATTCTTCAAATCTTCAGAGTGGCTCCTGTTGCTTGTAGCAACTAAATTTCCTGCCAAGCTTTAACTGTGAAAATCATAGATTTTCTTTTGAAAATTGGTGCACTGAGGAAGTAATAATGTTATTTCAATTATATAATCAATGAAAAGTTGATGTCCTGTTTAAATGCAATTGTAAGGAAAAAATAAAAAGGTCAATGTTTTTTATTTATAACTGATTATAAGCACATAGAAAATAATAAGTCTTTGAATCATTATAGGATCTCATAGATGTTCTAATTAATCTAATTTCCATCTGAGATAACTGGACTGCATTTTTCTTTTTTTCTTTTTTTTTTTTAAGATTTTATTTATTCATTTGACAGAGAGGAGAGAGATCACAAGTAGGCAGAGAGGCAGGCAGAGAGAGAGCAGGAAGCAGGCTCCCCACTGAGCAGAGAGCCCGATGGGGGCTCGATCTCAGGACCCTGAGATCATGACCTGAGCTGAAGGCAGAGGCTTTAACCCACTGAGCCACCCAGGTGTCCGTGGACTGCGTTTTTCTTAAAACTGATTCTTTCACTTTGAACTAGATAACATTAAAAACTAGTTCATATTCAAGGCTCCTGAGTGGGTCAGTCGGTTAAGCTTCTGCCTTCGGCTCGGGTCATGCTCCCATGGTCCTGGGACAGAGTCCTATATCAGGCTCCCTGCTCAGCGGGAAGCCTGCTTCTCCCTCTCCCTTTGCCTGCTTCTCTCCTTGCTTGTGCTCTCTCAATCTCTCTCTGTCAAATGAGTAAATAAAATATTTAAAAAAATTAGTTCACATTCTAAGAGATCATATGGCCTCAGAGCAATGAGGAGTGTTAACTTTAAGAATGCTTGATCTTTTGACATTTTAAAGATTGTTTTTTAATAATTTGAAGTTATTTTGAAAAATATGTTTTTTACACTAGTTGTATAAATTATACGATGATTTTTAGAAATTTTAAAGAATTTTCATATGAAAGATATTTCAATTAATTTTCATAAGAATTCTAGGATATGTTAATTAACATAGGTATCCCCATACTACATATAAAATGCTGAGATTTATATAGATTTGCTAACTGGATTATTTTACAGTTAAAAGCCTGAGAAAGAAGCAGTTTAACTCAAATAAATTATTAATTTTTAACTCTTTAATGGCTTTTCTTCTTCTAGTTTGTATATAATTGTATGTAAATGTTTGATGGCACTCTTTATTATGTAATCCTCCTAGAGGGCAGTGTTCCTATGCTATGTACTATTACATTATTATTGCCACCAGAATAATGCTTTGGACATAATAGATCTTCAACCATAATTTCAAATGAAACGAATCATTACACATCAATATGTGTGTGATAAGCTATACCTAAGAAAGTCTAACACTGGTTATCTGGGTCAAAGAAAGAATAGACACCTAAAAAACCCCACTAATTATCACTGGTGTTTCACAAATGCTGAATGTCCATTGAATCAAAGAAACATTATTGAAAGTTAACGAAACTCAGCATTATGTATCTGAATCTTGAAATGTCAAGAAAATTAGAATATTTGTTTAACAACCCAAGATGATACTAATTCATGAATAATACAAAATAAATCAATAAGATAGTTTTAAAAGCATACATTTATTGAAAATATAGTATATAACACTAAAATTCAAATTATAGTCAAACTTAGATTTCCTACCTCATACCTTGCTTTTTTTAAGGTAAGCACATTTCATAAGCATTCAAATTATCCAGTATTTTGGATTATTTACTTTCTTAGACCCTCAATGTTATAAACATTTGAAAAGTAAATACATCATTAATACAACTAAATTAAAAATCCGTACATGGTTAACAAAAACTATGTTCTATGCAATTATCTTTTGGAACTACTTTCTAGATAGCCAATTTTCTTTCTTTCTTTTTTTTTTTTTTAAAGATTTTTTATTTATTTATTTGACAGAGAGAGAGATCACAAGTAGGCAGAGAGATAGGCAGAGAGGCAGGCAGAGAGAGAAGGGGAAGCAGCCTCCCCGCCAAGCAGAGAGCCTAATGCAGACCCTGAAATCATGACCTGAGCCAAAGGCAGAGTCTTTAACCTACTGAGCCACCCAGGCACCCCAAGATAGCCGGTTTTCTGCAATTTGATTTTCATTGCAGTGTATTTTGTAAACTAATATTTTCTCCCAGTTAAGATACCACCTTAAGAAGTAAATTCTGATATTGATGCAAAGAGAATAACTAATAAATTCCCCATGCACATGCACATTATAATAAGACTACTGTAAATGCAAAATTAATTTTGTCAAGTTAATTTCCCTCCCTCACCTCTGGCTAATTAGCACAAATTAAATTTTATGCTAATCTGCTTGAGACGATAGCATACAATTTGGAAATTTAGAATTTCTGCTGATCATGAGAAAACATATTCATATAACTGCTGCAATAAAAATTACCACAAAAATCTTTTTATCACAGTATTAAATGTATTACAATATAAAATTAAAATTGGGAGTACATAGATACAACTTTTCATCTTAGCTATTAACTAATTATTCATTTTGTTATTTGTACAGGTTGTTTTTGTTGAATGTAATTAGCTAAAAATTTAGGGCACATGTATTTTGAATCCAGTGTAATAGATTATAATATAGTACTTGAAGATGAAGCATATTTCTTAGTATTTCTGTGTATGCTTTGAAATGAATGTGTTTTCCTAGCTTCTGAACAAAGGACATATTGTGATACTAATTTAAAAGACTCTTGAAAAAATCAATTTATGATACGCAATATTAAAATTTGCAATAAATAAAATGTACATTCATATTCAATTATATTTGCTTATGCATTGAAATTACTCTATAGATGTTTATTACTGGGTAAAGAAAGCATTTGAAAATAAAAAAACATCTTGTATTAAATGTACAAATCTCCTCAGAAAGTAGTTGTGGTATGCAGAATTTTGGTTTCCATCATCTCCACCTCTTAGTCTTATCTCCACGGTTATAATTTATGTTACATGGCAAAGGGACTTTGCAGATGTAACTAAGTATACTAACCAGCTGATATTAAAATAGGGAATTATCATGTTTGTTTGCTTGTTTTCACCTGGGTGGATAATTACATGCACCTTTAATGGTGGAAGAGGGAGGCAAAAAAGGAAGCCATATGCAGCTGTGGCAGAGGGTATTACCATTAAAACTCAAAGCATGAGAAGGATTCATGATGTGCTTTTTCTAAATTGAAGATAGGAATTGGCCACATGAGAAAAAATATAGGCGGCCTCCAGGAACAGAGTGGCCCCTGACAGACAGGGGACAGATGGGGGACTGAGTCCTAAAATCTCAAGGAACTGGATTGATAGATTGATTGATTTCTTAAGATTTTATTTATTTATTTGAGAGAGAGAGAGAGAGGGAGACAGAGAGGGAGCAAGCAAGTGAGTACAAGTAGGGGGAGCAGCAGAGGAGAAGTGAGAAATAGGCTTTCCTCTGAGCAGGGAGCCCCATGTGGGACTAGAACCTTGGGATCATGACCTGAACCTAAGGCAGACGCTTAACCAGTTGAGCCACCCAGACACCCCTCAAAGAACTGAATTTAGACAACAACTTGTATGAGCTTAAATGTGGATTATTGCCTAGATCTTCCAGATAAGAGCCCAGTCCTTCTGACACCTTAAAGCTTGGACTATGTGAGAACCTGAGCAAAGAATCCAGCCATGCCGTGCCAGACTTCTGACCCACAGAGCTGTGAGAAAATAAATGTGTGTTTTCTAAGCAGCTAAATGTGCAGTAATTTGTTACACAGCAAGAGAAAACTAACACGATAACTCAAGACGGTGTCTCCAAATTAAAATTCCCATCTTATGAGTTCTTTCTATAGGTGAGCTGCTTAAATAAACACAGTGGATTTTTTTTTTTTTCAAACGAAACTTCAGGTGGGGCATTAGAAATAGCGCATTCACTAATGGCAGGTTTCCTGTGCATTCTAGCACCCCCATGGGCAGCTTCATGATCATAAAATATATAAAAGTAGTGTTTTAAGTCTCTTTAACTCAAGGCTAGTTCTTAATTGTCAATTTTAATTTTAACTGCTGTAACCACTTAAAATCCATGACTTAGTAACTACCTTTTTAAACTTTTGAGTTGTTAGCTTGAAGAACACTGAAAATATTTTGCCTTGAGTATTTTAAGTTGTATTTCAATAACAAGAGTTTTTATGTGTGTTTATATTTTTATAACTATCTGAAATATGTATGATACATCTTCAAATGCTGTTATTTTAAAGAAGTTAAAATAATTGAATATCAGGCTATGCTTTAAAAAAATTATATAATAAAGGCTTAGAGATATTCCAGGATTCTGATATACCTTACTGATTTCAAGTTCCAAAGTATTTACGTTTAGAATCATTTATATCAATGATTCAATTATTTAATCAATACAAAAGAGCATATAATTATAGTCTATAAAATATAAAGATCATGGCTGCAACAATTGCAGTAAGAACAATAGTGTATTGCAAAGCAGCAGTTGCAAGAACAATGCTTCCTCTGGCTCAAACACTTTCTGAACCATTCTGAAGAATGTAAACATTATATATTGAAACTGATACAGCTGACTGTATCAAATTATTCTTCTCTACCTGGTACCACTAAAGAAGATGAAGATAAACAGAGAAGTCAATTGTATTGTTGCAAAACAATAAAAAAGAAAATAGTATTTAAAATTTTTTCTTTCAAGTAATCAATTAAGATATGAAATTATTAGATGAAGAATTTGAACAACAAATTGAGAATTAGCTTACCAATCCTCCAAATAATTTAGGATGAGAATTATTAACATGAAATAATCATTCTTCACACTCAAGAAAAGATTTAGAAATATAAGTTAATATTTAATATTAATTTTATTTCATTCTATCAATTTTATTTATATGGAATTTAAACAACTGTGTTATTTTAATGTTATATAATTCATAATTTATACTATTTTGTATATATAATGAATAAATATCTAATTACATGATTTATATTTGTATAGAAACTTCTTTGAAATGCATAGTTTGCCTCCCTGTTTATTTCCATTGATTTATTTAAACCTTATGAAATAGGAACACTTCTAAAAATAGGAGACTCGTATTGATACAAATACTGTCATTTAGCTCTGGTTTGTTTCACCATCATTCTTTAAAACCTAAATGAATGCATTCACAAACGAGGCAGGTAACAGCAATAAAACATATGGGAAACATATGCTCTGTACAAGGATGTTTAAATAATTTGTTAACACTAGGCAAAAGAGACAAAATATATTTTCATGCCAAATTCATCACTCAAACTACAACTTGGTGACTTCTATAACAATTTCCCTTTCCCTTCCGTATTCTTTTAATTCTTCTAAAAAGTTTCCTTCTCACTGTGTTGTCCATACTTCTTCCTTTTCATTCCATTATCATTCTCTCTGCCTTTTTGAAAGTCATCGAATTAAGCGGTGTGTTCTGAATTTCACTGAGATTAATAATAGGCTCCCAGAAAAAAACAAAAATTCTTTCTTCTCAGACATCTATTTGTGATGTCTGCTAGGGTAGAGAATGAGGGAGTGGCAACATGAATACATTTGCCATCTCTTTCTTAAGCCATACATGTGTCAACTAAACATTAGAGTTCTTGTTCAATTATTTATCTTTATTCAAACTTACCAGATTTTCCATTTCCTAAATAAAATTTTGTATAGGCAATTGCATATACGATATTAAGATTAAGTGCATTTAACACTTTTTTTCGGGGTACCTGGGTGGCTCAGTTGTTAAGTGTCTGCCTTTGGCTCGAGTTATGACCCCAGGGTTCTGGGATCGAGCCCCACATTGGGCTCCCTGCTCGGCGGAAAGCCTGCTTCTTCCTCTTCCACTCCCCCTGAAGGTATTCCCTCTCTCGTTGTGTCTCTCTCTCAAAAAAAAAAAAAAAAAAAAAAAAATCTTAACACCTTTTTCTACCAAATTCTACAAAAGATTTGTAGAAAAGTTTGGGCTTTTAAAACGGAATGAAGCGGGAAAATACTTAGCAATTTTCCTTTATGTAGTGACTCTGAGTTTCATTTATAACTCATTTTCAAAAACACTGTTTTGGTGTTTTGCTTTCAACTAGTTTAATTATGATACAAAATGAATAAGAATAGACATTATTGTGTGTTTTCTAACTATCGCATGATAAAAGTTGTCATAATAGATATAGAAGCACATAAAAGAGACTCCAAACCCAGATTTTGCTTAATATTAGAAGTGACTATATATGGTCCCCAAATAGACTGTAGTATGGCAAAGCACATTGATTTTGGATAGCTATTCCTTTTTCTTTCCTCCCACATCCCCCAAAATATATAGTCAATGACTAGAGTATAGTAAGAATAAATTCATATTAAATTAAAAAGGTGTTGCAAGTGGTCTGTCGGGAATAAAATGAGAATTTCAAGATTCTTATGAGAAAATAGCTAGGAGATTATGCTTATAGATAAGAAGGGAAAATACAGTTGAATAAGGGAAAAAAAGTAGACATCAAGTAGAGACAGGCTTAGGAAGACAAGCTTTCTCCCTAAAGACTCAATGTCTACGTAACTCGGTCTGGCAACAACTTGATTTAATATTTATTTTAAACAACCTATATCTAATAAAGTATCTTAGTATTTCAATATATTACACTATCCTATCATCGTTTTAAAAGAAGCCTACTTCAGGTCAGTTTTAAGACTTCTGTGATATACATATTACCGAGTGTTGGCATCAAAAGCAGGAAAGAAATACATTAAATCTAAAAATATACACAAAGTTATTAACAATCTGAAAATGCCTTAGAAATATATGTTATGTGACAAACTAAATGCAATGTGTAATCTGCAATTGGAATCTGGATCAAAACACAGTGAAACAAAGCACAACAATAAAATGTAAAAATGGCCGTTAAAAGCACAATTTGAAATCATTGGAAAAACATGACTGTGGAGTATATATGAAAACTGATTCTTCATTAATAATAAATATCTTGAGTGCATTAATTTATGGTTACCTAGGTGAATGTCTTTGATCTTTGAGATAGCTGCATAAGAATTTAGCGGTGAAATATTAGGATTTCTCAAATATTTATCTAATGATTCTGCCTATACATAAATGCAGAAATATACAGAAATATAAAGAGAAATAAAGCAAATGGTAAAATGTTACTGATTGGAGAATCTAAGTTAAATGATGCGGGTATCCATTGTATTATATACTTCAAATTTCTTCAAAATAAAAAGTTGGGAAAATTAATAAAATGCATAATAAATACATTTTCTACAAATAGCATTCTAAATATTACTTCTGAAATTTTCAAATATTATAAGGTTAATAATAAATTGAAAGAAAAAAGTAATGCATTGTTCAAAAAGACTTGGCGGATTAATTTAAGGGTTGCTCCATGGTCCAACAGCATAAAATGTCTAACATCACTTTCTACCATACAGCTCTTATTTAATTTTTCCTGAGGTTGTATGTGCTGTGATCCTGAATATAAGTTGAGTGATTTTCTATAGTTACATTTATTATTTCTTACCTTGTGTTTTCACATAACTACTAAAATTATTTTGGTATGAGTTTCAGATAAGATGCACTAAATCTCAGCATAGATAATGATAGAAACTTCTATTGAATGTTTTATTTAATAAAAATATACTAAATGAAGCATTATTAAATGTCCTAATTGTAATGAATTCTCATCCATATATTGTGCAAATATTTAACAATATTATTTACTTGATGCATTTGTCAAATAACCAAAATAATATATGAAATCACTGAGCTTTATTTCAATAATTTTATCTAATCAGGCAAATTAAATTATTCAGTAATAATTATATATCAAATTCTCAGTTGATAAATTCAATTTTCTTTATATATAAATTTTTGTATATAAATATATTTACAAAAACATTTAGATTTTTGTGTCATTTCCATATTTTCCTGAGTTTAGGCTATAAATTGGCTTCGTTTACTGATTTTATTTTTCTGTGCCTTTTTAACTTAAGTCTTATTTCAATTTTTCTTACTTATTCTTAGTCAAACTTTCTTACCCCAAATTTGCTCATATAACTCATTTTTGGGGAACATACATGCACACACACACACACACACACACACAAACAATATCTCTTCTTACTTGACATGTTTGAGCTGAGAAAAGAAAAGCAGCCCTTGACATCTAGGAACTAATCTGGCACTCACAGCTGAGATTTTGTGTTCTCCTGTTGAACATAAACAATTTAACAAGTCATCAATATCAAACAAGGCCACTCTGTCACCATGATAGGTCATTACAAACACAAAGTACTATCTAACCATATCTGAACACAGACAGAATCATGAACAATGTCCAAAACCCAAAAAGATCAGCATCCCCCATCCAGGCTAGTATGAATCACTGCTGCCTCTTTAGTAATTACAGATTCAACTTCACTCTAGTTTTTCCTCTTTGTTGATAAGACTTAAGAGAGACAATAAAATAAATACCCCTGCGTCTTCACATTTTCCCCCAAATCACCTAACAAGCACAAATCCTAGTAATCAGTGTTTCTGACACTGTTAGCAACATGTCTTGCAGTTCCCCAGGGTGGGGCACTGCAGTGAGCAATAAAAGATACTTTTTCAAGCCCAGATTATTCCCGGTGTTCAGTAGAAAGGAAATGACAGATGAGTTAGAAGTTCAGACAGTAAACTGTCAAAGAGTATTATTTCTATGACATTTTGATTTGGTGTAACTAGAGACTGGCTGGAATTTTATGACCTAATAGGAAAAAAAAAAGGCCATGTAGAAAGACATAACACAATATATTAAAATGTAAGATGTGAAGACAATTAGGAGATATAAGACATTATAATAATCTAAGATGCAGTTTAGTTTAGATTTGATTCATTACGATAATATCACTAAAAATGTGTCTTATGGGGAAAAAATTCCACTTTTATCATAATGGGGTATTTCTGCTGGAGAGGATAAGAACTATACTAAGAAATTTTAATAAGACTCCTTGTTTTCACTTAGCCACTTGCAGATTTCAGTGTGAAAATTAATTTGGGAGAAAGCATCAGTAAAAAACTACATGAAAATGTCATTTAAACTCCATATTCAAATGACAACTAAAGAAAATCTAACAATGGCATTTAATTATCAAAACCAAACAGAAAGCTTAAGGAAGCTTCACCTTCAACAATGGGAATGGTTTGAAACTTCAATATATTATTGGCATAAAAAACTGCAAGGAATTTTCTGAACTTCTTCTTTACGTAAGTATACAGTAGTATGGACATATATCCTATATCATAAACAAGGTGAATGTTAAGTTAAAAAATTAAAAATCAGCGGGGCACCTGGGTGGCTCAGTCAGTTAATCGGCTGACTCTTGATTTGACTCAGGTCATGATCCCAGGATCATGAGTTTGAGCCCCATGTCAGACTCCACACTCAGTGGGGAGTCTGCTTGGGAGTCTCTCTCTCTCCCTCTCCGTCTGCCCCTCCCCAACCAAGTAAATAAATAAATCTTTAAGAAAATTAAAAATCAGAAAATAATACTTTTGTCTTTAATTGCATATTTGAGATGTTAAACAACCAGAAAAAAAATCTAATAAGAAAAAATCATTGTCATCTGAATAAATTGGCTTTCAATTCAGTCCAAACAGTAAAATGAACAGTTCTGCAAAAAGACAGATCCGTGCTTTAATTGAGGCAAGATATCTACATTTGTGTGTATGTGTGAAAATAAAGGCATCACATTAAGGAATCTATATCATCTGTAACACCATATATATGACCGCATTTCATGTGCTGTGAAGTTAAATGTTATGAAATTTAATATCTGTTTTTAAAAAGATTTTATTTATTTATTTGTCAGAGAGAGGGACAGCACAAGCAGTGGGAATGACAAGCAGCTGGAGAAGCAGGCTCCCTGCTGAGCAAGGAGCCCAGTGTGGGACTCAATCCCAGGATGCTGAGATCATGACTTGAGCTGAAGGCAGACACTTAACTGACTGAGCCACCCAGGCATCCCTTAATATCTATTTTTTATATAACTGTAATAACTGGTATGGGAATATCCTATTACCTTGGAAAGTATTTTTTCTTTTATCATCATCATCCAAAATCAGTTTTCTCACCAGAAAATATTTATCCATTTATAAGTTTAATTTTAAGTTGTGAAATCTAATATTTATTTGGAAATGTCTTTTATTAACCGGGGTGGAAATATCTCATTATCTTGGAAAGGACTCTACTTTTTTTAGCATTATCACCTACAATGAGTTTTATCACCAAAAACATTTATCTTCTAATTTTTAAGTTTGCACTACGTGTAGGAAATATGTTCTTCTAACCTGCAAATATTGAGATAACTTTTGTTGGTACTCCATTTTTGATACTAGTAGCTACTGAAGATAGGAGTGATTGGTGGATATTTGAACATGTTCTACATTCTAGTTCTTTTTACATGTTCCAATGGGGAAATATTTTACCACCTCCTAAAATTCCTGATGTTCCTTTAAAAACAAAAAGAAACTAAACCCTTTCCTTCTAATATCCTTTTCAGGATTTGAGAATATAAATTGTTGATAAAAGATCTTTCTGTGATATTTAAAATATTTTCTTCTGTGTTCCTCCATTATTTGTGTGTATTAGCAAATAAAAGAAACAAGGATTTGAACAAATTAAAATGAGAAGGTATAACATCTAAGATTTGTTTTATTGAAAAACACCAGCTAAGTCTTTCGTCATGGAAGAATGGGTAAATACAAGACTCTAAAAATATATGTATCAAAAGATGAACCAAATTTAACTTAGAAAATAAAAGTCTTAGGGTGCCGGATGGCTCAGTCATTTAAGCGTCTGACTGTTGATTTTAGCTCAGGTCATGATCTCAAGGTTGTGAGATTAAGCCCTACCCTGGGTCTACACTCAGGTGTGGAGCCTGCCTAAGATTCTTTCTCTCCCTCTTCCTCTGCCCCTCCCCCTCCCACCTCACTCTCCCTCTCTAAAAAAAAAAGAAAGAAAAGAAATGTCTTGGGGCACCTGGGTGGCTCAGTGGGTTAAAGCCTCTGCCTTTGGCTCAGGTCATGATCTCAGGGTCCTGGGATCTAGCCCCGCATGGGGCTCTCTGCTCAGCGGGGAGCCTGCTTCCCCTTCTCTCTCTCTGCCTGCCTCTCTGCCTACTTGTGATCTCTCTCTCTCTCTACGTCAAATAAATAAATAAAATCTTAAAAAAAAAGAAAGAAAAGAAATGTCTTTAGAAAATGTTCAATATAGGAAGAACTCATTTTAGAGAACTTTTGAATCCCTTGATAAAAAGGAAAAAGACATGGTCTCATTGAAACAGAAGACAATAGGCTCAGATGGGAGCAGAAAAAAAGACAAAAGAAATGGGACTCAGATGATATTTAAAATTTGGTATTAAAATAGAGCTAGATTCAACAAGAACTATAGAAATGTAGAAGAAAAAGAGAATTTAAAATAATGAGAGAAAATTATAGAAGCCACACCAATGACAATAGAAATAAAGTTCAGAATCATAACTGAAGAGAAATTTCTGATAAAAAAATACTTGAAATGGAACAGGATAAATGTATACGATGTTCCCACTGAAACAGTTAAAAAAATAAACTTCCAGTAAGCATTTGAATAGTAAAAATAGATAAATTTAAAAAACATGCTTTAAAATCTGTATCTTAAATTTAGAATGACAAAAACAATTCTGACATCAAACATATTAGGTAATTTAGAAACAGTGGTTTGTTTACTCAGCCCTAGATTATATTGATTATTGAGTGGAAGGGGGGAAAACTTTAGGGAGAGGAAAAAAGCACAATTTACCACCTTACACAGAAAGAAAACTGAAGATATCTTTTTTGGTGATGTAAATGATATGTAAATGATTGGGAAATATAGATCTAATCGTATTTTTTGTAAAGTTGCAAAACAATTACTATCATGAATATTTAAAGGAATTTACTTATAAAAATAGTGAAAATAAAACAATCAAATAAAAATCATTATATAGCAAATGAAAGAATAAAAAAAGCACATAAAAATAAAATGCTAAGATAATATTATGACCAACAAAATAAGAGCAAAAATAACAGTTTTGAGAATTTATAAAAATACATAAAACTCCTAACTGAAAATACAGAGATCTTTAGATTGGGTTTTTTAAAAAAAGTTAAATTAAGCAAAAATGAAATAATAGGTTTACTTTGTTTATTAGTCAAATCAGAGTTTTAACAAAAATATTTCATAAGCTGGATGTAGTTGTTAAACTAAATTGGAAATTTTAAAATTGTATAATAAATAAAATGTTCAAAGCCTTATAGATCTATAATGATAATAAGGTGTAATTTACTGCTTACAAGCATCACCTATGTAGTGAAAATTACTATATCAGATGCTTGTAGAAAACATTTACATTAAGCATTTGATAAGTTATTAGAAAACTGATTAGAGATAACTTGAATAATGAAACAATTGGTGTGCATATGCGTGTTTCTGTGTGTCTATGAGCATTTCTAATTCCCATAAAATGCACCTTCTTTTCAAATATCTGTGGAATAAAATTAATCAAATACTTTTCCACCCCCAAAATACCCTAAAACGTGCCAAACTAGAAATTTTAAAAGGAGTAATACTAATGAACTAGACTTCAATAATCCAAAGGTAGCAGCAATAACTGCCACCTTCCCTAAAGTCACTGAAAATTATTAAAATAATTACCACCATATTACTTAAAGAAAAAGGAGAGTGACAAATTTCAAGTGTGTAGGGATGAGTAATATGATACATTTATGCTACAGACATTATATAAACATTAAATCCTATTTCTAAAAATCATTGCCTATCATTGGACAATGTTATATTATTTGAAGATGCAATTTTTGTATACGACATGATTTCGATTTAAAAATATGCATATTGGACAGCAAAGAGTAAAGGTGATATTTTACCATATTAACAGTAGTGATTTTTTGGTGATATTATGAATACACTTAAAAAGCAAAATTCAGATTTTTTAAATATTCCAGGTTAAACTATTACATTTAAATAAAAAGTGTATTTTAAGACAAAACACCACAGGCAATACAAAAACTAATATATGCCTGTAAGAAATAGGATATCTGAATGATATATGCACACTAGTCAGCCAATCAACAAGGTATGCAAGTAAACTGTAGGGCCAGATGAATTAAAATAACACAGTTAGTAATCAGGATCATCGACATTATCTAGTCATGGCATGAACTCTCATGATCTTTCTGTCATTAACAATCAAATTGTAACCTTTCTTCTTGTTTGGTTTATCTAGTCTTTCCCATCCCTACTTTCTCTCCATTTTTAGATTCTAACCATTGCAGCAGTTTACCCTGTATGTACTTAACTCACACTTTCTCTCCTTGCTTAATGGTTCAGCTTCCTATTATTATAATAAACTATTCCATGATTTGTTAGCCTTGAAATAAAAGCTAATTAGAATTACAGTATTAGTATTAGTATAAGCCTCTTCTTATGCACAAACTAGGTCAGAAAATGTTTAAGTAACAGCCAAAAAAGCACAGGCACCAAAACTTCAGTCCAAAAACTTTCTCTCACTTTTGAAGTGAGAGAAAAACAAAGTACCTGTGTGTAACCTCCCTTTGTCAACTTTGCCAAATTTTAAGAAATATTGGCAGTATATTTATTTTTCAAAGAGAAAGAATTCTAACATTTGTAGTCTGTGGACTGGTTAATTTAAAATACAAAGTCACATGATACATTTGTTTCAGATTTTTTAATTAAGTTTTTTATTTTAATTCCAGTATAGTTAACACACACTGTTATATTAGTTTCAAGTGTACAATATAGTGATTCAACAATTCCATACAGTACTCAGTGCTCATCATAACTGTGCTGTTTCAAATTGTGACAGCATTTTGCAAAATACTATACAGTGACTTCAAGATCACTCAGGGAAACATTTGACTTAAACAAGGATATTCATTTGAGAGATACCTTAGAAAGGAAGAAGAATACGATTTCTCAGACCCAGGGACAACATATTTTTAGTGTATGTAGCTACCTCCAAATGGAATTCTGATTTAAAAATTTCATCCACTGAAATACAAATTGACTATCTGAACCAACACCAAAGTAATTTCCCAAGTAAATCCTCTTTTTCCTTGGTTTTCACTTGCTTCCCTATATACTGTTCTCCACACCCCCATTATTCTTCTGATCTCTCTCCTCCCACAGCCCCAGCACTCCCTCCTCTTCCCTAGTCTACACTAGGGAAGAAAAATGCACTGAGTCACTAGGGAAAAATGCACTGAGTCATAGTCTATTGTCTGGACCTACCATAGCTTATCCATTCACCTTCTGAAGGAATTCTTGGTTGCTTCCAACTTTTGGCCCTTATAAATAAAGTTGTTATAAAGGTTTTTGTGTGGATATGTTTTCAACTTTTTTGTGTAAGTACCAAGGAGAGAGACTGCTGGATCACAGGAGTATGTAACATTTTATAAGAAGCCACCAACTGTCTTTCAAAGTGCCTGTCCAATTTTACATTCCTACCAGCAGTGAATGAGAGTTTCTGTTGTTCTACATCCTCGTCAGCATTTGATGTTGTTCTAGATTTGGTTCACTCTAGTAAGTATGTAGTAGTAGCTCATTGTTGTTTGAATTGGCATTTCTCTGATGATGTATGATGGGGAGCATATTTTTAAATGCTTATTTGACATCTATGTATCTTCTTTGATATGGTGTCGGTTAAGGTGTTTGGCCCATTTTTAATTTTTTTTATTTTTTATTTATTTTTTTTATTTGAAAAGCAACCATTTATTAGAACCAAAACAAGAGTATGAAAAGAGGGAAAAGAGGAGGGTGGAAGAGGGGAAGAGAATGAGGTCTGCATCAATGTCAGTTGTGGAAACACATAAATTGCCTACTTTTAAACATTTACATTTAAAAGGCGAACATACATATATATATATATCTTAATCTAAAAAAAGTAAAAAAAATGAAAAGCCGACATGTTTGGCTGAACTAAAACCAAGAAACACAACCAAAACTCCCCCACAAGCCAAAAAGGTCCATAGAGAATTCAATTTCCCATTTTTCCACTTAGAAATCTGGCAACCAAGCGTGAAGTGTTTTGCTACTCAGGATGGGACAGAGTGCGGAAAAAAGCCCAGCCTCTCCGAGTCTCTCACATACCGTCCTGTGGGAAAGGGCAGCAAGGCGGCTGGGCCATGGGTAAATCAACTCCTGGCTACTTGGCAGGAGGTCAGACTGTGCTCTCTCCATCTTCCAGAACGCCACAGAACCACCTGGTGCCGTCAGAGCTGGGGGAACAGAACAAGTCCACAGAGCACGTCGGACCGGAATATGACTGTAGCAAGGGGCCAGGACCTTGTGCTTTTCCATGGGTTACACGTCTAGGGCCAAGGAGAGGGAAAGGAAAAAGAGCCCTTTTTGGAAGAGGAGCTAGCTGAGCCCACATCTGGGAAAATAGGAATAATGTCCAAACTTTTCCCAAACCGGAGGGAAAACAGGTCAAAGTCAGGTTCAGAGTGTGGACACTGAGAAAAAGATGACAAATGAGTACAGTTAAGTTGGATGAAGCTTTAAGAGTGTTAGACATACCTCTAGAAAAAATTTTCCCAAAGTGGCTCATTTTTGGTAGGGGATGGAGAAAGTGGTTATGTGTATTGAACCAGCTGGTTCCTATGGGGAGGCAAAGAGTGCAGTGACTCAGTTTGTTGGGGGTGGTGGTGGGGAACGTGATAAAAGCAACAATATAAATTAAGCCTACTGTGTTCACTTTGCTCCTGAGACAGCTAAGTCTGTTCCAATCCCATGGGGAATGGGACCTTAATTCCCAACCTGCAGAGAGAAACAAGCAGTAGCATCCCTGCCTCATACTTCTCTAATCCAATGCTCTTGGGTCTGAAACAGCCTCTCTTCGTGGATCCAAGGCATAGAAAGTGCTAAGGCACTAAGTACCTTCCCCATAACATCCTATGTCTGGACTACTAAGACTCCAACATTCACAAAAACGCTGTCAACATCTGAACTAGCAGCTTTGATGAGAGGTGGGGGGCAGAGAACTTGCCGAGGTCACTAGGAGTCTCAACCTTGGGAAAGCTCAGTGAGGACTAAAGCCTATGTCAGGTCTAGACTTTAGACTTCGGCTAAGGTATTCTACCAACTTTGATTTACAATGCCTCACAACACCCCTGTGAGGTAAGTCAGTATCATTAACCCCATTTGACATATGGGGAACTGAGGTATTGAAAGGAGTGACTTGCCCAAGGTCAGCCATTATGAATCAGTTGAGGAGGTTGGCACACATAGTCAGCATCCACTCAATTCTTGTTTCACCCCCTAGGGCACCTTACTTCTTAGAGTGTGTGTGCAAACAAAAGGAAGTCGACAGGTACACTTCAGTCTGCAAATTAGATGAACTCAACCAACACACAAGTATTAACAGAGGGCCTATGATTTATCTGGCATAACGTGAGGAACCTTGGAGACACAGACTGCTTCTGAAAATCATGTGTTAATGGATGTTTTGCAAATAAAATTACATTTTAAGCATTAAGGGCATGAATTCTTCTGTAAAGAAATACTTTATCATAAGAGGTGAGGTGAGTTAAGTCATACTGATTTTCCAACGTTCTATACTGAGTAACCCCTATTCCTCAACCCTAAAATCCAAGAACAAGACCTCATTTGAGCAAGAACCCTTGTCCCCAGTGGTGGTCTTGGTAGTGCTCTGAGCAGCGAGGTCGGGGAGGGAGCGCAAGGCTAGCAACCAGCAGTGGTGGCCGCAGCATTCTCTCCAGGCTAAGCCAGGAGGCAGGATCTGGCCACCAGATGCCCTCTTGCTGCTGCCTGTCCTTCCCCTCAACTCCCACAAGGGAGCATCTTTCCAACCTTTCTGCACCAGCCCAACTTCAGGAGTTGGCGGGATCTTCATGAATGGCTGTCGAGATTAAGGATATAAAAGGGTGACCCCTAGTTTTCCATTCAGAGACAGGGGATGAAGTGTTCTCTAGAACTAGTTGTAAGACTCTTGTAATATTCATTAACATCCTGACAGGCGTGTAACTCTTGGATGAAAGCAAGCTTGAAAGGAAAAACACCCCCCTCCCCTCTGAACTTAAAAGTGGATTCTGGTAGCAATCTTTACGACCCTTCTCCTAAAACTAGGGGGAGAAAACTAAAACTACAGTCAGCCCTAGCTTAGAATCAAATCCTAAAGCTACCAGAAACTGCAAAACACTGACTTGGGCTTTAAAAGCCCTGTGACACGATTTAAACTCTTTCTTCTCAGGTCTCCTTGAAGAATCCCCAGGCAGAAAGCCCCTCTTTTCCTCTTATACCCCTTTTACCCCCTAGATTATACCCCCTTGCAATAGCCAGAGCAGCAGGACTCTACATACATTAGAAGCTCAAAGAATGATTTTGTTTGGCCCATTTTTTAATTGAACTGTTTGCTTTCTTATTGTTGAGTCCTTTTTTTCACTGTAAAATTTTCCCACTCCCTTGCCTGCCTTTGAGACTCTGTCATAAAAAAGTCATATTATCTGAACCAATAGCTACAGCAAAAGTTGAAGAAATAGGTTTTATTTGTTATTTTTTTAGGTAGTCTTTGTTTATAAGCAAACTGGTTTTGTATTATGGGAGAAAACTGTATACAATTAAATATTGAGGAAATTTGTATATATAAATATTTAATTTACACTTTATCTTATAGACTATTAAACAAGAACACCTACGTGTTGTTTAAATCTGCAATCAAGAAAGATGATTTCAATCGCCATTGTATTGATTCACACCATGAGGAAACATGAAAGAACAAAGTAGAAAAAACTAGAAAGAAGGTCAAAGATATATCTACACTAAACAAAGGCAAGAGGAAAAGTGCTTAGAAAGATATTGGAGAGGCTGCTATTTAACAAAGGAATACAAAGGGCCCTCTTCCACAAATAATTTTAACTGCCTAGGAATTAACCAATCAAGAATTTCATCATTAAAATCCCACATCCTCAAATTCCTATTAATGAAATAATTAAAATGGTTAATACATTGTGTTAAACACAGTTATACTTTATAATGTTTCCTAGCTAGTATACCCCTTAGTGTAGCGTAATGCTTTTTCCCATCTTCCCACTAGAACTTTATTTAAAAAAATTCTAAGCAGCTATGTCTAAGAAATGAATATTTGAGAACAATTATTCCCATCCTCTATGAAAAGTAAGAAAGTCACTTGAATTATCTTGCATTGGCTTTTTTGGGTCATCATATCCTTAGCAATAAAACAGATGACAACCAAATGTCTCCAGTGTAAGTTTTCAAGTATTTTCAAACTCTGAAAAAAATGTCTAAAGAGAGTTTCAGTGTAAGTATACCAATAAGTCTCACTGGTGTTGAAGAAAAATGTATTTGAAGATGACATATTCCACATGGATGAAACGCTGACAGAGGAGGCAGAGAGAAAAGACTTTGATTAATATAATCATGTGAATATGATGACTGTGGCCTTAGAGTACCTTCTTTTCTTTAAACTTTTAAATTACTGATAGTGTGCATACAAAAAATAGAATTAGCATTTTATTTAAAAGCAAGAGAATACCTCATATGTCAGAGAAAGATGAACTGTTTTAGCAGAAACAAAAATGCAGAAACCATACAGACAGTAGTGAATATGAAAATATTGAAATCACTGTGACGCCCTGCATCATTAATTTAAAAATAAATATGCAAGAAGTACTTTAACTAATGTGGTTATATCATGTATAGGATTTTAGGGCTAATCTGGTACCCAAAATTCCTTGATGAATCAGAAGTGTCTCTGTATTAACTTCTCACAATTAAACTACACACAGGTAATAGTTTTGATGCCAAATGTACGAAGAAAGGAAACATAAACTTCCTGTTACTCTTGTGACAGATACTTGTGATAGACTTTTATTTAAGAAAATGAATCCTGCTGACTGCTGCCCCAGTGTGGTGCAATATTAAACATCAGAGACTTGAATAGTATAAGAAGAAAGCTATTTGCCCAACATATTTCCCTAACAATGTCTTTTCAATAGGTTAAGAAATGAAAAGCAAGGTGAGAAATAAAGTTTTATAGTTTTTTGAAAAATCTGCATCTTGCCTATCTTTTTACAGCATGGACATGCTTTCATATAGTGACAATGTTTTACTTCTACTTACATAACAGATTAAAAAGGAACAAACCACTTTCCTATATCATATGTAAATATCAAATTTATTATAAGATTAAATAGTATATTACCGTAAGACATAAGATGTCTAAAGAGAGCTTTTCTGAAAGGCAAAATTTGATGTTATTTGTCAGACATATACTTGTAGATTTTATTATAAATCAGGAAGAATTTTTATGCTTTTTAATATTTTACTTTGCAATTAGTACATCTACATTTAAGAAAAAAAGACTGCTTAAGAAAATACTGCTAAAACACAAACATATTAGGAGGTAAAATTATATACACACAAACACTTTTATTTATGCATTAGTACAGTTTAGAAATTATATTTAAATAATCTATCCAAATATTCCCTTTTCAAAGTGCAATTAATTATATGTTTGTTACAAACATTTTAATTCTATTGCAATCTTCATAATCTTCAAGGATTCTTTCCTTTCTGCTAATGATTATCATAATACCTCTAACTCTGGCAGTTAAATTTCTATATATTTACTTCACCATTCATTTTCCAGAAGTGGAACTAGGGATTTATAACTCTATACTCCCACCACTAAAAACAAATAACTGAATTAATAGGATTCACCTTAAAGGTACTTTCAAGTATTCTAAGAATTTTAAGGTACAATATTTTTAGGAGCCTGTTAATAATGGAAGTTATCTTGTGTGGGCTATTCTCAACTCTGAGGGATCCATACCGTTATTTTGGTTGTACTCAGTTTCCCAATGCTTTTTACTTTTGTGTTGTTTCTTTTTTTATTTCAATATATATATTTACTAGTTACAAGATTACTAACTTCCTTAACATTTAATACTAAAATGAGAAGAGTAGGTAATAAAATGATTCTTTTTGGTTCTATGTTCTTCACTTTTGGAAGAGCCAGAAAAATCATAAATACACTTTTATTTGAACTTTTAGTAAAATACGTTTATCACACTTGTGTTATTTATCATGAATATATTGTAAAAATAAGATAAACTCTGAAAAATAACAGCATCTAAAATGTGTACATATACTTTTAGTTATTCAAAACAATTTTTCAAGAGTATATTTTATGTTCTTCATAAATTTCCCATGAGAAAAAGGCTGTTAGAATGTATTTTAATTTTATTTTTTTAAACTTTTTATTTTTTTAAAAGATTTTATTTATTTATTTGACACAGAGAGAGATCACAAGTAGGCAGGGAGGCAGGCAGAGAGAGAGGGGGAAGCAGTCTCCCTGCTGAGCAGAGAGCCTGATGTGGGGCTCAATTCCAGGACCCTGAGATCATGACCTGAGCCTAAGGCAGAGGCTTTAACTCACTAAGCCACCCAGGGACCCCTTAATTTTCATTTTTAAAAGAGAAATATAAAGTTTAAAATGTTTAGATGACTTGACCAAGATCATATGACTAATAAGTGACAAAACAGAACCAAGATCTAGGTTTTATTCTTTCTACTGCACATTCCTGCATACCAACATGCTGCTCATTATAGAAAGAAAATAAAGAAAAAAGGAAACTAATAAGTACATATTCAGTGCTTAAAGGAAAATAGACAATTGGGCCTTAAGTGACATTTTCAATCAGGATATCATCATGCTGTGTCAGAAAATGGGTAGATATATATATATATTTTAAGATTTTATTTATTTATTTGACAGCGAGAGAGAGATCACAAGTAGGCAGAGAGGCATGCAGAGAGAGGTGGAAGCAGGCTCCCTGCTGAGCAGAGATCCCGATGTGGCTCGATCCCAGCACCCTGAGATCATGACCTGAGCCGAAGGCAGAGGCTTCAACCCACTGAGCCACCCAGGAACCCCATTAATGTGAAGTTCTGTGTCCATAAATTTTCATCTGGTTTTACCATTCTAGATAAATACGGTGCTTACTACTAAAAAAGTAGTAAATCAATCAGATAGAAGTATAATTGTTTTATGTTTACATTAAATTAATATCGGATAATGTAAATTCCCTTAACTATATCACACCATCATTCATGATCATATCAAGAAAATCTGAAAGCCTTCATTCCAAAAGGTCTTCATTTTAACATGCAAAGAATTTAGATTTATAAGACTATAGGAACAAGAATTGAAAGTGTACTCTCAGGTGTGAGCTCTTCAGATTTCTTCCATCTTTGGCACACAAGAGCTTCTATAATTGTTATGCCCAAGTTGTGTGCATAGGACTGGGGTGGTAGGAAGAATGAGTTGGGTATATTGCCAGTCACTAATGAAACTTGGCTCACTGAGCAAATGGTTGCCATATGCTTATGCAGATAATGTAGAAAGAAGGAAAAAAGAAATCAGAAAAGAGAGGGAAGGAAGTAAATATATTATCTGATTTCCACAGTTTTTTTTCCTGTTTTATTTTAAGTGATGCAGTTTGAAAACTACTATAGTTTATTTTTAAGAAGACATTGCTGTAAAATTAAAAAAAAGACATTGCTGTAAAGAGCCAAGGAAACCTTGAACTTTAAAAAGGGTATTTGAAAGCAAAAATGAAGCATCATTGTCTTATTATAAAGAATAGTAATAAACCCAGCTAGTATGTCTAAGATTCAATAAATAAGAGAATATGCATTAAAGGAAAGTAAAAGGAATGGAAGAGAAAGGCTTTGAGTGTAGGGCAGGAATGTTAAATGATGGCCACTTGAGGACAGATTAAGAACAAACTAAGAACAAATAAAAGGACACATTGCTTCCCTTAGTAAATAATGAAGTTAGAGAACCCATTAAAACAATTTAATAACATAAAAAAATCAGTAAAAAAATAAAACAGAAGTATGAAATCATACACAGTATCAAGAAAAAACAGCAGTCCCAGCAAGCACTGCAATTTGTAGGTTGTTGGAGGCCTTTCTGCACAGGAAGAGAATCCCGAGCCATGTAAAAGGGAAGCATGTGTGTGTGTGTGTGTGTGTGTGTGTGTGTGTGTGTGTGAAGACAAGCAGACATTAAGAATTAAAGGAGAGGACATCTCAGATTATGAGATCAGTCAGAAGGAACTGTGACTTTGATTTATTCTGTCAGTGTTCTGCAAATTTGTTGGGGTAAAATATCTAATTTACATTAATATGGAATATTTTATTCCTAATCCTAGGCAATCAACAAAGGCAGAAAACCCACCATAAAGAGCTTATCTCTTTGATGAAGGAAAACATTCTCACTCAATGCATTATGCTGCAATTAAAATCTAGAAAATGTAATGTAAAAATATTATAAAGATAAGATACATGCTGGAAGTAGTCATGGCAGAATTACAAATTCTTAATATTTAAGGAATAATTGGGTATGCTCTTTCAGAAATAATTTGTTACAATGAAAGAAATAATCTCTTATTAAATACAGAGATATCTGAGTATATATATATTTTCTATACCACAATAAAACAATGTATATTCTTCTTTAAAATAAGCATATCATTTACATATGATAAGACACTCATTTCAAGCATACATGCCTATGAGTTGGACAAATGTATACACCTGCTGGATAGTGACCAATCAAAATATAAAATATAAAGAAAACTCCAAAAATTTCCTTGGTTTCTCTTTCTAGTCAATTCCACCCCTGGCCACAGGCAACAACTTATCTGCTTTTTGTCACTATAGATTATACTTTGCATCTAAATGCTTTTGTCAGCACAATGTTTTGAGATTTATGCCTCCTGTTCCACCTATCTGTTATTTTTATATTAGCAAGTAGTACAATACTGAATACAAGTAGTAAGAGCGGACATTCTCATTTTATTCCCAAACTTAAGGGAAAATAAATCAGTCTTTCATCTGTAAGCCTGATGTTAATTGTGGATTGTTCACAGATTTCTTTTTTTCGGGATGGAGAATTTCCCTTCTAGTTGTTTAGAGCCATTATCATAAATTAATCTTGACTTTTGTCCAAACCTTTTACTCAATCTATTAAGATGGTAATATGTTTTTTCTCCCTTATTCTAGTAAAATGAATTGAGTGATTTTTATTTCTTAACCAATCATATATTCCTGTGATAAACCCCACTTAGTCATTATGTGATAATTACATATCCTTTTTAAAATCTGTTGATGTATTCAACTGCTAACATTTGGTAATAATGTTTGTATCTGTTCATGAGAGATAATGGTCTATAGTTTCCTCATACTGTTTTTGCCTAGTTTAGTACTGGGCAAACACTGGCTACCTACAATAAGTTGAGAAGCATTTCTTCCCCCTTAATTTTATGAAAGAAATCATATGGTGTTGGTACTACTTCTTTAAATATTTATAGAATTCACAGCGAAGTCCTCTGCTAAATCACTAAAAAAAATTGGAAAACCTGAACCAAAGCATGGTGAAAGTGTTAACATTTTAATAATGAAATAAGAAATAAAGGTTACAATCTCTAATCATTTTCGTAAAAATGTTAACAATGTTCATTTTCTAGAATTGTGTTCATTTGGCTATATTTTAACATATATTTGAGTTCAGATCTATGAAATTAACAGGCCCAAACTTATATGCTTACTCAGTTACTCCAGTCTCTACTTTCCTATCCTTCCCCAAAATGAAAATCTAACAAATTGAATACTTAAAATACAGATGAATTTTAAAATATGCCAAGTCTGACAACTTATTATTTAAAATATATTAAAATATATTATTATTAAAATATCTCCAGTCTTGTTCCTTCATCCATTCAGTTAAAAGCCACTCCTTGATAACTGCATTAGTTGCTAGAAATCTAAAAGTAAATTGAACAAATACTCAGAACTCAAGTATATCAATATGCAGTGGAGCAAGAAAATTGAAGAATCAGAATCACTGTGTATTAAGAACAGTGGCAGAGTTTTACAAAGTGTATTTTGCTGTTACTGAGGAGGTTCAGCTCATGACTCTTCAAAGTTTAAAAACAGCTTCCTAGAGAAAGTGATACCCGGGCTGAGTCCTAAAAGATATTTAGCAAATAGGTAAAGATAAAGCTGGTGAGACTGTGTTTCAATGAGAAAGAACAACATAAAGCGCCTGAAAGGAAGAAAAAAATATGAAGTTCACAAAGAACTACAAAGAATGTTGTCCTGCAAAGACTTATGGTTCAGAGCTTCCCAAAGGTCTTTCACCACAGAGTGTTAGAGAAACGGCATACTACTTTAGGGCTAGGTTACACTTCAAGAATAGAGGACTCAATTTCCTTAGCCTTGGGGGTTCCTTGAGGGCCTTTCATGGTTGAAGCGCCATGGAGGGATACTTACTACAGTAAATATCTGTTTCCCAAGGATGGGGTTATATATTACTTCCTGTGAATTTATACAAAATGTGATTAAAATCTGATAAGATAAAGTGTGAAGCTAGGGGAAGAAAAAGAGTGGAACTAAAGAGATAAGCACTTTCCAAATCACGGGAGACCTTGTAGGCCACATCACAGATACTGGACTTAGTTCTCATCATAATAGTGAAAAATGGAAGACACACGAATTTCAGATGGAAAACTCTTTAGGTTGGGAAAGACAGGAATCAGGGTGCTATTTAAACCATCTCCTCTCAAGGAAATGATAAGCAGCACACTTTTCACACATACAACTCAATACTATGAACATATCCACATGTTTTACTGTTTGGAGAGCAGAGAAGATGGGTTGCAATTATGTGAATTTTATTTTCCTTAAAGCACTTCATCTTCTAATTAACTTAACCATAAAAATGTGCACATTGAAAGTGCAATCTTCCAAGTTCAGTAATGCAGGTGACATTAGTATTCATCATTCCTCAGGTTTTTTTAAAGGCCATTTTTAGTAACATAAGTTTTTCAAACAGCATCGTAAAAGATTTCCTTTGGTCTATTAGTTCTTTAGTAACATTTAAACATTTGATTATAATGAAGAAATATCCTGTCAAGAAACAAAATTTATTAGAGAGAAACACGTTTTGAAACATAAAAATTAAGTAACGATTCTACTGTCATATCGCTCAAGCTACCACTGAGATTCCTGTTTTAAGAAGGTCCATATTCAAGCAGTATAAACTATAACTCTGAGGTAGAATTAGGTGACTACAATTAAATCTTTTTCTGAGTTTACTTTGCTGTCATTAAGGACTCATGAGGAAGACTAAGGGAAGGTAAATGTGAGCATGTGGCCTTCGGGAATATAAATGGTGGACAGTAAGCAGCAATGATGAGATGAAGATAGAAATATCCATCATTTTTGTATCTTTGAAGTATCTATTCTTCTTTCTCCTCACAAAATAATGAGAAAAATGGAGGCAGAACATTGGAAATGGTGATTTTTATGAGCCACATTTATTGGTAACACATTAAAAAAAGTCAACTAAGGTTATATATATATATATTCAATCTAGTAAGTTCTTTACTACTAAATTTGGTTATAATATATATTTGGTTCTCTATTATAACCAAATTTATACACTCAGCCATTATGTAAATGTAACTAAAATCTGAGGGGAATTGTTAGGAATTTCCAAATTTTGAAGTTGTACTGACTTTAAAGAATATCCACAAAATGATCCAAAACAATCAAAGATCTAACTTATTTCATAAACCATTCATTATTATATATCCATGAACCAAGGACCCAGAATAGGAGGCCCCCCCAGTTTTGTATATGACCACTGCATCATAGGTAGACAATGAACCATAATGCAAACTTAATCCACATACAAAGAGTGCTTGCCATCTGGGAAGAAGAGTGATTTTTGAAGCACCATGTCTGTCATTCAGACTGTTCTCTAATCATACCTCCACTGTTCACATCCATGAGTTGGAGGGGCTGGAATAAATAATAAGTCAGTTGGAAGAGCCGCACTGTCAAAATCCCTGGGAGACCTGAGCTAACTGAGCAGCTCTACATTGTCGCACAGAAAGCATCCGTGAACATGTGACTGCCAGAGGGAAGATAATTAGCACATAGCAACAGGGAGCAGTGGCAAGTTCTGCAGGATACAGGACATCGCGGCAGCCAATTCTAGACAAGAAAAATCCTTAACAGGCTCTTTCCAATATTCACATGCCTACCTGGCTAAGAACACACACAACCATCACTGGTAGCGAAGGAGGACACCATTCTTTAGTTTCCCAGGGGGTCCAGAACAAAATGGTATGGAGTAGGATGAAGGAGGAGGGATGTCTATTTGTGTGTGTGTGAGTACTAGATTAGAAAATTTGTTTGAGTCCTGCTTTTATGATTTTGTGTCTCCCTCAGGCTACTACCGTGTCCAGATAAACATTGGTCACACCTTTTTCAAGGTTATATTAAAATGGTTAGTTCGAACAAAATAGCTTAATTATTGTTAAGCACAATAATTCTGAAATCCATTAAAAATGTTATTTTCTAAAAATACAGAGAAGAATGTATTATGCCTGCAGACTATTTTATAACATATTAATTCTAGGTAGAAATGCACACAACATAAATCTATTTTAAGTTACTGCACTGTTCCCATTCCTGCTTTAAACAAAATTACTAGCACATTAGAAACCTGACCATAACTCATTTCAGATAATAATACTACATCATTCCAATTTTTATATTTGGAATACAGTAATAAAATGTTAACTAGTTCTCAAATAGAAAGTCTTTTTTGGGAAATATGGAAAAGTTTTAAAATAATCATTCAGACATTAGAAATGTTCTCCTAAGCTTCTTTCCCCAGAGAGCGTCAAGTCCTCATTGTAAACATTATGCATTTTTTAGCATAGTACTAAGTTTCCTTCTGCCTAAAATATCTTCCAAGGTTGGGGGAACTATTTCATGAAATAATTTACATCTTATCTTCTCCTCATTTACTATATAATTATCACGAGTTCTAAAAGAACCACCTACAGCAAACTAAAATTGGTCTCTTAAGTGAAAAAATGCCCCTAGTTCTAAAAGATTTTAATTTTAAGCCCCATTCACTGCAATTAAAAATGAAATAAGACATTACTTGAAAAACTTACAGGTTAAGAAATCGATATTGTTTCATAAATGACTGAAATCACATGGTGACATCATTAAGTAGCAATTTAAAAACATTTTACACATTATTTTGAAATGCCATTAAATTCAAACAGCAATAGTATATATTAGGAATAAAGTGATTCTGATCTAAAGTATCTGAAATGTAACTTCTAAAAAAAGTAATACCCTAGAAAATAAACCCTATTTTTATGTAAGATGTTTCCTAACATCCTAACAGCCCAAAGTATCTAAGGACTTAATTTTGATAGTCATGAAAAGCATGGACTTTGGTAATTAAAACACCTTCATAATTAGAAGCATTGAATGAATTGAATACAGAAAAGAATATTGAAAAAATAACAGAGAAAATAAATGGGTGAAGTGGAAAGGCGTTTTGGAACAGTCTCATTATGCTCATTATGATTGAGGAAACACACACACACACACACACACACACACACACACACAGCCCCTGAGCCCATCTTCTGTGCTCTGCCCTAACCAATGCACTTAGTTGGGAGATAGAGAAAACCGAAATATATATCATATTTTTATCCCAAGACCTCTCTATTTTCTGATATTTTCTTTTTTTTTTTCTTAAAGATTTTATTTATTTATTTGACAGAGAGAGAGAGATCACAAGTAGGCAGAGAGGCAGGCAGAGAGAGAGGGGGAAGCAGGCTCTCCGCCGAGCAGAGAGCCCAATGCAGGGCTCAACCCTAGGACCCCAAGACCATGACCCGAGCCGAAGGCAGAGGCTTTAACCCACTGAGCCACCCAGGCGCCCCTGATATTTTCATATACACAAGATAATTTCCATGTTTAAGAATTAAAATAGGAAATAATGTTATCTAATTCCTAGTAAAAACAGGTGAGGTTAAAAAAAATAAATCAGAGAACATAAATGAAAAGTGGAATTAAATTGAATTTAATCATCTTTTATGAAATTACCCTTTAAGTACCAAACTAGTGCCATTGAAATGTACTATTTAAAAAAACACCTTGAACACTAAAAGTTCAAGACTTTTATGTTCCAGAAATAGCAGGGGAAATGAGGGGAAAGAAAGAACTGGAAAAAGGTAAGTTATTTAACGCCCAGTATCATATTACTGTGTGCGTCTGTTTTCTTCCAATCCCCTGGAGCCTCTGAACATTATAATCTGACACAAAATGAACTATGGCAAAAACCCTAAAGTCATTTTTCAGAATAGGAAAATGTTCCAATTTGCCCCCAAATGATATAAATGTTGAGGATATCAGTTTCCTGATCTTATCAAAGCAAAGGCTAGGGGGAAAAAAAGCTAAAATTCCTCTACTTATAAGGCAAATATATTAAAAAGAACATACATTCTAAAAAAATTATTATTCTTTTTCCAATTATTTATAGTTGCATGGTGAATTTTACGAGAAAAAAAAAAAGAAATCTGATGTTCCATTCACGCTTCATACCAATGACAACAGAATGTCCAGAAGTGAGACACTGACAATCCTCAAGTGATTCCAATGTACAGCGCATATTGGCACCCACTGACTCATGGATTCCCATTTTTTAATGTTTTTTAATTTGTTATTGTCAATAATGTCCTTTGTTTTGAGATTCAATTTATCCCAGGTTTAATCAGTGTGAGTTCCTTGAAACTGGCCCCTGTGTCTTCGTCATATGCCTCCATCAGTTTTTTGAACACCTTGTTACTTTCTTTCATAATAAAATATTCCAAACTCATCTCCTATTTTTCCTGACCCAGCTTTAGAATTAATCATTTCTCTGAGGTGTCCCAGGTCCACTTAGTGGGAAATGGTATTAGAAACCAAGATCTGGCCAGTATGTGTGTGTTACTAGAGTGCATAGAGTATGTATTGTTATTAGAATGCCTTGCTTCTAGGCTGCTTTTCTACGGATCAAATGATCAGAGTCGGCACAGTGTAGTCCTATCACCTTAAACATCCACTGATGTGACTAAAACCTTCAGGCCACAGGGAAATCTTTCTCCTCAATTCTTGCTCTTTTTCCTTAAAATAAAGATGATTGCATATAAATGCCCTGTTTTAGTTTCATGTTGCCAACATCAATGGCAGATTTGAACTGAAATAGTGAAGATAGAGAAGATAACCTAAATAATGTGTCAAATTCATGATTTCAGAGAGCATAAATAAATTCTTCCATAAAGAAACAGTTCCCTCCTAGTGCTTTGTCCATGCTTCTACATTCAACACATAGGAGAAACACTAGTACAGAGTATTTGTGTGATAGTCTTAAAATAATGTTATTATACTTCCAATATATAGCCATGTATATTAATGCTTTTCATAGGCTGTCAGCAAAATATTTACAGAAAACACTGAAAAATATCTTAGTAGAAATAACTTTCAAATTTTATGCCAGAAAGCTGTACATGCAGATTGAATACAGATATAATGATCACTATTGAGGATGGTAGATTTAAAATGAACAACTAATTTAAGGGTTAATAAAGTAAGAGAAAATACTCTATGCTCACATGGAAAAGTTAATATGTATTCAATTATATTATACAATGGTCAAAAATTACATTGAACAGCACATACAGAAGAAAGAAAGTTTAAATTAATGAGTATTTCATTGGTATAGTATTGGGCTTTTTTTGTTGTTTTGTTTTGTTTTAAAGATTTTATATTTATTTGAGAGAGAGAGCCCAAGAGTACAGGAGAGAGGGGAAGGGCAGAGAGAGAAGGAAAAGCAGATTCCCCACTGAGCAGGGAGCCCAATGTTAGGCAGCTGGATGCAAGGACCCTGCATCATGTCCTGAGCCTAAGGCAGCAGCTTAAGGGTGCCCCAGTATTGGTTTTGTTTTAATAGAAGAACCATAAATATAAAATTCCATTTTAGGCATTGAGTTAATGAACATTTGGATAAAGAAATTTATAATTTTTCAGTCTTAACTAATGTTCACCAAAGCGAGTTGTTTTCCTTCTTTATAATTTGTGTAGTCCTTAAAATAAAGACATATACAAAAATTAAGAGCTACTTGGAAATATTAAAAATAATTTTTACTTGCTTCAAGCTTTATTTAATAATCTATGTTAGAATTACAAAACCAAGTGAGTAAGAAAAAATGACTTAAAATACAAATCTGAAAGTTCCAATGTTTTTAAACAGAGTAGAAATTCAGAAACAAAGTATTCCTTTTCTTTCCATTTCTGATAAAACAATTGAGAATTAATAATATTTCTTATTTTCCTTAATTATGTCATTATCTATCAACTATTTCAATAAGTATGTGCAAGTCTGTGACCTTAAATAACCCATTGAAGATTGTGGTATGTTAAAAAGCTAGCATGCAAGCAAACAAATAAATAAAACACTTTTTCAGGGCAGGCGAATAAAAAAGCATTAGGATTCCCAATAAGAAAACTCTTGCACACTTTTTACTCTAAGTATTAGATAAAGATAATATGATATATAAAAAAATAATTCAGTTAGAGTACTCCAGCAATTAAGAATGAGATATTGAATCATCAAACTAATCAGCACCCATTATGCTCAACTTATTAACTAATCCAGATTTACTAAAGTATAAGGGGTAAGATTGTAGAGAACATGTTTTATTTGCTTTCTTTAATAATACCTTTGTCATATAAATATAAAATTCATTATTATTGTGTTATTTTCCATACTCGATTCTCCATGCATGGTGATTATAGTACCTCCAAAAGAATAATTAGTTACTTTGCTATAGTGCTTAATAGCTTCTGAATAAAAACAAGTAGACAGGCTTATATTGTTACTGCCATGATACTCCTTATTCTGGAAGTGGAGTACCTGGATTGACTTAATTGCTAAACTTTCATAGGAAATCCTTTTCAGTGTTAGACAATACATAGTTGTTTTAGATGAAAAAGTTTTTATACTGTCAAAAAAAAGAAACTGTCTTGTTGAATGTGTATATATTATCTTCCCAACAGATACATACAATTTTAAAAAAATGAATTATAAAAGCTTGAGGTCTTTCCCAAAGCACTTTCTTTGAAAATAATATCTACTTGATCATCAGAACATGGTATTTACTTATTTCAAAAGAAGAAAAATCTGGTGTAAAATTTAACCACTCTTCTTTGCACTGGAAGATCCAATTTCAGTAGGTCTCATGTTTACACCTTTTCTAAAAATGAAAAACAATAAAAAATTACTAATACAAAATTTTTAATAATAGGGATATTTAAATGAAGAACATAAACAATTAATGAAAATTTAGTATTGACAACCAACACCGCAAATATTTTCTTTCTGTTTGTACTAGCTTCCTACTCTGCTGTAACAAAATACCACAAACTCAGTTGCTTAAAACAACGCAAATTCATTACCTCACAGTTCTGGAAGTTAGAAGCCTTAAATTGTTCTTATTTAGCTTATAACAAATTATTGGCAGGGCTGTGTTACTTCCAAAGATTTGGAGGAAAGTCCATTTCCTTAGCAGGAAAAGAGATTCTCCTGGTTCTGGATGATACAGTCTTCCTACCTTCCTTATCTTCATCTTCAAAGCTAACAGTGTAGCATCTTCAAATCTCTCTCTCTCTCCTCTCCCACATCAGCTTCTGTCATCACATCTCCTTCTCTGCCTCTTATTGTCCTATCTCTGTTTCCTATAACAATAGGACAATATATGTTTCCTATCCTCTGTTTCCATCCTTTGTGATCACATGGGGCCTGCCTAGATACTCCAGGACAATCTCCCCACCTGAAGATCCTTAACTGAATCACATATGCAAAGTTACTTTTCCCATATAAGTGAATATATTCACAGATTTTAAGGATTACTATGTGGACACCTGTGGGGAGTCTGCCTACCACAAGATTAAGTGTTCCCACAAGGTTAAGGCTTTTCTATTGTAACTGAATTTGAGTGTAATTGATAATTCTTTAAAATATACAAAATTAGGGGTGCCTGGGTGGCTCAGTTGTTAAGCATCTGCCTTCTGCTCAGGTCATGATCCCAGGGTCTTGGGATGGAGCCCCACATCAGGCTCCCTGCTTAGCAGGGAGCCTGCTTCTCCCTCTCCCACTCCCCCTGCTTGTATTCCCTCTCTTGTGGTTTCTCTGTCTCTGTCAAATAAATAAATAAAATATTTTTTAAAAATAAAATAAAATAAATAAAATATACAAAATTAATCAAAAATTAAGGAATAGAAAAGAATAATTAAAATGACTGTAAATTATTGCTATACTATTTTAACTACATAATCCTGTAATCAATTTATACTTTTGATCTATTAACTGGCTTACTAAAGAATTTGAAATTTGGGAAATATCAGTTTTATAACTTCAATACGTTTTTCCTCAGTCCATTTCACTATCACAGTGATGATCATCCACGTTAATTTTTTTGTGCAACCTTCAGGCTTTATACAACACAAGAAATGTCAGATATACCAAGATACTACTTATATTTTCAGGAAGTTGAAAAAGAACAATAGTCTTAACCAACTGCATTTAAAATATCTTAATTTTACAAATTTTACAAAAACGTTTGGCTGTTATGTGAATACGTGCCAGGATCCATCCTAGAACTTAGATGGGGCTCATTCAAATGAGGATGGAAGTGTAACTCCAAAGTTTAGCTTTAAAATAAGGCTAACTAACTCGAACTCTTCCCCTCATATTAAACATTCAATTTGTTCTTACTTTATTTTATTTTACTTATTCTGCTTTTACAAAAAAATGTTAAAATGTGTAAACTTGTACCGATATTTTTTGCACATTTGTGATTATATACTTAGGTTAGATTGCAAAAATTGTATCCGCTACATGGAGACATCCTAGGTGTTAACGGTAGACTGAAAAGTTTCCATATATGACTAAAAGACTACAATTCTAGCCAGACAAGAAAAATGATACTTAACTCTTTTCTTTTCCTTTCACTTCTCATACTCCAATTAAGTGGATCCACTGATGTGAAGAAAGAGAATATAAGGTAGTTTGGAAATTTCATTTGAATATGACATTGATAATAAAACCAAATGGTATTTAGCGTAATAAGTAAAAGTTAGCCAAATGTAGTAGAATCTGCCAAGGTAGTCATTAAGGGTAAGTAAAGGATAATTTAGCAGAATATAGTTGAAATCATTTATTGAAAATATAAAACTAGGTCATATTTATAACTTGTTGGAGATGACTACTCAAAATCTGTTACAAATAGAATTACTGAGGTAATGTATTTGAACATCTAAAATTTTCGGTATACTTCCTTATTTACTTGCAAAATAAATAAATAAGGTATCACGATCTTCTATTAACTGCTTGCAAAAGTACCCAGTTTCTAACACCAGTGTGGATATTAAGTATTTTGTCAAGTCTGATATAATAATGCTGCTAAGGCAACTAGGTAGCTTCTGAACTTTAATTTTATTTGACTTTATATGTCTTCTTCAATATGTCAGTTCTTTATATACTTTGCTCCTTCTCATAGAAATCTATTTACTTGATCCAAATAACTTCATATTCACATTCTCCAAAATGCAAGTGTATCGTCTCTGTGGTTCATAAAGTTAAGTTCTTGCTAGGTTAATATAGTATTTGCCTTTATTTCAATACAAGGAAACCGGTTTAGGTTTGTTTTGTTTTGTTTTTTTTGTGATCTATGTTTCATAAACCAAAATTATCTATTTTTAGAAGGAAAAAAGATACCTATAGATTAAAACTCAACTTATCAATTTACCAATTCAATTATTATTTCCCAAATTCCATTTAATTCATCTGGAAAATGTGGATAAATCTCTGCCTTCAACCTTAATATTAATTATGTACCAAGTGTAAGTTATGCGCTTCCTGAATGTACTTTATTTGATCGGTGCCAGTGCTGTCTTGATTGTTAAATATATTAAAAAAGCTTCCAAAGTTAGCATTAAATATGTCTCATTAAAAAATGCAGAATCAATTATAGTTAAAGATGCTATGCCAGGGGCTTTTAGTATTATTACCTAGGGTACTATGTTAATGAAGCAGGCATAACATCATACACCGTAACACATTTACAATATTTGTTTTTACTGCCTATAGACACACTAAATTCAAAGAGATCCAGAAATGTACACAGATGCCAAATGTCAGTATGCTTTAATTACAACAGTGATATAGTTGTTAAAATGTTTTCGCAGACCAAAAATATTTCTTAACTTTGTATCACATATTTTTAAAATCTGATCTGTAAAAAATACCAAACAATACTTATTTTTTCATGTTTTGATCAATTTTAATAATCAATTTTTAAAATTTATTTTTAAATAGTTTATTTCATTTATGTATTATGTATTTAAGAATGTATTTATACTTCTACAATAACTCTTGGTAATTTTAAAGAGTTTATTTTTCATACTTTGCAACTTTAAAGTACTTTATTTTAATACAATAGCCTCACTTCAGTTCCCTGGATCTCCAGGCATTTAGCAGCCTAATACATTGGAAGTAGATTTTCAAAATGATGAATGGATCATTAGTTGCATAGCTTCCATTATAAGTGATAGATGAGCAAACTAACCTTGGGTTTTTATACTTTAAAATTTTCTTCTAATATTACTTGTGTGTAGAATTGCATTTAAAAGCAATTCTTTCAAAAATGAAAGAATTTTGAATCTCTTTCTTTTTAATCTGGAGCCACAAAACACATAAAGCACTGTATTAGACCTACTTACATTTCTATACAATGTTCCTTTGAGGAAATAAAAGGTTAGAGAAAAATGTTTGGCATCAAGAGCTTCTTGTAAGTAACCAGGGCAGGTGTCCAGCTTAGATCTCTTGCCCTTATTAAAATGGAGAATGGAGGAGTCTTCACTCTATGACTTAATAGATAATGACCTTGCACAGGTCACAGCCTGTCTCTGGACTGTAGATTTCAAATTTCTGAATAGAAGTGAAATACATAATCTCTAGGATCTTGTCTAGGTGTAAAAGATTGTAAATGAGGAAGTAGTAGAAAATCCCTTAGGAATGTAATATACCAGTCCTGATCAGTCACTTAAATTTTAGCTCGAGTTCATTGGAACCTGCTGCAGTGCAGAGAACTGATGGTTAAAAATGAGAATGAAAACACCATTAAGCAATAAAGAAGGGACTTAAAAAAGACTACATAGCATCCTGGAAGGCCAACCCTGCTTTTTAGTCATTAGCCAGAGATTGCTTGAGTACTTATTTTTTAATATATTGATTTCAGATCAAGCATTTGTATTTTGTGACTGCTTTCTCCTTGTAAGCCCCTTAAGAGATAATTTATCCTTGTATCCATAGCACCCAGCATAAGGCCAGGGACATAATATGCAATAACTAGAACAAATAATTACACTACATCCTCTCTTATATTCTTTCCTTCTGTGCCCAAAAGAACATGCACATTCAATAAAGTCATTTATATTTAGTCCAAGAAGAACTTTCAGAATATTCGATTATTTTTTTAATATTGAAGTTTTGGCTAATATGATAATTTATAGCAATCATGATTAATATAGATAGGCTTTCCATTTCTAATGGTACATGGAATTGAAATTGTACTTTGAAGCATTTGTTGTATATTGTTATGCAACTGTTTTCTATTTACCCATCTAACAACTCTCAGTATCCTGAATTCATTCCTTTTGGTCATCAATCTAGTTTATTATAAAGTTTACATATATAGCTTCAAAAAATGCAGGAAACTCCCCCTAAACTTTTAATTTTGGAAATTTGATTTTATGAGTTGGCCTGAAGACCCTATTCTAGAAATGATAACTGGTCCACATGTCAAATTATGCTACATTATCACCACATAAATTTGTAAGCTAACCAGTTTGGAACAGATGTTTACAGTTCTAGATGGCAAATGGATATTTTTTTTAAATAGTAAAAAAAATAGTAAATCTTAATTAACTGTATCTTGAGTTAGATATAACTTATATCAAGGTTATCTTGATTATAAGAACAGAATTACAATATATGAAGTATGCTTTAAAAGCATATATAACCTCGCCATATCAACATAAATACTTTCACTTTTTTTGTTTTCTTCCTATCAGTTTATATGCAATCATATAAACTTAAATGCTTAAATGTTGCCTCTTCTCCCTAACATTGTATTACTAATATTATAAAACTGTTCAGATTGCTACACATTCTTTACACACATGATTTTAATGGCTAAATTAATATTTTAAATTTGATATAATAACAGTCACCTAATGATACCCCTGACATACAGATATTTTTTCAGGTATGGTCATATAGTTAATGCTACACCTATGTTTATGCACATAAGTTTAATATTTTTAATTCTTCTGAAAATTTGTTTTTAAGTGAAATTCTTAGTTTAACAAATTATAAACTGTCAATTTCAATAAACTAATATGTATTGGAAAGCAAAGATTTTTAAAACAATTCCCTTTTAATTTTTTCCCATATAAATGAGACATATGGTTCAATAAGAAAAATATTTAGTGAAAATTATGTAATTTAGTATGTAACTAATTGTTTTGGTTTTGCTATTTATTTCATTTTTTATAATAGTTGGAAATCTATTTTTTGGACACTTTTAATGGTTTTTCTTTTGACAACTATCTATTGTGGGTGGCTTCAGTAACTTAGGTTTTTAAATTTTGTAAAAATCTTGTTGCCATAGTAATTATGAAATCAAAGTTACTATAGTAAAAAGAATAAAATATAGGACCCCTTTTCAAAAGTCAGTGCTTAAATTGTTTCTCCAAATTCACATGTTCCTCTGTTTTAGATAGTAAAATTTGTTACAAGATAATTTATTTTATAAGAAAGTATATATTTAGAGATTAATTACTACTAACTGAGGTAACTAAAACTTTGGATAGTTTTTTCCCAATTTTTATTTAAATTCTAGTTAGTTAACATATAGTGTAATATTGTTTTCAGGAGTAGAATTTAGTGATTCAACACTTATATTTAACACCCAGTGCTCAACAGGACAAGTGTCCTCCTTAATACCCATCACCCATCTAGCCCATCCCCCACCCACCTCCTTCCATCAAACCTCTATTCTCTATCATAAAGAGTCTCTTATGGTTTGTTCCCTTCTCTCTCTCTCTGATGAAAGAATCAGTGAACTGGAAGAATGACCTCCTAAAATATTTGTATTTCTGCCCAGACATATACAGAGGGGTTACGTTACATGGAGAAACAGTGAGAAGGCTTGACATGAATCTAAACAGAGCTCTGGAATATATTAAAGGTAAGAAGAATCACAAATCAACATTCAAAGAGATGATAGCTGAGTATTTTCCAAAAAACTTGAAAGATATTAATTAAATCTAGGACCCCATTCATTTCCAATCAGGATAATTAGTAAGAAATCCATACCTACGGGTGCCTGGGTGGCTCAGTCGGTTAAGCGACTGCCTTCAGCTCAGGTCATGATCCCAGGGTCCTGGGATCTAGCCCCATATCGCGCTCCCTGCTCAGTGGGGAATCTGCTTCTCCCTGGCCCCCCTGCTCCTGTGCTATCTCTCGCTATCTCTCTCTCAAATAAAAATAAATAAAATCTTAAAAAAAAAAAAAAAAGAAATCCATACCTAGACATATCATAGTGAAATAGCAGAAGAACAGAGGAAAAAGATGTGTTAAGAAAAGCCTGTAAGAGGGGCGCCTGGGTGGCTCAGTTGGTTAAGTGTCTGTCTTCGGCTCAGGTCATGATCTCAGGGTCCTGGGATCAAGCCCTGCTTTGGACTTCCTGCTCAGAGGGGAGCCTGCTTCTCTCTCTCTCTCCCTCTGCCTGCTTTCCTACTGCTTGTGCTCTTTCTCTCTCAAGTAAATAAAATCTAGAAAGAAAGGAAGGAAGGAAGGAAGGAAGGAAGGAAGGAAGGAAGGAAGGAAGGAAGGAAAGGCAATAACAAAACACAACTTCAAAGGAAAAGTAATTAAACCGGCCACTGATTTGTCACTAAGAACAATAGCAGTTAGGAGACATTGAAAAAACAACTGTAATATGATGAGAGAAATACTGCCAATAATTTTTACATAATAAAATTATTCTTATGAATTATAGAAATATAAATATGCTTTTCCCCAAAATGGGGAAAAATAGACCTCATTCACACAAAGATACTCACTAAAGTAAATTTTAAGAAGTATATTTAGGGGGTGTCTGGGTGGCTGAGTCAGTTAAGGTCTGGCTCTTGGTTTTGGCTCACATCGTGATCTCAGGGTTGTGGGATCCAACCCCAAGTAAGGCTCTGGGCTCTGCACTCAGCGGAGAGTCTGATGGAGTTCTCTTTCTCCCTCTCCCTCTGCCCTCCCTGCCCCCTACCCCTGCTCACTCTCTCAAATAAATAAATAAATCTTAAAAAAAAAAAAAAAGAAGTATATTTCAGGAAAAGAAAAACTGGCCACGCAGGTCAAGCTATTAAGTGCAAGAAGAAATCTTGAGTTAACAGATCAGAGTGGTCAGATTTGAGAAGAATAATAATAAGATAAAAACAATTCTACTTCTAGTACTGCAAAACTATTTACATATAACTATACGGAGTTTTACTTTTCCCTAAAAGTAATGTGTCCAGTGAAACCATTCTTAAATGGTTATGGGCATGTGTTAAAATCATTATATTTGTGTTTTTAAAAGTTTATTCTCACATGGAATGAAGAATAGATTTCCAAAGTATATACAGGTTGGCATATAAGGCTATTGCAGTAGTTCAGAACCTATGTTGAATAAATGTTGAATGAATCAGTTCACCTTTCTGTTTTTTGTTTTTGTTTTTAGGTTTTTTTTTAAAAGATTTTATTTTATTTATTTGACAGAGAGAGAGAGCACAAGCCCGGAGACAGAAGGAGAGGGAGAAGCAGGCTCTCCATTGAGCAGGGAGCCCAAAGTGGTGGGGCTTGATCTTGACCCAAAGGCAGCTGCTTAACCAACTGAGCCACTCAGGCACCCCACCTTTCTTTGTTTCAATTCCCTCTAAGCACTTCTAGGAAGTTGAAGATCACTTCAGGACAATGTTGGTTTAATGAATTAAAAATCCCAAGACTGACAGTTCTCAAGACTTGGGGTGTGACCTAATTGAGCTTTAACTTGAACAGCTTCCTATAACGAATCCATCCATTCCTGATCTCTCCCAGTTACCTGTGCAATTTAAAGAATGTTTAATAATCGGGACAAATTTTGAAATCATAATATTTAAAATAAATTGTATAAATAGCATATTTTCCCTTCCTTATAAATGCATGATGTACATGGCATATTTGTGCATACATCTAATAATATCCAACAGATGTCAAGTTCGCAGTAATTATTAGACGGGTTCAGTGTGGGCATGTTGTAGATGCAATTCATTTAAAGGCAAGATCTCTGAAAAATAATAGAATTTGGTTAGGAAAAAATAGAACACAGTTGTGAAAGTTTTCAGTAAAAATGCAAAATATTTAAATAACAAAATGTTTCTGTATGATAAAACAGTGTTCAAAAGCAAATTAATTTGAAAGATATATATATAATTTAAATGAACTATAAATTATAAATATGAAATTTGGATATGCTGATTAAATTCAATTGTATTATGATTTACTTTCATGTACTAATGAGAGTAGTCAAGATAGATCGTCTTAATGATCAGAGTTGACAATAAAATGGTAAACAGAGCATAATTAATGAATTTCCTATTTAGCCTTCTCTGCTATTGGCATTTTACCACACTAGATTGTTAGTATTAAGCACCATCTTAAAACATGCATTTTGTTTAACTGTATTCCTATCATTGTAGTTAGGGCTGAATTAGACATTGAGAGAAATTTAATGTAGAGACTCACCTGAGGTACTATAATTTTATCTATTAAAAAAGACATATGAATTTATTGTTAATGGGTTTTAATTAGTTTTCTGATGTTAAATAATGCACATATATGAATGTCTTTGTCTTGTTTTTCTGCTGATTTTCATCTTAATTTTTATAACACTGAACAGTTCATGTGTATAAGTAACCATTTTGAAGGAAAGGAAAATGACTACTATTAGTATTATAATTTCATTCCGTCAAAATATTTTTAAAGTATTCTAGCTTAACTCTACATTGTGTATTTTAAAACATGTGTTTAAAACATGGCCTTTAGGTAATTAGATACAGAGTATAGGGGCTATGTTCGCATTTTCAATCATAAAGACATCACTTCTGGATTCGTGACCCTTACAAAAACTGTTAAGAGAACAACATGAGGGCCACTTGGGTGGCTGAGTTGGTTAAGAATTCAACTCTTGATTCTGGCTCAGGTCATCATCTCAGGGTCATGAGATTAAGTCCCTCACCGCGCTCTGTACTCAGTGGTGTGGGGTCTGCTTGTCACTCTCCATCTGTTCCTTGCCTTCCCCCCACCTCATGCTCTCTCTCTCTCTCTCTCTAAAATAAATAAATACAATCTTAAAAAAAAGAACAGCATGAGTGGATAAACAATCATATCCTACTGTTGAGCATATATTCTAAACTTTGGATGTATTCTATTTCTATGTAACTCAGATGCTGAAATAATTATTTATATAAAAGGTATATATCTCCTTATAGCTAAGGAAAGTCTGTTTTCCAAGCTCCCTAAGTTTAGGATGAAAATGTAGATTTTAATCTCAATCAGGTAGTAAGTATCCAAAACCTTTAGAAATTCCAAAAGTGTAAATTCTTTGTTTTTATACAATCTTTAATAGAGCTTAAGACAGAATGCTATGTAGAAATTTATTAAATGAGCATTTTTACTCCATCCACAATGCTGGAAATTCACCACTGAAAATAAACTGCAAAATACAACTTAATCACAACAATCAAGGCTAGATTATAAGCCAAAAGAATAGAAAGCTACCCTGCCCTCTAAGTATTACATATTAGGAAATCCTCATTGTTAGACTGTTTGTTGGTACTTATCTGGATGAAAATCCAAATAAAATAAATTGTCTTTAAATTTTTTTTTTTTTAAAGAATTTATTTATTTATTTGTCAGAGAGAGAGTGAGAGAGAGATCACAAGTAGGCAGAGAGGCAGGCAGAGGCAGAGGGAGAAGCAGGCTCCCTGCTGAGCAAGGAGCCCGATGTGGGACTTGATCCCAGGACCCTGGGATCATGACCTGAGCCGAAGGCAGCCGCTTAACCAACTGAGCCACCCAGGCGTCCCTTGTCTTTAAATTTTTTATCTAAATTAATCTTTAGAAATAATACTAACAGTAAGTACTAAGAATATTGCTCAAAATAAATTGATGGAATAATATATCATTGATTAATTACACAGTACTAAAATAATATTAATTAATTTATTCTACTCAGCACTATATCATAAAAGCTAAAATAGCTTGAAACAAATTTATGAATATCTGTTCACCTTAAAATTGTACCTTTCATTTTTTAAAAATTTTTTAAAAATATTTTATTTTTAAGTAATCTCTATACCCAACCTGGGACTCAAACTCACAACCCCGAGATCAAGAGTTGCATACTCTACTTACTGAGCCAGCCAGGTGCCCCAAAACTGTACCTTTTCATCTAGCTATTTATCTACCTTTTCATCCACTTGTGCTTTCAATTTTTCCTCATAAAAAACAACTTATTTATGTTGTGTTACTCTTTAGGTAGTAAAAAGTAATGTTATTTTTCCAGATTATTTTGATAATACAGATCCAGATTAATGTCTGTTCCTTATCAATCTGAATGTAAAATATCACATTATAACTAATTTTAAAGTCTCAAATTGACTATAATTTTCCAAAAAATTTTAACAGATGGGTTTTTTTGTGTGTGTGGAAAAAAAAAGAAAGCAGTAAATCCTTAATATTTTCTTATAATCTGGTAAATACATTTTTATAAAATGTAAAATTTAAAATTATAGGGGTGCCTGGGTGGCTCAGTTGGTTGGGCATCTGCCTTTGGCTCAGATCATGATCCCAGGGTCCTGGAATCGAGCCCCACATGAGGCTCCTTGATCAGCGGGAAGCCTGCTTCTCCCTCTCCCACTCCCCCTCCTCGTGTTCCCTCTTTCGCTCTCTCTCTCTGTCAAATAAATAAATAAATAAAATAATTTTAAAAAATAAATAAAATTTAAAATTAATTTCTTCTCATTGGTATTTAGTAAAGAAAAAAAAAAAAACACACACTTATTATTATGTCAGCCCTCACATCCTTATCAGCCTGATCCTTAACATTGCCATTTGGATGCTCTTGAATTAAAAATTCAGACATCTGAAAGACTGAATTCTTCTGATAATACCATGAGTGCCTTTTTGTTATAATCAAAGTATCCTGTTTGTTTTAATAATTAGAAGCAATAGGAGAACGTTCCCAATACAGATGGAACAATCACTTATTGCTACAAGCAATATAATACTGAAACCCAATATGGAGAAGCAGAATGCATGCCATACACCTACCCCCACTCCCCAAATGGTAGACTTTTCAAACTTCGTAATGCAGCATTACTTATCATTAATCAAATCAGCTGCTATGTTTCCTACTTATAAATGTCAATACTATATAGAAATCAATTCTGAATGATGACCCACTTTCATGAAGAATGTTACATAATTAAAACAAATAGAAAATAGGTGTCTAGAACGTAGTTCAGAAAGAAAAAGTATAGTGGTCCCAGGTAGAAGGAAAGAAATCTACTATAGTATTCTAGAAGTTAGAACACTGCAGATGGAGTTCCATATTTTAGTTACAACCTGGAATCTATATTATGAATAATTTAAAAATGTATGAAAGTGTGTGATTTCTCCAGATTGTAATTAATCCAAGTTCGCACATGAACTCAGTCTTTTATATACATTGCTGGTGGTCTGAAAAAATATGATATAAACTAACTACATCCCTCACATGCAGAACGCATGTATATTTTCATGGGAACACTGGAATTTAGACAGCTAAGATTATATTTGTACCCAAGTGAGATGAGAAACTTCCACAGAAGGCTAGAAGCATCGTATTTACAACTAGAATACAGATTTATAGTACTTTTAGGCTTATTTTTTATTGTGGCAAAATAAACATAATATATAATTTACCAATTTCATCACTTTGAAGCATACAACTCATGGGCATTAACTGCATTAACACTGTTGCACGACTGCTCTTATAGTGTTTTTAATCAACATCACATGAAAGAACAGCTAAATAAAATGGGAGCCAAAATTGCTTTAATCTACTGATAATTGCAAATGGATCAAATGGATTAAAACATCATTTTAAATACTCTTGTCAATCAATTATGGGGAAACCTAAAATGCCTGTAAGACTCTTGGAACAGCCAGGCATATCTAAGAATCCTTAGCCCACTTGACTGACTGTCTAAATAAACATATTGACTTCTTTATACTGTTCTCATAAATGTCTCTTGATTATGTTTACCCTTTAAACTCAGATTCTTAAACTTTGGGGCCAAGTGGAATGTTACATTCTGAGTAATGCTTTTCATTTAACCCATCCACCAAACAACATCATTTATAATATTGCTATTGACTTTTGCCACATATTACACGTGGGTATGTTGTGTGTGAGAGTGTTTCTTTTTTTTTCTTTAAGACTATGGACATCTTAATGACAATCATACTTTTAAATGCAATAGACTTCCACTGGTGTTAAGTGATGGGTTTAGATGTCGTCTTTAAAAAAATATGTATTATTGTAATATTCAGGTACCATTTATGAATAAGTGGCATGGTTTCAATAACCATTAATCTCATCCTAAGAAATACACAAAAGTCAATAAGTTGTTTCTTGGAATAGCTAACATAAGAAATATGAAATATGTGACATGTTCTTATTTGGAATATATATGCATTTAGTAGAATGGCATAAAATACTTGGGAAGTGTGGAATAATTTTTCAATTTTTTCCAAATCCTGTTTACTATTCTTCTGAATATGACAGTTTTATCCAAAGCAAAGGTAGGGAATATTTCTTGGTTTGCTTTATATTTGAAAATTTGGTTTTTCTTTCATGGAGGCATTAAAATGGACATTTTTTTAAATTTAATTTAATTGAATTTAATTTTTTCAATGTTCCACGATTCATTGTTTAGGCACCACACCCAGTGCTCCATGCAATACATGCCTTCCTTAATACCCATCACCAGGCTCACCCATCCCCCCACGCTCCTCCCCTCTAAAACCCTCAGTTTGTTTCTGAGTACACAGTCCCTCATGGTTCACCTCCCCTCCAATTTCCCCAATTCACTTTTCTTTTCCTTCTCCTAATGTCCTCCATGTTATTCCTTATGTTCCAGAAATAAGTGAAACCATATGATAATTGACTTTGTCTGCTTGACTTATTTCACTTAGCATAATCTCCCCCAGTTCCATCCATGCTGATGCAAATAGGGCATTCAACCTTTCTGATGGATGAATAATATTCCATTGTGTATATGGACCACATCTTCTTTATCTATTCATCTGTTGAAAGGTATCTTGGCTCCTTTCACAGTTTGGCTATTGTGGACATTGCTGCTATGAACATTGGGGTACATACGGCCCTTCTTTTCACTACATTTGTATCTTTGGGGTAAATACCCAGTAGTGCAATTGCAGGGTCATAGGGTAGCTCTAGGTTTAATTTTGTGAGGAATCTCTACACTGTTTTCCAAAGTGGCTGCACCAACTTGCATTCCCACCAACAGTGTAAGAGGGTTCTCTTTCCCTTTCTCCACATCCTCTCCAACACTTGTTTCCTGTTCTGTTAATTTTGTCCATTCTAACTGGTGTAAGGTGGTATCTCAATGTGGTTTTGATTCGAATTTCCCTGATGGCGAATGATGATGAACATTTTTTCATATGTCTGTTAGCCATTTATATGTCTTCACTGGAGAAGTGTCTATTCATGTCTTCTGCCAATTTTTTGACATGATTATCTGTTTTGTGGGTGTTGAGTTTGAGGAGTTCTTTATAGATCTTGGTATATATAGTGTCATTTGTTTGTAGTGTCATTTGTGAATATCTTTTCCCATTCCGTGGGTTGCCTCTTTGTTTTGTTGCATGTTTCCTTTGCTGTGCAGAAGCTTTTTATCTTGATGAGGTCCCAAAAGTTGATTTTCACTTTTGTTTCCTTTGCCTTTGGAGACGTGTCTTGAAAGAAGTTGCTGTGGCTGATGTCAAAGTAAAATGCACATTTGTTTTTTATTTCACGTCAGGTTTTTACTTAAAAAATTACTTCTAATATCTCATAACTCACTAACATTATATTCTCTTAATATTTTATACATATTAACTTTTCATTTACTTTTGAAGTTTGAGGGTAAAATGTTATATACTAAGAAACAGTTGATAATGTTCAGACGTTTTTAGTTACCTCTTCCATGACTAGAATAAAGAAAAGTACTCTATAAAGTAATCTTTATCCATGTATCTACTACTCACTTTTCCACAAATAAAGAGAATGATTTTTTGCCTGCTTAATAGCATATGGCTTTTAGTTTGTGTAGTGCTGGTGTTGATAGAGGGAACAGATTGTTCCAATTCCTGGTTTCTCAATGCAGTATGACATATTTGTCATGTGGGCACCCCTCCTTCAAATGCTATTTTCTAGTTTACAGGCAATAATTGAATGACATTCCATTTACTATAGATTTTCTTTCAAATCTGTTCCCTAGCTCTAGATCTTTTTCCTTCCTTATTTTCCTTTTATGTTTATTTATTTAAATTAGTCTATGGAGACTAATTTAAAGTGACTCACTCTTAGTTAATCTTAAAATACACACACACATACACACATTCTCTACAAATACATTAGTTCTTTCGTTTCCAGTGTTTTTGTATTGTTTACATACACTTAGTATCACAGACCTGAAAAGCATCTCCCAAAGAGCATTTGTTTCTGAGTATCATTGGCCATCTATATGGATACAGCAAAAAAGAATGTCCATGGATAGATACCAGGTCTTCTCCTTTAAGATAAAAAGGAATGAAAAAATAATGAATTTAAAAATTAACTGAAAAAAAGTATCAACTTAAAACTCCCTAAGTTTTAAGAATTTTCTTTTCTGCTGAAAATTTATAATGATGATGGAACTTATTTCATTAAAAAAGTAAAAGTCTAGCTTTGTGTCCAGACATTGTTCAATACCGTGCACATCATGAGTTCTTTCTAAATTCCAAGTCTGCTCCTCAGGTAGAGATGAGAAAGCACAAGAAACGGGAATGAAGCAAGAATGACCAATGACTATTAAAATATACCTCCTAATTCAGACCTTATTTGTGACCTCTAAATCCATATATCTAACTACATGCCTGAAATATTTGTAAAAAACACTTCATTTTCAACATGTCCAAAGACACATTTAACAATATTTACTAACACTACCTCTTATGCCAGTGAGTGTATGCACACTTGTACAATGCTACAAGAGAGTAGCATTCTTGGCACATATTTTTGACTTCCTTTCCTGCCTACTATTATCTTACTATCCTATTGATTTTGTTTAGTGAATATATCTTAAATCTGTACACATGTCTCCAAACACATTGCTTTAGTCCAAGCCATGTTTAGCTTGGACTGCTACAACTGACCTTTAGCTGGTATGTCCGCATCCATTATTATACCCTCCCCATCTCATATTTCCCAAGAGTTGCAGTGATATTTTCAAAATACAATCAGATCATTTGTTCAGTACACCTTCAAAGGAAACCCAAATCTTGTACTTTCTGGACCTATGCACAATCCCATCTCCAAAATCTCTGACCAATTCTAAAATCTCTAGTCAAATTGGCTTTCCTTCAGTTTCTCAAAAATGCCAAGTGTCCTCTCTCCAAAAGGCACAGGCCCATTCCATTTTCTCTGCTGAATCCCACCTTCTGCCACCTCTGCCTACTTACAATTTACACAGCCTTCCTTACATTCCACACCAGATCTGTTCCCTACTGTCCATGCCTTCATTCTGGTTGCACATTTCCTTCATGACACATAGCACAGCTTGCAATGGTGCCTATTACGGATTGAGCTGTATCCTCCAAAAAGATGTGTTGAGGTTCTAACCCTCAGTATTTCAGAATGGCCTTATTTGGATCTTTGTAAGTGTAATTAATTAAGATAAAGTCAATTGGAACAGGGCGGGCTTTTCATCCAGTAATGGTCTGTGTCTGTAAGAAAAGAAGCAGTGATACACAGGGAGAATGTTATGTGAAGATATAGAGATATTTAGGCACAGAAAGGCAGATAACATGTAAAGAGGAAGGCAGAGGTTGGATTTCTGCTGTCACAAGTCACGGAAGGCCTGAGGCTACCAGGACCTAGAAGAGGTAAGAGAGTACTCTCCCCCAAAGGTTCAGGTGGGGCACAGCCTTGCCAATACCTTGATTTCTGACTTTTGGCATCAAACTGTGAGAGGATAAATTCCTGTTATTTCAAATCACCCAGATTGTGATTCTGTGTTAGGGAAGCCCTACTAACCTAATGCAATACACTTAGCGATTAACACCTACCTCCCCTGCCAAACCATAAGTTTCATGAGGGCAGAAAACGTGTGCTTTTGTTCACTATTATATTTCTAGCACCTACCCCATGATAGCTGCTTTCACAACAGACATCTAGTAGATATTTTTGAATAAATGAACATATCCTACAACTTAACTCACACAAAACACTTCTTTATATTTGATTTTAATACAAAATAAATAAAATTATCAGTTTTTTTCTGAAAGCAACTCAATAATTTATAAAACTTATGCATTATTAAAGTTGACATAAAAAATGAAAATAACGGTTTGATATACCCCAAAGCATATGTAATATGAATCACTTTCAATAAATAGAATGGAATTCTATCAAAGGAGTTAAGAAAGTTTTTCACTTAGCATTATATAAAATTTAAAATATTACGCTAATATTTAGTTCAAAATTGAGGTTCCTATTGGTGCAGAGCATTTATCTCAATAGGCTCCATTTTTCCAGGTATGGATGTAGTACTCTCAGCACATTGTAATGTTCAAATTTGACTCAATCTTTGATGATTATTCAAACAGAATTTTAAAAGAATACAATCAGAAAACTATAAATTAATGCCTGTGAGAAAAGATGTACTTCAAGGCAAAAGAAAGACTGTATATCTCGTGACATAATGTAACAATGCAAATAATGAAGAAAAGATTAAAGCTATTGATATCATACTTACTTCCAGTTCTGCCAAAATCATTGCACTCTATCCATGCACTTGACATGTGAGAGACAGGCTAACATAGTGGATATGAACTTTGGCTCTGGAGACCAATTACCTGAATTTGAATGACACTTATAAGTTAGATATAATCAGAGTACCTTCCAAATAGGGTTGTTATAAAGATAACATGTGTTAATTCAAACAAAATGCTTGGCAATGTGTCTAAAACGTAGTATGTTCATACTGATGTTTAATTGCAAAAATACAGGGGACATCATATATGTGATGTTTCAAAATGTTCAAGCCAAAAAAAATTAAATCCATCTCTAATAATTATATTGTCTTTGGCTATAACATTTTTCAATTCATCTGATGCTTTTCCCCTATACTAATTCAGTCTCTGAATTTTGTTTGATAATACAAACCTATTAACAAAAAACTTTCAAGCTAATATGCCAATACATACATGCATTTCTATATAGCATGAACTTTGTAAAACAGTTCGAAATGAGATAATCATAAATATAAAGTTAATTTTTAATATTTCTACTTGTTCCCTATAAATCATATTGCACACTTTCTAGCATATTACAGGCATCCTTATTTGGAGACCACTGCATTAGACAATACATTCTAGAAGCAGTGTCTTTATTGCCTTCCATTATTTTAATAGTGCCTAGTAGAGAATCTGACACATAGCGGTAATCAATAAATACGTTACAGGAATATAGAAACAAATGAATATATGTATCTCAGAGAAGATATATATTTTCTCAAGCATCATACATAATTAGCCAGAAACTAAGTCTTAGCTAATTAGACAGAATCATTAGGTAGGAACTAAATCTTCTAATTCTAAATCCAATGCTCTTTCACTTGTCCATCTAGAAATATAGATAAAAGCTATGCAAATATATGTACATATGTAATTATTAATGTAAATACTGATAATGGGAAATAACTTGTTACCAGGACTAATGTGCAAGTTTATAAGTTATTTTGCTAGAAAATTGTCAGGATTTTAAATTTCAATCCTAAGTATATAAATATTTTTTTAAAAATCTGATACTTCTTAAAAGTAGGAGAACAAATATTTGATCTGGAAAGTAGCTTTTCTAAATGATTATATATAAAAATATTAGACATGGAAAATATGTTTGGGGAAACAAAATTTCAAGAGTGTTTTATATGTGTATGTATATTTTCTTTCTTGTTTTCCAAAATATCAAAATTGACAGAAATTAATAGCAGTCTGTTTTTATATGTTCTATGTCATTAACTATCTGTCTATCTCTAAATCTATCTACTGACTTATGTGTCAATCATCTATTAATTAATCTTTGTAATACGAAATATACATATAAATATATAATTTATATATTAAATATATAAAAATAAAATTATTAAAGATTCAAATATTCAATGTGACATATTAAACATTTACTACAGTTAAAGATAATAGTCTACCTGTTTTTAGATTCTGAAATTATGAAAACATCAGTAGGGTGTTCATGTTTATAGCCGATGATATTGATCAGGTAATAACAACACTCTTTACCTTACCAATGATTATAACACTTCTCTGTAGAATTTCCATTACATCTCTGAAGTTATTTAGTATTTTTTGTCTTCCATTTGAGAGTCTCTTTTCCTGCCTCCCCACTTACTGTGTTATTATACTATCCTTGAGGATGACTTTCAGTAGGCTCTAGCAAGGAGAATAGATGTGACTCCACATCCTGATGACTAAGCAAATACAAGAAGAGAAAGGGAAATCATCAGATAATGTTACTATTCTGCTTAATTAATATTTGATGAATAAATACATGAATTCATTTTTCCAATTTTTAATGAGAGATAATTGCTAAAATAAAAAATCAGATCACTTAGCTTCCTATCTACTGTCAACAATATCACCTTATTTTTTTACTGATAGTCCTCCTTCTGGTGAAAATCATTGTTTACCCCTTTCTCCCTTTTGTGAATCAATCTGCAAAACTAGCAGATTTTTAGCACGAAAAAAAAAGCAATATATTTTATTTTACATTTGGGAGACTCTGTGCCACACAATTTGTTCCTTTTTTTTAAAAAAAAGATTTTATTTATTTATTTGACAGAGAGAGAGAGATCACAAGTAGGCAGAGAGGCAGGCAGAGAGAGGGGGAAGCAGGCTCCCTGCTGAGCAGAGAGCCATGCAGGGCTTGATCCCAGGACCCTGAGATCATGACCTGAGCCGAAGGCAGAGGCTTTAACCCACTGAGCCACCCAAGCGCCCCTGTTCCTTTTATCCTGTATTGAAGAAAGTTAGTGAACTACAGTTTTATTGTGTCCAGCATTTGGGACACAAAACAGCTATGAAGGATTGATAGGCAACAGCTCAACAAATGTGATTACTCTCTATTTTTGAAATGTTTTCATACAAACTGTCTTTAATTGTATTTTTAATTTAGTGGGGTAAGTATTCACTATCAACTCTCTGACAAACCTATGTCAACATGTGATATGAAATTAAAACTTACAAAAGCAAAAATATATATTTTCCTGGGAATACTTGTACACTTATTTTTAGAAATAGATATTTGAATTCTAGTTTAATATTTTTTACTACATACAGGTTTAATCATTAACTGTTTTAAAGTAGAATGTAAAATATGAATTTTGCAAATAGCATATGAAATTTGCATTGTATAATTAACTGACCTTTCAGCTACTCGTCTTTGTAAAATGGAAGTGCTTAAAGCATTATTACTATAAAATTAATATAATTAACTAATACTTATTATGGTTGTGACTAAAACACAACTCAAGACAATATTAGGTTGAACTATTCACAGCTTTTAAAATCTCTGGCAAGAACCTTAGATTCTCTTCAGTTTTCTATAAGTAAAATGTAGATGCTATGGTAACTGCCTGATTAAAAATCATATTCTTTTTGTATTATGAATACATATTCATTTAAAATATGAAGTTAGAAGAAATGCAATGTAGGGGTATGCTATTATCTTGTGAGTCTCTAAGGATATTTATTATCACTTTTATTCTTAGCTATACAGTTTTCATTTCTAGCTTCTGTTTTACAATGAATTATGTTGCCTTTATTCTCTACTTCAAAAAGTTACTATAATATTTTCTTAGCATAAAGACATCCTTAATCCTTAAAAATATTCCTGTTCCCTCCAGATACCCAAAAGCTTGTAAATTCATTTAGACCTTTTATCTTGATTATATGTACACACACACACACACACACACACACACACACACACACACACACACAGTATAGTCTTGGGCCAAATTGATGAGCTTATAATTAGTAGAAAGCTCCTTACAAGTAACATCAAAGGGCCGCTCAAGGCTCCTTTCTGTTCACACATTCAAGGTGCTTTTCTCATCACCCCACTAATCCCCCATTCTTCTCCTTGCAGCACAGCCAGCAATTAGGAGAAAATAAATTTAGCAGTACCGGCATCTTACCAAAAAATATATTAAAAGGCTTCAGATCTTTTCATTTTCTTGTATTTTCCCTGAAAATAATCTTCTGAGAAAGATGGGAGGATAACCTACACATTATGAACTGTCTAAGGCTGAAAGCTCACCCTTTACAAATGTGTGCTGCAAAGCCCAGTGATTAGAAAATGGACAGTTTCTCTTATCTTATTCCTATAAATGAAAAACTCAACAATATATCCTAGAAAATGATGGTGCTCTTTCAGCTATAAATGACTTGCAAATAACTCATTATCTGCTTTAGTTGGAGAACTTGCATTACTCTTAATGGTTACCAAATAGAAGATTGCAAACACTAGGGATGACAAAAGCTGGAGGAAAAAAAAAACTGCAAAGTTAATTGAAAGTACTAGAAAAATATCTTAAGCCCTGAATTTTACTAAAATCATATATTTTACTACATAATTGTTTTTTCTACCTTGGTAAAATATATAATAGGTATAAAATATGCCATTTAACTCATTTAATCTAAATTAACTAGCTTCTGTCCAGTTACCTATTTGGAAAAAAAAAACATGAAGATGTCTTTATTGAATACTTTATTGATAAACACAGTGGGCAATAATGCAAAATTTCATTAAGTATCCAGACTTTGGTACCAAAAGCAGGAAAACTATCAGAGAAATGAAATTAAAAAATTGTTCCTGAGAAGAAAACCATGATATTTGGAGGAAATATTTAAAGATTTATATACAGATTTCCTAATTCTAAATCCTGAGCATAGTCATCCATATTTTCTAGATTATGAGAATGCATGAAGTTCATTATTTGTATCCTAAGTTAAACAAAATGGAATGGACATAGCCATATGTACATTAAGTCTTAGCACTTAGTATTTCTATCTATCCTCTACAGTGTCCACACAACAGCTATGAGTTAAAACAACATAGATAACCTTGAATAAGTTCTAAAAACTGAGTTTTCTTATTTGTAAAATGGCAATTGTAACTACCGAATGAAAGAGTTGCTGAAATGATGAAATGAGATATTTTACCTAAGTTTTAGCCTTAGACCTAACACAGATTAAGTGCTCAGTAATTGAAAATTTAATTAAGTGTATTCATTTATTCTTAGGATTTTAAAATATACTTTGAAAATATGATTTAAGGATGCCTTGGTGGCTCAGTCGGTTGGGCATCCGATTCTTGATTCTGCTAGAGTCATGGTCTCGGTGTGGTGGGATCAAGCCCTCCCTCTCTCACCTGTGTGCCTGTGTGCACTGTCTCTCTTAAATAAATAAAAAAATAAACAATTAAATAAATAAATAAATCTAAAAAAGAAAATATGATTTAGATAAGATTAATCAAAGACATTCAGATGATTTATCAAATTATATTTAATGACTGACTCAACCACATAATTATTATAGAATTGATTCTGATGGGATCAAAATCACCTTATAAATAAAAATTCTAAACACTGATAAAAGATAATTACATATATGTAAATAATGACTTCAGATTACCTGCACCAAAAAAATTTTTCTATGTTTCAAGTTTTTATTTAAATTCCAGTTAATTAACATGTAGTGTAATATTGGTTTCAGGAGTAGAACTTAGTGATTCATTACTTACATATAAACACCCTGTACTGCACAATTTTTTAAAATAAATTAAAATAATTTTAATCCCAGAGGGTAATTGAGATATATCACATGATTTAATAAGAATATAATTAGTATATATGATTTTATTTGTAAATCCATACTATCACTATTAAATCTTCCATATACTTTTCAAAAAGGTACCTATTATCACCCTACCTTTCATAAAGCTATTCACCTTTATATATTTTATGTTGTAAATTACCTGATGTTTACCTATTAGCTCAATCATTTGCTTCATTGTTCAACAGAATGACTAAAGAAAATAGCATACATTGAAAATTATTAAATACTATGAAGTGCACTATTATCTCTGATTTCTTCATGATATATTAATTCATTCAATTCAATTAATATATTGAAAGCATGGTTGAGAAGGATATTAGCTAACTAAATTGTCTCACAAGGCTAAACCTAGAACTCGATTTTTTGCTGTTAATAACATGAAGTCTTACATTTTCATCAGTTCTGTAGATGTTAGACTCTATTAAAATTTAAGAATATGTCCTTTATATTCTAACTAAACTTTTTCTAATTTCATTTTTCATTACAATGAATGAACGCATTTCTGCTTTCTAAAGGATCTATTTGGGGGTGAGGTGGGATGAAGAGGAATGTTCGGCAGAGAATCAAAGAAATAAGGAGAGCAGGGTCTCACTTCTCATGTCAAATACGAGTGGGTGACATCCAAGTGTCCTTCTGGAACAAGTTCGCTGAAACCAAGCAAGATGCATTTTATCCCAGAACAGTGAGATTCATCTGGGAGCTTTTAGGAAAGCTAGATTACTGAACCTTACCCACAGATTTTAAATGAAGTCCAGGATGTTGTATTTTCTAAATCTTCAGATGATAATTATGATCATCTAGTTTGAAATCTGTATACCAGAGAACATTTTTCCTGCATAGAATAAACTAGATACTTCACTCATAGATTATACATAGATGCTAAGTGTTAGGATCAATTTCATGGTTTATTTTTCATGGGACCTCTGAAAGCACCTAAACTCAGTATTATTCCTTTGGCATCCCTCATGTCATATCTGAAAAGCACAAGACCATTTATTAGCTGCGGAAAGGTGGAAGACAAGCTTCTTTTAAGATATCAATAATGACAAAAATAACAATAGCTTTGACTATGTGCCAGACACTGAAGTAGAAAATTTCCTTATGTTATTTACTCCTTACAATAATCCTGTTCACAGGTACCCATCTTAAAGCATTTCAGCAGTAATTACATATGATTTATATAATGTGTTTAAAATAACATCTGGTATATAGCAGGGACTAAATGAATTGCAATTTTGTTTTTATAGATTAAAAAAAAGAAACTAAGAGAGGATTGATGGTTGGCCCAGGTTACACTGCCAGAATTCAAACCTAAGTCTAGTTCCAGAGGCTGAGCACCTTTCACTGTAGAAAATTAGGAAGGGGAATGATGAGAAGCAAAAGAGGGAGCAGAACCCTGTCAAAAACTATCTGGATATAAAACCAAAATACTCATGTCCTTGAAAAACATTTGCCAATTCCACAGTTGTCTTAACTCCAGTCAGGTTTCTCAGCTAAAAATAACCAAAATTAACTCATTAAATGAAGAATAAAATACACTTATTGGAAGAATGTTAGGTAGCTGACAGATTCAAAGGTGACCTTGTTGAATGAGGCTTGTTGAGGAACCAAAATTAGCAATGCTTGGGCAAAATTCTGCCACTAAAATAGTCAGCTTGGAAGAACGCAGCTGGCTCGTCAGTCCCAGGAACTTTCCACTGACAAGGCTTGGCTCATACATGACCATTGGATGCTCGCTGTGGTCCCTTCTCCTCTTAACTGTACTACAGCTGCCTCAGATGACCTTAAGTGGTCTTGTGCCTTTGCATCATCCTGACTCTGAATATCCCTTCTTCCATCATGCAGCTAAATTCAAACTGCCAAATGGTGGGGAAAAGAATAACTATATTCCTTTCATCACTGGATATTACAGGGTTTAGTGTTCGGTTGAAAAAATAGCCAAGTATCATATTAATGACATCATCCGTGCATAGCATTCTAGCAGGAATCTTCAAATCCTAAAATAATGCAGAACTTCAGCCAGGATAGAGAATGGGAAATCTTTTCACACTGATTCCTATCACTGTGGAGGTTCCTATACTTAAGGGATGCTCATATACATTATCATCCAAATCAGAGAGTGAAAGGCAGTACTATTATTAAGCATTCCAGGACAACAACCTTAACTGGGATTATCCCAGGCAAATCTGGATGTACCATCATCCAATTATTTAAACTGATATACCTTTGTATGTTAGCTTACACTTTTAACTGCCTAAGAATAATGATCTTTCTTTACCATTCTTTTTCCTCTCTCCCTTCTTTATTCCCTCCTCCATTTCTCCATCCCTTCTTTCTCTCTCTCTCTGTTTCTCTGTCTCTATTTATTTATCTTTAATTCTTAGGATTGTGGCCATCCAGTGGAAATTTGGCCATTGAATTACTTCAGATTTTCCAGAATACTAGCACTGTTATTTTCAGACATCTGATATTATAACCAGTGGCTGAGGCTGGGGGGAGGTGGAGTTCTTAATTAGTTTTCAAATAAATAATTTTTTGATCTCTGGATCTGGTCAAAACTGTTAGTAGAATTCTGTGTACTTTGTTGAGAAGCAAACATTCAGTCAGGCTGAAATTGGAATAACAATATCCTGTCTGCTTTTCTAGACTAGGGTAGGTGTGTGGCAAGAGGGGAGTTGAGAGACAGTGAGAGAGGGAAAGAGAATGATTTTGCTATGTGTGTGCACGTCTATTTTGCCTGTGTCCATGAATAGATATCAAACTTATTTTATGTAGGGTGCTAAAAGAAAAGAGAAAAGAATCTCTCACATAACCTATAGTTTCGACAGTTGATAGGATTTTTAATGAGTCAAGGTAGTTGGCATGTTTAGTGCCTGGAAGGTGAATAATTACTGATTATAACATATGTGAATTGAATTGATACAGAGTAATTTAACATTATAAGTAAACAGTATGGTTGGGTTCCAATTTTTTCCAATTTTTTTCTTACATCATTGAATTATGTTTAGAACTATGTTAGACATTGTACAAAGAGGAGCAAATTGTTTTATTAGTATTGTTATTATTACTACTACTACTACTACTACTACCACTACTACTATTTACTTCAAAACCCTTTACCATGGAATGATATGGTAATAGACTGTCTTATATGTTGCTCTCCAGTAGAGCAATATGTAATATGCTACATCTGAAATTTTGTTAGTATCATTCTACCTGAAAAATAGCCTCCTGAGTTTTTGAGTAGCACCATGTATCATAGTATCAACTCCTCTAAGTCCTGATCCATAAAAATTGTATGTCATGTTGTATCAATAATTTCACAGTGATTAGTAACAAATAGAACAGTTTATTTTTATTTTATGCAATATGCATATTTTCTCTAAAATGTAATCCCAATTTATATGGAGGAAATTCCATTAAATTTTAATACAACTGGGAAATTTGAGTCTCAGACATTTTTCAACTATTTTCTATAATGTGAGCTATGGCAATCATGCAATAGAGTTACAATTTCATTATTCTTTATTTCATGTTTTAGCTATTCTTGTGTTAACAAATAATGGGCCATCCATTCCACCTTTATTTTGCTTAATAATGTAGTCCATGAAAATGTACATCAAATTTAATGATAAATTAAGTATGTCATTAGAATAAATTGGGCATTAAGATTCATAAAACTACTTGGTTGAAGATATTTAGAAGAACCCAGAACCATCAACTTCAGTAATGAAAACGGACTCGGTTACAGCCAAGAATGATAGTCTAGTAAGGTATACTTGGACACTAACTCTATGTCAGTTCCATTTTGCTGTATACACCACATGTGACTAAGGCAGAAAATAATTACATGGTGAAATATACAAAAAAAGTATACAGCAAATACATCATAGATATGTTGCATGTCTATACTGCCTGATCAGTGAAATTTTAAAGTGACTTTTAGCTAATAAAACTAGTATCTATATTTGACCAATCTATTAATCCATTATTATTTACTATATCTGTCTATGTAAGAGCAAGAGGAAATGTTATGCCGCCCCCTAGTGTAAGTATTAATGTTGTAACAAGAAGAGCAGTGATCCAAGACCTTGCAAGGGAATCAGAGCTATGGAAATCATTACTGAAGAGAGTTAAAAGAAAGTCTAAGCTTTCCTAAGAGCCATCTCCCTAGGAGTACAGGGTATAGTTCCATGAACTTTATGAGTCAAAAGGATGGCTGATATCTGAAGATTTTCGTAAGATTTCAGTTTATCTCCTAGAATATTGAAGGCCCAACCCATACTTAAGACTTTATGAATCTTGGAATGGCAATAAGTGTGCAAGAGATGTCATGGGCAAACAGAAAAAAAGGAAATACTGATATTGTTCAATACCAAAAGTGTCCAAATTATGTATATTTATATATTGGATTATGTATATTTATATATTGAATTGAATGAGTGAGATTCTAATACAGATCTGAATGTTCCAGTATGAAATATTGTTGATAGCTACCACCACTTATTTAAAGTTCACTATGTGTCAAACCTGTGTGAATTACTTTTCATTTAATTTGCAACATGTTTTCTAGGTAGGTTTTTTTTGTTCTCCCCACTAAACATAATATAATTGATAGAGAGGTGAACTTGACCAAAGTCATAAAGCCAGTGACTAGTTGTGGTAGACTTCTCTGGTATAATCAATTATCTTTTTTTCTTACTACATAACACTGATTTGATTGGGGTTAGTGGTGTGCCCAGTTAAATTAATCATTTTTTTTTTAAATCATGTTTTCATCCTTCCCACACTTAGTAGTGGTTCTATAGCATAGCTCCATCAAAAGAGAGGTAAGCAAACACTGTTGGGTAGGACTTCTTAAAAAAAAAAAAAAAAAAGAATATTCAACTTTTTGTCCTTCCTCCTTTACTCACTGCTGCTCTAGATTAGAATGTAGATGTGATGGCTGGAGTAGTAACCACTTTGGAACTATGGAAAAATACAAATAAAATCAAAGTCTTTGGTTTTGACCTTATTAAGTCACTTAATGTCAAAAAAGATCTACTTGACTATTTCTATTATATTAAAAAATTAAAACACAAATATTTAGGTACAGAGCTGATATTTGGGGTTTGGTTACAAACAGCTCCACTCACTACATCTTGATACAGAGGGTATATCCAGGATTTGATCCAGATCCATCTGGTTATAAAGTGTTCGTGGTTTTAATCACTGTTTAAATATGACAGTGAGCATTTTGATGAAAACATGAAGACGTGCTAAACTGGATGCAAGACATAATCCTGGAGTGAAAGTAGCTATTCTCTTCCCTAGCATGAAGGTACTTTGTCTCATTTCAAGGAGAGGTGATACCAAGTTTTGAAAGATAACCTTACGATATTTCCACTGACACTCCCTTGGAGGCTACTGGACTATATTACTTGAGATGTTTCCATTAAATAAAGAGACAATCCATATTTTATCCCATATTTCTGTCCTTGACCAGTTGTAGGAAAAATAATTCAGTACAAAACTCTCATTAAACCCATTCCTTCTCTGCAACTGATCTTACTCCTTTCCCAATAATATATTGCCCAAAACTCTGCTACTTTCCATAGTCCATCTAAGGTGCTTGACAACTCCCGGAGCTCCAGACCTCTTCCAAAGTCTCTCCAAATTTGCTTGCACTACATAGAATTCTTTTGTGTGTGTGTGTGTGTGTGTGTGCGTGTGTGTGTGTGTGTGTGTGTGTGATGTTGGTCACCATACAATACATCATTAGTTTTTGGTGTAGTGTTCCAAGATTCATCGTTTACGTATAACACCCAGTGCTACATAGAATTCTATAAGTGTTTCCTATCTGAAGGACACAAACAAGGCAATTTGGATGGGTTAATCTTTGAATTATTGCTAATACTTAAACCATTTTTATTTATTATTATTATTTTCTTAAATTTTGAGAGAGAGATGTGAGCAGGGGTGAGGGGTGGGGAGAGGCAGAGGGAGAGGGAGAGAGAGAATCCCAAGCAGTCTCCACACTCAGTGCAGAGCCTGAAGCGGGGCTCTATCTCACCACCCTGAAATCATGACCTGAGCCGAAACCAAATGAGATGCTTAACCGACTGAGCCACCCAGGCACCCTTGAATTATTGTTACTACTTTAAATCTCCAGTGGCTGAATATGGGAGGAAATCTATGCAGTAGGACTAACCATGCCCCTCTGCCATAACACTTCAGCAGGGGTCAGGAGAAAGCTCTGAGGCTCAGAGGAGGGCCATGCATAATTCAGTCTCACAGAAAGAATCAAAGGTGAGCCCAGGAACTCTGAGTGCTCCTCACAGAACCCCTACCTTTCTGCCAGCCTCCACCACTTCACTGCTGCCACGACGTGCATTGCGATTATCAAAACCAATTTTATCCCACACTCTGTCCTCAATGGCATCAGTTCCATAAGAAGCCCAGAATTTTCAAATTCTTCATTCTCTGGACTTTAATGTCCATGTGAGTCTGTAATGCCATCTTTTATGATACAATTCTCTGTATATCCGCATGCCCTGAAACACTTGGACTGTACTTTCTGGAACTTTGAAATGTCTGGTATCAGTGAAATCTCTATAGCTTTAGACTTTCCATTGAAGTTTCTCTTCACCTTTTTGTTCCAACTGAACTGTCTCTCTTGGAAAAATTCCCCTGTATCTCTCTCAAGAGATGGGTAGATGTTTTATCTCCCCAAATCCTCATATTAATGCGCCAGTGCAGGAAATATATGTCTTTCTTGTTCTGCCTTGATAGTTCTTGACCATTCTCCTTCCCTCCTTCATCCCGAAAAGTCCCCAGCTTTGGATCTAATTCCTGTGAAATCATCCTCGTTGATGGCCTTGCCTCCTGCCTGCTCGCCACCATTCATTCTTTTGTCATATCTGAGAAAGGAAAAAGCAGTCTTTGGGAACTGTCACCAGGAAGCTTATCTGGATCTAAGAGTAAAGTATGGTTTTCTCTTATCAAACATGAAGAGTTTCACAGACCACTAACATCAAGGTTTGTCTATATGCATGCTGGAATAGAAAACAAACAAACAAACAAACAAACAAACAAAACCAAGACCACTCAGCAATAATCTTTGAGGACAGACAAAAACAAAAACACTGTTTTTGTTATCAAACATCCCCATCTGCCAGCCAACATGAGCAAAAATTGTTTCGTTTTGTTTTGTTTTGTTTTACCAACTACAGCTTTACCCCCACTCTGTTCTTGGCCTCCTAGATAAGAAGTACTGAGATAACCATAGAATTGGCCCATCCTTCTCATGGTATCCAGAATAAAATAGTGATTGAACCAACTCTCCACAAAATCACTTTACCCAATCCCAAGTCCTATCAAATGAGTCCTTATTCCCACTTCATGAGATGCACCATGGTTCCCCATGGTGTACAGTTTACCTTGTTCCAACAAGTACCAGTGTGTCCAACATGGTTCAGCTAGAGTTGTGTTTCTAGTTGTTTTTGGCTGGTAGGCATTGAAAATATTCTGTATATTTTTATGGAAACATTTTTGTTTTGTAAACTTAAGTTTTTCATTTTACATAGCCACCCTTTAAAGATCATTTTCTTAAATTTAAACTACCAAATTATATACTCTCGATATTGCTTAAAATATTTTCTCATTTAAAGATACCCTAATTCTCTTCAAATACAATAAATGCATGTGTGACTATCTGTTGGAGCTGAACATAAAAGAATAGTATATTTTCCATAGTTATAAAAGTTTTTTGTGGGGAGGTAAGGGTATTCATGGAGGATAGATAGATTGCAATCCAGGCAAAGATTTAAAATAAAGTTGTAATTTTTTAATAAGTAACAGAAACATTCCACGATAAGGTCAATCAATTTTAAAATAGTTTAATAATGTCAAGTTCACCCATTTCTAATTAAATCCAAATATGATTTATAGTTCAAATATAGAGTCATCTTATTATAAAAGAGATATGATAAACTGATCTTCAGTATATCAGTCAGAGTTCTCTAGATAAACAGAACTAGTAGGAGAGATAGATAGATAGATAGATAGATAGATAGATAGATAGATAGCCAGACAGACAGGTAGATAGATAGATAGATAGATAGATAGATAGATAGATAATAGAAAGATAGATAGATGATAGATAGACAGGCAGATAGATAGATTTATATGTTAAGGAATTAGGAATTGACTATGTGATTATGGGGTTTGTGGGGCTTCTGTAAAACAGGCCAGGAGGCTGGAAACTCAGGCAGGATTTGATGCTTCAGTCTTTAGACAGAACTTCTTTTCCAGGAAACCTCAGTTTTTGCTCTAAAAGCCTTTCAGCTGATTGGATGAGACCCATACACATTGGTTTAAGGTAATCTCTTCGATTTAAAGTCAGTGGATTGTAGACATTGACCACATTTACAAGATACCTTCACAGCAACAAGGTTAGTGTTTGATTAAAATATTGTCTACTATTCTGGTTGACAACAAAAAGCTAGCTATGAAACAGAGCAAAGCTCATTTTTCTAAAGCTATTTAAGAAAAAAATGTTCTCTCTTAATTTGAATATGGCATTGTCATCACAAGTATTGAATTCATTTAAGGTTCTTACATCTAGAAAAGTATGTAACTTTCCACTAATGGTGTCACACCATTATGAAAGAGTCCAGAGTACTATATCAGATAACAGATTTTGTTCACTTTGAAAACTCGGATTAATTTTAATTATTTATTACCCCATTTTATCTTATACTATGATAGAAAGTGTACTGTAATACATTTACAAAATTAATGAAAACTTGCTAGTTGAAAATACCGTTATGCTATAGGATATGTGATAAATATTCCTCAGAGCCAAAAAACAATTTAGAATGAAATAAAACAGATCATGGTTCAGCTACAAATCTTAGAAAGAAAAATTAAGAAAATCATATTTCTTATTTTTTGTAGTTAGCAATTTAAAAGTGATATACATAATTTCTTCATGAATATCGGCTGTAGTACACCATAGATTAAAACTGCTATCTTTTTGTCCTTCTGGAAGGATTACTCAAACTCCTAATATAAAGCCATTGCCTAAAATAGTAATATCTCAGTTAAACAGTGTCACTGGAGGAAATTATTCCTACATTGAATTATCATTAAAATTATTAAAAATATTATTTCCCCTGTACATAATACTTTCAAAAAACTATTTTCCAAATATGTTACATTAACTAAACATGCTTATTAAAAATATAAATTAAAGAATAAAATTATATTCAATATTAATTTTTAAAAGGACCAAAACCAAGAAATTACTGAAAATACCTGTAGCCTGAGCAAAAGTTTGCAATTTTAAAATGCATCACCCTCAAATCACACATTTCTTTATTATGATAGTATGTCTAGAGGTATGATCTAGAGAATACTTTTAAGCAGTTCAACCAATATGTGGCAAACAGATACTATAAAAATATGAATATGCCAAAACTTTTTTGAAGACTATTGTACAATAAAGGGCACATGCAGAATGGTGAAAATGTTTCTGTCTCCCTATATGTCAAATTTGGTTCTCAGACTCTCAGGTAGGAAACTCAAGTACCTTCGTTGGTCAAGAAGGTAATGTAAATAAGTGAGAAACCTAAATAACCATAAAGAGCAGTGTAGACAGTAGCAAACTGCAAAGCGCATTCTTCTTTGAATGGTGTTTAAAGCCAAATATTTTAAAACACAGTGCACCCTAAACAAACCACTTCTGCAGCCTGAATTTGGCCCTGAATACAACCATATGAAACCTTGGACTAGGTGGTCCTAAGGCTCTTGCTGATCTGTGTTTTCAGTAAAAATGTAATTATTATCAATAACCTCGTGAGGAACTAGACATGATGACAGGCTATCACGTCACTAGTTGAATTTCAGCTACCAAAAATAATTTAATTAATATTTACTGTACTAACAAAGGTATGTCGGCTTTATGGGTATTACTTGACAACATTTGCCTTAAAATATTGCTTACATTTTTGAGTAGGTCATAACATCAATAATTCAATTGTAAGTTATTTTCTTTACTTGAAAAATATGTTCTAAAAACACACATTTGTAAAGTTTTGCCAGATTAAAAGATAAGTAAAGCAAAGAACATATAACATCTTAAGTTCAGAAAAGTGAGACATAAGATGGTCTTTGATACTTAATACATAATAGTTTAAAAGAAATTTGGAAGAATATATAATGGACTGATTATCTGAAAGAGTTTATAGTGGGGAAATTTGGGAATATATTAAGATATCATCCTAATCCACTCTTACCCTTAACCTTTCTTGAGATTATTAATCTAACAATGATAATTTTTCATCCACACTAATTCAATGACTGATCTCTTTAGTCTTACACACAATCTTAAATATGCCACATAAATGAGTTTCAATGAGTGGAGAAACCTTTTAAATTACATTCTCTATGTGATATAGAAATTTGCAAGGAAATGACATGAATAATAATGTTATATTAGATAATGATAATTAGAACAAAAGGCCATATAACATATTTCAAAGACTCTTAGTTCCTGTATACACGAAGGAAAAAAATCCAGAATTTTTTCATTCTTTTCAAAATGAATACATATGAAAACGTCCTGAGTGACAAGAAACCTACAAACATGTCAAAATATGTGCATATTTTTTCGGCACATTCAAAAATGAACAGGAGTGTACATGAATACATCTTAATGAATAATACTTTACACATAATTCCTAGCACAGAGCTTGCAGTGCCTAGAATAGTGTTTTGTAATTGAAGCATCTCAATAAATCTAAATGAACTACATAAGAAATATGTTGAAAACTGATTAATAAATCAATACTTCTTTTCTTGCCAACTCTGGTACTTAATATATTGGAAAATGAGGGAAGCCTACAGAAACAGGGCTTAGGGCAGACAGAAATTTTTGATGTTTGCATATTGGAGGATGAGACTAAAAACATATTTGAATTCAAGTTATACTGTGAATCTATTTCTCCACACTTGAAGGAAAGTGGAAAAATAGAGTGCCTTCAAAAAATAGATAACACTTGGGGCGCCTGGATGGCTCAGTGGGTTAAGCCTCTGCCTTCAGCTGGGGTCAATGATCTCAGGGTCCTGGGATGGAGCCTTGCATCGGGCTCTGTGCTCAGCGGGGAGCCTGCTTCCCCCTCTCTCTCTGCCTGCCTCTCTGTCTACTTGTGATCTCTCTTCTCTCTGTCAAATAAATAAATAAAATCTTAAAAAAAATAGATAACACCAACACCATCTCTTTATCAGTGCTGATAGTAACACATCAGTTTCTATGGAATCACTAATTTAGTATCTAAATTATAAAAGAAATATGTCCGAAGTTAGGAAATTGGCATTACAATATTGACTTACTGTATGACCTCAAAATCACCACTCATTTTTTTTTAATTCCATAGTCAGTAAAATAGACTTAATACTCTTAAGAGATAGAAAAATGCTAACAAAATGTAATGAACAAATTAGTAATGATTTCTAAGTTTCGAAATGCCATATCAAAAGTGATCAAATGTATATTTAAATTATGTATTAAATATATAAGTATTTTATATTAAAGATTTTTAAATATATATTTAGGATAAAGAAATTTTGCAGCTCAATTGACAAAACATACGTCTAACAAAATGTTCTTTTCCAATAAACAATTTTATACACAATGGTTATATCTAAGGGATAACCTAAGGAAAAAAATGAGACTACATGGACGGTAAACTTTATTCATTGTCACTAAACCATATAACTTATTGAGATATATTCTGGAGCACTCATAAAATATTGGCTTATCTCTTATTCCATGGTATTAAAGCTATATCACAGATATGATGCTATTATAACAGAAATCATGACGAGTAGAGTGACCTTTCTCTTTGCTTGTAAGACACTGCAAAATGAAGATTTGTATATTTTCAGTTAAAATTGTCAAGAGGAATCATATAAAAGCTCAGAAATAAGGTCAAGATTAGCAACAGGCTTAATCTTTAAGTATCTTTTTAAATTGTACGTGTGAGGGATATAATATGACCTATGGATAGACTGTACAGTTTGATAATCTCCTCAGTATAAGTAGCAGGATTACATTCTGGATTTTAGGCTAAAGCAATTAATCAATGTCATTGAAGCCTGAGGTAACTTTATTCTATTAGTAACTTTTAATTCATAAAAGAACACTGTATTAAGAGTTATAGGCTATCTTAAGTTATTCAATAACTTTTTGAAGATTATAAATCTTTCAAAAATATGAACTAAAAAAATGTTCAGAATATCCATTAGTTATCCAGTAATTGAAAATAACTGGAATTTCTTTGGAAAAATCAAAGTACTTTTTCTCTGAATGGTTTTAAGTTGTGCTTTCCTGGAATAAGAATAAACACTTGAAATATTGTTAAAATTCTTTTGACTTAATACACATAAATAAAAATGTGATGATTTTTTTAAAGGCAAAATTCAAAACATGTAAAAATCAAATAGACAAGAAAGTGAAGAGTGTCTCATAATTTTTACCTTATGAAACTAGGATTAAAGAGTAATAACCACAAATTCTTACTTGAAAATGGTCAAAATGTAGTATATCTACATTTTTAAGATAATATTAGTGCTTTTTCTTAAGGTTCCTAATCCTGAGAAGTTTCAGGTTCAGTTTCTGTTTTCAGCTTATAGTACATTTTAGCTTACACTAAGTTTTCATAGCATCCTATGTTTTGTGAAGAATACATTATTAGGTAAGTCTAGATAGTTATTTAACTAAAAACATTTATGAATATGTTTAGATCTCTTCTGCTATACTTAAAGACAGGCATAACTCTCATTCTCCTTAATAACAAAATCATCAAAAGACATATAGAAAACAAATGTATGACTTATATTACCTTGTAAAGTAATAGTTTCAAATACAATTGGACCATGTATGAAAATCTGTATAATTTTACTCAGTGTAAATCTCTTACATGGGAAATACAAACTTGGGCAGTTTATAAACACAGTCTAGAAGGATAAACTATTAAGTTACTGTAAGTCATTTTTCTATAACTAAAAGAAATATAAGAGTTATTTCTAAACCTTCTTCCTCCAGTTTGTTGCTCCAACATTTGCCTATATTTAGATTTATTCATCTCATTTAGTAGCTGCTTTTTAACACACATTTTTATCCCCAACTTACACTGGCAAATCTAGACTTTAACCTATCTTTTGTCAATATGAGTGATAAAGAACTAATTGACTTCAAACCCACAACAAACAAATCAGCATAAGTAAACTGAACCACTGTTAGAAACCCAAGGTTGATTTAAGAATCAAGATTACCAGAATTTTAACGAGTTCTGGTTTGGCAACTTTTTTTTTTTCTATGTACTCTACTATGCTTTTTTTTTCTTTTTTCTTTTTCTTTTACCTACACAATCATTGTAACTATAGAGATCTTGTTCAGTAAATTTGCCTTTTCCCACAAGTAAAATTTGATTTAAAAAACAAACCAGTGCGTACTTTCTTAAATTGAAGAGTTCCCCCCACCAAAATATTTACCTTCCCACACAGTTGAGTTCTTTAAGAAAATAATTAGAACCAAGACAATTTCAGTAATTCCCATAGCCTTTGCCTACTGCTCTGCATAATACTACGCTAAGAAAGACCACAAAAGGGTATTTTCACTTTCTTTTGTTCAACACCAATCTTATCCACAACAACAAAAGCAACAAACTAACCCTGATTATTTGCATCTTAAATAAGTTGAGAGGAGGATTCCAATAGATTCAAGGGAAAAAGAAAAAAAAAAAGCCAAATGTTTATCTATGCCAGAATTCACTTAAAACTTCAGAAGATAATTTTTCATCTTTGGAAAACATCGCAGCACTTTAAAAAAAATTATGTAGACTCATATTTTAAAATATGGACTGAGTCTGTCCTTAAACTTCTACTCTATTTACTCAGGCTCAGTAACCACTTTGTTAAAAAAAAAGGGGGCAGGGCGGGGGGCTCAGACTTTAGTAATATATATATTTGCACATTACCACCTTACTCTAGCTCTACTCTCCTTGCAGTACCTAACCTAAAAGAGCTTTTCCTCTACTTCCTTTTTTTTTTTCTTTTTTGAAGTGTACACTTCTTAAGAGTCAGTTCCACAAGGAGGTTTTGTAACTAAGAGGGGATTTGTTAGAAAAAGTAAGAGCTATTACCCTGCACCATCTCAATGCTCAGCACATCCTCTCCCACCAATCAGGAGTGCTCTTTCGACTAGGATGCTGAAAGCCTAAGCTCTGTGGTCCAGTGAGAACCTCCCAGCAACTGCATGAGTTCTATTTGTCTAGCATACTTCCTAGTGGCTCTGATTGTGACATAATGCTCGCCCTTTGCATTTATCTCTAACCTCTTTTGAGTGAATAGCTTAAAGTGGGTGACAAGGGGTTCTGGAGTCACTCAGTTAAGCTTAGTACTGGCAACTTCTCACTAGAGAAGTTTGCTGCCAGTCCTTCAGGAGACAAACAGAACACGAACTCCTTCCAAGACCATCACTCAATCCCGCCACTTAACTCCGCGCCACCAGTCACATGGCTCCCTGCTTCCATCGGAGACATCCACATCCTCATTCACCTTCAGCTTCCTAAGCCAAAAGATGTTAGAGGGTCACTTGGGGTTAGACTGCTTTTATTTTCTTTCTTAAGAAAAGGTTCTGTTGACACAATTTTCTTCAAATAAGGAGGCATTGTGGTAATCTCCAGCATTATGGAGTGAGGTGTTGGGAGTCCAGAGCATTGTCGAAGTGTCAGCCAAAACCATGGATCACAGCTTCCCTAAGATTACAGCCTTTTTCTACATCTAATTCTCACCCTACGCCCACGAGATAGATAAATTGATATATTATAAACCAAATTGAGACGCGACATCTCCAAATTTCACAGTAACCTCAATCTTCCAAATGCCCTCTTAGTGAAGACGGGGGGTGGGGGGAGAAAGAGAGAAGGAGAAGGAAAGAGAGAAACAGAAGCTATTACCAGAGTTTTGTTCCCGTTCTTGCTGAGAGGGCCCCGGAAAACTCCCTTGATGTTGCGAAAGTGTCCGTTGCTGAGATGCGTGGAGCTGATGACAATGTAGTAACACTCCATGGGGCAGCCGCCGCCTCCTCCACCGCAGCCGCCGCTTCCATGCACCTCGCGCCAGCAGCCGCAGCGCGCCGGAGCCCGGGCAGGGTGGGCTCCGGACCCGTCGCGAGGGCGAACCGCCGCCTCTCTCGCACGCCTTGGGGAGACAGACTCACTACACCCCTCTGCCGTGCGCGCCGAGGCTCCTCCGCCTCCGCATGCTCTCGGCGCTCTCCCTCTCAGTCTCTGCTTCTCTTCTAATTCGCCTTGGGGCGACGCGCCCCGCCGGAGGTTCCCGGGCTGGGAGGGGCCGGCCAGGCAGCAGGACTGAGCGGGAGTCAGTGCCGGCTCGGCGGCCGAGCGGAGCCGGGCAGCGGGAGCCGCCCGAGCGGCAGCGGCGGCGGCGGCGGCGGCAGCAGCATCCCCCGCGCTCGGCGCCCGCACTCGGAGTTGCTGCTGCTGGCAGGCATGAGTGTTATTATAGTGAGCGGCGTTGCCGGTCCATTGCACTGAGCCAATGGCAGGGAGCCACTGGGCTGATACTGAGAGCTGTCAGAGGAGTACATCTGTCACCCGCTGCCTTCCCCCGCCCTCCCCCGCCCTCCCCCGCCGCCGCCAGGACCCACGGCCGCGACGGCCCGGGCGCGAGTGGGAGCGCCCAGCGAGCGGGACGCCCCCCGCGCAGCGCCGCGGCCGCCGAGGGCCAGGGACGCGACGGCCACCGCGGGCGGGCGGCAGAGCGACCCGCGACTGAGAAGTGGGAGACTCCTCTAAGGTGGGGGCGGAGGGGAAAATGAAGAGAGGGAGATTTCTTGCCTGCCAGTCGGGAGTGGGGGAGGGGGTGAGGGGGGATAAATAAATTAATAATTCAGTACCAAAGCCAACCGCTTCCAACTGCAGCGTATCCAGGCAGGTGCCAGCAGCTGCTTCTCTCCCGAGATAGTTGCTACCCATTGGATTTGGCTTATTTGATTTTATTTGTTTTTAATGTATTTTTAGTATGGAGGTTGGATCCTGTTCACAATCATAGAGAAAGAAAATGTTCCCCACCCACCACCACCACCCATTTGTAGAGATCACAAGTGCTTGTGTTGGTAGTTTGGGAGGTGGGGGCCAACAGGGTAAGGTGGGGGGAGGGAGTTGTGGCGATGTGAGTGGAAGTGGATAGAAGGTAAAAAAGGGACTCCTGGTTAATGTGTTCCTGGACTGGCGTTCCCCTCACCCATCTCCCCTGAGAATCTCGGTTCTTCCTAAATTGCCAAAGCTGAAGGGAAAGAGATGCTTTGCCGCAAAGAAGCTGCTGCCACGAGCTTGCTTTGCATTTCTCTATAGTTCTTTTCACACTACAGAGTGGTAGCGAACAAAAAGCGTTTGCCCTAGAAGCGACCTGAATGGAAAATCTCCTGCAAAGGAACTAATGGGTTAAGGAACTAATGGGTTCTTAACGGAAAGTAGGGGATGGGGTCTGCTCCGTTCCCTGAAGACAGACCATCAGGCTGGTTTGTAAGGGGGCAAGGCAGCCATCCGCCTGGATGTGCCCTCCCACCCTCCCTCTCACCCAGTTGATTCTCTCTTTGTGTAAGTTTAACTCCTCTGAGGTGGTAGGGTGAGAGCATCCCATCAGGTATATATACGACTCATTAGTCCGCACTTAAAAAGATCGATAGCAGGCAGCGGGAGGCTGGGAGATGGTGCCTTCAATGGATTTGCTGAAGGCTTTATTTTCCTCTTGCCTTGAATGGCTTAATTGGTTAAAGCAGATTCCAGACATTCTGATGCTCCCATGTCAGAGCAAACTACATTTTGATATAACCTGTGTTTATCTTGTTTATTTGAAGGTCAAGATTTCAAGACATTCCATTCTGGGTATCGCACATACAGGATTTAATATAGCAGTGATTCTGCAAACTACAATATTTAAAATGAGTCCTTAAAATGAGTCTGCCAGTTTGATATCACTCCTTGAAAGAGGAAAAGAAGAGAAGGGAGAGAAAAAGTATTTATAAGAGAGGCAATAATCATGTGAGTAAATTACAACTTACAGGGATAGAAGAGGGAAGTGCTAGGTTCATCTAGGGGAAATTCTCCTTGTGCCATGCTTCAATTCAAACAAAGAAAAAAAAAGTTGATGTGGATTGATCATAGCTCATTATGAAGTGTCACAGTTATTTAGAGCTATTGGCTAAATTTCTCAGATATCCACTTGGGGGAGTCTGGAAGTCTTAGGAGAAAAAGAGAGCAAGAATTTCTAAGACTTACGTACTCCGTGGAACAGATCACCTAATAATTTGTTAGAATTCAGTATGAACATGATTCTATTAGAAAAAAATTAAATATTCTCCACTAAATATCATGCAGAAATTAAATCCATTTTGGTATCTATCATTACAGCTATTTTTTATTTATATTTTGAGGATGCAGGCATTCTCTGTACATATCATTTTGGGAACAACTAATGACCTGTATGATTTTCATTACATCTTCTGAAGTTTTGGAAACTTGCAGTTATTAGACAAGAGATAAAAATCTTCACTATTACTGAACCAAACCAAGGAATCTCCTTAGGAAATGGAAGAAGCCTCATACGTGAAAGAATCAGATAGTGTAGTTTTCTTGTGTGTGCAAGTCACAGTAGTCTAAGCTAGGTTTTTTGAAATATTATGCCCTCAAAATACTTCTGACAAGATGTTCAGATCTTTATCTACATCATGAAGCTCAATTTCCAGTTCAAGAAATAGGAACATTTATAGGAATTGTCCCATGGAACAGAATATCATCTATATGGAAAGTCATATTTCTAGTGGCAAAGTATATATAGTATATATATCATAAATACCATGTATGTGTGTATATATATCTTATGATATACATATATCATAATAACAAATGTCAGTGAAATATTTTAATCTCTGAAAAGTCACTTCACTGTCAGAATAGGCTATTTTTGCCACTTACATGCTTGAGGGTATGATGAGGTAACTTTAGGCTGTCACATGCAAACCTATATATAAATGGTAATAAACACACGATAGATTTGCTGCTAAAACATGAAGGATGAGGACAGTTATAAAAGAATGTACATTTTTTGCGTAAATTTGTCTTCATTGTTTCTCTACACGTAAGGTAATCTACCTCAAAATTACCTAATACTGAGTGTGATCAGGAAGATTCTGTACCTACACCTTGAACTTAACTAGCCATATTTCAGAAGAGAGCTTCCTTTTGTTTACTTTTATCTCAATTGAGTAGCCATATCTATAATGATCATTCAAATAAAACTACTAATCACACTATATGATAGTCATCGCATCATCATCATTACCAATGAGCTCTGTTACCCATGGACTCTTTATCCTATCAACCTTAATGTTCAGAACAGTGAACTACCAACATATGCAATCTGGCTTCTAACTATAACAAACAACTATGACCCATAGTGGAGTTCTTATATCAAACATGAAAGAACCTTTTCATTTGAATTTTGCTAAAAACAAAGATAGAAGACAAGTAGGATACAAGACTTCCCCATCATCTCAGAAAGGAAACATGCCTTTCTATGGCGATAAATTAAAATCAGTAGACAGCAATAAATTTTTGTGCCCTTCCATTTTGCTCTTTCCATTTCTTTCCTTTTGTCATTGTGTAAAGAAAGAAAGTTCATAAGTAAGCATCTTTAAATTCCTATTATGTTATAGTCTCTGATATCCATGGCCTATTCCCATTATTTACTTAAAACAATTCTGATTTCTGTTATTACTAATCATTTTATATGGATTATTTCTATGGAACAATGCCACCCAAACTTTTAAAAATAAAATATGTCCTCTCAATCACCTGGAGAATTTAGGAGACCTAATTATTGGAGACCTGGAGACCTGCTTTAAATATCTAGCTGCTATTATAAACGTGCAGAGTCAATATTTCAAAATCAGAAAATATTTTTAAATATCTTATGGGATAATCATATATCACTTGGGTTTAATTGGCAACTTTCGACTTGAAAAAAATACAATCAATAATTTAAATATGAAAGTTTTATATAAGTGATATTATTCTAAAAAAAATTGCAGTTCATTTTTGCAACCACGTCAATTTTTCTCTTTCTACAATTGTGATCTAAATCAAGATTCCCTAAGCTCTGTGTTTGTACTGATTTACCTCACTTCCTGTTCCTCATCTTGCTTTCTCTAACCCAAATTTGGATGCCAGTTTTCTGCTGAGCAACTAGGTATTGTTCCTGACCTCCTCTTGGCTCACACAAGATTTCAGGACAATGTTGTTGCTTTGAAATGTCAAACCAAGGTTTTGCCTCTTTTCTCAGACCAGTGGCTGGACCCCTACACCCTGAATCCCTGCCCCAATTCACTCAGTCCAGGTCTTCCAGAGAAAAGTAAATCTTGCCTAAGTTTGCTTTCTGCTATTTCAGAACATATGTTGCTACCTCCTCATGCTTCGACTTCCTACTTCCTGTCATTACAATCTCTGTATGCTTTTACTCTATTTGTCTGGCTAACTTTCCATCACTAACATGAATGATCCACAAATTAGATTCACTTTTAGGTTCCCACCTCAGCCTTACCTGAGCTTCTGTGAACCAAGTTTCTGTTCTTATCTCATCCTGGAAGAAAAAGAAAAGAAAAGAAAAAAGCATATTTCAGTGTTTTTCAGCTGTATCTCTGATGTAGTCTTAGTAGTTACAGAATATATTATTGGGACTCAAAGCTTTTCATTACTATAGCAATCTTAACATAATAAGCATATTCTTGATAATTTGTGAAATCATATAATAAGATTTTGTAGCTAAGTTTTGTCACTATATATCTCTCTTGTTTGCATTCATGTTTGTGACCACATTGGTACCAACTATTACTGCTTTTATTCTTTTGGACTAACGATGAAAAAATCTAAAAACATAACACATAAATGTTTTACCTATTCTAAGATAAGACCAAAGGATATCATCACATCTGCATGAATGAAGATGTGGCATAGTTAAATTGGAGAAAAGTGATAAAGGGATTATATCACCATAGAGTACCTATATTCACCATAATCATCAGGCATACTTAGATCAGTATTGACACACGAATACTCATAAAAACATTCATGTTTTGAGAATGGCTTTGGTTTCAGCAAAGCAACATCATCTGTTGTATTAAATTAAGTTTGTAAATTTGGATATTTTTTCATATTTTTATTTGATTTCTATTTTCTTATTTTGTATTTACATAAAAACTATAAGCATATGGGGTTTCATAATTAGTTTGATGTTAACATATTAGAGTAAAATTATGCTACAAGTGAACTTAATCTATGCTGGGAATCTTTAAAAATGTGCTATATGTTAATCAAGTTATTCAAACAATGGTGTCTACTAGTCATGAGATATGTAACAAATAAACATTATTGACCTTATCTGCAGCATGATACTGTTACTATATGATTTGAAAGGAGATGGTGACTTTTTAAGGTAATTATTAGTTAATTATTACCTAAAAGTAGGTCCATCTCCCATATTCCTTTTCTGTATTTCAGGTCTGCTGGATTTAAAAGTTGGGCTTCTTAAAAACAAATATTGTAATCTACCAAATCTAATACCACATCAATTGTAAAATGTACCCCTTTAATCGCCGATATCAATGCAAACACACTGTCAATAAACTGCAAGAAGCCACGGATTATAAGACATCTGAATTACGGAGATGTGAAAAGCAAGAAGGCATCTTAGAATCAATGAACTATGAAACCCAAATTTGTGGAGGCACTACTACCATTAAAATCTTATAGAACTCACTTTAAATATACCCAACTAAAGCAACCATGGAATATTGAATGAGTAACGACTTAACTGCAGTTATTTCACTTCTAAAAGAAAGGGAATAAGCTAGATATTATCTTGTTCTCAAGCTTTAATTTCTCTGATTCTCTGGAAACTTTCTTAGAGCCAATATTGGTCAGGCCTGGCAGAACAGAACATCAGTTTAATTTTCTACTTGAGGATGTGTGTCTTGAATGGCTGGAAGAAATGTAGAAATTGTGGAAAAGTGGGAATTAGTGAAAGTGTGAAATGGATCAGAGAGAAATTTCACAATTTTGCTTAGGTTCAATCCTAACAGGTAAATTAAACAATTGATATTATGCAATTTTTCGCATATCTTAAAAGAATGGTAGATCACATATTGACCATTAAAATGTGTTTATCTGATACTGATAATGGGTTTTTATCTTTTTTATCCTGTTATACTTCAATTCTAATAAGTGGCATTGGGATAGATGCCAGGACAATGCTAAATTGTAGGACAAAGCTACATTTCTAATACGTTGCCAAAAAAATTAATGTAATTGGATGCTATATAACTAACTTACCAAAAAGATAACATTAAAATATATTATTGGTAGTCAAGCTAAAGATGAACAGTTATTGCATTCCTACATTTTACAGTCCTTTTGGAAAGCAATCTAACATTTATTGACATTAAAATTATATATAACTTTTGACCGAGGCATTACATTCCAGGAACTCTCTAAACAGAATGAAAGGGTATTCACAAGAACACTTAATGCAATATTGTTTAATTGTTCATAATACAAAAAACTGGAAACAAGGGAAATTATGATCGATAAATGAATAGTTACATGTTATATATGTTAAAGACTTCGCATCTATTAAAGTAATACAGTGTTTCTATACCAATTAACTTGGTAAGATTATGTAGTTATTTTATTGTATAAGCAATATGACATACAAACAGAAGAAGAATATAAAAAAAAGATTTGGTTTTGTATTAAAAAAAAAACAAAGAACGAACATGTTTTGTTTACCAAAAGAAAAGACAGGCACGAATATAGGTAAGAGTATATGTAGTTTGGGGTGCCTGGGTGGCTCATTGGTGAGAGCCTCTGCCTTCGGCTCGGGTCATGGTCTCAGGGTCCTGGGATCAAGCCCCGCATCTGGCTCTCTGCTCAGCGGGGAGCCTGCTTCCCCCTCTCTCTCTGCCTGCCTCTCTGCCTACTTGTGATCTCTCTCTAAATGGATGGAATCTTTAAAAAAAAAAAAAAAAGAGTATATGTAGTTTGTTAATATATTTTAATGTTAGCTCTGAGGGAGAAGAAAGTACTAGAAGAGAAGGAAAAACCCGGGAGGTGGAAGAAAAAGATAACACTGCAATGCATATACATACTGACACATATATGGGTAAAAACATAGAAAAAAAGAAAGAAGGAAAGGAGGAATGGAGGAAGATGCAAATAGCATCATGACTTGTGTGTGGAGAATTATACAAGATAGGTGAAAGCAGAGAAAACATTGGGAAGATACTATAATGAAAGCAATTTATCTGTAATGGTGAGTAGAGATGGGGATGAAGTAATGAATTGAGGAAATGGTTTTGAACTAGAATTGACAAGATTTACTGATAGATTTGGATGTGTAGTGATTAAAAGACTAACACAGAATAACAGAATTTGGCCTTAGTTACTGGTGCAGTTTACTGAGTTGGACTTAAGTCTGGAAAGGTTGTGAAAAATGCTAAAATTTAGATTAATTTTTTTGTAATTAGTGTGAGATGACTTTTAGATGTACAAGTGGAGAGAGTAGACACGGCCAGGTATAAAGTCTGGAGTCAGGATCAGATACTCATTTTGGAGCCAGGAGCAAATCGGTGCCATATATATAAATAAATATTTTGCAGGGCTAATGAGGTAAGGTGAAATGGACACTTTATAATATTCAGATGGAAATATTTAGTAGTATAATATTTATGAAAATAAACTTGAAAATATGTATCACAAACATCACTCCCCATTCACCATCCACAAAGCTTTAACTTGTCTGCCAAATGATCCAGTTCCCTACCAAAACTGATTGTTCTATGACGGGCCCCTGAACCAAGCAAGTCCAAGAGTCTCATACTAAGTTTCATTAAGGTCCAATAATGTGTGCCTGGACTCTTAAGAAGGTCAGGAATTATCATTGGACCTTATTACTACAATGTACCTTTTTCCTATATAGATAAAAAATGGAGAAGGTTCCTAAAAACATATTCTTAAGATTCAATTGCTTTCCTCTGATGTTTCTATGTGACAAATCAGAACACTTATAATAGAATTACTCATTTAAGTTAGTATGAATTGGATTTTTTAAATTAAAAAAAAAATTATTTTTTAAAGATTTTATTTATTTATTTGAGAGAGAGCGCATGTGAGAGAGGAGAGGTCAGAGGGAGAAGGTGACTCCCCACTGAGCAGGGAGCCCAATGTGGAACTTGATCCCGGGACTCCAGGATCATGACCTGAGCCATAGGCAGTTGCTTAACCAACTGAGCCACCCAGGCGCCCATGAATTGGATTTTTAAACATATTCATGAGGATTCTGAATTCTAGTTACACATCTTAAGAAAGAAATCAGATATTTTGTTTTCCACTACATATGATAGACAAGCACCATGAACAACATAAAATTTGAATAATGGAAAAATAGTTAAACAATACAGGTAATCTGAAAAGTATATTATTGCAAATAATATAATAATATTTTAATATCATGAAAAAAATGATCATAAAGATGCTGTTATAAAAATGGTAGGTATAAAATTGCATCTTGAAGAACAAATATTGTTAAAATATCTATATTACCCAAAGCAATCTAAACATTTAATGAAATCCCTATCAAAATATAAACAGCATTTTTCACAGAACTAGAACAAAAATCTTAAAATTTATATGGAATGACAAAAAATCCCAAATAGCCAAAGCAATTTTGAAAAAGAAAAGCAAAATTGGATGGTTCAAAAATTCTGGACTTCAAGGTATATTACAAAGTTGTAGTAATCCAAACAGTATGGTACTGGTATAAAAGTAGATGCAAAGATCAATAGAACAGAATAAAAAACCCATAGATACACCCATAATTGTACGTTTATTTAATCTTTGACTAAGCGAGAAAGAATATCCAATGGGAAAAAGACAGTCTCTTCAACAAATAGTGTTGGGTAAACTGGACAACTACATGCAAATGAATGAAACTGGACCACTTTACCATACACAAAAATCAATTCAAAATAGATTAAAGACTAAATTATGAGACCTGAAACTATAAAAGTCCTAGTAGAGAGCAAAGGCAATAATTTCTCGGACATTGGCTGTAGCAAAGCAAAAATAAACTACTATGTAGTTTAAACTACATCGTAATAAAAAGCTACTGCACAGTGAGGGAAACAATAAAACTAAAAGGTAACCTAGTGAATGGGAGGAGACATTTGCTAATGACATATCTGATAAAGGGTTAGTTTCCAAAATATATAAAGAACTTGTACAACTCAGCACCCAAAAAACAAAATAAAAAAGGGGGAGAAGAAAAGAACAGATACTTCACCAAAGAAGACACACAGATGGCCAACAGACATATGTTAATATATGCTCAGCATCACTCATCACATATTCTACAATGAGATACCACCTCACACCTGTCAAAATGGCTAAAATCAGGGGACACCTGGGTGCCACAGTTGGTTAAGCATCCGCCTTCAGCTCAGGTCATGGTCTCAGGGTCCTGGGATCAAGCCTGTGTTGGGCTCCCTGCTCATAGGGGAGTCTGCTTCTCCCTCTCCTTCTGTGCTCCCTCCAACTGTTTGTGCTCTCTCTCTCTTGCTCGCTCTCTCTCAAGTACATAAATAAAATCTTTTTAAAAATGGCTAAAATGAAAAACATAAGAAACAATAAATGTTGGTAAGGATGTGGAACCCTCTTGCACCATTGGTGGAAATGCAAACTGATGCAGCTGCTGTGGGAAATAATATGGAGGTTCCTCAAGAAGTTAAAAAATACGGGTGCCTGGGTGGCTCAGTGGGTTAAAGCCTCTGCCTTTGACTCAGGTCATGATCTCAGGGTCCTGGGATGGAGCCCCGCATTGGGCTCTCTGCTCAGCAGGGAGCCTGCTTCCCCCTCTCTCTCTGCCTGCCTCTCTGCCTACTTGTGATCTCTCTCTGTCTGTCAAATAAATAAATAAAATCTTAAAAAAAAAAAAGAAGTTAAAAAATAGAACTACTCTATGATCCAATAATCTCACTACTGGGTATTACCCCCAAAATATAAAAACACTAATTCAAAGGGATATACGCACCTCTATGTTTATTAGCAACATCATTTACAAGAGTCAAATTATGGAAGCAACCCAAGTGTCCCTGGATAGATGAATAGATAAAGAAGATGTGGTATATACATACAATGGAATATTATTCAGCCATAAAAAGAATGAAATCTTGCCATTTGCAATGATATAGATGGAACTAGAGAGTATAAAGCTAAGTGAAATAATTCGGAAAAAGAAAAAATACCATATAATTTCACTCATATGCGGAAGTTAAGAAAAAAACAAAAAACTGAACAAAAGAAATAAAAAGAGAGAGAGGGAGAGAAAGAGAGAAAGAAACCAAGAAACACACTCTTAATTATGGAGAACAAACATGGTTACCAGAGGGTTAGTGGGTGGGGGGATGGGTAAAATAGGTGATGGGGATTAAGGAGTGTACTTGTCATGATGGGCACTGGGTGATGTATGGAATTGTTGAATCACTATATTTTACATTTGAAACTAACATAGCACTGGAATTTAAAATAAAATAAAATAAAATAAAGAAGTAACATTTGTGCAAAAAATAGGAAAAAATAAAATAAAATTGCATCTATGTATACAAAAGAACACACCTATTCATACTGTCAAGACATTACAAAAATGACTTTATGATATTACAGCAAAGATTAATAAGTAAATCTCTCAATAGTAAAACAGGTTATTTTTCTTTAAATTTTTTCATATATTCATATTTTAAGTGATCATTTTCCTTTACATGAAAAAAAGACATTTTCACTAATTACTAAATTTGAAGAAAAATTGCTTTTTTGATCTAGAAAAAATGAGGAAATGAGAAACTATTAAAAATAAATGAATAGGGGCTCCTGGGTGGCTCAGTTGTTAAGCAGCTGCCTTCGGCTCAGGTCATGATCCCAACGGCCTGGGATCAAGCCCCGCATCAGGCTCTCTGCTCAGCGGGAAGCCTGCTTCTTCCTCTCCCACTCCACCTGCTTGTGTTTCCTCTCTCTCTCTCTGTGTCAGATAAATAAATAAAATCTTTAAAAAAATCCTCTCTCTCTCTGTGTCAAATAAATAAATAAAATCTTTAAAAAAAATAAATGAATAGTAGAAAAGGGCAAAAATAGACATCTGACAAGAACATTCGTTTTCCCAATGAATGGAAACAATTTAAATTATTCTATAAAAGGGAAAGCCTTTCAGATTATAAAATCCAACAAGTGGTATACCTAAATCTAAAGCGATAGAGTAGTTGAATATAAAGAGGAAGAAAATACAGTACTTAAACAGAAAGAAAACCATAGTTCTTACATTTCTACCCTGTGAAGTAGAATTTGAGGCCAAAAATATCAAATAAAATTGAGGAAGATAATATAATATCCACAAACATTTATGCACCAAATAACATAAACACAAAATGTATAAAGCAAAAAGTCATAGAAAAAAAAACAAAATACAGAAAGACACGATAAACAAAAGAAATATCAAGTAAGCATGATATATTATTGACTCACTTTTTCCATCAGACTATTCAAAATAATATTAGATTGATGGCATGGATTAGTTAAGGTTAGTGATAATGTAAATTGATACAACCGTTTGAAATATAAATTGGTTTCATTCATACATTTTTTAAATGTGCATATCCCATGTCTTAGCCATCCCACTTCTTGCAAACTATTATACAGAAAATCATGAAGAGATAAAAATATAAGCACAAGAGTGCTCACTGCAGAAATTTGTAACACCTAAAATTGGAAAACAACCAATATTCCCACTAACAGGAAAAAACTAGCAAAATTACTAAAAATGTATTAAATGGTAAATTAGAGGTCAATTCTTTAAAAATATCTATGTATCTATTTATTAAGTAAGATTTTCATCTAAAAACATCAAGACCAATAACTATAGTATGTTCTCATTTGGTAAAATCAAATTAGTACATGTATTTTTACAAGTAGGTAAACAGATGGATAGTGCTATGCAGAGGAGAAAGGCAGAAAGGCTGATTATTCAAGAATACTTCACAGTGATTAATACTGTCAAGATTAAGTTGGATGATTTGGGACTAGGATCAGGGAGTTTTTGAAGAGGGTCTTAATTTTAAGTGATAATGGTTTTTACTGACTTAAGTAGATATGTAATAATAGTTGTTTGGAATTTTTCTTAAATTTCAAAGAAATTAAGATACTTCTGTATCTATTTAAATTGATCTGAGTATTATGTATACAATTTATTTTTTTATGTATCTGTTTGCTTTTTCAGTTCCCTAACAGTATTAAGACACCTTAAGAGCAGCAGCTTTAGCTGGTTTGCTTACCATTGCATACCTGAAGCCTTGAGGAGTATCTTGAGCTTAGAATGTGCTCAATAATTATCTTTGACTGACTTTCAGGATCAAAGGAATTAGAGCAAGTATTTGTAAAAGCAAACACATTATAACAATGCTTTTGCCTATGGTAAATCTGTTTTTATTTTATATCAACAAATGTGTTGTCTCTCTATTTATAAACAATAGAACATGAAGTAAAAGTAGGCTTCCCCATTTTATCAATGAGAATAAACATCAAATTCTCTACAAAGACCCCCAAACAATAAAAGCTTACGTATAATAATTTATTTCTCTCATCTGTGATAGTCAGTGTATATGTTTCCTTGACAATGTCAGTGACCCAAGATCTTCTACCTTGATGTTATGCCATGCTAAACATGTGGCTTCTGTCTTGTAATCTAGGATGACTGCTCCTGTTTCTATCATTGCACAGATGTTTCAGCAAATTCTAAGGCAAGAAGGGCAAATGGTGGGCATTGCCCTTCCCTTTAAGAAAATGGCTCTGAAGTTGCATATGACATTTCTTTGCTATATTTAAATGGCTATAACTTTGTCATATAATCACACAAAGCTGCAAGAGGAGGCTTGGGAAAGTAGTGCTTTCCTGTGTACTTAAGTGAAAATAAAAGATCTGTATTATTAAAGAAAGAAAAATAATAATTGATATTTCAACACTTAATCAAGTTCTAAATTTTGGGGTTAATTTATTTGGGGAATACGTGATTGTGAGAAACTGATTTAAAAAAATTCTGTGAAAATATTATCATACATGCATTTGATAACATTTTAATTATGCTACATATCCTAGACAAGAGAAAATAACATTAGAATGTAACTTTTGACAAAAATAAATTTAAAGGGAAATTTGGAGATAAGGGGAAGTATATAACATTTCTATAAAATACTACTTCCTATATAGTTCTTATAAATTTTATAAATCCATAACATTTAGCCTCAAAATGTTGTTGAATGTCAGGGCTATAGGCAGAAAACCCCAACAGGGAAATATATAACATTTCTATAAAATACTACTTCCTATATAGTTCTTATAAATTTTATAAATCCATAACATTTAGCCTCAAAATGTTGTTGAATGTCAGGGCTATAGGCAGAAAACCCCAACATAAACTATTTCACATTGGCATTCAACTATACTTTTCCTTCATGACTTAACTATTCCACATAAATTTAGCACCTCTGGCATTAGTCTTCATTTAATATATTACTAATCTGGGTTTAAACTGTTGGTCTGGTGGACAAAAAATTAATTTGTTTCTCAATGAATTAACTTACTTCAAGGAAGTAACTTTTGTGCATTAACATCTCAAGGAAGATCCTTTGATTTCCTTAAAAAAGGAAAGAAAAGCATAGTCATGACTCCTGTTAATGTGTAGGTGTAATGATTAACTAATTGAAAACATTTTACCCATTTACCTTTCCCCTTCCATAAGGGTAAGTGTCATATAGCAAATGACCTTAAGTCTTGAAAACTTATATCTTATTATCACTGATCTGATTTTAGGAAACTAAATTTTAGGGGTACTAGTCTGTGATCTATTTTGTAACAGAGATATTTATTAACTCCATCTATCCACATTAGCTCCAGGATTACAAGCCCTATTGGGAAGAGTTCTCATTACTATAGTCTAACCTCAATCATAAGTCATTTAAAAAATAAAAAGGAGCATGTGCATCTGAACTATACTATGTTGTGTGGAATCTGTCTTAATATTAATCAGTGTTTTAGCATTAATTAAGAGCTATTACACTGTCCAATAATTTGGTTTACTCTTTGACTTAGCCTCATAGCTGAGGCTAAAAGCTATACCCAAGGCTGTAGAGCGGTGGTTCTCAAACGTTAGCCTGGATCAGCATCACCTGCAGGACTTGTGAAACACAAATTCTGTGCTCTGTCCCCAGAGTTTCTGACTCAGTAGATCCTGGATAAGGGCCAATAGTTAGCAAGTTCCCAGGTGATGCTGAGGATGCAGATCCCTAGTTTGGGGACCACATTTTGAGAACATTACATCAGCACAGCCAGAGTTCTGACTGCTGCAGATTCTTTCTCTGAACAGAGCTACAGGGTCAAAGAATTCTATAACTGAGCCACCCAGGTGTCCCCAAGGTTAACTTTATTTATTTATTTTTAGAGAAAAAGAGAAAGTGAGAGAGCTTGAGTGGGGAGGGGCCGAAGGAGAAGGAGAAAGAAAATCTTAAGCAGGCTCCACTCCCAGCGCAGAGCCTATGCAGGGCTCAATCTCAGAACCCTGAGATCATGATCTGAGTTGAAATCAAGAATCAGAAGCTTTAATTAACGGAGCCATCCAGATGCCCCCTTGGAAAAGCATTTAAATGGTCAAACAAGTTAAAAAATTAGTTTTGTGATAATGAAGAAAATAGAGTGAAAAGTGTGAAAGAAAGAAGATATTTTAGATACTCATCTATTTTGCTGAATGTTTTCATTGTGTCCATTAATAATGGGAAAAAATATAGTTGTGATTTCATTAAGCCATTCTTTCAGGATTCATTTCTCAGGGCAGTTGAGGGAAAAGAGATCTTACATGAAGAAACCTATTATCAAATGATTAGGAATTGTTTTATATGTTTTAGTTTTATTTTAATGCATTTTTGTCTCAAATATTAAAATATTTTTAAAGATTATTTATTTGAGAGAGAGAGAATGAGTGGAGGAAGAGGCAGAAGGAGAGAAACTAAAGCAGACTCCCCACTGAGTGCAGAGCCCAAGACGGGGCTCGATCCCACAACCCATGAGATAATGACCTGAGCCAAAATCACAAGGGGGTCACTTAACGGACTGAGCCACCAGGAACCCCTTTATATTAAATTTTATACACAAATGTTGAACAGTGTATAAGTTAAGTTAGGGGTAGCAACCTACATGATAATGATAAGACAATAGTATGACAAACACATATGTAAGAATTTAAATCAGTGTTTATTTTATATTAATTAACATACTTTATTTTTTAGAGTAGTTTTAAGTTTACACAAAATTGAGCAAAAGTACAGAGTTCTCATAGACCTGTTTCCTCTGCAGAGTGTTAGCCTGTTATTAATATCTTGCATGACTGTGATATATTTGTTACAATTGATGAACCAATATTAATGCATTATTATTAATTGAAGTCTATATTATATTAATATAATTACTCTATTGCACAGTTCTACCGGTTTTAACAAATGTATAATGTCATAGATCTTCAATTACAGTATCACCCAGAATAGTTGCACTGCCCTAAATATTCACTACACTCCACTTATTCATCCTTCCTTACCTTCAAGTCCTTGGAGACCATTATCTTTTTCCTGCCTCTATAGTCTTGACTTTTCCAGAATATCACATAGTTGAAATCATATAGTACGTAGTTTTCTTAGACTTTTGTCTTTCAGTTAACAGTAGGCATATAAGTTTCCTCCATGTCTTTTTATAGCTTGATGGCTCATTTCTTTTCATTACTAAATAATATTCCACTGTACCAATAGACCAGTTTGTTTATTCACTCACCAATTGAAGAACATCTTGGCTGCTTCCAAGTTTTGGTGATTTTGAATAAGGCTGCTATAAACATCTATATGCAGGTTTTTTTTGAATTTCAGTGATTTTGAGTAAAAGTCTAGCAGCATGATTGCTGGATCATATGAGAAGACTATGTTTAGCATTGTAAGAAATAGCCAAACTGCCTATCAAAATGGTGTTAACATTCTGCATTCCCACTTGCAATGAATGCAATTTCCTGTTGCTCCACATCCTTGCCAGCATTTATTGTTGCCCGTGTTTTAGATTTTGGCCATTCTGGTGGGTGTGTAGTAGTATTTCATTTTTTAAATTAGCAGTTCTCTAATTACATGATATTAAGTGTCTTTTCATATGCTTATCTATCAACTGCATCTCCTATTTGGGGAGGTGTCCAGATTTTGTTATTATTTGAACACCTGTTCAATACACAAACGAAAAGCATAGATTCACAAAACGCAGTTTCTGTTCTTGAAATTGATATTTTCTTTTCAGATGCTCTCAGTGGAAACTCTCAAATTCAGAGTGTTCTTGCATCTATTTCATAAGATTGTTCTAAATATTGAATACAAATAGTTGCAAAATTATCTGCTTAAAATCTAAATGAAAAAGGAAAATGTTTTACTTTTAAAGCCACTCTATAATAATCGCTTTACAGTGAACTTCTGAAATCCTCTTGCCAAAATTAAAATAAAATTTGCTAAGAGATTAAGTTCCACTAATAGTCATCCCCCATGTTCTAACAAGAATTTTTAGATTTGTAATATATATATATATATATATATATATATATATATTCTATGTATAGATAAATGTAATAATTTATATAAACTGCCCTGGATATAATTGTATAGAAAAATTAAATAATTAATCTCTCTCATTGTATGGGAAAGTCAGTCATCTTCTAATGGAATATATATTTAATGAAATTATATTGTTTAACTAGTGCACGTATGTGCTGCTACTGGTATTTGTTTTGCTAATAAAATTTAAACTTGATCCCTTCCAGAAAACGGCTGTGAGACAAATTTAATTTTTTTTTCATGGACAATTGAAAATTTTGTTCATACAGAATAATTTTAGTGTTTTACAAACCAGGGAACAAGCTATTCATATTGCACCTTCTAAGTTTTGCTAATAATTTCCCTATATAATACTTGAAGATATTGAAGAATTATTTTAATATTTGCTTCATCAATAAAAATGATCAGCTTAAAGTGAAGTCATAGAAATCTCATGAGCTACTGATCCTCTCTATTTTATTAGGAAAATTACCAGGGCATTATTAAGATATTACCTGGGCATAAGCACATTTGGCAAGTGTTGTAAAACAATATCCCACCATCGATGAATTTGGTGCTAACTTGGCTAATATCCTTCATATATATTTGTATCCAAATATTTAATAGTTGCTGTCCAGGTGTCTTGTAAAAAGAGGTTTAGAACACTGTTGCTACTCTCCTATCCCATGTTGAAATTAAACGAAAAGAAAACATATACTCTTTCAAATAGCCATACTGAAAATAATAATAATAAAGTAACGCTTGACTCTCAAACTCATTTTCAACAAGTCTAGATCAGAAAGTCAGACTTAATACCAACACCAAACACAGCGATGCTAGTTCCAGACTCAATTTGGTATCCTGGGGCCATGAGTTTTCTTTAAGTAAATGGGCACATGAGTATGAATGCAAAGACTTTTATAACTAGGAAATACTGTCATGGTTCACCCGTCATAGAATGTGACATTGAGAGAAAATGATTGCCAACTGGTAGAAGATATATTCATAACAGCAGCAGCTGAAAGAGGTTAGAGTGATGGTTAACAAGGGAATGGGGTCAGGGAGAGCAGGAAGATCTCTAAGACTACTTCCTCAACCTTCAGTATGGCACTTCACTCAAGCATCTAGATCCTTCAGTTCCACCAGGAGCAGCAGGACTTTCAGTGGCATTTGAGATAACAGGCAATAGAGTGGTAACTGAAATAAAAGGGAAGAGCTGTCCATTGATCGATAGCTGTAGTTTAGTCTGAAAGGGTGAACTGGAGTTACTTGTGGTACTCTAAGTGGCACTTCGAACAAGTAAGGAAGTATTTATTAAAAGTATATGTGGGGTGCCAGGGTAGCTCAGTCAGTTAAGCGTCTGCCTTCAGCTCAGGTCGTGAGCCCCATGTCCTGAGTTCCATGTTGGGCTCCCTCTCAATGGGGAGTCTGCTTCTCCTTCTCCCTCTGCAGCTCCCCCTGATTGTGTTCCCTCTGTATATGTGTGTCTGTCTGTCTGTCTGTCTGTCAAATAAATAAATTCTCAAAAGAAAGTATATGAATAAACCTGGGATTCATAGAAATAGGTAGAATTGGGACACCCGTAAATATTAGAATGCTTGTTAACAAGTGGGAGGTTTCTTGTACCACCATTTGGACAGAAATGTAAATGTGACCTCCTTCTGCCAACGAACCAATGAAGCATAGAGATCTAAGAATATATTGTAGAGATCCAAGCATTTTATTGAATAGCAACTCTCTTCTCTATGGTTTATATATCATTCTGGAGTCTCTGGACTCTTGGAAAGTCTATCAAAGGGCTGATAGTATTAATAGTAAAAACAATGGTACTATGTTACATTTGAATGCTTACTATATAAGATACACTGTACCTAAAACTGTAAATACATTATTTCATTTAATCTTCACAATAATATCAGAAGTTAAATAACATTACTATTTGTATTTTATAGGTAGAAAAACTGATATGTGGATAACTGGTGTAGTTAATATTGATAGCCTAGAGCATTTATTCTCAATACTGCAATCAGATCTCAGAAAGGATGTTTGACATCACAAAATATTATTAATATGCTTGATAATTTTTAGTTTGGCAACTATGAATTAATTTCATTATTTTTCATGTCAATAGCATACTTTTCCCAATACCTATAACTATATTTAATCATAATAGATACCGTGAGAGAACACACACATACACACACAGATATATTATTCCAAACTAGCACATATATTAGTTTGTATTAGTTTAGTCCAGAAAATCATACTTAAGAAAAATGTACATGAATAAACAGTATTTGATTGCAATTTAATCAACTGGTTAATTTCAATTTAGTCTTATAGTTGCTTTTTTGATCACATAAAAAGTGAGAAAACCTTTATGATTTTGCAGTTACTCTTTTAATTCAAAATAATAGGGACATTTCTATTTTAAAAATTTAATAGTATTAAATTAAGATGAGAGGGCCATGCTTAGTCTTAATCAGCTAAAAGTATCATAATCAATATAAAATACATTTAATGACCTTATTTTACGTCCCCTAGAGAAATTAATTGTACATAGGATAGCATATTTTATATGTTGAAAAACTGAAATGCCACTAAAATACAGAATGACACAAAGAAAAACAACTTATGTTGGCTACACAGATAAATCAATTCAATTAAAGCCCAAATACTTTATACTGTAAGCATTAATTTGGGTATTGCCACTATGATAAGATTTTTATATGGCTAGAAATAAAAAGGCAAGTTTACTACATTGTCTCAGTTTCTAATTTTCTAAGTTTCCAATTCTATCCAGCTGCTCCTAATGGAAAACATTTTCATGATTGTATTATTGGAAATAGGGTGCTTCATTGTATTACCAGGGTACAAAAGTAAAATTGCATGTTCACAACAAGTCATAAGTAATTATAGGATTACACCAGTCAGAAGATACACAGGCTGGAAGATTATTTAGAATGAAGGGCTTCAATAGAGTATTGAAAATGTAAGTAGTTGGTGGGTTTGAGGTTCTGGATCCAGGAAATGCATGAAATTTGATTAGCTGGAAAACTAGGAAGGCATAGTAGTTTAGGGTTTGAATCCAAGGACTAGAAATCCATCAGTATAAAGGAATAGATAGGTCTGGAATACCCAGTTAGGTGGGTGCAGACAAATGTTTAGAATGGTAATGGAATAGGGGGGGAGGGAAAGGAGAGAGAGTGAAAAAGCATCTCAATATCAGGGGTTCTAGACAAGGAATTTGGCTCTGTTGAATAAAGCTGAGATTCTTTCCTTGTAGCTATAATAGTGTTAATAAAAAGGCAATAAAGTTCTCACAAGTTTATAACCAAGGGTAAATAAAGGTGCTAGATCCTTGCAAACTTATATAAATTTTCAAAGCTTTCAAGTAAAATGTGATAAGCTACACAACTTCCTCTTTTAGTGTAGAAATAACTAGTGTGTTTACTTTAATGGAATGCACGTGGAGCAAAGTGTGATGGGTGTTATTTATCTTCCCATTTGTGATTGTGTTATACTGAAGCATAGAGATATTATTTACAAGTAAATAACAAGTAAATAGGCTAAAGGACTGATCTGTCATATTTCCAAAAATACTTGAGATATTGTTCAAGTATTTGTTTTACACTATTTGCCAATTTGAGGCTGATGGGATAGACATAATTTTTTAGCTGCAAAACACTGTTCAAATGAGGCCTTGTACTATATAAGCTGATCCAAGTTGAAGCTTGGGGTTGGGACCTCCAATGAAAGGCTGAGCATTCCAAAAGTTCACTTTTTAAAGCCCACTGGTCTGAGAAACAGAGAAAGATCATTAAGAAGTTGTTACTAACATAACATAATAAGGAAGGAAAGAAGAAAGAAGGAAAGAAGAAAGAAAGAAAGAAGAAAGAAAGAAAGAAAGAAAGAAAGAAAGAAAGAAAGAAAGAAAAAGAAAGAAAGAAAGAAAGAAGAGAGAAAGAAAGAAAGAAAGAAAGAAAGAAAGAAAGAAAAGAAAGAAAGAAAAGAGAGAAAGAAAGAAAAGAGAGAAAGAAAGAGAGAGAGAGAAAGGAAGGAAGGAAGAGAGAGGAAGCGAGGAGAAAGGAAGGGGTGCTGAACCAAAAAAGCTCATGTAATCCGATATCTTAAGAGGTCTGTATATTCAGCATAAGTTAAAAGTAAAACATTTAATAAAAAATATCACAATGCTACTTATTTTTATTTGTATTATTTTACTTTAGTTTTACTCTATTTTAAAATTTGTAGTTAAGCTTTTTCCATATTGAAGCAGCAATATACTGAAATGGTGACCAGGTTTTCAAGAAGAATTCTTGAGAGGGGCACATGGGTGGCTCAATTAAGCATCAGATTCTTGATTTTGGCTCAGGTCATGATCTCAGGATTGTGAGATTGAACCCCACGTCAGGCTCAGGGAGTTGGTTTGAGATTCTCTCTCTCCCTTTCCCTCTGCCTCTCCACACTGCTTGTGTATGCGTGCTCTCTTTCTCTCAAAATAAATAATCCTTTTAAAAACTTAAAAATAAATAAAAAAATAAAAAAATAAAAACTTAAAAATATAAAAAGAAATCTTCAGCAAAGTGAGAAGAGCATGAGGCTCTTGATCTCAGGGTGGTGAGTTTGAGCCGCATGTTGGGTGTGGCGATTACTTAAATAAATAAATAAATAAATAAATAAATAAATAAATAAATAAATAAATAAATAAACTTAAAAAAAAAAAAAAGAAAATCCTGGTTAAAAAAAATCTTGAGCCTCTGAAAAATTTCAAAATTATAAGAAAAATATTGGTTAAGTACTAAGAAATAGTCCAAATGATCAAAGGCAGTACTGACTATTAAGATACTTTAATAAAAATAAATTTAATTTTTCAATAAAACTAATTAGAAAATAATCACCTGTAATGATACATTAGTGACTCTGGCTTCAAATGATGCCATTATATAGTACAGAGGTGCTGTTATTAGTAAAGAAGAATGTTACTATAATACATAACTCAGTTGTCATGACATTTATTGAAAAGATGAAGAAGCATATAAAGTATTTAACTGACATTATTTAAATAAAAATTAAATCTAATTAAAATAATATGTCACACACACACACACACACACACACACACACTAGATAAAGAGCAAAAGTAGGCAGAAAAAGAGCAGTAAGAAGGTTCAAACTAGGACAGGAGAGGTAACTGAAATCCAATCCGTATTTTCCATACAAATGTAATAGATGCAAAAGCTGCCGAGAAAAATCACGCATTAGCCAGGTTTGATTGTTTTTAGGTCCTGAAAGGAACAATTAATGAAGGACACAGATCTAAAGATAGGACTTTGAGAATTGGACAGTCTCCTACAAAATTCTAGAGTAACAAAAAAGTAGTAGATGAATGTGGATATTCAAAGCAATGCAAAATTAATGCTCATTAGCATATTAGCAGCACTTGAATATACCTTTCATTAAAACACACAAAATAAGAATAAAGAACAAATTGATTCAAAGTAGCAAATGCATCAAATGTTGAATCACAAAACTGACCAGGAGGGTATGAAAGATATTGATTTACCCCCTCGATTTGGATTAAAGAGACCTAGTTTGATTGCCTGTAATACAGCCTAAATTAATGAATTAACTTACAATAAAATAATGGTGAATGACATTTTGAAATTTCCAGGATGAAAAAAGAAAGTATCTACAAATATCTTCCAGCTAATATCACTCTACAAAGAAAGAGGCAAAAATTTCTCCTTTGTGGAGGAAAATTTTATTTTCCTTTGCAATGCAGCATAAACTCTCAGAAGTTATTATTTTCTTAAAGAAGAAAACATTTTAACATAATATCTCCATATAAAGACAAGTATCACTCATGCAAAATGGCAATAGAAAACCATTTTAATTTATGCAAGAACATCATAGTTCGTTTATTAATCCAGAAATACAAGACAGCTTAATATTAAGAATCAAAGTTTTTAAAAAAAGAATCAAACAATATATTGCACCAAAAGGTCAAATGAGAATATATTTTCATATAATGCAACTTTATCCCTAGGAGATTTGCTAATGGAAACATCATTTATATACAATCTAATTGCTGTTATGGAATTCAGGGTATATAGTTAGGAAATAATTTACCTACTATCATTAGGGATTTAAGTGTTCTAGTTAAGTGAATTTTCAATACCCTTAAAATTTTAAAAAGTCATTAATTTTAAATATATTACATACTCCACTAAGTAAAGAATATTCTAATAAAATTTGGTATGTTAATACATTTAGAGTTGTCATTATGAATATCAATTAGTAACCTCTATTACAATGACAACTTAGGGCTGTTTGTTCAAGACCTAATTGTGAGCTGCTCTGTAAGATAGATGTACACAGTTTCGCAGAAAGATGAGAAATATATATTTGGTGCTAGATGTAGGTATCTTTTCTTGTTATGTTGCTCCCTTAAGTCCACTGTCAATTCAAAATGGATATGTTGCTTCCTCTGTTCTCCTCAAACTTGCTGATCTCTAATTTTGAGAGAGAAAGAAACAACAACTAATGGGCTTCATAGGCAAAAAAGAAACTGTTATCTTTTTAAAAATAAGCTTTCTAATTTTAAAATAAATTTTAATTTACAGAAAAATTTTGAAGATATTATAGAGTTCCCATCCATTGTATACCCAGCTTCTTTTATTATTATTATTATTATTATTATCTGACTGTATGTGGCCTTTGTGTCACAATTAGTGAACAAATATTGGCATATTATTAAATAAATCCATACTTTATTCAGATTTCCTTAATTTTTTTCTGTCTTTTTACTATTCCAGGACCCTGTCCAGAATACCATATTACATTTAGTTATCATATCTGCCTATCCTTCTCTTGGCTGTGTTGATATCTTATTCTGGTCAGGTATTTGATAGGGTGTACTCAATTGTGATTTGTCTGATGTGTTTCTTATAATTAGACTGGCATTTTGGATTTAAGAGAGGGAGACCACCATAGTAAATCCTCATTCTTATCACATTTGATCAAGGATATATGCTATCAACATAAGTTGTCACTTTAATATTGACCTTGATCACCTGGTTAAGGTAGTGTGTCTCAGGTTTCTCTATTGTAAAGTTAGTCTTATTCCTTTCCATACTGTGCTCTTCTGTAGGAAATCACTATAAGAGGCCCATACTTAAGGACTGGGGATTATGTTCTATCTCCTGGAGTGGGAAGTATGCACACAAATTAGTTAGAATTCTTTGGCATGGGAGATTTATCTATTCTCCCATTTATTAATTATTAATTTATTAATTAATATAAGTATGGACTTAATGGTTATTTATTTTATACTTCGGTTATAATTCAATACTACTTCATATATTGTTGTGCAAATTGGCTCCCAGGAGCTCTTTCAGTTAGCTCCTGTGTCCCTTTGACATACTTCCATCATTGTGGGGTTTGTTTGGGATTTTTTGAGCCTTTCCTTGCTTTCTGGCACCCTAAATGTTCCAAGTTTATCTTGTATATTTGCTATTGAAACCCTCAAATCAGCCATTATTCCAAGATTTCTGGTTCCTTTTATTGGAGGATGGTATTAGAAAGCAAGATCTGTGTGCTAGATGTTCTCATTGCTATTAGGATGACATTGCTACTAGGCTCTCTCAGCCAACAGAGCAAGGAAATATAGGTGTGTCTACTAAGCCATGTATGTGCAAATATCTATGAATAATTCTATAGTAACCATCAGTATCTATATTAAACTAGACATGAGTTTATATTGATGTCTCCAATTCTAATACATTGTTACATGTAATCCCTGGCTTATTTATATCCTCCCACTCCAACAAGAAACTTAGTCCTTACCATTTACCATCCATTTACTTAGCTGTTCTATTCCAATATATGTCTATAATTGTTTCAGAGTTAACATTTACTCCAATGGGAAAGAAGTATATCAACTAGAACATAGCATCTATGTACAGTTAATTATGCCTTTAGTCTTAGAGAATAAATTTACTTCCAAAATTACTTAGGTAAATATTTATTTCTCTACATGATTTAGTGAGGAATTTTCATACAATTAAAATACAAATATATTCCTTTTTCACATCAGACATTCTACCCCAGCATTTCTAACCTTTAAAATGATGTATAAATTTAATACCTTAAGGTTCACACTGTGCTATAAAATTTAGAAGCAAATACTGTCTTGTATCCAACATTAGTATCATACAAAATTATTTCACCCTCCTAAAAAAAATCCTCTGTGCTTAACCTAGTCAACTCTTCTCACACCCAAGCCCTGGAAACCATTAATCTGTTTATTGTTTCTATAGTTTTACCTTTTCCAAAATGTCAGATAAATTGAATCATAGTGTACTGACTTTTTCATACTGGCTTTTTCACTTAACAATATGCATTTGAGATGCATTTATGTCTTTGCATGGCTTGGTATTTCATTCTCTGTTATCATCGTATAATATTCTATTGTATGGCTGTATCACAATTTGTTTATCACAGAAAGACATCTCTGTTGCTTCTGGGTTTGGGCAATTATGAATAAGGCTGTTATAAATATTCTTATGCAGATTTTTGTAGACATACATCTTGAAATCAACTGGACAAATAGCTAAGACTATTCCATAAATGTCAATTAATTTAAGTTGATTGATAGTGTTATTCCAGTCTTCTATATCTTTCGTGATTTTCTGTAGGCTTGATCTATCAATTACTAAAGAAGGGGTTTTGAAATCTCCCAACTATAAGAGTGGATTTGTTTATCTCTCTTTTCACTTCTATCAGTTTGCCTCACTTATTTCGACACATATGATGTTAGTCACATATATGTTTAGGGTTGTTTGTCTTTTTGGATAATAGATTTTTTTCTCATTATGTAATGCCTTTTTCCTTTTTTTTTTCCCAAATACTTTTATTTTATTTTTTCAGTGTTACAAGATTCATTGTTTACGTACCACACCCAGTGCTCCATGCAATACATGCCCTTTTTCATCCCTAATGATGTTTCTCATTCTGAAGTCTGCTTTGCCTGAAATTAATACATTTTTATTTATATCCTTTATTTTGAGTTGTATTGTCACATTATATCTTTCTCTACCTCTTTACTTTCAACTTATCTGATATATGTAAAATATACCTATCATATACAATTAAAGTATATTCTTCCTTTTTTAATACACTGACAATTTGTTTTTAAATTGACCTATTTACATCATTTGTATTTAAAATCATATTTTATACTTGGGTTAATATCTAACATTCTTGTTAATGCTTTCCCTTTGTCATATTTATTTCTTTTTATTTTATTTTTCCTTTTTCCCTGCCTTCTCTGGTTTTATATAGCCATTTGTACAATTGCATTTTATCTTTTCTCATTATACTGCAGATATTTCTTTCTAAATTTTTTCCAGTAATTATGTCTTCAAGTGGTAAAACTTTTCCTTTCTTTATATAGATTCATGTTTCTGATCTATGCCGTATTTCTTTTGCCTGAAAGCTTATTTTACCATTGCTTGCAGGAAAGCTCTGCTAGCAATGAATTCCCATAGGTTTTGTATGTCTCAGAAAGTTTTTATTACTCTCACTTTGAAGGATAATTTTACTTTGCATAGAATTCTAGAGCAGTGGTCTTCTTTCACTTCATTTTCTCCTTGCTTGCCTAGTATCTTGTGAGTATTCCACTATAATGCTTATCCTTGTATCTCTATAAATAAGCCTGCCCACGTACTTCTTTCAAAAAAAATTTTTTTGTCATTGGTTTATTGGAATTTTCATATAATATGCCTAAACTTATTTATTGGTATTTATTTTACTTGGTTTTGTTCTCTGAGATTCATGCACCAGGGATTTGATTTGGTGTCTGTCATTAATTTTGTAAAGTTCTCAGTCATTATTACTTCAAATATTTTTTATGTTCTGTTCTCTCCTTGTTCTCTTTCTGGTGTCCTAATTACATGTAAGTTATATCTTTTGATATATCTATCCTACAGTTCTTGGATGTTCTACATATTTTTTCATTCTTTTTTCTTTTTTTTTTTTTTAAAGATTTTATTTATTTATTTGTCAGAGAGAGAACACAAGCAGGCAGAGAGGCAGGCAGAGGCAGAGGGAGAAGCAGGCTTCCTGCCGAGCAAGAAGCCGATGTGGGACTCGATCCCAGGACTCTGGGATCATGACCTGAGCCAAAGGCAGTCGCTTAACCAACTGAGCCACCCAGGCGTCCCTCATTCTTTTTTTTTTTTCTCATTCTTTTTTCTATATGCATTTTAGTTTGGGAAAATTTTGTTGACCTATCTCCAAGTTCATTGTTTATTTTGTCAGCTGTGTTTAGTCTACTGATGAGCCCATCAAAGACATCCTTCATTTCTGTTAGTTTTTTCATTTCTAGTACTTCCTCTTGATATATTTTGTTTGTTTCCATCTTCCTATTTACATTTCCTATCTTGCATGTGGTCAATCTTTCCACTGGAGACCTTAACATGTTTGTCATACTTATTTTATTTAATTATTCCTAGTTTTTTTGAAATATATTTGACAAAAAGTAATATAATTAATATGTACAACATGATGATTCGGTATACCTATATGTTGATTATAGGTATATATACCTATATATATCTACATATAATAATAATTGCCTTGTATTTAGCTAACACCAAGCTAAATGAAGCTAATTAACACATCCATCACCTCACATATTTACCATTTTTTGGTGTGGTGATATCATAGTTATTTTAAATTTCCCATATGATAATTCCAATATCTGTGTCATATCTAAATCTGCTTCTAATGATTGCTTTGTTTCTTCAGAATGTGTTTTTTTCTTCTTGTCTTTTTGACATGTCTTGTGATTTTGTTGAAATTCAGGCATGTTGTAATATCCAGTAATAAATAATATTAGGTAATAGTAATTGAGGTAAGCAGGCCTTTAGTTGAGCATTTATGTTAATATGAATAAAAATTGGGCTGTGTTTAATGTTTGCTGTAGCTGTGCGTACCTATGAGGACATGCTTCTTCTAGTGCCCTTGGTTTTCTCTCCCCCCTCCCCATTTTAGGGTTCCCTAAGTACTCCTCTTCAGTGAGAATCTGTATCTTGAAGCTTTTTCAGCTAATCTCTTGTTCTTATGCTGGGGCTTTTACTGGTGTAGTGAGAAGGTGTGTATGAGGAAAAAACTTCTTTAATTTTTTAATTAAATCTCTATCTTTTCATGGACCTGTGTTTCAGAGATCTGACCTTTACACATAGTTTTCAAGTGATAGAGGCTTTTTCTCTTTCCCTATAATCCATTACTAGGCTACAGTGTTCCTAATCCATTTTCTTGAAAGTCTTCCCTCATTGCTTATTGCCTGCCCTCTTCTGTGATATTAGAAGTGTAAAGGGGACTGGAACGGGAGACATGCCCCTCTCCAGCTGGCACAAGGTTCAAGGAAATTATTTTCCCTCACAGTGTGGGAATTTGTTATAGAGAAGGCCCTGGGTGTATTTCATAATATATAAGCTCCACAAGGATATCTTTCTCAGATCTTCATCATGAGAAATGGATGGGGTTGCTGGAGATAAGGCTCACAAAAAGTATTTGGGTCCAATTAAGACTGTAATCCCCCAGGAGTTCCTCACTATTAAGCTAGTCTACACTCTGTCACAGTCCAACCATATGTGAGTGTTACCATTTAAGTGTTCCTGACAGTTTATGGTTCAAATGGCTTTTTCTCCAGGTAAGCAGATCTCAGCTGTGACCTTCTGGATGCATCTCCCTCTAATTTTCAGGACGACAATTTGCTCTGCAACTTCATTTCTCTGATGGGTGCAAGAAAAATCAAGATTTGTTTTGTTGCGTTGTGTTTGTTTTAGCTTAACCTTATTATAGAGATTGATGCTTTGAGTTCCACACTCTTTACATACTGGAATTGAAGCAAAAGATCAGTAATGTTTTTTAAGATTCAATACCATTTTTTGGGAGTGGCTGAGGTCTGTGTATTGTGCGGGTGGGGGTGAGCTGGGGTGTGGCAGCAACGTTTAGAAGAACAGGAGCATGTGTCATTGTACTTATTTTCATTGAGTTTTAAAGTCTTTTATCACATTTTTAGATAATACTATTCTGGAACAATGAGGATTTCTGAAATCTATTCATCAAAAGCATATATTCTAATGAAATATACAATTTTACACAAAAACTTTTACCTCTTTTACCTGCAAAGAATCCACGTATAAAAAATTAAACAATTGGGACCTGGGTGGTTTAGTCGGTTAAGTGTCTGCTCAAGTCACAGCTCCCTGCTCTGCTCCTCCCTCTCCCTCTGCTGCTCCCCCCTGCTTGTGCTCTCTCTATCTCTCTCTGTGTCAAATAAATACATAAAATCTTTAAAAAAAATAGAAAAATTAACAACTCACAAAGTTTTTTTTTTTTTTTTCCCCTAGTAAGGCCATGAATACCTCCAGAGATATGAAAAGCCACTGGCTGAAGTTGGCACATCTTCCTTGAATATCAGTTTTGCTGGAAGGTTTAGTGAAATCTCTACAGTAAAGTCTGATGAATAGTATATGCTAGAGGAATACTAAAATAAATGTGAACATTAAAAATAATACACTAGCCTCAGTAAATTATTTGCTTTGAGATGTGCCCCTAGATCCTCAGTATATACTTTACTCTCCTTTGTTATTAAGGACACTTTAATGGCAATTTTATGAAGTTATTAGTCTATAAAATTAAAATAGTAAAGTTCTTGAGAGATTATTTTTCAGAAGAAGTTTCTTAAATGCTTCCAACTATCCTCCCCTTTCCTCTTTCAAAAGCTGCACTATCATTTGTACTGTATAAGAGAGAGGGGCATATAAAATTACCTTAGAGTTATGATTTTACAAAGCAAAAGCATGCATCCACATCACCCTTTCCTTTCTGCCAGTTATCTCTGTTGAAACATTTTTTTTTCAGATATTTTGCTTAACAGTTCCAATTCATTATAGTCTTAAAATGGCAAAACGATATATATTTTTTCTTTTCAATTTTCAATTTATTTTTTTTGTCTCAATGCAACTCAACAGAGGCATAAAATGCTACACCCAGTGACACCCCAGTTGAGATGCTCTTCATTTGCCCTGTTATGGAAACATATTTCCACCCTCTTTGAGAACAGAAGTCCTTGAACTTTTTGCTTTCTACAAAAATGTGGTAAAAACTTTCTTGAATTTTATCTACTGAGGAACAAAGGCAAAGATGTGGATGACAGAAACAACAGTACACTCTTTTCCTGGTATTATGGTGCTTTTCAAAAAAACTCGAGTATTGGATTTTTTCCATTTGATAAAAGAGATATGTGATTCACCTTTCTTTTAGCTATTTCTTGCTCCTTATTATTGACGAATCTAGGAATGGAGTATTCTGTCAGTATCTTCATATCCAAGCCTCCAAATAAATTAGGAATTATGTTGGCTTTTATAAACCTGTATATGTTTAATAATTTATTTTTCTTTTTCTTTTTTCATTTAACTTTGATGTTACCTTTAAAAAGTATAATAAAATCATTGTTAGTTCTAAAGAATAGTCCCTTTAAACATTCGAGAATACCGATAGTCATGATGTTAAAAATTACCCAACTATTTGTACACAAGTTACATTCCTCTTGAAGAGTGACCAGTTTTCTTTATTATTTTAGATATATTTAGGAGAAGTCATAGGTTATCATAAACTATTGGTGTGGCAGTCCTAAGATTGGATAAAGCACCTCTGAAATGGAGTTCTAGAAGAAGTAAATTTCTAGCACAAATCCTAGGTAAAAAGATTAGAGCTCTTTTGCATTTGTTTAGAAATCATAAATATTGGTATTGTTTTATAATAACAAAATTTAACTAATGAATTTTACACATCAGTATCAGTGACACACATGAACAATTGTTAAATTCTGTTTCTTCTGCATTTTATAGATACTGGGGACTTTCTCTAAGGCTATAATAGACATAAAGGTACAATAATATTATAACAAATTAGGTCAATGTTTAGCAGATAATAAGATAAAGGGTTATTATTTGAGCTTAAATGGTTTTGGGAGACACCTAGCAATAATGTATGAAAGGAATTTAAACATGATGTATTAGAACTGGGGAAAAATACAATTTTAGAATTATTTCCTAAGACCAGAAAAGAATCTCATAGCAGAAATGAGGGTCCTCCCACCCCTCCAAAGACATGACTATCATTTTAATCATATTGATTTCAAAGGAGTTCTAAAGCTATGATAGTTTTTGATGTCAACTTGGCTAGTCTATAACTCAGTTTTTCAAACATTAATGTAGATGTTGATGTGAAGGTATTTTTGTCAATGTGATTAGAGTCCATAATCAGTTGACTTTTAACTAAAGGAGATTATTTTAGGTTATTTGGTGAACCTGATTCATTTAAAAAGCTTTAAGAGCAAGTCTGAGGCTTCCCTGATGAATACATTCTGCCTGCAGACAGCAACTTCAGCTCATGAGTGCTCTAGCCTACCTTTCTTGATAGCCTGCTTTCTGGATTTTTAACTTGTGTAGCCAGACCCACAATTGCTTGAGCCAATTTCATACAATAAATCTCTTAATAGGCATCTCCTCCTAATTCTCTTTTTCTTGCTGAGCACTGAATGATATACTATCAAAATAAAAAATATAAATAGCAAAAGAATAAAGTAGTGTAATCACCATGACAATCAAGATATAAAATTACCATAACCAAAATTTCCCTTTGCCCTTTCTTAGTGTCCCATCACACCTGCAGCTAGCCTTTAAAAACCATTGATCTGTTTTCTGCTCTTATAATTTTGCCTTTTTAAGAAATATTATAAATGACATCATACATCACCTTTTATATCTGGATTCTTTTACTTACAATAATGCATTTGTGGTTCATTCATATTGTGTATATTTGTTCTTTCGCTTTTACTGTAAAGTAGTTTCTATTGCATGGATGTTCTACAGTTTGTTTAAACATTCTTCAGTTGATGGACATTTGAGTTGTTTAATATTTTTTAGTGATTATAGATCAGACTTTGTAAATAGGACTTTCTACATTGCCTCTTTGTATTTATTTTCAAAATATTTACCTAACTTCTGTTTTGTGAGTGGGTTTATAACATTGGGGATAAGACATATTAAGTATAAAGTAGCCATAGTTCCAGCTCTATAAGTTTATAAACTTGTGATAAGGATGGATAATTATCCAATGACTGAGAGTAATGGATGCATGGGTACATGAAGATCGCACAGCTATAGTACTTAGTGTAGTTTGTGGGATCAGGGAATAATTTCTAAGTTATGTAAACTTTAAGTTGATATCTGAAGAATCCAACCATGACTCCTAAAATCAAGATATCATAGTTTAATCCTTGGCCCTGCCAGACAATATTTTGTCAAGTCTTGAAAATAAGAAGACCATTGAATAAGATTAATTCTACAGTTCCCTTAGTAGCACTAAATTTTTATAATGTTTTATGAATCTATTATGTAGGTAATAAACAAATGTGAATTCAGAACACTTTTGTCAGTAAGAAAAAAGTAGTATAAATTTTGTAGAATCTAAAAAGTATGTTATTAAAGTTTTAGAAACATTAAAAATGAAGTTTTGGCGTGTTGTTACAGATCTTTGAAGAAAGTTCAACTTTTAAATTCCTGACTCCTGAGTTGGTTCATTGATCACCTGATTTACAGATGCACATACAACTATTTTAGGTATACTTTATTTCCTAGAATTTAAAAATGTCTTCCCAGAAAAATAAAAATTAGTAAAACCTTAAAATGTACCTTGAACTAAAATTTGAAGTAAACAAATTAAGTGTAAATGTTCTGGGTATAGGGAATGAAGGTAATATCTATTTTATCTGTATGGAGAACTATACTGTCAAGTATAGTCCTTGCCATAGCTAATGTATGGAAGTGTTCCATCCAAAACAATTCTTGTACGGTCTTCAAATTATTTATGAGCCAAAGAAAATAAAGTATTTTTCAGGAGCAATTATTTCTTGTCTAGTGATTTTCATCTTGCTAGAAGAATTTTTTTTTTCCGAAGAATTTTTTTTCCTGATATTTCTCTGACAAAAATAGTTTGCCAAGAGCATCAGACATATTCTTTTAAAGCTAGGGCTTAAGGGGAGAATTTTAGATAGGAACAAAAGAAACTCTTAGCCACAACTTACATTCTAATGTGTCTAGGATGTTGTATATAAATCACCTCACAGACTTACTCTAATATATCTTAATTCCATTAAAAGATCTCTTTTGCAAAATTTAAATTAATAATGTATATTGTAATGTCTAGATAAAATAAATTTAAAAAATTTAACTTATAATAATGCATGTCTGATCAATATTTTAAAAATAGCTGAAATATGATTAGAAAATTAAAATACATTTTCTAGACGGGAAATCTGTTATGTTTTTCAATTATTTAGTTCCTTTTTAATTAAACCCTCAAAGTCTTAATCATTAATTGCTTCCCAACTTTTTCATTGCTTGTATCTAAATGTCTATTTTAAAATCTTTTGTTTAGAACTTGAAACACATTTTCCTTTGGAAGCCATGCTATATTTTTTTTAAGAATAAATAAATAAATGGAGTCTGATGTAAACATTTGAGCCATAACATTCATTCATTCTTTTCATAAATATTTACTATTCTATGTCTTATTTCATGTTAAGCATTAAGAATAAAAGAGTAAATAATATGAGGTCAACCTTAAAGAGCCTCATGCTTGAGCAAAAGCAAAGTATCCCAAATCTAAGAATATCTCTAATACTTCCCCATGCAAACATATTTGGCACTATAATAGCTAAATTCACAGTTTTATGTCTCTTATATACAATTTGGTGTATTTATCAGGAAAGTATCGGTTTCAGAGGATATGTGCTGGAAGACAGCCCCTCCTCCTTTCTATGAAAGCAGCAACTCTTCCACTAAATGACAGTGATGATTTATCCCACTCACCTGAAATAGTTATTTTAAAAGGGAAAGCCAATTTGCTCTTGCACTCCACATCCCTATACCTCACTGTTTTCAGCCTTGAAGTAAGATTGGGTTTCAGATGACCTGTGGAGATAATGGGAACAAGATATTTCCCTAATTTCTGAATGTATAGTTAGGAGAGCTATCACAAGAAATTGAATCTTTACATTGACTCTTTGACATGTGGAGAAAAAGTTGTTATGGTAAGAGCAAAGTGGAAGAAAATTGAGTTTCTCCTCTCTTCCAAATAATATACCAATAAACAGTGCAATATCCCTCAGGGAATGACAGAGAATAGCACTACGTTGAAAATTTCAAAAGGCACAGAAGTGACAATACATGTTAAATTCCTCTTTTATTCTTCCGTTTGTTAGTGGCTAAATTGAATGCATCTTGGACATCAGAGTAGATTAACCTAAACTATGATGTAATATAGTCTTTTTTTTAAAAAATATTTTATTTATGTATTTGACAGAGAGAGACACAGTGAGAGAGGGAACACACGCAGGGGGAGTGGGTAAAGGAGAAGCAGGCTTCCCACTGAGCAGGGAGCCAGATGCAGGGCTCGATCCCAGGACCCTGGGATCATGACCTAAGCCAAAGACAGATGTTTAAAAACTGAGCCACCCAGGCACCTTGATATAGTCTTTTAATTAAATTAATGTAATATAATCCTGGCTCCCTGGTGTGTAGCGGTTGAAGTGGACAGTATTTACTTATGTGTCAGTAAAATTTGATGTACCTAGTAACATAGCTTCAAAATATAAAAATAAAATAAAAATTGACAAGACTAAGAAGAGAAATAGACACACAAACATAGTTGAAGTTTTTAATACAAATTGTTCCCTGTTTGAAATAGCAGAAAAATAAGGGTATAGATTTGAAGAACATAAGAAACCACTTGAGTTAATTAAATATACACACATGTTTTTAAGTGTGTGTATGTAGATAGTTGCCATAAAAACAATGGCAGAGGGGAACCCGAGTGGCTCAGTGGGTTAAACCTCTGCTCTGGCTCGGGTCATGATCCCAGGATCCTGGGATTGAGCCTCGCATTGGGCTCCCTGCTCAGTGTAGAGCCTGCTTCTCCCTCTCTCTCTGCCTGCTGCTTGTGTGCTCTCTCTCTCTCAAATAAATAAATAAAATCTTTAAAAAAATTGCAGAATACACACAGTTTTCATTTCAAAGAATTTGCATAATTCAGACTTAATTCACTCAATGGATTTAAACTAATTACACCAGAAAACTAGAAATCAATAACATAAAAAGTATCAGATAATTCTCAAATGTTTGGAGATTAGGCAGCCCAAGATCCCAGAGCATCCCAGTCACTGAGTTTACAATTTTACAGTTGGGTGTCTAATTTAGTTCTCATAGCATCTCTATGAAGAAATTTTTATTATCCCTAATTTACACAGAAGACTGAAGTTTTGAGAATATAAGTGATTTTTCTAATGTTACACAGCCAGTAAGTGGTAGAGCTTGGATTTGAGCTCTGGGATACTGGGCTCTTAACCACACTGTGTATGTAGAGCCTCCCATTTGGACTCCCAACAGGTTTTAATTAATTGTTTACATATCCATGTAGCCTACAAGGTTAGTGAACTATACAAAAGCAGCATCCACATCTTCTCCATGTTTCTGTATAATTTGTATATAATATCTGCCACATAGTAAGTGCTTAACAAATGTCAACTGAATTGAGCTTAATTTGTGGCTCAACAGCGGACAATCCAGCATCTGGAGCTACCTATACCGGTTCAAAGGCAGAGCATTCATCAAATATCTACTATGTGTTTTCTTCTAACAGAATGATTTCACAACAGGAACAAGCAATTGGATAAATACGCAGACATTTTTTTTTTCTAGGTTAACAGGACAATTTGGTGATAACATTTTACATATGGCACAATTGAGTACTTTTTTTCAATTCAAGAATTAAGGCTTAATAACGCAAAGAAACGAGAATCAATTTAATGACATTTAAATAGATGAAGTGAAGAGTAAAATACCAACTTCATAATCAAAACGAACAACTCGTCCCCACCAATAAACCCTAAAACATAAAAACACAACATAAAACATGTTTTTAAAGCTACCAGTAATTGATACCATTGGCTCTAACATGACCTCTCAAGACTTATGAACCATGAATATAGATGGTGAATATTTTGTTATATTTAACCAATTCTCTACAAGTAGAACACAGGTCTTTACCTTCTTAGTACTTTCTGAGCGTTCACTTTGGTTACTGTAAAATAATTATTATATTGTTTTTATCTCTCTTGAAATTTGAGCATTCCTCATCTATATGCCAGCTATCCAGCAAGGATGTATCTGAGAATCTGAATGTGGGTAGTGTCATAACATAGCTGCTACCTGGGTCCTAAAAATACCAACTAAATATAATGGTTCATTGAGTATTTTTAAAAGACAATTTAATGCTTTAAATTTAATGCTTTAAATAGAAAAAAACAGTAGTTATTGACAGGAATAAACTAAGTGCTTCCACTTCTTGGCATTTAAAAATATTAAAATAAAAAATCCTGTTTAATCTATTTAACTTTTATAAGACAAAAAGGAACATTAAACTGCCTAAAACAATGATTTAAAACACAAATTTCCAGAATGTCTGAAGATTGTAATCAATATTTAAAAAAAATTATAAATCCTCTTTAGTTGTTAGAGTATAAACCTGATGAATTAAATTTTAATGATACTAGAGAAACAGTGCTCATGAGTAAGCTTAAATAACTACATAACATTTTGCTTTTAGTTTTACACATTTCATTTTCAGTTAATGAAATCTTTCCTTTTTTTCTAATTCATATAGTATTGTTTTGTGCATGAAAATTATCCTAACGAGAAAAATATGGGGCATGTTTATAAGAATACTACTCCCTCGTCGTTACTTTTAGGCTAAGTATAAAAGGAACAGTTAGTACTCAAGGGCTTTTAAATAGAAAAATTATTCTGAAAATCACTTTGAGTGGCTCATGTATGTGTAGTAAACAATTTTTACCAATTTAATGGATGGCAAGGGGGAAAGAAATCCTCAAATTTCTTTTTACCATGTTTTAAGCATCAATCAGTTATGTGAAATTGTATAGCATGCCTTCTATCCCATTTGTACATTGCCAAGTCTGTTCAGATGTTAAAGCTAGCTTTCAGAGGCATCATAAATAATGTTTACCCTATATCTTAGATTGTATCCATATGCTAGAAAGTGTTTAAATTGGTAGAGAAAATAACCTTTTCATCTACAATGAAAATATGCACCTAAAAAAAAAAAAAAAAAGCAACAACCCTCCACGCAATGCTAAAAAATGATAGCTTTTCATGGACTTTCTGTTCCCTCTTCATTCTAAAATTTTGTGTTACTATATTTTACTACCATGAGACTTCATGTCCTTTAAATCCAAATGCTCTGGTTAACACTACAAACCAAGATCCAGAAACTATTGAGCAAGTTCCTGACGTTAAAATATCAAATCATTTGGTTTGAACAACTGTCATTATTATATATTTTTTTTAGAAAAATATGCTTTTGGAGATCATGCTTACAGAATATACTCATGATTTCAATCCCACACAATATTTTAATTCCATAAGGTGTGTGGGTGGCTATTTCAAATTGACATAGTTTTGTGTTATTTTTTACATGCAAAATTATTATCAGATGGAGGAGAAATTAAATATTCTGAACGTGATAAAAAATCTCAGTGTTCTTGACTTATATTACCAACTGCTAACTACTGCTAAAATTTATCCATTTTTGGAAAATGAACAACCTTGACAATATCAGTAGTCTTAACAAAAGATAAAAATGGAACTTTGTCATAATATCTCAAGATAGAGGGGAATTAAAACTGGTATATATATATATAAAGGTAGTATTGAATATGAAAAAAGGACTACATTGAAACTTACATCTATATATAAAAAAGAGAAAAAAGTATATGCATGAAAAAGTTAAAGTTAAAAAGTTACTATGGAATATGTTGTATTAAACATCTGGTTGAAATGGTAAGTAGGTAAAAAAAAAAGTAGAATCATGAGAAAGAATTAAAAAAAAGAAAGAGAAAAGTTGTAGTTAAGAAATATACAGGCTGTGAGGAAATACTAGGAGCTTAATATATTGTTTTCCCCTGGTGTTGGGGTTTTACAGTTTTATTTGGACCCTGTGGTTGTTGTCCTCTTGTTCTTTCAGCTTGTCTCCTGGGGGAAGGACCTGTTGTTTTTCAGTCTATCCTGCTTGGGCGGAGTTGCCCTGCTGCATATCAAGGCGCTGGGCTCCGTGGAAACCGGTTTTTCAGGCTTTTGTTCTCTGGAGGCTTTTGTTCTCTGACATTAGAATGGCAAAAATCAACAAGGCAAGAAACAACAAATGTTGGAGAAGTTGTGGAGAAGGGGGAACCCTGTTACACTGTTGGTGGGAATGCAAGCTGGCACAGCCACTTTGGAAAACAATGTGGAGATTCCTCAAAAAATTAAAAATAGAGATACCCTATGACCCAGCAATTGCACTACTGGGTATTTACCCCAGAGATGCAGATGTAGTGAAAAGAAGGGCCATATGCACCCCAATGTTCATAGCAGCAATGTCCACAATAGCCAAAATGTGGAAAGAGCCAAGATGCCCTTTAACAGATGAATAGATAAAGAAGATGTGGTCTATATACACAATGGAATATTACTCAGCCATCCAAAAGGATGAATACCCAACTTTTGCATCAACATGAATGGGACTGTAGGAGATTATGCTATGTGAAATAAGTCAAGCAGAAAAAGTCAATTATCATATGGTTTCACGTATTTGTGGAATGTAAAGAATAGCATGGAGGACATTAGGAGAAGGAAAGGAAAAATGAAGGGGGAGAAATCGGAGTGGGAGATGAACTATGAGAGACTGTGGACTCCAGGAAACAAACTGAGGGTTTTAAAAGGGAGGGGGTGGGGGAATGGGTGAGCCTGGTGATGGGTATCAAGGATAGCATAGATTACATGAAGCACTGGGTGTAATATGCAAACAATGAATCATGTAACACTACATCAAAACTAATGATGTACTGTATGGTGACTAACATAACACAATAAAAAAAAGAAGCTTCAAAAAAAATATCCGAACATAATTTTTGTGTTAAATGACTCAATATATAAATTTGAGAAAAAACTGAAAAATGATCCGTAATCCCATCAAATAACTTACTGATACTTACTAAAATATTTTATAAAATGTACTCTGATTTTTATGGATGAGTATTTTTGGGTCGCTTATATAATACATTTTATGACATACATTTTTTTTTCATTTTAATAAGAGAATAACTATAACACTTTACAGAAAATTTTACCTTACTTTTCAGTCACTGGATATTTCAAATGATAGTAAATTAAGTCTCTTTTGTCCAAAAAGTACATCACTATATGCTTACCAATAACCTAATATACCATATTGTAGGATAAATTCACTAACTCAGTAATTAGTATTATAAGGAAATTGATATATCTTATATATGTCAGATATTTTATCAGGTTATCATGGACATATACATGATTTTTTTAATATTAGTGAATTTATAAAATAATGAGGTTTATAAACTAGCTTTTTTCAAAAGTATAATCTTTTATAGATACTGTGTTATATTAGTTTTGGGTGTACAGTATAATGATCCATCAACTCTATGCATTACTTAGTGCTCATCATAAGTATATTCATGTTGTGATGAGCACCGGGTGTTTTATGCAACTGATGAATCATTGAACACTACATCAAAAACTAATGATGTACTATATGTTGCCTAATTGGACATAATAAAAAAAAATAATAATAAGTGTATTCGTAATCCCCAACACCTATTTCACCCATCTCCCTACCCGCTTCCCCTCTAGTAACCACCAGTTGGTTTTCTATATTTGTCTTTTTTTTTTAATAAACTAACATTTTAAACACTTAAATTTTAGGTTGTCATAGGCAGAAATTGTAGCTACATATTAACTGTGCTCCTCCATGTTAGAGGGGTTGATTTTTAAAATTTTTTTTCTAATCTGACATGGGAAACTATAGCATATCATTAGTGATTTATTTTTCATTTTTTCCTTGAATCTAGTGAAGGAAATGGATTTCTTGATTTTTAGTGTTTGAAAATTTTGCGAAAGCTTATTTATGTTCTTTTATAAATATCCTTTTTATATCTCTAATGTGATTTTCCATTAAGTTCTTTCATTTTAATTACTATATTGGATTCTTGCTGTATTTCTGATTTTAACTCCTTGTCTATCAACATGATTCAGTTTTTAAACATTTTTCTCGCAGTCTATTGTAGCCAAGACAGCAAAAAGGACAGAGCAGTCTATCTCCTTGTGCATGGAGAACTCTTACTAGTTAGTTAAATCACATCATGTGTCCACTTCAGGATGATTCCTTGACAGCAATGCCACCATAGACCCTAGCTCAATGTGCCACTGGAGATATGAATTTCTTCTTTAAATCCTAAGATATCTATTATCTCTTTATCCTCTCTCCACCAAAAACTGACACCCATATCTATCTACAAGAAGGAGGAAGGTATCTTTCAAATTTTGAATATCTGCAGCCCTTTGTAAGATGACTAGTTTTGCTCAAGTGGCTAAATTGCTTCAGCTGAAAGTTGAGGGGCCTCAGTAAGATGTAACCAGTAAGATGAAACTCCTATCATCTTTATTATTTTAAAAATAAATTTAAATTGTTGCTTTACAAAACAAAACATTAAGTCCTTTCATTCCACAACAACTTAATGAATAAATCTCATATTTACATCACTATAAACATACACACACACACACACACACGCACACACACACACACAAACACACACACACACACACAAAATAAGCTTTCAGGATTAAAGCATACATTCCCTCATTGCCTGGGAGTGTTGGCTGTCTGCACCTGTCAACTAAGTCCTTTTCTTCTAAATTCACCTTTGTTAAAGAAAGTCACTTTTCCTATGCTCATGTCCACTTCCTAAGAGCAGTAAACTTCCAATGACTAGTGATGTGGGCTCCACATCACAATTCGGGACCACACTGCAGAATCATCAAAGCTTCAAAACTCCTCATGGAGTCCCCATGGCTCAGGACTTTGTTGTGACTATTTTGTACTCAGAATTGTCTCTTTGCACAATCCTATTTGTAACTCTACCTCACCTGTATTGATATTCAGATCACTCCACAGTAAATTCCTGAGACCTCAGAGTCTGTTTCTGGGAAACTCAGTTGCATAGTTTCCCATCACCAATCTTACATACTCTAACACATGTATTTTGAACTTCTTATTATTCTTCCCAATATTCTTCGCTTAAATGAATCTTTTTTTTTTTTTTTTGAAGCAGGAAAAGTAATAAACACAGGGAACCCTGAGTTAATCAAATAGCCTCAAGAAACAATTTTGTTTTTAAAAGTAGAAATCCCCACCAAAAATAGAAAGAACCAATCACTGTTGGTGATCAAACTTTATAACCTAGTAGGGATCAAATTGGTAATTAGTATTGCTGTGAAACCACAGATAGAAGGAGCATATAAGGGTGCATTTAAACAATAATTTATCCAAATACCCTAAAATGGAGACCTGACCACAAAGAATAAAATCTTTATCATCTGCCAGATAATTCTCTACATGGCTCTTCAAACTATGATACAAATTAGGCATACACAATTTTTTACAATGGTAACAAAACAAACTGAAAGGATCTTTATGTCAGCACTTTGGGTTGTATAATGCCGACCTATCTGGTATAAAAGAATTCATGATTTAAGGAGGAGACAAAGTGTTGCTATATAATAAAACCTATGTGAAAATCATGGATGATTTAAAAGTCTCTCTGACTTAGCAAGTATAACTTTGAAAAATTAAGCAAAGTTGCAGCCTAATTACACACATTACTGAAAAACTGTAAATCCCTTTGAGAGAAGCAGGTGTCCTAGATCCAGACCAGAAATCAATGGCTTGATAATCCATTTTTTATAAAGCTGGCTGCTCTGAGGTGGTTATCTTTTTCTTGTTGTTCTTATAGGATTACAGCAAACCAAAGAAGGTATCAAAATAAATATAAAAAAGGAAAAAAGGAAAAAATGTCAGTTGGTACTCACATGCTGAGGCACTTCTGTTTTTTACACTTTATCAATTAGTTTATCGGTATTATGATGCATTAGTTAACTATTCTGTCTCCAAAAAGTTTACACGGACAGTTTTATGATCTGGACGCTAGTTTTCCTGTTGATTTACAAGCAACTGCTTGTAAACAATTGCTGTTTCTGGCCCAGTTCAAGAGGTCTTTATGCCCAGTTCCAGAGTTCATTAGTTAGAAAGGAAAATAGAGCTTCAAAATGGAGTCTCTCGTGCCCAGAAATTTTATACAATTCCACAGCATAAAAGGCTCTCCTCCAGGGAATGACCACTGCTCACCCATCTAAAATAAATCTCTTTGCATGGGAAACAGGTGATATAAAAAAAGAACACAGAGTTTGGATTACGACACTCTTGAGTACAAATCAAAGCACCAACATTTATAGATTAAAAAAAGTAAATAAATATCTTTATAAACCTAAGAATCTTTACAAACCTATTTGAAGTAATCAATCATATATAATGTCAAATTAAATTGTAAATGACTTAAGATGAGCTATGTGTTTAATCAAACTTTGTAAAAAGTTAATTTAAAAATTTTACTTATTATATTAATGCATATTCATTTAAGAAGGTATACATTAGAACGTATGAAACATAGAGTTGTAGGGGATTTTCTCCAAGTACATAAATTCTTATGGATTTATTTATTACAGAAAAAAATCACATTTTGTTAAATCTCTGTAAATTCTCTATATTTGTATTATTAGCAGCTAACTTGCATATAGTCAACTATTATAATACTAATAATATAATAAGATTTTTAAAAATATTTTATTTATTTATTTATTTATTTATTTATTTATTTATTTAGAGAGTCCGAGTGGGGGGAGGGAGGGGCAGAAGAAAAGGGAGAGAGAGAATCTCAAGCAGACCACCCTGAGTGCATGGAGCCCGATGACGCTGAGCTCAGTCTCACAACTCTGAGATCATGACCTGAGCTGAAATCGAGAGTCAGACACTTATCAGACTGAGCCACCAAAGTGCCCCGGATAGGATTTTTTGGAAACCCATTTATGAATGTTGCACTGAGAGAAACTTCATACCCTGTAGTAATGCTGATTAATATATTCCTCACCCGATTTGGAGGCTCTCATGCATTAGTCCCCACCACACACTGCTATCTTTTGTCTAAGAACTGCATCTTTTCTTTTTTTTTTAAGATTTATTTATTTATTTGACAGAGAGGAGAGAGATCACAAGTAGGCAGAGAGGCAGACAGAGGGAGAGGGGGAAGCAGGCTCCCCGTTGAGCAGAGAGCCCGATGCGGGACTCGATCCCAAGACCCTGAGATCATGACCTGAGCTGAAGGCAGAGGCTTTAACCCACTGAGCCACCCAGGTGCCCAGAACTGCATCTTTTCTGATATTCGATGTTCGAGACATGATAAGGAGAGCAACCTGAACATTTCCTGTTTAGCTGTTGTCAAAATTCACTCCTCTCTCATTTTTATATTTGTTCTGGAAATGATAGGATTACCAATTTGTTATTAAGTGAGTGCTTTTCCATCAGGGATATTACAGTGTATAAGTATACTGGGATCATTTTTAAAAAAATAAAAAGAACACGAGCACATTTTTTTCATATAACAATGCAGCCATGGTTGATAAGCTAAAGTAAGTTCTAATTCAGAAAGAGCTTTATAAGCCTTTATCTACTCTTTATTACATCCTGTTAATATCATGCTTCACTTCTGCCTCTCTAACATAGATAACTGTATTTCACCCTAATTCCCTATCACTGGAATTGAATAAATCATAGCATCTATATTTTGTCAAAAAGGCTGTCTTTTTCAGGGAAACATAATATCATAGTTTATAGTTGAGTTGATGCTTTAATTAAAGTCAAATTTTGATATTTAAGCATTGAAATGCAGTCCAAACTAAATTATTTCCATTCCAATTAACCTTGATTGCTGAAATCTAGCCTCTTAGATTAAATCTTTTCTGCGTTGCCCTGATAAGATATAGATGTTGCCAGCCATCCTCCCCAGCTCATGGGCAGCTCTGTTCATTAAAATCATTAGTGAATTTGATTTTAAAGGCAGATGCTCCAAAACCCTTTTTAAGAAAGGTAATATCTTTTGAAAAACACAATGCAGACAAATGCTATGTTTGGAGCCAGAAGGTATTAATTTGAATCCTGCCTTTAAACTCTATTAATTTGGCAAATTAATAAACATCTCTTAGCCTGAAGATATTCCCTTGGAATAGGGAATATAATAATAATAACTAACGTATGTTAGGCACTTACTATCTTTTAGGAAATGTTCTAAATGACTTACATTTGTATTTTTTAAACACACAATAACCATATCGGATCTGTATTACTAAATCCTCATTTTCCATATAAGTAATTTGGAGATAATAATATCTGCCTCTCTTATTCTTTATGGTTGTGGAAAAGATGCATTTGGTTAATGCAAATAAATACGTCTCTTCAGGACCAAAAATTACCATATGATAAAAATTACTGTTGTTTTGAGGCGCCTGGGTGGCTCAGTGGGTTAAAGCCTCTACCTTCAGCTCGGGTCATGATCTCAGGGTCCTGGGATCAAGCCCCACGTTGGGCTCTCTGCTCGGCGGGGAACCTGCTTCCTCCTCTCTCTCTGCCTGCCTCTCTGCCTACTTGTGATCTCTCTCTCTCTGTCAAATAAATAAATAAATAAATCTTTAAAAAAAAAAAGAAAAAAAAATTATTGTTGTTTTCCTCCTGCCCCCCTTCTCTGTTCTAGACCACTTGTCCTGTTCATGTATGTATTGATATATACATTTATCTGCTTGAGATGTGAAAAAAACTTCTGTCCTCAGAATCACTGGGTCAAGGTACTTTAGCAGCACAATTTTGAAAAAAAAAAAAATCCAGAAACTTGAGAAAAAGTGAAAGAACTGGAGGAAAGAAGTGATTGAATACTCTAGAAGAGGGAAAATATGGAGAATTCTCCAGGGTTGGGGAGCAAAGGGATCAGAGATATGTCCCAATGCCCTTCTTCTCAAAGTCACCCCCTCCTTCATAGTGATGATAAAACATCTGCTTGGGGTGAGACTTTAATATATGATATGATTTTTGAAAAATATGTATGTTTGGTCATACAGAAAACCAAAAATTATTTCTCATATATATTTGGTCTTTGTTCAGGGTTCCTTACTCAAACCTCCCAAAACACTTGGAATTTCCTAAGTGTTGAGAATGATAAAGATATCTTTTGTTATGTTAATGAGGTGGATTTTGGAAAGCCCTTAGGTAACCTGAGGATGGTGGCAGGTTGAAACTTTCAGTTCCACCCAATGACCTCTTGAGAAAAGAGAGGAGCTAGATTGAGTTCAATCACCTTGGTTGATGATTTAATCAATCATGCCTATGTAATGAAGCCTCCATAAAATTCCAAAAGCATGGGCTTCAAATTTCTTCTGAGTTGGTGAACATGAGGAGATTTGGGGAGATAGGCTTCCTGGAGAGGGCATGGCTGTCCTACACCCTTTCCCCATACCTTGCCCCGTGCACCTCTTCCATCTAGATGTTTCCAAGTTACATCCTTTTATGATAAACAGATGATCTAGTGAGTAAAGTGTTTTTCCAAGTTTTGCACTCTAGCAAATTAATTGAACCCAAGGAGGAAGTCATGGGAACCTCTGATTTATAGCCAGTTTGTCAGAAATACAGGAAACAACCTGGACTTGCAATTCATGTCTGAAGTGGTAGTGGAGGGATAGTCGTGTAGGACTGTACCCTTAATGTATAGAATCTGATGCCTCCTTCAAGTAGATAGTGTCAGAATGGAGTTAAACTATAGGATAGCTAGTTGGTGTTGCAGAGACTTACTTGGTGGTATTGGTGACCTGACCCCACCCCCATGCGCAGTGGAATTGGGTCCAGAATCCTTTTCAAATTCCATTGTAATCAGCTATAAATTATAGCAAAATGTATATATTTGAATTTCTTCCCATTAGACATGTTAGAATTTCTTCCAATTAGACCAAAATAACGGTGTTTTGTTTGTCACTATCTCAATTCTCAATGAATATGTTTTATAGTGCACACACACTACAGATAACAATTCCTCCACTTCAAGATAGTCTGTGAGACACAGAGCTTTTAGTAAATAATAGAATTAATCAGGTGTTTATAGATAATAAAGCATCTAGATGTAATAGAAAGTATGTTCAGCCGAAATTTCTAACAATTCAGCTTCTCAGATTAAAAAAATAAAATGAACTGGGGCACCTGGGTGGCTCAGTTGTTAAGCATCTGCCTTCAGCTCAGGTCATGATCCTGGAGTCCTGGGATTGAGCCCTGCATTGGGCTCCCTGCTGGGCGGGAAGCCTGCTTCTCCCTCTTTCACTCCCTCTGCCTGTGTTCCCTCTCTCGCTGTGTCTCTCTCTGTCAAATAAATAAATAAAATCTTTTAAAAAAATGAACTAATGGGACTTCATCAAGAGAAAAAGCTTTTGCACAGCAAAGGAAACAGTCAACAAAACCAAAAGACAACCGGCAGAATGGGAGAAGATATTTGCAAATGACACATCAGATAAAGGGCTAGTATCCAAACTCTATGAAGAACTTATCAAACTCAACACCCAAAGAACAAATAATCCAATCAAGAAATGTCAGAAGACATGAACAGACATTTCTGTAAAGAAGACATCCAAATGGCCAACAGACACATGAAAAAGTGCTCAACATCGCTTGGCATCAGGGAAATACAAATCAAAACCACAATGAGATACCACCTCACATGAGCCAGAATGGCTAAAATTAACAAATCAGGAAATGACAGATGTTGGCAAGGATGTGGAGAAAGGGAAACCTTCCCACAATGCTGGTGGGAATGCAAGCTGTTGCCGTCACTCTAGAAAACAGTATGGAGGTTCCTCAAAAGTTGAAAATATAGCTACCTTACAACCCAGCAATTGCACTACTGGGTATTTACCCCCAAGATACAAATGTAGTAGTCTGACGGGGCACTTGTACTCCAATGTCTATAGCTGCAATGTCTACAATAGCCAAACTATGGAAAAAGCCCAGATATCCATCAACAGATGAATGGATAAAGAAGATGTGGTATTTATATACAATGGAATATTATGCAGCCATCAAAAGTTTGGAATCTTGCCATTTGCAATGACATGGCTGGAACTAGAGGGTATTGTGTTAAGCAAAATAAGTCAATCAGAGAAAGAAAATTATTACATGATCTCACCGATATGTGGAATTTGAGAAATAAGGCAGAGGATCATAGGGGAAGAAAGACAAAAATGAAACAAGATGAAACCAGAGAGGAAGACAAACTATAAGAGACTCTTAATCTCAAGAAACAAACTGAGGGTTGCTGGAGTGGAAGGGGTGGGGGAGATGAGGTGGCTGTGTAATGGACATTGGGGAGAGTATGTGTTGTGGTGAGTGCTGTGTATTCTGTAAGACTGATGAATCAAAGACCTGTACCCCTGAAACAAATAATACATTCTATGTTAATAATAAAAATATAAAAAATTTAAAAAAATAGAAAATATAAAATAAAAGGAAGAAACCAAAGTAGAAGTATGTATAGTTTATGATAAAATATTTCTATAGTTATAACTGAGGGTATATGGTTGATGTCAAGAAAGATATCATGAAGATTCTATATGTTTTGCATCAAAGAATGTTTAAGTGGCTTTGGGGTGCCTGGGTGGCTCAGTTGGTTAAGAACCTGACTCTTGCTTTTGGCTCAGGTCATGGTTTCAGGGTCTTGAGATAGAGCCTCGCGTCAGGCTCTGGCACTAAATGTGGAGGCTGCTTAAGATTCTCCCTCTCTCTCTGCCCTTCCTCCCTCCTTGCCCATGCGTGTGCCCATGCTCTCTCTCTTAAAAAAAAAAAGGAAAGAAAAGAAAAAAAGAACATATGTGGTTTAGACAGGTGAAGTCTGCAGAGAGGGAGTAGGCAGTGCCTGAACAGGCAAGGGAGAAGAGGAACAAGAAGTGAGTAGTGGACATAGAGACAAGAGACGCATTCTGTGTGTAGAATTATAAAAAGTGCCTCTGGATTAATGATAAAGTGTGAATCAAGGAGGGGTAGCACTCAGTGCCTGTAAGGTAATTGTATAATCCCTTAACACTATTGAAGAGGACTTTTTTTTTAAAAGATTTTATTTATTTATTTGACAGAGAGATCACAAGTAGGCAGAGAGACAGGCAGAGAGAGAGGGGGAAGCAGACTCCCTGCTGAGCAGAGAGCCCGATGTGGGTCTCGATCCCAGGACCCTGGGATCATGACCTGAGCTGAAGGCAGAGGCTTAACCCGCGGAGCCACCCAGGCGCCCTTGAAGAGGACTTTTATGGTCTCTTATGGTCTACCATTCCGCCGCCTTTAGCCATGAAACTCTGATCTCACCAGGTATATTCAGTTCCTCCCTGCCTCGCTCCACTGGATTTGTACTGTTGTGTCCTCTCCATCTAGAAACATTCTCACCACTTAACATCTGTCTCCCTTCAGATCTCAGCTCAAGTATCAATTTCACAGTGACGATTCAAAGGATTATCTGCCCAGAGTAAGTCAGCTACTTTGATTTATGCTCTCATAGGTTATTTAATTTACACTTATTTGTACATTTATTAGATTAAAGAATGTTTCCCTCACTAGACTATAAGCTCCCTGAGAATAGGAACCACTTGATTTTGTTCTTCAGTGCTTAGTTGAGTGCCAAAAACATTAACATTCGATTGTTAATAAATATTTAATGTATGATAGTATTTAACATAATGCCTGGTATAGTTCATATACATACATAATGCATACTATATAACATAAAATACATAATGTAATGTACATAATTTAATGTACAGTTAATGTATATAAAATACATAAAATATTTGATATATGTATGTATATATCATTTAATATGCAAAAAGGAGAGATTGCTGACCACCTGCTTGGTAGACATTTTATAATTCAACTTAATGACAAGAACTCCAATTTTATTGAGGGCAGTGACTGAGTAGAAGATTTTATTCCCTTGACTCTCTCACAGTTAGTTGTGAGACATAAGCAGAAGTGTTATCTGAGATTTCTCAGAAAGTTTTCTAAAGAGAGCTGACTTAACTGGGTAGTGTCCCAATTTTTCCTACTCCCCTCACTTTTTCTTTAGAGATGCTTAAAACTCAAACATGATGTTTTGAGATATCTTGGATTATGATGTGACCTTAAAGATGGGAGCCATGGGTTAGAATTAGGCATCAGAAAGATGCAAGGAAATTGGGTTCACTAATCAGTCTACTTTTGTAATTTTTTTTAACCTAAAAAAACAAACCTACACCACTCTTGGTAAAATTATTCTAGTTGCAATGAATAGATATTCTCTAACAGGGGAAAAATGAAGGCGTAACCAGACAGAGATTATTTGAATTGCCAACTAGTAAAACAATGATGTTCTAGATGTGAGTTAAGAGGGATGTGCTAACTGCAAAAATCTCTTCATCATGAAGAAATGACCCATAACAAATTGTGATTGACTAAATTTGGCTAAAGGGGGACACGTTTATTGTATTGTTCTCTAGGAGAATGATTACAATAATAGAAAGTTCTGGGAACATGCACTTCTGGGTAAATACGAAGTTTTTAGAAGATATGTTAAAATGAAACTAACAGCAGATGACAAGTCAAGGTGTTTAATGTGTACAGCTGGAATACTAGGACTCACTGAACGTGGCAGATTAGTTTACAAAAGCATCTCCCAAACATTTTTGACAGGGGTTTTGGGAGGGAATTCTGTGCCTGTAAATACCCTGCTATAAAGTGCTTACTAGCTCATTCTGGAAATTGTCTCTTCATTTAAAACTTTTTTTCATTTTATTTTTATGAGAAATTCACATAACATAAATTTGACCATTTTAAATGAACAACTCAGTGGCATTTAGTACATTCACAAAGTTATATAACTATGATTTCTATCTATTTCTAAAACACTCTCATTACCCCCAAATAAAACTACATGCTTATTAAGCAGTTATTCCACACCTCCTGTTTTCTCCTGACCCTGGCAACCACTAGTCTGCATCTGTCTCTATGGATTTATCTGTTCTGAATATCTCATGTGAATGGAATAATATATGATATTTTGTGTCTTCTTCATTGAGCATAAGGTTTATCCTCATTGAGTAGTCTGTGTCAGTACTTCCTTCCTTTTTTATGGGTAAATGTTTCTTTATTTTTTAAACTCATCTTTTGATTTACATATGTAATAATATATTAGTTTTCCTTTAAATTATTTTATTTCACCTAGATCCACCAGGTTCCCCACTGCCCTTGAAATAAACCATGCTAATCTCCAACTTTGATGCTTCTGCTAATACAATCCCAAATACTTGAGCTCCCTTTCTCTTCCATATTTCAAATTCTTGTTATATTGCATAGCCAGCTCCTATCCTACCCTTTCCATTGAAATTCACTTAGCATCACCCAGAGAAAAGTGCCTTGGACATTAGTCCTGTAATAACATGTTCTGTCAATCAAATGATATTGAGAATATTCATATCTGGACTGAAGGCTTCTTATGGGCAGAACTCATATAATTTATTTCTATATCATACTATAAAGAGTCACATTGCAAGTGATTGTAAGAAAAAGTACAATTAATGAACTTTAAAAAACATTAAAGTTACATTGTCATATTTTCCTATTTGCAAAGTGATTGCATGTACATTACCTCAATTTACTTGTTGAAGACCTAGTTTCAAGGATGGTAGGGTAAAGGTTAATATTCTGTTTTTTGGACTAAAGTTTTGCACAACAATTCATTTCTTTTTCTTTCTTTTTTTTTTTTTTTTTCATTTCTTATTAGTAAGTGGCAGAGCAGGGCCTGAAACATGAGATTTTACTTATAGAGTGGGTAGGTATTTCCATCCAAAAGCTCAGTTTAAGAGATGTATAATTTTCTTTATTTTTTACAATTCAATTTACTTTGAAGTCTATTTGGCCTGAATGCTATAAACTTAATTAAATTGAGATTTGTGGGACTTGTCTAGCGACAAGATATATATAATGGGAGTGACACTTGTCCTCCATCTTATATGGCCATGCAGATAGCTGCAGAGACTTCCATCAATACATTGATGGGCTTCAAAAATTGTTGCTTAGTCATTCTCTCTCCTATCAACAAAATTTCCTCAAATTCCATCATTCTATAATTTTTTTCTTTTCCTTCCTTCCTCCTTCCCTTCCCTCCCTTTCCTTTCCTTCTTTCCATTCTTGGAAAACTGTGACCTTTTTGGTTCCCACACCATGCTGGAGCCCAGAAAAATGTTTTCAAGTACCTCAGTTGCCTATACACTTGATGTAGGCAATTTTCTTTTAGGGTCTCGCAATCTTGATTGAATTTGATATGCAAAATGTGGAAAGGGTTTCTGTTCAGGGAGCTTATAAACCTATATTTATAAAATTTTCAGCTGTATAATTGACATATAAAATGGTAAGATATTTAAAGTGTACATAGTGGTGACTTGATATACATATACTTCTGAAAGGATTCTCTCCATCTAGTTAATTAACACATTCTTCACTTCACATATTTATCTTTTATTTTGGTGAGAACACTTAAGTTCTACCCTCTTAGCTAATTTCAATTATACAATACAGTGTTATCAATTATAGTCATCATGTTTTATATCTGATCCTCAGCTCTAAGTCATCTCATACCTATTTCAAATGTGCGCTGCATTCTACTCATCCCCAAGCCCAGTACATATAATAAGGAACTTAACTAGCATTTATTTAAAAATTACTTCTTTTTTGTTTTTGTTTTTTTAAAGGTCATTTTAAAAAAAATATATTTTATTTATTTATTTGACAAACAGAGGGAGCACAAGGAGGGGGAGTAACAGGCAGAGGGGGAGGGAGAAGCAGGCTTTCCAGTGAGCAGGGATCCCAATGTGGGGCTCCATTCCAGAACCTGGGATCATGACCTGAGCCAAAGGCAGAGGCTTAACCAACTGAGCCACCGAGGCATCCCACAATTACATCTTTTTAAATCTCCCCATCTTTCCAGCCCATAGATCTTTTCCTATTAAAAATAAGTGTGATGGGTGATGATGGTAGGAAGACTGTAAAATCTACTAGATCTTTAAGCCATTTGTTCTCCTCAGTCCTTTAAAATTATAAGCTTTTGAGATTCAAAATCCAAGAGAAGAATACTGCTTTCTATGCTTTTGCTGAGGAATATCTTCCCAGATTCAATGAGACTACTCAGCATGTGCCTGGACTGAGATAAGGAGTCACATCTGAACTGCTGATAGTTTGAAAATATAACTCCATCACACTTAATAATGGATATTTAAGATTTATTGAGCTTGAGCTGAGATTGTGTGTTGAATTCCCTTTAATCCTTTGTCAAAGATCAGGTAACGATTTGTATGGATCTATTTTATGTTCTCTGTTCTGTTCTATTGGTCTATGGTCTATTGGCCTGTTCTTTTCCAATACTATGTTCACTTGATTAGTGTAGTTTTATAGTAAGTCTTAAAGTCAGGAGTATCAGTTCTCCCATGTTCTTCAGTATTTTTTGGTTATTCGAGGTCTTCTGACTATTCAAATAATCTTTAGAATCAGTTTTACTGTATTTACAAAATAATTTGCTTGAAATTTTTATTGGGATTATGTTGATTCTATGGATCAAATTGGCAAGAATTGGCATGTTAATAATAGTGTTCTCATTGATGGGCATAGATTATTTCTCTATTTCTTTAGCTCTTTGATTTTACTTATAAGAGTTTCATAGTTCTATATAGATAGATCCTGCACACATTCTGTCAGAGTTACACCTAGGTATTTCATTTTTTGGTACTATTATAAATTATATATATAATATACAATGTATATATTTTAAAATTTCAAGTTCAATTTGTTCTTTGCTGGTATATAAGTGAGCAATTGACTTTTGTATATTAAGTTTATATCCTAAAACCTTGCAGTACAAGTATGCTTATTTGTTCCAAAAAGGTTTTTTAAAATCAATTTTTGGGGTGATTTTCTACAGCATGTCCTTTGTGAACAAAAACATATTACTTATTCTTTCCCAGTAGGTATACCGTTTATTTTCCCATCTTGTATCATCGTACTCCTTAGGACTTCCAGTGTAATAATGAAGATGAGTGGTAAAGAGGACATTCTTGCATTTTTCCCAATCTCAAGGTAAAAGCATTGAATTCCTCACTAAAGTATGATGGAAGCTATACGTGTTTTTGTAAATGTTTTTTATCAAGTTGAAGAAGTTTCCCTCTTTTCCTAGTTTGCTGAGAGTTTTTGCCATAAACAGGTGTTGATTTTTTAAAAATGATTTTCTGCATAATTTGATATGATGTTTTATTTTATTTTTTACTTATTTTAGAGAGAGATTGAGAGAGAGAGTAGGGGGAGGGGCAGAGGGAGAGGGAGAGAGAATCTCAAGTACACTCTGTGCTAAGCACAGAGCCCAACATGGGGCTCAATCTCATGACCCTGAGATCATTACTTGAGCCAAAACCAAGAGTCAGATGCCTCACCAACTGAGCCACCCAGGTACCCCATTTGATATGATATTTTAAAAATTTATTCCTGTTGATGTGGTATATATGGCTACTTACATTTAAATTAATTAAAACCAAATAAAATTAAAAATTCAACTCTTCAGTAACACTAGCCATATTCTAAGTGCTCAATAGTCACATATGCCTATCTTTTCAGACAATATGGATACAGAACATTTCCATCATCAGAAAGTTCTATTGGACAGTGCTGTTTAAAGGGATATTTCTGAGGCTGGGTGTTTTATATTGTTCTTCAGAAGGTCCTCAGCAAGATTTAGCCTCAGTTGTCCACAATTGTAACCAGTTTAAGAATACATGCTTTAGTTGATTTTGCTTTGTTCTCTAGCTTGTTCCCAGCTTCTTCACTTCTACTTTCTGGGATGACAACAAACTAAACTACTTATACCCAAAGCTTTGTCTCAGACTCTGTTCTTTGCGGAACCTAAACTAAGAAAGGTAGCATCTCAATATTACTGACCCTACTTTAGTTAGAAAAATGCCATGTTCAGCTGAGATGTGCACAGAAATAAGATCACTATAATAAAAGATATGTATGAATTCCATCCTCTTGGAAAGGCCTTGTTTTATATAAGGTGGTCATTAAACCTCTCTCATAAGAAACTTACGTAAATTATGAGTATAACTGAAGGAAGAGCTTTTCTGATTAGAGAGAAGAGTGAGGATAATTGCTCTGAAGTGGAATGTTTGGTGAAGAGAAAGGGGGCCAATAAAACTCTGGTGAAGAGAGGAAGGAGAGGGTGGTAAAAACTGCAGTATGTTTTCAGGGCCCAGAATTTGGTTTTCACTTTACATAAGCTGGGAACCCAATCCTGGCTTTAGAGCAGAATACTAATGTATTCTGACTTGTATTTTAACAGGAACGTTACTATAAATATAAAGTGTGGAAAATAATATTATTAATAACTAAAATATGTGTTTACTATATGCCAGGTACTATTTAAGTGCTTTCCATCTGTCAGTTCATGTAATCCTCACACTATAACTATCAGGTAGATGGGCTATCATTATCCCATTTTACAGATGAGGAAAATAAAGGGTAGAGAGGTTAAATAACTTCCTCGAAGTTGTATACTTAATAACTGATAGGCAATCTGGCTGCAGTGCCATGGTTTTACCAATTATAATATGTTGCTGAGCATATTATTTTATTGGAATAAATAAATATACTGATTAATTATTAAGTAAGAAGTATATTTATATTCTGAGTAATGCTGGATATAATCTATATAAAAGACTTAGAAGAAATGTCTGGAACACAGAGCTCAAGCAATCTTAGCTATTATCTCCGTGTGTCATCTCTGATCATTGGCATCTTAACTTTTATATATAAGCCAAACAGCACCTCCTGCAGTTGCTTTAGTATTTATGCCTTCCCTTATCATTGGGTCTTTGCAAACATCATTTTATCTTTAACTTCCTCTTTACCCAGGTAAATTTTAATCTTTCCCTGGTAAATGTTCTAAGATATAAAACTCCTAAATCCATTGAAAGACCATATGAGGCAGTTCTGTTATGTATTATCTAAGGTCATATACTTTGTTTATAAAATTTATCACACTTTATTTAAAGATCTTATGTAATTGTTTGAATTCTGCAAGGATGGTAAGTTTCCCTCTGAAACAAAGCAGTAATCTCCTGTGCTTATAACTCATTTTTGAATGTTTCAGACATTTAATGTGAATGAACTGTAACAACCAATTCTCCCTCAAATAACAAATGGATTTGTGCTTAAATTATTTCCCTATTAAAAGTTAGTATTAATGTTAAGTTCAGATTTACTTATTTATCCATTTCTGTATTTATATACATGTTTTTGATTAAATTGAGAAATTATGCAAAATTTTGTAGAAAGTATGAGACAATATATTTATAAACATCAAAATTAACAAATTTCCTCCAAAATTAACAACGTTCCTTGAAAGGATCAGACTAGATTAAAAGAATCAGCCTAATATAATAAATATATAATTTTTAACTCAATCAATCAAGATTAAAATCATTAACACTTATCTTTAGTAAGGCATTTAATTATCCCAAGCCAAAGATTTTTTGTTGTTTTTTGTTTTGTTTTGTTTTGTTTTTTAAGAGTGGGGTGAGGGCAGAGGAAGAGAGAGACTCTTAAGCAGGTTCCATGCTCAGTGCAGAGCCCAACACAGGGCTCAATCCATCACCCTGAGACCATGACCTGAGCCAAAATCAAGAGTCAGACATTTAACTGACTGAGCCACCCAGGTGTCCCCTAAGCCAAAGTTTTATTCAAGTAAACCTACCTTTTTTGAATACCACCTACATCAGTCACCTCATAATATTCTATTCAAATCAAATAGTATCATGTGATTTAACATGCCTTATATGTTTAAGTAAATATGAATTCTCATATAAAGAGCTGATGCATATTTGCATGTTTAGCTATTCAATTACTGTGATCATTGTAACCTAAGAGAGAAACATAATAATGCAAATTGAAAAATTATGAAATATATTAGAATTATGTATAAGAAGTATTTTATCTCCTCTTGGTTGATATTTTATGATAGCAAAAATTAGCACTAGCATTAATTTATTTTAAGTTAGATCTCCTTATTTACATTTTCATTTCATACCATTTGCCCCCTTTAACACTTATCACATTCAATATGAGCCTTCCTGGCTGCATTGTAAGTTCCATGTGGGAGGAAGTATGTTGGCACTAATTAACATAGTATCCCAGCACTAAACAGAGTGCTTGCTCATAGTAGATCCTTAATAAATGTGTTGAGTAAATGTGCAAATGAAAACATATGCCATTGTTATGAAGTGAATTGTGCACCCCCTCAAATTTATATTTTGTAGCCCTAACTCTTAATATGACTATAGTTGGAGAGAGAGCCTTTATGTAGGTAATGAAGGTTAATTGAGGTCATAAGGGTTGGGCCTTAATCCAATAGCACTGGTATCCTTATAAGGAAGAGACAGCAGAGATCTCTCTCTCTCTTTCTTTCTCTCTCTCCCTCCCTTTCCCCCTCTCCCTCCCTTTCCCTCCTTCTGTCTCCATGAATGCAGAGAAGCCATATGACAACATAATGAGAAGGTGGCCAACTACAGCAAGAAAGAGAGGTCTCACCAGAAAACAACCCAAATCTTGATCCTGTACTATTAGCCTCTGAACTGTGAGAAAATAAATAAATGTTTGTTGTTCAAGCCACCCAGTTTATGGTATTTTGTTATGATAGCCCTAGCAGACAAATACAGCCGTCATCAACAAATTATATATCTCTTTTTCCCCTTAGGAATCATATTATTCTTAATGCATGAGGATAAGGGCACCATTAAAATATGTTTTTATAAATATATATGTGTATATATATTAGATATGCTAACATTTCTCCAGAATTTATAAACACACTGAATATACAAACTTGTTATGTGACAATAACACATTCAAAATGCTTTGCATACTTATTAAACTATTCTCATAATATTCCTAAGCATTACTATCTAATAAGAACTTAGGTTGTTTGAATCTGACACATTAGAGAATGACCCATGCTCTAAAGGAAAATAAAAACAAAGTTAATCTTTTTACTTTGTGTTGCTTGTAACCTCTAGTTTTATTTTATTTCTTTCTGAACTGCAATGGACCATAAACTAAAAGGGAGTAATATTTTCTAAAATGGACTGCAATATGATATTGCAAGTTTATTCTAAAATCCCAAGGGACCTACAGATAAGAATAACGATTTTCACATAATAAAATGGAATTGGCATGAAACAATGTGAAATTATGAACCCACTGCCAAAGCTCTTATATTTAAAAAAAGTACATTTCACATTTGAATAATAAAACCTTCAGTAATCATGACAGTTAAAAAGCAAAACGTTGCTCTTGAACAATGAAATAATTCTCAGAATGAGTTTAGACCAAGGGCATCTGCATAAAGTTTATTGCTCTAGGGATACAAAAAGAATATTATTTGATTCTGCTTTATAGAAAGACTGTTTCCTATTGAAATATTTGCCATGGTTGTTAGAGCTGGAATATCTTAGTTATTTGTATTTTTTCCTAAAAAAATCAAAAAAATCAATGGCCCATTTTATATTTATCAAGCAGATCACCAAAAATCAACTTCAAACTTTTATGGCCAGTGAATATAAAAGTATATTTTATTTGGATAAATTTCACTCTAGTGCTATTAAGCCTCATGCCCTTTAAAATGAAACGATGTTTAGAGTGTATGGGGGTGTGTATGTATGACTTTTTTCTTTAATAAAGTTATCTCTTCATTATTTAACTATAAAATCCTTACTGGTTGTGGAATTGATATGCTTCAATTTTGAATGAGTCACATCTAACCAAAAAAGTGTCTTACTTTTTTACCTATGTTATGATTCTGCTGCATACCATACACCTTTTGAACAGTTTACAAATATCTCAAATCTTTGCCAAAAAATCTATAGGGTAAGAATTATCTTCATTTCACACATAAGACCGCTGGGGTAATACACTCAGGCTAAAACTTATCTAGCAGTGGAGATGAGATTAGATCTAAATATATATATGTGTATATATATATATATATATACACACACACAAACTGATATCATATTACCTCTAATTTCACTTGGAGATTTATCATCATGATCAGTATAGTAAGACCTCTTTTAATTTCTTTGAAATTAAATAATTTCTTTAATTTAACTTTTTTGAAAATCATGGTATTTATTTTATTTAAATTTCTCATTCATTAACTTTTTTCCCCAAGTTTTTGTTTAAATTACAGTTAGTTAACATACAGTGTAATATTATTTTCAGGTATAAATTTAGTGATTACATACAATACCTGGTGCTCATCACAAGTCCCCACATTAATACCCATCACGTATTTCACCCATCCCCCACCCACCATCCAACAACCCTCAGTTTGTTCTCTAACCCTCAGTTAGTTCAGAGTCTATTTTATGGTTTGCCTCTCTGTCTTCCCCCCACAATGTTCATTTGTTTTGTTTCTTAAATGCCAAATATTAGTGAAATCATATTGTATTTGTCTTTCTCTGACTGACTTATTTCACTTAGCATTACACTCTTTAGCTCCATCCACATCATTGCAAATGGCAAGATTCCATTCTTTGTGATGGCTGAGTAATATTCCATTGTGTGTATGTGTGTGTGTGTGTGTGTGTGTGTGTGTGTGTGTGTGTGTACCATCTCTTTATTCATTCATTAGTCCATAGACATGTGGGTTCTTTCCCTAGTTTGGCTATTGTTGATAATTCTGCTATAAACATTGAGGTGTACTATCCCTTCAAAGTAGTATTTTTTTTTTTTAAGATTTTATCCATTTATTTGACATAGAGAGAGAGGTCACAAGTAGGCAGAGAGGCAGGCAGAAAGAGAGAGGGAAGCAGGCACCCTGCTAAGCAGAGAGCCCAATGTAGGGCTTGATCCCGTGACTCTGAGATCATGACCTGAGCTGAAGGCAGAGGCTTTAATCCACTGAGTCACCCACGCGCCCCTCAAAGTAGTATTTTTGCATCCTTTGAGTAAATAACTAGTAGTGCAATTGCTAGGTTGCAGGGTAGTCTTATTTTTAATTTTTTGAGGAAACTTCATATTGTTTTCCAGAGTGACTGCACCAGTTTGCATTCCCACCAAGAGTGCAAGAGGGTTCCCCTTTCTCTGCATCCTCGTCAACATCTGTTGTTTCCCTTGTTGTTAATTTTAACCATTCTGACAGGTGTGAGGTGATATCTCACTGTAGTTTTGATTTGCATTTCCCTGATGATGAGTGATGTTAAGGATCTTTTCATGTGTCTGTTAGCTATCTCTATATTGTCTTTGGAATAATGTGTATTCATGTCTTCTGCCCATTTTTTAACTGGATTGTTTGTTTTTGAATGTTGTGTTTGATAAGTCTTTATAGATTTTGGATACTAACCCTTTTTCAGATATGCCATTTGCAAATATTTTCTCCCATTGTGAAGGCTGCCTTTTAGTTTCGTTGATTGTTTTCTTCACTGTGCAGAAGATTTTATCTTGATGAAGTCACAATAGTTCACTTTTGCTTTTGTTTCCCTTGCCTCCAGAGATGTGTCTAGTAAGAAGTTGCTACAGCAGATGCAAAAGAGGTTGCTGCCTGAGTTTTCCTCTAGGATTTTAAGAGTTTCCTATCCCACATTTAAGTTTTTCATTCATTTGCACATTGCTGTGCAGTTTTCCCAACACTATTTGTTGAAGAGATTGTCTTTTTTTCCATTGGATATTCTTTCCTGCTTTGTCAAAGATTAATTGACCATATAGTTGTGGGTTAATTTCTAGGCTTTCTATTTTGTTCCATAACCCATGTGACTTTTTATGGGAGTGCCATACTGTTTTGATCACTGCAGCTTTGTAATATAACCTGAAGTCTGCAACTGTGATGCTTCCAGCTTTGCTTTTCTTTTTCAAGGTTGCTTTGGCTATTCAGAGTCTTTTTTGGTTCCATCAAAATTTTAAGATTGTTCTAGTTCTGTAAAAAATGCTGGTGGTATTTTCATAGGGATTGAATTGTATGTGTAGACTGTTTTGGGTAGTATAGACATTTTAACAATTTTATTTCTTCCAATCCATGAACATGTTTTTCCATTTCTTTGTGTCATCTTCTATTTCTTTCATAACCATCTTATGGTATTCAGAGTACAGATCTTTCACCTCTTTGGTTAGGTTTATTCCTAGGTATCTTACAGTTTTTGGTGTAATTATAAATGGGATTGATTCCCTGATTTCTCTTTCTGCTGCTTTATTATTGGTGTATAGAAATGCAACAGATTTCTATACATTGATTTTGTATATTGTGACTATACTGAATTTATGTATTAGTTTTAGCAATTTTTTGGTGGAGTCTTTTAGGTTTTCTAAATAGAGTCATGTGATCTGCAAATAGTGAAAGTTTGACGTCTTCCTTGCTGATTTGGATGCATCTTATTTATTTTTGTTGTCTGATTACTGAGGCTAGGACTTCCAGTACTATATTAAATAACAGTTATGAGAATGGACATCACTGTCTTGTTCAGGGAAACAAGGGAAAGCTGTCAGTTTTTCCCCATTGAGGATGATATTAGCTGTGGGGTTTTCATAGATGGCCTTTATGTTATTGAGGTATGTTCCCTTGAGCCCTGTTTTGTTGAGGATTTTTATCATGAATGGATGTTGTACTTTGTCAAATGCTTCATCTGCATATATTGAAAGGATCATATGGTTCTTATCCTTTCTTTTATTAATTTGGTGTATCATGTTGATTGATTTATGAATATTGAACCATCCTTGCAGCTCAGGAATAAATCCCACTTCATCGTGGTGAATGATTCCTTTAATGTACTGTTGGATTCAATTTGCTTGTAATTTATTGAGAATTTTTTCATCCATGTTCATCAGGGTTATTGGCCTGCAGTTCTCTTTTTTAGTGGAGTCTTTGTCTGGTTTTGGTATTAAGGTAATGCTGGCCTCATAGAATGAATTTGGAAGTTTTCTTTCCATTTCTATTTTTTTTTTAGAATAGTTTGAGAAGAGTAAGTGTTAATTCTTTTTTAAATGTTTGATAGAATTCACCCGTGAAGCCATCTGGCCCTGGATTTTTGTTTTTTTGGGAAGTTTTTGATTACTGATTGAGCTTCTTGCTGGTTATCAGTCTGCTCAAGTTTTCTATTTCTTCCTGTTTCAGTTTTGGTAGTTTATGTTTCAAGGAATTTGTCCATTTCTTCCAGGTTATCCAATTAGTTGGTATATAGGTTTTCATAATATTCTTTTATAATTGTTTGTATTTCTGTGGTATTAGTTGTTATTTCTTCTCTTTCATTTGTGATTTTATTTATTTGTCTTTTTGTCTTTTCTCTTTTCTTTTTGATAAGACTGGTTATGGGTTTTATCAATTTTATTAGTTTTTTTCAAAGAACCAGCTCCTAGTTTCATTGATCTGTTGTACTTTTTTTAGTTTCTATATCTTTTATTTTTGCTCTAATCCTTATTATTTCTCTTCTTTTGCTGGCTTTAGGCTTTGCTTGTTGTTCTTTTTCTAGCTTATTTGAATTTTTTTTTTTCTTTTTGAGGTTAGTGTATATAGCTATATATTTCCTTCTTATGACTATTTTTGCTGCATCCCAAAGGTTTAGGACCATCTTGCTTTCATTTTCATTTATTTTTTTTTATTTCTTCTTTGACTTACTGGTAAATCTATTCATTCTTTAGTAAGATGTTCTTTAATCTCCATGTATTTGCGTTCCTTTCATTTTTTTTTTTCTTGTGGATGACTTCAAATTTCATAGTATTGTGCTCAAAAAAATATGTCTAATATGGTCTCAATCTTTTTGTACTTGTTGAGATATGATTTGTCACCTAGTATGTGATCTATTCTACAGAATGTCCCAGTAGACTTGAAAAGAATGTGTATTCTGCTGGTTTAGGATGAAACGTTCTGAATGTATCTGTTAAGTCCATCTAGCCCAGTGTACCATTCAAAGCCATTGTTTCTTTGCTGATTTTCTGATAAGATGATCTATCCATTAATGTAAATGGGGTGTTAATGTCTCCTACTATTATTGTATTATTATGAATGAGTTCTTTTATGTTTGTTAGTAATTGTTTTATATATTTGGGTTTCCCCATGTTGGGGGCATATTTACAGTTATTAGATCTTCTTGTTGGATAGCCCTTTTATTATGATATAGTGCCCTTCTTGATCTTTTGTTAAGGTCTTTGGTTTAAAATCTAATATGTCTGATAAAGTATGGCTACTCAGGCTTTCTTGACATCCATTTACATGATAAATGGTTCTTCATCCCCTCACTTTCAATTTGCAGGTGTCTTTAGGTTTAAAATGAGTCTCTTGTAGGCAGCATGTAGATGGGTCTTGTTTTTGTTTGTTTGTTTGTTTGTTTTTTAATCCTAACACCCTATGTCTTTTGAATGGAGTGTTTAGTACATTTACATTCAGAGTAATGACTGATATATATGTATTTAGCATCATCTTATTATTTGTTTTGTCATTACTTCTGGAGATTTTCTCTTTTCCTTTCTTTGTCACTTTTGGTCTTTTCCTTTCTACTCAGAGTCCCCTTTAATATTTCTTGCAGGGCTGAGTTAGTGGTCATGAACTCCTTTAGTTTTTGTTTGTCTGGGAAACTCTTTATCTCTCCTATTCTGAATGATAGACTTGCTGGATAGAGTATTCTTGGCTACATATTTTTCCCATTCAGCACATTCAATGTATCATGCCACTCTCTTCTGACTTGCCAGGTTTCTTTTGAGAGATCTGCAGCTAGCTTTACAGGTCTTCCTTTGGAAGTAAGGGACCTCTTTTGCCTTGCTGTTTTAAGGATTTTTTCTTTATTGCTGTATTTTGCAAACTTAATTACAATGTATCTTCATGTTGGCCTGCTTTTGTTGATTTTGATGGGCATTCTTTATGCCTCCTGGATTTGGATGTCTGTTTACTTCCTCAGATTAGGGAAGTTTTCAGCTATGATTTCCTTAAATGAATTTCCTGCCCTTTTTTCTCTCTTTTCTTCCTGCAACTTCTATGGTATGAATGTTATTGCATTTGATTGAGTCACTGAGGTCCCTAAGTCTAATCTCTTGTTCCATAACTCTTCTTTCTCTCTTTTGTTCAGTTTCATTATTTCCCGAAATTTATCTTCTATATCACTTACTTGTTTCTCTGCTTCTTTCATCCTTGTGTCCATTATATGCAGTCTATTTTACATCTCAGTTATTATATTTTTCATTTCTGATTGTTTTTTAACTCTTTTATTTATTCAGTAAGATTCTCCCTGAAGTCTTTCATTCTTTTCTCAAGCCTAGCAAGTATCCTCGTGATTGTTGCTTTAAATTCTCCATCAGGCATATTACTTATATCTATTTCAAATAGCTTCCTGGCCATGAACTTTTCTTATTGAATTCATCTATCTTGGCATTTTGTCTATGTCTCTGTTTCTTCTCTGTGTTAGAAAAGCCTGTTATGTTTCCTGTTCCTGAGAGTAATGGCTTTATGAAAAAGAGGCCATAGTGTCCAGGGTCTGGTTCTTCAGGGTCTCTGGTGTCTTTGGTGTGGGCTGTGTCCACTCTGCTGCTGTGTTTTGGCTGCTCTGTCCTTCAGGCTGGTCATCTGCAGAGGCTCTCCTTTCCTGCAGTAGGCCATGATTGGTGCTTGGTGAGAGTGTGATGAGTTTTAACCAGGTATGCTCTGGGCTGCTTGTTAAATGAGACCTGATGCTATTTCCACTAGAACTTCTCCTAGCCTTGTAGAACTCTCTGGTTGGGAGATGTGGTGTGTGGGTTTCTATTGGTCTTCTGGGGAAGGGGCCTGCTGTGCTGGGACTGAGGCACACTTGTCCAAGAAGTTCAGTTCCAGCAGAGAGCTAGGGGGCAGGACTTGGTGTAAGCCTACACAGCCAGATGTTCCTCAGATCATCCATCTGCCCCAGGGTTGCTTGCCTGCCTTCTCTCCAGGAGTAGGGCAGTGTCCTCAGGGATCTGCCCCAGCCAAGCCTGCAAACCTTTACAACTCTAGTCTTCAAGCCCCACTGGTTGCAAAAACTCACATTTTTCCCAGCCAGTGGGTTTGGGGAAGTGTTCTCCCCCTCCACAGTACCCACAATCCATTTCTCCCCCAAACCATGTGTCCACACTTTCTACTTCCCTCAGTGTGGCCTCTTCTCTCCTTCTAGTTGTAGAGTTTGTTCTGTTAGTCCTCAGGTCAATTTCTTGGATATTCAGAATGATTTGATAGTTACCTATTTGTGTTGAAAGGACAAGACAAGCCTAGGGTCCTTCTACTATGTTGCCATCTTAGCTCCTACCTAAATAATTTAATTTTAAAATATGCACAAATCTCATAAACTACTCCTAATTACTTGCACATTTTGATTTTTGTTTTCTGTTTTGAATTTCCTTCCTCTGATTCTGGCCTGACAAACACAGGACAAATAGAGTACTACCTTTTAATTTTCATATGTATTCCCTATTATTTTACAACACCTACCCATACATTTTTATAAGTATTTATCAATTATGATGAGTATAGATTTGGTAAAAAGAAATTGCACATTTATTTAGAACATTAGTCAAAAAGATGAGTTGTATGAAATCCAGTAAACCAGTTTATTACCAAGCAGAATTAGGAATTTTCTTTCTCTTGAACTATTCCCCCTGCCTGGTTTGACATTATTAAATACTACCTCAATCCTGAAAAGATGTGAAGCATTTAAATATTGTAACAGATGAGAACATATTTGGGAAATTTAGTTTGCATTAATAATTTCTTCCATTTTTAAATATTTAGGTTTTTATGTTCTCTGATTTCTTCTGCTTCTCAATATATTTCCTTTAATTTAGAAAAATCTTTGATCTGGTAATGATTCTTTAAAATTAAAAACTTCTTTATTAGTGTAATTATACCATGTGGACATGACTTTTGCAATTTTTATTTCCTATATATACTCTCATTTTGACAAACTTATTTAATGTGCCTAAGGATAAAAAAAATACTATAAAAATCCAGTTGGAAATATGATCATATTGATTCATAATTTTCTGCTTCTAACTTATTTACAATACCTTTGAAAATACATTAAAAACCTAACATATGAAAGCATTTTTAATCAATTTAAAACATCATTTTAATCTAGAGGTACAAATCCTAGTTATCTAAAACAGCTATTTTTCTGCATTATTTCTTCTTCTTCTTCCTTTGTTTCTTTAAACAAAAGATATCAGAAGCTGAAGTGGTTTCTAATGTCATAAGAGTCTTTGGAGATTTATCTTAGATACTTGTACTTTAGACGATAACCTATGATGTCCAGTGTACTTTAAACTTTAAATATGGATTGTTTTCCCTGATGATATGTATTTCCTGGACATTATCCAGGAAAAGTATAGAATATTAGTCTTCTTTGTCATTTGGCACAGTACAAACTTAGTCCAGTTGTTGTGTGTGTGTATTTGTCATATAGAAATTTTCCTGTCCAGAACATTTAGAAAATGATATCAAGATTCAATGATATTAAGCTCATTCTTTTTTTTAAGATTGTATTTACTTATTTGTCAGAGAGAGAGCACAAGCAAGGGGAGCAGCAGACAAAAGGAGAAGCAGCCTCCCTGCTGAGCAAGGAGCCTGATGTGGGACTCAGTCCCAGGACCTTGGGATCATGACTTGAGCTGAAGGCAGATGCTTAACTAACTGAGGCATCCAGGTGTCTCAAGATCTCATTCTTTTCATTGAACAAGTATCATTGATGTTTACTCTACCACAAATCATGGTATAGAGAGAGAAAATGAGGAAGACAAACACTTATGAACCCTGCTGCATTTGAGTTTATGGTATACTGAGGGAAACAAATATTAGTCAATTAAGAAAACATGCATCAATAACTTAAGTGTTCTGAAATGTTTAAATAACCTTTTAAAACATCAGTATAACTGGGGAGACTGTCGTAAGAATATATAAGAAAAAACAGATTGATTAAATGATAAAAATATTTCCTCTAAAATATGTATTTTCTAATCTTCAGAGTAAGCTTATATGATTTTGTTAAGCTCATACTTCTTGGTAATTCTTTACCTATATAATATAGAGCCAAATAGTTTGTTTCATGAAAGCACCTCGACTTATTTTTGGGGTTTGTACGTGTGTGTATGTGCACATGTGTGCTTGCACATGTAATTATGCAATCAATTTTGTCATGGCAATATTTATTTTTATGTTAATTACATTGATTTTATAATTTCAGAAGATGAAATCTCTGAACAATATATTGTTCTATTTTGCTAGTAGTGGTATTCATAAGAAATGTGCTTTAAAGTTTCACCTAATGAAAACAAAAGAAGCCTTGAATTTTCTTATTGAATGTTCAACTTTTGAATGGTTAGCAATTTCTATAAGCACTAAAGTGTTTCATATCAATTAGCAAGAGAATTGCCAAGAAGGAAATCATCTTAAGTAACTGTCTTGGAAAAGACTTAAAGCAATTGTTTTGCCTCTCTCCTATTTGGTCATTTTACCAAAGTGAATGCACTTAGAATGCAACAGTGAAAGACAACTGTTTCCACAATTCCACAACTATCCTTGCTCAATTCGTGCAGTTGTCAACAGTGCTTTTATTCAGAAACATATTTATTTTGTAATGGTGGTAATGATACAAACGAATATAGATTGTATCAGTTCTCTGTGACTGCTGAAGCAAACTATCTCAAATGTAGTAGCTTAAAACAATACAAATTTATTATCTTACAGTTCGGGAGGTAGAAATCAGAAGTGGGTCTCACTGGGCTAAAATCTGAGTGGTGATCAGAGCTGCATTCCCTCTGGAGGTTCTAAGAGAGACTCCAATTCCTGTACACCCTCTTTTCCTGGCTCATGGCCATCTTCCTCCATCCTGCTACTTTTCTTCAGCCAGCAGTAGTGGGTCAAGTTGCTGTCACAGCATATTGCTCAGACTCTGACTGCCATCTACCACCTTTTCCACCTTTAAAGACCCTTGTGATTATATTGGTTCCACTAGTTTACTTCAAGATAATATCCCTACTTTAAGCTCAGCTAACAAGCAAACTTATTTCCATCGACAACCTTACTACTACTTGTTTGCCATGTAACCTAGAATTTTCTCAGGCTCTGGGGATCAGGAGGTGGACATCTTTTGGGACATTTACTGTTCCTACTAAATAGAGTAACTGTGAAATTCTAAATACATTACTCATATTAATTCAGTGTATAGGTCAGTAATTTACTTTTGGTCTAATTATGTATGACTAGTTACATGATAGATGACAAAATAAGATATTTCTTTGATAACCTACTTAGGTATATTCTACATGGTGAAATAAATTAAGAGAGTTCTGATTTTGTAAGATTTGTGACCCAATGAACAAAACCATTTGCAAAATGCATATATAAAATAAAATCCATAGCACAGTAATAGAGCATTTAAATTTTTTTCAAAATATTTTAACATTCTTTGATCCCATTCATTTAGTACATGAAGAAATGGAAAATGGACAAGCAACAGAAAGTATTACTATCTCATATTATATATAAGGAAACAGAAACTCACAGAGTTTAAAAAAACTGACAATATTATAAAAAGGTAAGATTTAATCTTCCAGACCTTCTACAAAATTCATTCTGTTAAAAGCTGGGTCTGGTAAATACCTGGCTGGCCTTACTGTCAATTTAATCTCTTAGAAGCTAGAAAGAATGATGAGAAGAATTGCTATTCTCTACTTAATTCCAACCAATAAGAAGTAACTGACTGGCAGGGAAGTTGAAATGACAGAAAATCTGGAAGAGATTCAATTTGAACTCTTAGAATTTGTTATCGTCAAGGTCGGTCATTTGAGTTTAGCAAAATACACATCCTTCAAAAAAAAAGTTTTGTGGTTTTTTATATTATAAGACCTAGGTAATAACACAAATAGTTATAAAGCTTTAACATTTATAGGGCAATATAGGTTCATTTACAGGAAAATATTAATAATAATGAATTGTTTTCAGAACTAAAGTTCTATGGATACAGCCACAAATGATCCTGAGAGAGAAAATAAGGATAACTGAAGAGTTAAAACACTGAAATAAAATGTATAAAAGGCAGAATAGACAGCATAATAATCAATTTATAAGAAATTGCCATGAACTTATAAAAATAGTTTTTAAAGCAAAATTAGTATAAAATGATCCTTGTGAAAAAGTATTAAATGACCATACAATGATCTTTTAAATGATATTTACTAAAAACAAAGCCCAGTTTATTTCCTTTATTCACTTCACTTATTGCTAACAAATGAGCAAAAATTACTGAGGTTTTCAGCTTTTTCTGGACAGGTGGATGGCCACCCAGATGATAAAAGGTAGACTCAACAATGGTAAAAGTGATATGAAGCCTAAGATAGAGGTTTTAAGAAAGGATATTTTTAGAGAGCACTTAGTTGCTCTATAAAAATGCAAATCTCTTGGCCTGGATGACATCCATTCAAGAATGCTGGAAAGAAATTGAAGATGAAATCTCTGAATAGCTGTCAGTTTTCTTGGAAATATTAAGAAGATAAAGAGAAGGGATGAGAGATAGAATAGAATTATGTCACAACTTTCATAACAGAAATAAGGAGACTTTTCCTAAATTATAGAATGTGAGGTAGGTTAAGGTAATATACTATATGATTTATTATTTAAATTTGGTTTTATCATTTATAAAACTATGCTTCTTTAAAAAACACAAAGCTTGGGGCGCCTGGGTGGCTCAGTGGGTTAAAGCCTCTGCCTTCGGCTCAGGTCATGATCTCAGGGTCCTGGGATCGAGCCCCCGTATTGGGCTCTCTGCTCGGTGGGGAGTTTGCTTCCCCCTCTCTCTATGCCTGCCTCTCTGCCTGCTTGTGATCTCTCTCCTCTCTGTCAAACAAATAAATAAAATCTTTTAAAAAAATTAATTAATTAATTAATTAATTAAATAAAATAAAAAACACAAAGCTTCACATTAGTAAAAGAAAATAAAGGTAACTACATACTCTTTATAAGTGATCCACTCAAAACAGAATAAACAATGGGTAGAGAAAAGAGATGGTAAAAAATATACCATGACACACTGGTGTACAATTATTATTTAGAACACAACTCAGGAAGCATTCTAGGGGAAAAAGTAGTATTAAAAGTCAAATTTAAATACATTAGTCTTTAATTTTTCATTCTATGTATTTTTATATTGTTGAATTGTGACACTTAACATGTATTCTTATTTAAAGAACTATTTAAAATAAAATTTAAAAAACCCCAGAAATTGTCTTATATTAAAATATTTCATAAAACTACAATGATTAAACCTTTATTATACTGGCACTACAAGAGGCAAATAATCCAAATTCACAAAATAATAAAACATTTCATTTTAATGTATTATAAGAGAGTCATTTGTGATCCATAGAGATATTGTGGTTATTCAAGAAGTAATGCTAGAGATATTGGTTATGTATGTAGAAAAAAAAATATTTGGCTACTTTCCAAATACCATGCCAAAATCGGATATTAAACTTGTTAAGGTGTTATTGTAAAATGAATAAATAAATAATATTAATTGCAAAAAAATACACATGAATATTTTTATAAAGTTGGAATATCCAAGGTTTTCTAAAATGATAATGGAAATAGAAGGATTTGTATTTATAAAATTTATTGTCTTCCATTAATATTTATTAGGAATCTAATATGTTAAAGGCAAGAATTCCTGGAGATGTAATGATAAGCAGAACAGACGCAGTCCTTGACTCATTACCTACAATGGGTTTCGTGGAGATGAGGAATGTGGGACATGCAAGAATCAGAGATAGTAAAGGAAAAATATTTTGAAACTTGCTGTGACTAACATGCATTAATCTACAATATTGGAGTCTATTATTTGTCTTTAAGGTAACTTTATTTTCAAACATGTTAGGAATACATTATTTACAACTATGGAGGTCTACATTTATCTATAGTACAGACATATTGTTTCTTAAGAATAAAGTAAAAAATTATGTAAGAATTCTAAAAAGTTGAATGTCTAGGAATCAGCACATACCCAGGAATTCAAAACCAAGTAGGCACAGCTAGCCACTTTTAATATTCTAAGCATTATTAATATTTCATTATAAAAGAGATAGCTTATTGATTACTTATAATTCAGCATTCAGAGACGAATAGTTAATATTTGTAATAAATCTATTTTTTTTAAAGATTTTATTTATTTATTTGACAGAGAGGAGAGAGATCACAAGTAGGCAGAGAGGCAGGTAGAGAGAGAAGGGGAAGCAAGCTCCCCGCTGAGCAGAGAGCCCAATACCGGGCTCGATTCCAGGACCTTAAGATCATGACCTGAGCTGAAGGCAGAGGCTTTAACCCACTGAGCCACCCAGGCGCCCCTGAATCTATTTTTACATATAGCCAGATATTTACTTTAAAACATTAGATTTGCAACCTGCCTTTTCATTTCATTTTTATGCAATATTTTTATTCCCTTAATTTATTAACTTCCAACATTAGCAAGACACATGATTTGTGTATATAATTTTAAAAATGAAAATAACACAACAAAGCTTAAAATTTAACATAGCTCTCTTTCACCTCTCCTAATACTATTCCAGATTCCTTCTTCCTAAGGACAAGCATTTCTAACTTCTTCAACTATTACCATAAGTATTTACTTTCATATTTTTATGTAACATCCTTATATATTCCTAATTATATTTCAGTTTTATATATTATTCAACTTCCTTATAGTATATAAAGCTATATAATTCTTGTATCTTCCCTACACATACACACACACAATTTACACTCCTTCACTCTCTTCACTATTATGACAATATAAATATTTTTATGCATCTGAGTCAGACAGTGAATTCTGTGTTCATTTTTTGTAAAGATTTTAAATGGAAACTTTTATTGAGGAAATTGTATATCACATGCAGCTGTAAGAAATAATACAGAGAGATCCTAGTACACTTTGCCCAGTTTTCCTGATGGTAATATTCTACAAAACTCTAGTATAATACCATAAACACTACATTACCTGGATATAATCCACCTATCTTATTCATATTCCCAAGTTATACTTGTACTCTTTTGTGTATATAGGTGTATATTACTTTCTGTAGACTTTTGTCACATGTGTAGGTTCTTGGTCCATTATCATAGTTAAGATGATTAGCAGTTCCAACACCTTGAAAATGAAGGCCATTTCATAACCATCCTCATTTCTCTCCCTTTACCCCCATCTCCACTGCTCCCTGCTCAAGCCACCGGCTGCTACTAATGTGTTCCACATTCCAATTCGTATTTTCATTTCAAAAATGTTACATAAATTGAATCATACAGTATTAAATTATACGATACACTATATAATGTACTTCCTTTGCTTATATCCTCAGAATTCCTTTCACCTCTCTCTTGAATTAGAGATCCTATTTTCTAGAGCCATATTTTCTCTATTTTATTCTCTTATTTTGACTGAAAGTTCTCAATCACTCTACTAGAGCATCCTAAGGAAGAATACTTGCAAGTAAATTTGTTGGGATTTTCATACCTGAAATTTCACATTTCAGTGAGAGTTAGTTTGAGTCTCTCAAAATGTGAAAGCATTACCTTACTGTTTTCCAGATTTTTATATGCAGACTTCCCCCTTTCTGTAAGATTTTAGGATCTTCTGTTATCCTTGTCAGTCTAAAATAGAGTAAGGTGTCTTGTGTTGTTTCTTTGTCCATTCATGATTTTCGTTTCTGTTTCTTGTCAAGGCAAGGCTGTTATTATTTTTTCTAACATCTTAATTTAATTTTATTTTTTTCAGTGTTCCAAGATTCATTGTTTATGCACCACACCCAGTGCTCCATGCTATACGTGCCCTCCTTAATACCCACCACCAGGCTCACCCATCTCCCACCCCTCTCCCCTCCCCTCCGAAACCCTCAGTTTGTTTCCCAGAGTCCACAGTCTCTCATGCTTCATCTCCCCCTCCAGTTTACCCCAATTCACTTTTCCTTTCCTTCTCTTAATGTCCTCTATGTTATTCCTTATGCTCCACAAGTAAGGCAAGGCTGTTATTTTAAGTATGGTGAACTGTGGCTGTCTAAAAAGAGTAAGATCTCAAAGAACTCATTAAAGCTCTGTATTCATGGTAGAGGCTTGTTCATCAAGACCTTAGTGTGAATAGACAATTTTACTTGGGAATACTCAAATGTGGACATTTATAAGAATTTTCTCTTAAATTGCTCAGTTTCTCCAAAACTCTCTAATTTCCTAATTGGTGAATATAAGCTGGTATTCTAAATGTCCAGGGAGAGAAAGTGTATTTGTATGAGATCTCATCATCAATATGAAGATTTTCACTTAATCCTACTTGTATTCTGTACACTGGCTCACCTCTCCCCACAGCAAGATCCATATCCTTCAAAATCAAAGTCTATTTTTTAACCTCTGCAAAGTGTAAACATTCCATCTTCTAGTGGGAGCGAAAGGGTATCTGGCTGACTTCATGGACTGGGAAATGACTTCTGGTTGTTTAACTTTCCCAAAAGACTTTCAAGGAATCTATTGACAGCTTTAGTTTCTATCACCACAACTTGCTCACTCTTGTTTGCTCCCTCCCCTCTGATCAGATAAATACGTTACTGTTCATCCACATGCTTTCTAGCTTGCAAAATAAATATCTTCTTTTTTTATTTTGGTGTGATGGATTGATGCCATTCTTGATCCTTTACAACAATTAATGTAGGATTTTACAAGAAGTGGAAAGAAATGTGGATATTAAAGTCTATGTAAGCAGAAGTTATTCATTATTTTGTAATACCCATATTATACATTGAGAATTATAAATCATCTTTTGTTATGAAATATAGTCTTTCATATATGATTTAATGAATCTTGATCTCAATGATGGCATGGTGCCTTTGACTGCTAACATTTGAGTTTCAATTTTAATATCAAAATTCCAATGATATTTCCAGTAATTGAAGTTAAAGGTGTCTGGTTTATTTTTGTTTTATTTATTTATATTTAAAATAATCTGGAGCACCTGGGTGGCTCAGTCAGTTAAGCTACTGCCTTCAGTTCATGTCATGATCCAGGATCCCAAGGTCCTGGGATCAAGCCCCATGCCTGGCTCCCTGCTCAGCTGGGAGCCTGCTTCTCCTTCTCCCTCTGCCCCACCCCCACCACCCCATACTCTCTGACTCTCTCTCTCTGTCAAATAAAAAAAAAAATCTTTGAAAAAATAATAAGATAAAATAATCTGGGGAAAAGTTTAGAATGACAGGCTACCAATGTAGTATCCCACAGTCGCTACAAAATCAGTTTAGATTGATAGATTAAAGGCAAAACATGTCTTCATAATGCTAAGGTTTATTTCAAAAATGTGTGGACAAGGCAAAACTATAGAGACAGTAAAAAGATCAGTGGTTTCCAGGGGTTGAGGTGAGAGGGAAGGGAATAGGAAGAGCACAGAAAATTTTTAGGGCAGTGAAAATACTTTGTATATTATAATGATGGATATATGACATTAAATATTTGTTTAAACTCATAGAAAGTACAACACCAAGAATGAACCCTAAGGTAAACTATGGATTTTAGGTAACTATATGTCAATATAGGTTCATCATAACAAATGTACCACTCTGGTGGGGGATGTTGGTAATGGGGGGTGGGAGGGCAGGGGATGCATGTGTGGGGGCAGAAGTATATGGGAAATCTCTGTTTCTTTCCCTCAATTTTTCTGTGAACCTGAAACTACTCTAAAAAAATTAAGTCCTTTTTTTTATGTGTAATGAACATAAATGGCAGACCAGTATATACCTCTAGCTCTCTTCCTGCCTAAAACTTCTAAAAATAACAAAGGATATGAAATAAAAAAAATTAAATCTATAACAGTGTTAGAAATCAAGAACAGATGATGTCAGAAGGCCAGGTAGTTGAGAAATTTCTGAAATATTTTAAGAATATTAAATCAGAGAGTTAGAGGAAACTAGAGCCCAAACATAGGCCAGCAAAGAATTTCCATTAAGTTAGAGAATAGGGAGCCAATTATGGGAGTGCTGAAAGCCTAAAGTAATGATCAACAAAACAGGACTGGTCACCTCCCTTTGCTGTATTGAGCAGCCAAATCATACAAAATCCTGACTGGCTTAGAGAACACCAGGAGTGATAGATTCCTATGTCCCCTCTGTCTTAAGAGACAAATTGCTGAGATTCCTGCCTGACAACATATCCTGTTGCTCTCCCACGATTTCTGGACACACATACTATAATATGAATTGCATTCAAGTACAAGCCAATCATATATGATTCTGAACAACCAACAACCAATGCAAAGATTTAGCATCTAGAATATTGAAGTAACTTTGATTAATCTTTTAGAAAACTGAAAGGAAGAAGACAATAAATATAGGCAAAAGTTTGGAAAAAGGTGTTTCAGAAAAGAGAAAACCAGACTGACCATAAAAGTATATGTTTCATCTTATTAGTATTCAGAGAAATGTAAAGGGTTTTTTTTTTTTTTTTTTTTTTTTTTTTTTAAATTATATCATTGGTAAGTTGAAGAGAATTTAAAACTTTGGCCATTCTAAGTATAGAAATGAATTTGGAGGAAAAAAAATTCATACACAAATGGTGAGAAAGTAAATTGTTACAATTATTCTTAAGAGCTATGCAACACCTAGTAAACTAATATATATACATACTGTACAACATAACAACAACACTGTTAGGAATATGCCCTAAAGTAACTCTTATATCTGTGAACATGAATACAAGTATCAGGATGTAGCTTTGTTTTTTGTAGCAAAACTATTGAGAACAAACTTTAATTATTAGCTACATGTATTAACTATCAACATACAAATGCTGAAAACATAATGTTGGATTGGAAAAGCAAGTTATGCTTGGCTCTGTAGAACAATTTTTTTAAAATACAAAAAAAAAAAAAATATCATCAGTGCATAAGTGCAGTAGTGCCCTCTCTCTGTAGGTTGTATGTTCCATAATACATACATTCCAGGGGATGCCTGAAACCACCGAAAATACTGAACCCTATATACACTATGTTTTTTTCTATATAAAGCTATAAAGTTTATTTTTTATAAATTATAAATAATTTTTATAAACTATATATTCCTATAATAAAGTTTATTTATTTATAAACTATAAACAGTAAGAAATAAACAACTAATAATAAAATAGAACAATTATACTATAATGGAGTTATGTGACTGTGGTCTCTCTCTCCAAATATTTTATTATACTATACTCACCATTCTTGTGATGATATGAAATGATAAAATTCCTGTGTGATGAAATGAAGTGAGGTTAATGACTATAGGCATTGTGACTTAGCATTAGGCTACTACAGACCTTCTCTGGTATATCAGGAGGAACGATCATCTGCTTCCAGACCTCAGCTGATTAGGGGCAAGTAAAACTCTGGAAAGTGAAACCGTGGGTAAGGAGGGACTACTGTATATGGAAAAGTATAAACTCTCAAGTAGGAATGATGGTGATCTCTGGGGAAAGGAGGGCAATGGAATTAAAAAAGGATGAACAGAGCAATTCAACGGTTTCTATGACTTTCGTTTCCTTAATTTTTTTTCTGAAAAAAATGTTGCAAATATTAACATTCATCAACTATGTGTGGTGGCTACATAAGTGTTTAAAATAATTCTCTGTTCTCTATATTTTATACATTTCATAGTAAAATTAAATCAAAAATTAAAAATACATCCACACAAAAATCTGCACAGGAATGTTTATAGAACCCCTATTCATAATTGCCAAAACTTAGAAGCAACCAACATGCCCTTTGGTAGGTGAATGGATAAATTACGGTACACCCAGATAATAAAATATTCAGCACTAAAAAGAAATGCACTATCAAACCATGAGAAGACATGGAGGAAACTTAAACGCTTATCATTAAGTGAAAGAAGTTATCTAAAAAGTCTATATACTGTATGATTCTAACTATATGACACTCTGGAAAAGGCAGAACTCTGGAGATCAGTGGCTGCCGGAAGTTGAGGTGGTGGAAAAGGATGAGTAAGTTGAGCACAGAGGATTTCTAGGGCAGTGAAAATACTCTGTGTGATATTATCATAAAGGATACATGTCATTATTTTTTGTCCAAACACATAGAACATACAGCACCTAAGGGAAACTATGGATTTTAATGTATTTTAATGTAGGTCGATCAATTGTGGCAAATGTATCACTTTGGTGGGGAATGTTGGTAATGGAAGAGGCTGTGCATGTCTGAGGGCTGGGGAGATACGGGAAATCTCTGTATCTTCTCAATTTTGCTGTGAACCTGAAACTGATCTACAAAAAATAAAGTATTTTTAAAACAAAAAAGCAAGAAGCAAAAACAAAAATATCACATTAAACATACTTTAAAATTAGAAGTAAAACTTAAAAAATTGCTCTTGAGTCGAAGAGGAAAGTAAAGTAATAAATGAGAGGACACCGGGAGCACTATGTCAAATCATGTTGGATGTAGCCAAAGAGATCTTCAGAATAAAATGTATTGCCTTAAATGCACTCTTTATAAAATAGGAAATCATATTTTTAAGTGAAATAAGCATTTAATTAAAAAGTTAGAGTTGGGTGTAATCATGGAAATCCAAATAAAAGAGAGAGAGAGAGAGAGACAGCCTAGAATAGTGGTTAAGACTGGATTCTAGGGTCAGATTACTCAAATTTGAATTCAAGCTTTGCCACCTACCAATAGTAAGATATTGAGAAAGTTACTCAACTGACTTTCTCTCCGTTTCCCCTTCTTTTAAGTGGAATGATATTTTTTCATAGAACTGATATTGGGATAAAATGTGTTAATATTATTAAAGCGGTTAGAACATTGATTACCTCACAGAACCAATGCTATACAAGGACTATCTAAGGTTATTTAAATGCTTGATTCATCAATTTTTTTAAAAAGAAGGACTTAATAAAGGGAAAAAAGAGAGGTTAATTAAATGGGAAAGAAAACAAAATATATACAAAGAGTTGAGTGAATCAATAAAACCAAATGCTGAATTTGATAAGATCAATAAACATTTGGCAAGTATAGTACACTAGCTGCCTTTTAAAACTTTAGTGATGATTGAGTGAAATAAATTTAAAATTCTCTATGCAACTCAAGAAAGAATTAATACTAAAGGAAGACATTATAGAAGGGCTCATTTTATTTAATCTAATTTCACCAAATCAAAACTATTTAATAGAGATGTCTGGGGGAATAGACAGGCAATTTGATGAGTGAGTGATTTTTTTAGGTATCTTCCAGATATGAGTTATTATTCCATGATTTTGTCTTCTGAATTGTATTCTTTTTACTACACCAGATTAAGTTATTTGAGATACTCCTCCAATAATATATAGGGTATTTGTAATGTCTGACAAATCTGCATAGTGTCATCAAAGACATTTGGAATCTATAAAATAGTAAAATACTATTGACTATGTTGCCAGACTATATGCACATTCATTATATTCTTTATCTACCCATAAAAAGAAATACTATGTGGAATAGGGATAGATATAGATAAAGTGCATAAGTACTATGCATGCTATAGGAAGAATGGGCTTTTTGAGGTCAACATAATGGTGCACTTCATGGTTGAAGTACAGGATGCATTAGTATACCCTGAAAATCTGGGTAGAGGAGCACTGTGCTTGTGTTTGGTATCTAAGAGATATTTGTATGAGGGCAACAATACCTTCCTCACATTACCATCCCCCTTCTCATGTCTGCATAAACAGGATTATTTTCTGGAACCTTAAGCATAGATATGATTAAAAATTCCCGGATTTTATCCATACCAGACACTCAACTTGTTCAGACTCGTGATCCCAGTTCCATATGTTCCATGGCAAGTTCCTCTTTGCATAAATTATGGCCCTGAACATGCCATGGAACAAAGCTGGGATCTCTCCCAAAATGCATAATTGTTTCCATCTACATCATAAATCATGGGATTGAGTGGTACAGTTTTTGATAGATATGTGAGTCAATTTCAGTATATGCAGTGAGAAGCAAATTGGGTGGTAGAGGTCATTCTATCTGAGGAAATAACAGACTCAATTCTTGTGCTATTTTCCTCATGGCCCAGCAGAGAAAGCCATTTGCTGATGGTCACATGTAATGAGCATAAGTAGTGCTTGCAATATTGACTTCCAAAATTCACTTATAAAAACACACTAATTTGAAAAGTTATGATACTACTAAGACAAGAACAGCTGGTCTCTGGGTAGTAGGAGAAAATGAAATGATGAGAGTAGTCATGAAGCTACACAGGGGAAATTTAAACTAAAATAAGAGGATCAAGAACAGAAACTTGAAATCTGCCAACTTTAAACAGAGGATATAGGAAATAAATATGGTGATGGAGACTGAGTGAAATTGTGGGAGTTCTATAAAAGAGGAAGGGGAGATTGGTATTTGGAAAGAAAAGAAGTAAAGGCAAGGCAGAGAGAGTAATATAATTGAATAACTATTATGTGCCAGACACTGTGATAAGAGAGAGAAAATTCAAGAACAGAATTACCAGGGTTGTTCAGTGTCATAGAGAAGTTTAAGAAGAAATGAAAGGGCATTTTTGCTTTGGTATTTAGGAGGTAGTTGCTATTTGCAATGAGAACAATATCATCCACCAACACTGATGCTAGGTATTTTATATACTACCATCTTGCTCTTGAGAGACTCATTCTTGTTGGAAAATTGGATCTATAAACAAAAAATGACTTTTTGATAAGTAAATTAATAATACAAACAAGGAACTGTGGAACCTCGGACCAGAAAATCAGGAAGCGATTTCTCACTGTTTAGTAAGATTTAAAAGCATACTTGTTAGGTTTTTTCCTGTTATGCTCCCCATCCATAATGATTCTCATTTATGTCCACTTTGGTGACATAAATACGTTTGGCATTTTTCCTCTCATTTCCACACTAGTTTGCCATCATTTCTTACCTACATTACTGTGATGGCCTCCAAACCATTATCTCTACTTCAACTTCACCTCTTTGTAATTCAAATCTCCAAGAACTGCCAGAATTATCTTTCCACAATAAACCTGAATATATAGTACCCTTAATTGGTTCACTACAGTAGTGGTTCACTATAGACTGCAAATAATAATGATAACACACAAGTCCCTTAATTACCTGCTCTTGCTCCATGGAATCATGGAAATCTGAGCAGCTTTCTATCATAATACTTGTTGCATACGTTCTTGTCTTTTCTGTCATCTTTACATAGATGTCTTTCAGTTCTGTCCCCTTGTGGTTTAAAACAAAGCCTGGCATATAGAACAACGCATAGTTTTTGATGGATTGAATATATAGGTATATAAAAACCTATAGAAATGTTTTCTTTTGTCCATCTGGTAACATATTATTTAAAAATTATAAAATTAATGGAATAAACACTGAAAAATTCATATGCTTCATAAACTTCTCATTATACACATTTTTGATAGCCTGTAACCTTTCATACAATTTTAAATTATAAATACATGCCTTGCTTACTCTTCACCTAATTTTTGTAGCAGAAGAAAAAAAGAAAAGAAAAGAAGGCATTATCTCTTTTAAGCCATTTTTTTTCTTGAAACATGGGCTTTAAAGACAGATATTTTTATTCAGATTCTAGTTAGCAGGTTAATGTAGCCGAAGCTTCCCAAATGACTGAACCATGCAACTCTGTCCCTGGAGAGAATTTTGGAACTGCAAAAGCAGCTCCAAATAAGAAAAAAGGCACATCCTCAGATATTTCTTCTGCAACACTACAACTTTCAAGCAAGGAACAGAGCAGCGCCAAATCTTTTAGCCTAGGATATATAAACACAGCTTTCTCTTCATCCTCTAAAGTCACACTGATCTTTCAGGATTCTAAGCAGATAGTCTGAAAGGCAAGAGATCAGATTCAGCCCCATCTGTTTTCCTCTTCTGCCATTCATATAAAGAATACTTAATCCCCTTTACTCTGTTACATCCATAGTTATCTAGCCAGACATAAATAATTATTGAAAAATGAAAGAGATAGGTAATTTCCACTGACTATATCGGTATCTGCAAACCTAAGATAAGCAACTTTATTTGTTCTCATGAAGCAACTTTATTAGTTCTCATGACTCCCAGTTAATTTTCTTGGACAGATGCCTCATAATGGGGTTCGGGATACCAGGAACATTGATTTCTGGGTAGCACGATCCATAATGATTACAGAATTTCTACAAAATTTTTTAAGAGTTAAGGGATAAAATCACAATACACATGAATGCAATAAATTAAGTATAAATTTAAAATATATAATGTACATATAATGTTGCAATCACTATGGAAAAAAGTATGCTAGTTCCTCCAAAAATTGCAAATAGAACCACCAAATGATCCAGCAGTCTCACTTTTGGATATGATATCCAGAACTGAAAGCAGGGTCTTGAAGGGATATTTGCATATCATGTTCATAGTAACATTGTTCACCATATCCAAGAGGATAAGCAAACCAAATGTCCATCATCAGATGAACAGATAAACAATTGTGGTGTATACATAAAATGGAATAATAGTCTTAAAATGGAAGGAAATCCTGTTCCATGTTACAAATACAGATGAACCTTTAGGATATTACACCTAAGTTAAATAAACCAATCACAAAAAGACAAATACTATATGATTCCACTTATATGAGGTATCTAAAGTAGTCAAATTCATAGAAATAGGAAGTACAATGGTGGTTACCAGGGGCTTGAAGAAAGGAGGAATGAGGAATTGTTGCCTAAAGGGTACTGAGTTTTTGTTTTGCATGATATGAAAGTTCTGGTGATCTATTAAACAACAATGTGAATATACTTAACACCACTGCATACTTAAAAAATGGTTAAAGTGGTAAGTTTTATATGTTTTTTACTACAATTAAAAATTATATATACATATCAATATATAAAACATGCAGAACATTTCACAAATTATAAAATGTTAGAATTGAATAGAACCTAAGCATCATTTAATCCAACATTTGTCAATTTCACACATGACAAAACTAACACAGAGGAGGCTCTGGGCTTTGCAGAAGAGCACATAGCTCTTTCTTGGATAAATTAGGGGCCAAACTCAGCTCTCTTGATTAGGGTAGACCTCTTTTTACCTCACTAAGTTGACATTACCTTCCTTTATGTATTTTTTATATTTATGCTAAACAAACAGTGCATGGCTTTCTATTTTAAATAAGTTTTTTCTGACTTATTAAATATATTTTATTTAAGTCCTTATGCTTCTTATGTAAAAATATTTGTAAAATATCTCTACTCCTTTTTTTACCCTTTCCATGAAAAGTAGTTATTTTTGCCATAGCAATTTTCCAGAGGAATCATTGCTTTTTTGGACATATGTTTGTTCTAAGTTAATTATTTCTATTCCTTTGGCATAATTCATAAGAAAACGAGCTTCATCATGTCAGGTGTTTACCTAGTGAAGCTCATTTCCCTCCCTTCTCCCTAACTGCAGCAGAAATAATTCAACACCAGCAATTTTAAATTTGTACTGCAGGAAAAATGAAAGTGGGGTATTTCCTCCTTATGAAAGAAGGTATCACAATAAATCACAAAAAGGAAGAGCACTATAGGGCTTGTTTGGGCTTAGATTTACAATAGCTGCTAGATAGTATTAACAAGTGCTTAAACTAAAGACAACCAGGAGATTGAGTAAAATAAAATCCTAGAATTTTATGTTTTTGTAAGATGTGTCAGATAGACTTAATTTTAGAATTACATACAATTAATATGCATATTATGCAATCTCCCTTTTGGACTACTTAATTGATTTCTTCTCCTACTCGATCAGCTGGTCAAGTCATAAATGGAAATCACTGCAGACTCCAGGAAGCAAGGAATGTATTCAACAATTGTTAAGTATAAAGGATGGTACTGCTGTTTCTTCTTACCTTGAATTTCAAAGACCTTTTTAAATACATTTCTCAATGGGACATTATATATATGGCTAAGGCATTTGCTCTCACTGAGAATTTTCTCTCCCTCCCTCCCTTCTTTCTTTTCCCATTAACAGAATAAGAAAAGACAGTGTAGAAATATGAGGCCAAAAAGGAGATCTTTTTGACCCCGCGAAACTTGGACATATCATTAGAGATCCCTACAGAGGGAATTAATACCAGACTCAGGTGGAGCTAGTGCTGCTGCATTTGGCCTACTCCTAAGCAGCCAAAAGGAATAGGAAAATTTATTACTATAAAGGAGGAGCGGCAGGCAGAGGGAGAAGCAGGCTTCCCACTGAGCAGGGAGCCCAGTGAGGGACTCAATCCCAGGACCCTGGGATCATAACCTGAGCCAAAGGCAAACACTAAACCAAATGAACCACCCAGCCATCCCCAAAATAAATAAACTTTAAAAAAAAGAAAAGAAAAAAAGAAAAATATCTAAAACCCAAAAATACCTAAAAAGAAAACCTATAGAATTATGGTGTTTCTTGTGTATTTTAATTAGAAACTTGATTTATTGTTAATGAAACAGGAAATTGCACAAAAATTTTTTTTTTTTAATTTATTTATTTGACAGAGAGATATCACAAGCAGGCAGTCAGGCAGAGAGAGAGAGGGGGAAGCAGGCTCCCTGCTGAGCAGAGAGCCCGATGAGGGGGCTCCATCCCAGGACCCTGAGATCATGACCTGAGCCGAAGGCAGAGACTTTAACCCACTGAGCCACCCAGGTGCTCCAAAAATAATTTTTTTCATAGATGCAGGCAGGGGCAGAAAAGGTTGGGATAGGAGAGAATGAATATAGATAAAAGCAAGTTCTAGAGCAGGGAGGGGAGAGAAAATGATCACAAAATAATAAAATGGTACAATTTTTCAATTGAGCATCTTCAGATTCTTGGTCATTTTTTGGTAATATCTAAACACAAAATATCAGAATCTATCCATGTTGACTGCTTTGCCCCTCAGAGCATGGGCACTGACTTTTTTTTTTATCTTCTAAAGCTTACTCTCAAGTTTGACATAATTTACAAATATTAGATTTTATGGTTCTCAATGACCATCACCAGTGCCACTCATAGGAAGTTCTTAACTGTATGTTTCTCTCCTTAAAAGTCAGTCTTAAATCATGGTTTGGGAAAACATTTTTTTCTCTATAGTTGCAAGTGTACTTTTTCTCTCCTTCAATCAAGTTCACAGTCCCAAGCCCTGGTCTCTCTTCCACTATTAGAAAAAAAAACTGTAATAGAATAATCTTTATAGATTTGCACACTGCCCTCAATGGTGACATCTTATTTAACACTGGAAACATCAAAGTATATATAGTTTGGTTATTCTCCAGGTTTGGGATTTCCAAAGGTAATCAGTAGATCCTAATCTTACATGTACAAACCTAAAATGTTTCATAGATATATAGACGTGGTCTCTCTTGCCAAGACAAATTTAAGCCCCATTATAGAATAGACAAAATATGCAAATACACATTGGCATCATTATTCTCTTACTATCTTGATAAGTAGGGTAAATAATTTCAGAAAATATTCCAAAGACATGAGCATGTTGAAGAAAGAAAAAAAGAAAGAAAAGAAAAGAAAAGAAAAGAAAAGAAAAGAAAAGAAAGGAAAGGAAAGGAAAGGAAAGGAAAGGAAAGGAAAGGAAAGGAAAGGAAAGGAAAGGAAAAGAAAGGAGGGGAGGGGGGAGGGAAGAAAGGAAGGAAGGAAGGAAGGAAGGAAGGAAGGAAGGAAGGAAGGAAGGAAGGGCTATAGGAAAGCAATAGGTTCAAAAGAGCGTAGTATATTATAATCATACATAAAGCATGTTCTTTAAGTCAGAAGATTTTGTGATGATTCAGTTAAAAATTTATCGAAGGCAACTGAAAAGTGATAAAATTATCAAAAACAAAAGAAATTTTTAAAAAACTAGTTTTAGGAAAGACAACATGTATTCTAAATTTCTGCACCTATGGCTCATTGAAATCTGTAATAATGAGATTAAGATTTCTTATCTCAAACTCACATGAAGTAATTCAATTTGCTTCGCTTTATTTAAAATTTTTTTCAAAAAAAATTTTTTTTTTTAAATGAAAGAAGGAGACTTAACCTCTTGTGTGTAGCTTTGAACTTAGTCATTCTTGCAGGGACCTGGTTCTTCTCTTTCAGGGAAGTCTGGGTTGAATCAGCACCTGCTGGTCCTAAGGTCAGGAGCAGGAACAGCAGAAGGAGGGGGCAGTAGTAGATACACTTTGGACTTAGAGTATGCCTGGAGATATTTGGACTTAGACTCTGGTGAATAAATTCCTCCGTCATCAGGTCCATTGGCTTTTGTTCCCGTAGTCCTTTGAATCATATCACATTCATTGTGTAGTTCCCACTTTCTGGAGCTCTCTTTCCAGGGCATATTTTTCCCATTTAATTACTTGTTTTTCCCAGTCTCCCACACTAGAAAAGCCATCTATTATATGGTTATACAGACTCCTACATCATGGAATTTACAACATGCATGACTGCTGGAATAATATGTCTCCAAATGAAGTGTGAACTCCTTGAGAGCATGTACCATGTCTGCTCTCTTCTCGGTTATGTACTTTACATGTTACATCTAGAAGTTTTCTAACTTATAAGATATATAATAAATATTTGCTGAAAGGATAAATGAAATCACTCTAGTAGTTATGGCATTTAGAGTAAAATACTAAGAACTCAAGTTTAAAAAGTGGTTGGAGAAACAGAAACTCAGGAAGGAATAGAGATGGAATGAATTTCCATCATTCTATCTCTAGATGGAGATTACATCTCAAGATTTGCAAGACAGTGGTATATGAATTCAGTCCAATTAAATGTTTTGTAAAAACAAAAGTGATTTAAAAAAAAAAGGCATTTGAAATGTGGTTACAAAACCCAATGTTCTTGATTAATCATTCAAAGGTTTAGGGAATCTGGGGTAAGCTCAATACTGACTGCTGTTTTAAGAATATTAATTCCTCTAGATGATCCTTGGTTTTATTTAAGACTCAGAAGGAAAGTAGGAACTGATACACAGTGGTGATTCCTTGAAGAAAAACAATTAAAAATAAACTTATTAAAATAAAATTGGAAATAAACATTGAATTCTAATAGGCTTAAATAATGTGCTATCATTTTGAGGTGACTCCCATTTTTGTTCTTCAGGTGACAATAAACATTTTATAACTTTTAATAACATATTTTGACACATAGTGGCATTTGTGACAAATATAAGAGCTAATGAAGAGAAGGGTTATATGAACTTCCTTGGTTGAATTACTCTAACTTAATTATAAACAATTTATAAGTCAAAACAAGAAAAATTAAGAAGTAAAAATGACTGAGAAGAGAGCATGAGGGTTGTTGAAAGAGCAGAAGTGAAAAAAACATCAATAGTTGCAAAAATATTTTAGTTATATTCATCTTAATCTGTAAAGCTGTGTTTCTGAGATTACTATTTATTAAAAAAAATAGTGCTACATGTAAATATTTCCAATTCTTTAACTTGCACTGCTTTTGTTCGACACAATTTTGAACATAATTTTATAAAATTGAGGATAAAATTCAATTCTTTGGAGCTTCATACCAATTTTTTATAACTATCCCAATAAAATTCATATCCCATTAAGAAATATGAACAGTGGGGGAACCTGGGTGGCTTTGTGGGTTAAAGCCTCTGCCTTCGGCTCAGGTCATGATCTCAGGCTCCTGGGATGGAGCCCCGCATCAGGCTCTCTGCTCAGCGGGGAGCCTGCTTCCCCCTCTCTCTCTGGCTTCCTCTCTGCCTACGTATGATCTCTCTGTAAAATAAATAAATAAAATCTTAAAAAAAAAAAAAAGAAATATGAACAGTGGGGGATTATGCTCTTTCTTCATTACCCTCTTCACACAGTTGTATTTCCCCAGGGTAGTGACTCATATCAAGTACTATATAATATATTTTGTAAAATAAGACTCACTTGATACAGTGTTTCTCACTCATTCAGAAAGCATTGACAAGTGCTCATCATGTGCTGGATACCAAGAATGCAGAGGTGAAAGAGCAGTACCTACAGACATGTGAGAGGATAACTATATGAATTATCATAAAATGGCAGTAAACTCATACAACTATAGTGCTGATGTAGACCTCTTATTCATCATTCTCTGAAAAATGGTTATGAACATTATTTTGTTTAAAATTCAACCCTCCACTCTTTACTCTTTTAAGAGAGCCCTTGTAATTAGATAATCACTAAAAAAAAATACGTAAGACAATATGGTCTATGAGATTTCAGTACATGACGTAGTAAAGAATCTGTGAAGCTGAGACTGCTGAGATCTGATTCTGAGAGCAGCATATGGGCTATGGCTTGGATTCATAGATAGATTAGATAATAGAGGAAAAATCGTATGCTGGGAAATTTTTTCACATACCTACTGCTTATAAGAAATTTTTTTCACATACCTACTGCTTATAAGAAACACATTTAAAACCTTAAGGACAAAAATACTGAATGTGTATTGATAATACTTCAATAAAAATAAAAAATACTGAATATAAAGTTATGGAAAAAGACATACAAACCTAATTTTAAAACCTAGTGACTACATCAATTCAGATGAGATAGACTTTAGGTAAAAACTAAACATGAAAAATCAATCAACATTTACAATAGCCAAGTATGGAAGCAACCTAAGTGTCCATCAGTAGACAAATGGATAGGAAAATGTGGCATATATACACAGTGGAATATTATGCAGCCATAAATAGAATGAGATAGTGCCATGTGAGACAACATGGATGGATCTAGAAGATATTATGCTATGTGAAGTAAGTCAAACTGAGAAGAAAACCACCATATGAATCTAAAAAACGGAATAACAAACAAAAAGCAGAATCAGACTTATAAATACAAAAAACTAACTGATGGTTGCCAGAGAGGATGGGGGTGAGGGGTTGGACAAAATGGGTGGAGTAGAGTGAGAGATACAGGCTTCTAGTTATTGAATTAATAGGTCATGGGAATAAAAATCACAGCATAAGGAATACAGTCAACGATATTGTAATAGTGATGTAACAGGGCAGATGGTAGCTACACCTGTGAACATAGCATAATGCATAACTTGTCAAATCACTAAGATATATGTCTGAAAATAATGTAGCATTGTTAACCATACTCAAATTATTAAAAAAATCATTAAAAAATCAATCTACATATGAAAAGACTTTAATAATCAGAGAAATATAAGCTAAAACCACAGTGAAATCCATGCTCCATATCCCCCACCCTGCCACCCAGTATTATGCTAGCAAAGTAATAAGGCTGATAATACCACCTGTAAGGATGCAGAGTATCAGTGTTGTGTTGAGAAAGCCGACTGATTACCACCACTCTGGTAAGCAATTGGGAATTATTCAATAAAATAGAAAGTGAACATTTTCCATGTCCCCTCAATTCTATTATTTTTATTCTAGAGAAATCCTTGCCCCTATGTAATACTAGACATGTAAAGACCATACCCTATGCTGTTCATAATAGCAACAACTGTTAAGCACCCAAATACCCAAATGCCCACTGACAAAAGAATAGATAAATATGCTGTGACTTTTTCACACTAGTACTGTGGAATATCCTACATCAGTGAAGACAAATGAAAAGTTAGGTTCGGGTATTACTTTGGAGGAGCAGAAATTTAATTATTAATCTAAAAGCAAATTTTGAAAGAATACCAAATTATCCACACACATATGTTAAAAATTTTAAAAAGCAAATACTGCATATATGAAAGTGTGACAAAATTTTGAATAAAGGAATAATAAGACAGAAAGTTTATATTGATTACTTCTGGAGAGGACGGAGGAAGTGGGCAAAAATGGAGACTGTTATATGGTAAATATGGTAAATTGACAAGTAATATTTATAATTTCACTTTCTCATGTAGAGTGTTGGATAGATACATGTTAGTTTTCCTATGCTTCTTTAAATTATACATGCATTTATATGCTTTTTTGTATTTTCAATATATTCCATATAAATATTTTACAAAGAATTAATAAATTCATGAATAAAAGCTGAATAACTAAAAAAGTGAATGATCAGGTAGAGTATTGTGGAAGGATGTGTTTCAAACTTTGTCCTCCACAAAGTCAACACTATGTCTCCAGTATGGGCTCTGGGACTAGAATTATGATTTAGAATCCTTTCCTAGTGGTACCTTCCCAGCCTTAACGATAACGTTTCTCCATTATAGATATCTATCCTTAACACGGTATCAAATTACATTTTGCTCTTGTGGAATGTTGGTGGTGCCACCTTTTCCTAGAGCCAGACCACTTCTCCATACTGACTATCCTGTTTCCAGTCTGGAGAAGTTCTGATGAAATCTTATAGAGTAACAGCAACAAAGCAATAGCAAACTTGAAAATAGTTATAACTTTTGAATATCTATGGCAGAAATAAACATCTTAAGAATATAGAGTTTTACAAAACCTTCTTAGAAAAATGCATTGCTTTTGGCAATTCAAGTAAGCAATTATCTTGCAAAATAGAATTTTATAGTGACATTTTAAAGGGGCTCTTCTAATAGAACTTCTCTTTTGCAAGTTGCTAATTGCAGTTTTGGATGGACAGTTTGGCATTTAAAATTGAAGGTAAGTTAGTTCCTGAAACCAATTACACCCACAATCACTTTTTTTTTAAATGTACAATTTTACTTTATAAGTGATTTAGAGAACATAAAGTACTTTAAAACAACAAATACTTATAAAAATTCTAATAAAGCAAGATTCCTTGTGGGCCCCCATGTCTGTCATAATAGCTACTGCTAAAAGATGTAGATACTCAATAAAACATTTTTCTTTTTTCTCCACTTTGACAGTATACTTAAATATACAGTGATTTCCTAGTCTCTACAATTCTCAATTTAACTATATTAATACAAAAAAGTTACTACATTGATAAATGACATATATCACTTTGTATCCACTGAGTTATTAAAAATGTTTAAATTGAAAATAATGGACAGTTTTGAGAATTTTTAGAAAGAAGAGTTCTTCAAGAATGCTATCATATATTTATTCCTTTCCATAGACCTCTGGGAACTAAGATTTTCACTTTCTTTTGGTAGCTACTCAATAAAGATTTATTAGGTTATTTGAAATTGAAAAAGTAAAATCATCTACACATTTACCCATGGTATAGATAGCTTATATAAGTTCACTTCACTTGGAATAGGACACCAATACAAACATAAAAATAAAAAAAATAATTTACTTGTTAATTCAAATAAGTGAAGAATCAGAGGAGAGATGGTCAGAAAATGGAATCCCATTGTTGTACTGGCATGTACCCAAACACCTGTTTCTTTTAACAATTACTCATTAAGCACTTACTGCATTAAGTGTCATATAAGTTACAGAGATTGATAATGCATGGTCCTTGGACTTTATGTGCTTTCTAATTAGAGAGAAAAAGAAAATAATATATATTATTTTATATATATATATATAATTGTGTATATATATTATTGTGTGTGTGTATATATTATTGTGTGTATTATATATTATTGTGTGTATATATGATACAAAATAAGTATATATATTATTATTGCATGTGTTTATACATATTGTGTGTGTGTGTATATGATACAAAATAAGACAATGAACTATACGAAGTTATCACTTTAAATCTTGGTGAAACTAAATTAAATTGTTTTGCTTGGCCTTCTACTCATCTATGCTTTTGCAGAGGTGGTTCATTTTGTTTATTATGACGTCACCTTCTTGCACAACCATCTGGTGACTAGAGTTCCCCATTTAATCAAAGTCTTCTGGAAAAGACTATCTCTACCCCCTAGATAATCTTATATGTTTTGCATGTTTCCACTGCTCTTTGAATATCCTTTCCTTATATCAATTTTTTCTATGCCTGTATGATGAATGTTAACATAGGTTATATTTACCATTTATGTGCTTTAGCACTAAATGGGCATTTAAAAATATTTTGGACAACTTAATCTATTATGCTAATATTTAAATATCTAATAAAATAACCTCTACTAGATTTTAAATTAATCACAGAATTTAAATGGAATACTCATTTGGATAAAAGGGGATTTGTGCAAGTTTAAGATTTGAAACAGATCTGACCTTACAAAAAGTAATAAAAAGCAGCCTGTGATAACAGACTAAATCCCTGGATTCAAAAGTAGTAGTGGATTCAAGGTTAAGAGTTCTACATTACTCCCTGTCTGATCTTGGATGATCTTTTAATCTAAGTATTCATTTCCTAAGTGGTAAAAGGAATAGATTTCTGCCCCACTTAAAACAGGATTACTGTGATAAAAAGAGATAAATGTGGTAAAGTCACTGGACAAATGAAAAGAATTATACAAATTTAGACTATTAATAAAATATAAAGATGGAAATTTAATATAGTATGAATATATCAAACAAATGACCTAGTGTCTCAAATTTCTTAAGAAAAGAAAATGTGGAAAATGTAGATTGAATGCATGAAGATAGGGAAGAATTAATGCATTTTAACTACGTAGGGATAAAATGGAATTTTCCTAAGCATTAAATTTGGAGATACAATGAATATTTTACGTCATTTTGTGAAATTCTTGCTTTGAATAAACATTAGAAAAGAATTTCTAGGTATATAAACTACTGTAAAAACTGGAAAATTCTCCACCAATATCCAACACTGATCAGGTACTGAGAAACATAGATCTCTTATATAACTATAATGCTTATTTGTTAAAAGTCACTTGGATTCTTCAAAATATCAAGTTGCCTCAATAGAAAATAGTCTTGCCAAGGAACAATCAAACCTCCATAAATATTTAATTTTAACACTTGATCATTATACATGATATGCAGATATTTAATAAACACCTTTATTGCAACAAATTTGAAATAACTTAAGACCATATTAAGTGAACAAACATATAAAAGAATCAGAAATACATTAGAATATGAACATAATATGTAAGTGAGCATAACACTAAAATTTAGGTAGCAGACACTTTATTTTTATTTTCTGCTTAATCTCTAGAATCTGATATTTTTTTATTTACTTTTTTAAAGATTTTATTTTTTATTTATTTGACAGAGAGAGATCACAAGTAGGCAGAGAGGCAGGCAGAGAGAGAGGGGGAAGCAGGCTCCCTGCCGAGCAGAGAGCCCGACACGGGGCTCGATCCCAGGACCCTGAGATCATGATCTGAGCCGAAGGCAGAGGCTTTAACCCACTGAGCCACCCAGGCACCCCTAGAATCTGATATTTTAAAAATATTTTTATTTTGGTTTGAGGTCAGAAAACATAACTGATTATTTAAAAATATAATCTAGTTTTAAAGATAATACCTGAATCAAATATCATTGCTGATGTTTGTTATGGAAGCATTTTTTTACATGAAACCTGGTTGATAACAGTTAAGTATAACTTGTCTAAAATTATTTTAGCATTTTTGCATCTCTCTTTTGCAGCCAAAGTGAAAATATTAGTTATGCTTACCTTTGGCAGGGTTAAGGAGGTAAAATAAAGTACAATTTAAGCATCAAATCATCATTAAAAATTCCATATGCCAGCATACCATTAACAAATTATACAAACTAAATTGTTAATGCACTGTGATATCTCTCTAGCACCTAATGTATATATTTACAAGTCCTGGGCTTGAATTTCTGCTGAGCAAATATTAATTGTAACTTTGAGTAAAAGCTTTGATGTTTCTGAACCAGAAATTTCTCATCTGAAAGGGAGGTAAAATGCACACCTTAAAGGGTTATATTAAGACAGGTAACACACACACAATTAATTTAGAGCGTGTTTTAGTAATGAAAGGTAGTTTTATGATTAAGAATTTTTAAAACTTTTGTGTCTGTTTCTGGTCAGTGTTTTCAAAACAGTGATGCCAGCCCAGACTCCTTGATGAATATCCTGGACATAAGAGGAATCATCTGGAAAATGAATGGAATTGCTTTCACAGTTATTTTCCAGACTGTTCTTTCTGGTCATGCAACATTATCTTTCATTCCTCAATGTACGTTTAGCATCTTCCCACTAAATTTTGTTCAGTTAATCATTAATTAGGATATACTGTGTATCGGGAAATATCTTAGGTCCTACTTAATATTGTGAAAGTTGAAGAAAACAAAATAAAACAAAATATAATGCCTGATCTAGAACTTACATAACAATGAAGGAGACAAACATTAATTAAGGAATCACACAAATAAACATTCAACTGCAACTATAATCAATACATGGCTGTAACTATTAAATAAAATCTTATTTCTAACAGAATCTGACCTAGTTTGGAAGTTTAGAGAAAGATTCTAGAGGATAGAATATTAACTGAGTTTTTTTTGTTTTGTTTTGTTTTGTTTTTAAGATTTTGTCCACTCATTTGATGGAACGGGAGAAATAGAGTGGGAGCACAAGGAATGGGAGCAGAGGGAGAGGGAGAAGCAGGCTCTCTGCTGAGCAGGGAGCCCAATGCAGGGCTCCATCCCAGGACCCTGGGATCATGACCTGAGCCGAAGGCAGATACTTATCTGACTGAGCCACCCAGGTGCCCCTTAACTGAGATTTAAATGATGTATGGTAATTACACAGGTGGAAAGGAATGGATGGTAAAGAGAAGTGTATCCCAAATAGGAAGAAGAGTGTGTGCAGGCTTCCTGAGCCAGGGAAAACTTGCATCAATGAAATGAAAGATCACTGTGGCAGAAATGTAACAAGCCTAGGGAAGAACACTACAAAGGGAGAATATTTTACTCTTTTACAGTCCTTTATACTATTCCAACTCATCATACCTCTAACTCCTAGGCCACTAATTTCTGCTAGCCATTCACTTTGCGTCAATTGCTTGGCTTCACTTCTTGTGCACTACAGTTCAATTATATATGCCATATTCCAGTTACAACCCAATATTAGACATTCTTATTGGGTGCCTTCTGTAACATTTTTTAAAAGATTTATTTACTTATTTGAGATAGATAGAGAGAGGAGGGGCAGGGGGAGAGGGGAAGAGAACCCCAAGCCAACTCCTCACTGAGCATGGAACCTGACCCAGGGCTCTAACCCATGACCCTGAGATCATGACCTGAGCCAAAATCAAGAGTTCAATCCTTAACCAACTGAGCCACCCAACTGTGCCTCACCTGCTATAACTTCTTGATCAAGAAGAGAAACAAGAAAAAAAAAAAAAAAAAAAGAAGAGAAACAAGAGCCTATTTACAGTCTCCTCCCCTCTCCCACACCAACACATGCCAGTGCACATATTCCATTTAGGATTTCCTTAGCCTTACAACAGGCTAGTAAATGTATATTTTTGCCAGACAAAACTAATTTCTTAAAATGCAATAAAGTTTTTCTACCTGCCTCTCTAAAGGGCAGATGGCAAAGATGGCAAACATGTCTCTCTAAAAAAAAAAATGCATAGTTTTCCTTATTCATGCAGCAGCAGGTGATCAAAGAGTATGCTTTGTTTTTAGATATAATCTATGCAGACACCTCTTATGTCCTACACACTGCTGTTAGGTTATGGCTCTGGTTATAATTCTGTACACTTTTAAACTTACACCTTATCGAACTTCAAATTATGACAGGAATGGCACTCTGAGTTAAATCTATACCCAGTGCAGGATTTATCTTAGACAAAATTGTGAGATACACAAAATTCTTCTTTAGTGACTACAATGCAAGACCTGCAAAATTTAAATTTTTGATGGTATTTCTCTAATGTTGCTTCTTATCAAAACTCTTTTCATATGGTGATTTTTGAATTCTGTTTTTTTTTTTTCCATATTTGGTGATTGAATATTTTCTATAAGGAAACATTCTCTCTTAATTTTTTTTTGTTTCAAAGTGGTCTCATTGATTATTTAGTCAATGAGTTATAATTCTTTCCTAGTATTAGTTATTTTGATGCTCAAATTGTACTAGATTTGGTCAATGGAGTCCCTTTAAATGGCTTCTGTGTTCATTAACATGTACCTATTAATCTCTGAGTGCTATCTTGCTTTTTGTCACTACAAAGATATTCCAGGCATATCTTTTACTTTTCCTGCCCGTGGCCTAAAATCACATGGTTTTCATAATAATAAAAACTAATTTGGACAATAGTCATTAATGGATACCAAACTAATGGTGAAAGTTTAAAAAGTAACCCAACAATGTATTTACATAGTCCCAAAGCTGTCCCAAACTCCACGCCACAAGCATCTTGCCACAAGATGCTTTTAGTCACAGTGGAAAAAATAGTAATTTTACAATGAAGAAAATTAGCAGATTCCATTTTAACCAAGTTTTCCGTCTGGACCACTGCCAGTAAGGGATAAAACTCAGTCATGTTCCTCCTGATACTATACACAGAAAAGGATCCAGCATCAAGAATGTGGTCCTTTTCAAAACAATATATAAGCATAATCTAATCATCAGGAAAAAATTAAGTAAACCATGCCTAAGGGATATTCGACAAAATAGCTGGCCTACCCTTTGAAAGGTCAATCTTGTGACAAATAAAGACAGAGAAAGTGTTGTGGATTAAAAAGACTAAAAAGACACGACAACTGAATAATCTGAAATTTTCTTTTGCTACAAACAATATTATTGAGACAGTTATTAAACTCTCAAATCTGATCAAATGTTGAAGATTATATATTACCTTACAATGTTAGTTTTCTGATTATGATAATTGGACTAAAGCTATATTACAGAGTGTCTTGATTTTAGGAAATAGACAATAAAATATTCAGGGATAAATAGGCAGCTACCCTGTAACATCCTTTCAAATGATTCAGAAAAAAAATTCTATCTCGAGACTAAATATGGTAAAAATATTAATATTTGGGAAATCTAGGTAAAGAACATACGGATATTCTTTGTGCTACTCTTGCAATTTTTTCAGCCTGAAATTGAACATTATACTACTATAATCAAAGAAAAAAATATAAAGAAAAATATTTAAAGTGAATATTTTGAAAAAGTGTGACTATTAGTTGGAATGACATTCACCGTGGTGCTGGACATCTCAGAAGTGATCTTAGTTGTTTTTTTCTTTCCTTTAAATAAGTAACAATCCCCAAAGGTAGCTAATCATTATTTCATTTAATATTTTTATAATTCTACTGATCATAGTAACATTTAAATTTTATGTGGTTTTAATTGGAACAATATTGGAGTTTCAGGAATATTAAAAAAAGAGAGAGAAGTATCACAAATTCAGAAAATAAAATAATTGGACTAGATGATGAATTTAAAAATGAAGGAAACAGAAGAAATCACTCCCTACTAACTGATTCCACATCTTACTGACAGACATTAGCAAAAGAAGGGAGCTCAGAAGGACTTTTGCTATTAATTATTCACCATCCAAGGTTGCAAGGTTTTAAAAAAGGAACTTAAGATCAACTTAAATCAGGTCATACTTCTCATTAGCCTTTCTTTCTCTTCTAATGATGCTATATTTATTTTTTCTACTTACCTTCTATCTCTACATTTGTTGGGACCTAATGGGCATTGATGATTCTCTCTAGAGCAACATGGCCAAAAACTCACTGCTGATCTTTAGCAAATGATTTAGCACATTTTTTAACATACAGAGAAAAATATCTAAACTCATTTATGTTTTTTTCCTTTATAGTCTTGAGTATTTTTATAAGTATGCCAATCATGAAAAGCTTGTGAGTCAGACATCCTAATGCTAATAGGAGTTTGGTATATAATTGAGACACTTTTCCATTTACCACTTAATATAGAAAAATATAGGAGAGTGTGTTTTGTTGTTGTTGTTTTTAAGAAGTCCTTAAGAAACTTAATGGAATTAAAAAAATTCAGCCAATATGGCACCAAAAAAAATTATATTGTAGCATATCTATTACTAAAATTAAACTTAAAAAATGTTAAATACTGCCTAAAATAAGCTTATTTCCTCTGGTGGCTATGTGTACAAAAAATATTAATATATTCTGTATTTACTGTACATGGTTATTGTTCCTTGGCTATTTTTCTCTTGTAAAAATTTAAATATTAATGAACTAATACTAATCTCTTTAGAATACAGCTGATAAGTGTGTTTTTGTTCTGAAATTATACTAGTATGACTTTTCTTAAGATTTATGTAAATTAAAACCCCTACCAGCACCTTGGCTCCATTTGTTTAGTTTTATGTGTTTTTTTAGTTTGTTTTGTTTTGGTTTCATTTTTAAATAGATGTCAGTTATTGGTATAATTAAAAACACACTGTATCCTTATGGAATTCAGTATTCAAATCCAAATACATTTATATGCATTTTGTATTCCACCCTACAGATTAAGTGAAATGAAATTTTTGTCAGGTGCTTTTCTGAAGTCATTTTCCTCATTCTCCTCTAATTCGACTGGGTTGGGCCAAACTGTTTCATAGTTCAACCCAGTGAAGAAATGCTCCGTGTTTTCCTAGTATTCTTGGTATTCACCATAATGTCTGACGCAATTTCATCTCCCTTCCACCTTCGCAGTCATGTTTTTCTTAGGTTTTGGTTGCTAGGGAATTCTGCACTAATCTAGTCAATCTATAGGAACTGTTTTGTAGTGTCAATCAGGCCAGTGGTTGTTAATAAGTCAGAACACATTGCTGGCTCCTACTCATCGTTGAGTAGAGCTTTACCGAGAGAACTCCTCTGTAAATAACAGCATATGATGGATCATGGGACTTAAGGGAGATCAGATATGATATAAACCAGAATGTACAGACTAAAAATTACAAATCAGTGGGGATCGATATATTGACTGTTTCAAAAAGGTCTAAATATCATTAAAGATATTAAAGAGTGAGCTATGGGAAAAGAGATCAGAAAATGAGGTTGGATAATTGAGACTCCAGAGGTGGTGTGGCAAGTTCTAGCAGCAGAAATTTTCAGGGTGTGGTAGTGGGAGAGGGTAAACAAGTTACTGGGAAGTGAGGTAGCCATAAACAGCAAGGTTAAAATGTTGTATAGGTCATGGGTATCTGATGTTCTTGGCTATCAGGAGAAAACAGGAGAAATCCTGTTACTGAAACAGTAACAGGATGAGTCAAGAACAGGATGTGGTTTTATACCTAAAAGTTCCTGGAGCCTTCATAGTCCTGACCAACTGGAGCAGTTGGTCCCCTTCGGTGAATGAGGTGTGAGACCAGAACTGAAGAAGTTAGCAGTTTCCTAAGGAGCAAAACCTTTGTAGAAAAAGGAAGGTATGACTCTCAGGAAATGGCATAAAAGTGAAGAAAGAATCTTCTCTCCCCCATTATGTATGACTTGGGAGGAAAAAATCAAACCAATGTTGAGAAGGCCAGCAAAGGAGTTTTGTTTTATTTTTTGTTTTATTTTGTTTTGTTTTTAAAGATTCTATTTATTTACTTGACAGAGACAGCACTCACACAAGCAGGGGGAGTGGCAGGCAGAGGGAGAGGGAGAAGCAGGCTTCCCACTAAGCAGGGAGTCCAATGTGGGATTCGATGCCAGGACCCCAAGATCATGACCTGAGCTGAAGGCAGATGCTTAGTCAACTGAGCCACCCAGATGCCCCACAAAGGAGTTTTTGCAGAGGATAATAAGATTCACTTAGGGCAAGGTGATCTAAAGATACACTGTGACAGCGTTGAGGACAGGAACTGTGCTTTGAGAGCAGATATTGATGAGTCCATACGGCAAAGATATTGGAGAGAGAGAAAGGGGTGGAGGATAAAGAGAGACCATAGATGGATATGGAAAATTATGGACTTAATTCAGATGATATAAAATGATAAATGATGACTTTTATAATGACTGAGATAAACAAGGAGAAACAATAGAGTCAATAATTAGAGATTCTTTAGAAAAACAGAGCCATAAAACTATGGCTTGGAATGTTTTATCTGGTGGTATGTTGACTTCTGGGCCTCTACCTCTTGGGCTGCACAAAATAGTATTTCAGTGATAATGAGTTTCCTTAGCTCCCCTAGATGGTGTGACCAAGATGAGAGAGGCTGCTCCCTGACACTTCTCTCCAAGGTGAGGGTATCAGGGGAGGGGGGAAGAGGTTGCTGCCTCAGTTTCACTGCAGAAGACCGCCTTTGCTCTAACCTGTGCCTACTAATTGGGCTGAAGTTCACCCAACATGATGCATCTTCTTGTCTGGAATTTAGCATTGTGCTAATAGTGGATTTCCATCCACTTTATTTGGATTTCTATCGTCTAAGCCACAAGAAGTTGCTATGTGCAGATATTTCTCTTTTTTTTTCTTTGCCTTTCCAGCTGATACTGGAAAGAAAAACAAAAATAAGTAACCCATGTTACAATATGCTCTTTAAAAATATAATTTTACACAGTAGAGATCTTACACAACTTTAATTTGTGAGAAAAATTGAGAAAGCCCTGGCCTTCACATACTTAGAATGACCTTTATAAGTGTATTTCCATCATTCATCTAAATGTCATAAGGGAAACTGTTGCTGCTTTATGGTTGGTTCAGCGTTTAACAGCTTTGAAATTTTGTTTTGAAAATGAATGCTAGGGAAATAATTTCTGTTAACTACTGAATATTTAACAACGTTGATTTTTATGGTACTGATATAATAGGTAAAAACAGTGCTTGTTGATCTAGTTGCTTCCAAAGCATTATTACAAATTTCTTCTCACATTACCTTGCATTCATATTTGGTATCCACACTTGAAATTGCCTGGAAATTTATATGCTGCCTTCTTATTAGATGTATCAGATGTGATCGGATGCCACAAAATCATTTACTAATAAAATTAAGTAGATAGATTTTCCACTAGCAGAGGACAAGATTAAGGAGTGATTGATCAGTAACAGGAAATAAAAGTTACTTGAGTCATCATCTTTTTATTTTTATTTTTATTTTCCCAAAAAGAATAAGTCCCTGGTAGACACTAGATTCGGAGGAAGCTTAATATAATTATGTACCTGTGAAATTATTACCAGTTTTGACAGAAATGCCTCTGAGAAATTTAACAACTCAATTAATGTCAAGGGATCTTATGTGCCTTTTTATAAGCAAAGAAAAAATCCAGAAAAGAAATTCTGTGCACATTAATATTTTCGCATTTTAAAATCACTAACATATTAATGTTTCCCCTGAAGCCATGATAGAATATACATGATAGAACATGCATATATACTCAGTACATGAATAAAGCATAGATTTTTAAGAACTATTTGTGGAAATTTAAAGAAAATGATCAGTTAAGACACAGTAAAATCAACGAAAAAATGGACCATCTTTCAAAATGGTGACATCTATTTCCTGGTGAATATTGTGTGGCCAAAAATTTGGACATTAACATCAAAGTTTCAGAAGCATAACTGTTTTAGCTCTTTGAGCTTTGAGGCAGTTTTCAGAGATGGACTTAACCAATGCAAGATACTGATGTGGATCATAAGAAGATTTAAAAAAAAAAAAGAAGATTTAAAAAATAGCACAAAATATGGCCAGTAATACTTATAGAAACATGGTCAAAATATGTTCTGCCTAACTTAGTGAAGTGTGGCTAGCAGATTATAATACAAATAGCAATTTATATGGTTAAATTAGTAAATTTAACTGTTACCAGATCAGGAAACCTGTGTATATGCGATGAATATAATTTTTTCCTATGGTAAGTAAGCAATCCTCCATGAGAAATCAATTTTTAATCTAAACATAAATTGAGGCTTTAGAAATTAGAACAATGGAAGTCTATTAGATAAATGTGTCCAGGATAACACAGTCAGTGGATAGCCTCCTCCAGAGGGGTAGCCTTATTTTTTAAAGATTTTATTTATTTGACAGAGAGAGATCACAAGTAGGCAGAGAGGCAGGCAGAGAGAGAGGGGGAAGCAGGCTCCCTGCTGAGCAGAGAGCCCGATGTGGGGCTCCATCCCATGAGCCTGAGATAATGACCTGAGCCGAAGGCAGAGGCTTTAACCCACTGAGCCACCCAGGCGCCCCAGAGAGGTAGCCTTACCAGATGGAGGTAAGTCTATTGACAAAGGTCCTCTCCCTTCTAGACCCTGTTGGTAGTCATTGCCAATATTGGCTTTTTAAGATCTTGAGTCTCCACAAGCCTTCGACTCACTACCCCTCCTTCTAAGTAACTTAGTTCTCTTTTGATAGACGTTCAATATGGTTAGAGTCTAAGCTTAATAATATTTAAGTTACTTTTACTCCTTATGTTGACTTTTCATACATTAAATGCCAAGGCTTTTCAAACACAGCATTACTGACATTTGGGGTTGGATGATTCTTTGTTAGGAGAGTCTGCTCTGGGCAATGGAGGATGTTTAGTAGCCTCCCCAGTCTCTACCTAGATCCCAGTAGCATCCTGTACCCAATCAGAAAACCAAAACTGTCTCCAGATGTTGTCAAATATCCCATGGTGGGGCAAACACAGCCCTAGTTGAAGGCAGCTGATTTAGCCTGATGTATTATCTTAGAAAGTAAAAAGAAACCTGATTTCTAAAATTTTTGGACTTAACAGTTATACTATAGTTGTCATACACTGACAGCACATGTGATGATGGATTTTTCTAAATTGTGTGGGGTTTTTTTTTTGGTTTTTTTTTTTTTTTTTTTTTTTTTGGTTAGCACTGAAGTTGCTCTTTATTTCTAGGAAAGAGACATTTGTAGCCTCCTGTTGTAAAGATAATTTCTTTTAAAAAGCCATTTCCCATGTCAATGACCAGAAAAACAATTTAAAGTAAGTTATTAATTCTCCCTTCATTTTCTTTTTTCTTATCGTCACTTCACCCTGCAGCTGTGGGCCCATTCCTGTCCCTTCTGTTGAGGAAAACTCCCTGAAGCAATTTTACATTATTTGCTGTCTTCAGTTTCTTTCCTCCCAATTTCTGACTAATTTGCTTCCTCTGTTTCACTGAAGATGCTCTAAATCATCAGTCATCTCCAACGTCAGTACTCTGTGCTCACCTGGCTTACCTCACCAGCAGTGTTTAACACACATGATTTCTATCATTCATGAAACAATTTCTTTGTTTTCCTGGGCACTACACCTTTTTGGTTCTCCTTCTTCACAGCCCACTCCTTCTTACTTTTTTTTTTTTTTTTTTTTTTGGCCTCTTCCTCCAAATCCCCAGACCATTCTTTCCACATGAAAGGTCTAAGTCTTTGAATATCTCTCTCTCTTTAATCCATACTCCTTTTTTAATGATCACTTTTATTATCCTAACATCAAAATGAAAATGACTCTCAAACCTGAATATTCAGCCTGGCCACTCTACTAACCTTCAGACTTGGCACAACTTCACTTGGCTATCTAAAAAGAAGTTCGAACTTCATTTAGCCAAAATTAAATTCCTGAAGACCCCCTTGCCAACCATCCTCTTTCTCTCTGTAATTCTTCAAATCAATAAATAAGAATTCTAGACATCTACTTAGGGGGGAAGAAAGGAAGTAATTTGATTCTTCTCTTTTTCTCATACCTCACTTCTAATGTTTGCAGATTCTCTCAGTTTTAAATCCAAAATAAGGATATAAGGTAAGGATATGAACACTGATCAAAATCCACGGCTAACAATTTGCCACAATCCACTTGAATCTCTTTTGGAATGTTGCAATTGTTTCCTGTTTTCCCTGTTTTACTTTCTGTGTCTATGCAGTCTAGTTTCAATACAGAAGCCAGAATGATCCTGTTAAGTATAGATCACTGCATATCACTTATTTTTCAAACTTTCCCTAGGACTTACAGGACCCAAATGATCTGACAAGCTGACCTCAGCTCCTATTACACTTCTTCTCTCCCAGTTCTCACTGATAGAGACACTTCTTTGCTATTTCTCAAACATACTGGGTGTGTTTCTACCACAGGTTTTGGGCATATTGCAGTTTTCCCTGCCTTGAATATACTTTCCCCGATAAATGCATGTATTTACCAGGCCCATTTCCTCATTTCCTCACTTCCTTGAGGCCAATACTTAAATATCATTTTTTTAATGAGTCATTTCAGACCACTTTATCCGAAATTTCAGCAGCTTTTTACCTCCTCACCAATACTTCCTATCTCTCTCTGCTCTATTTTACTCTTTTGTGCTATTTACCATGTAAAATATTGTGCACATTAATCATAGTTACTGACTGTTTTCCCAACTAGCATATAAAATCCACAAGGCCAGGGGGATTTTTGCTTATTTTGTTTACTGCTGCCATATCTGTGAGTAAGATAATCCTTGGAAAACAGGAGGCATAAAGTATGAATGAATGAATGAATGAATGTATTAACAACTGAATGAGAAAATAAGTTGTCAAACTTATTTTTATAAAATTGTACCTGGTCTTATTTTTAATTCTTTTAGTACCTGTAGTTAGTCCTTTGTGCTACATATCCTTTTTTAATTTTTTTTTTCTTGGACTAGAATTGCCAAGTATGTGCTTATTTTATTGTCCTTTGAAACATTTCATTTTTTATTGTGCATTGCCTTCTATGACCAGAAGCATGTTGGTATTTGTTTTAGTTTTGGTCCTGAGAGGAACAGACACCTAAACCACCTAAACCAGGATAGCCATGCAAGAGATTATTAGGAACAAAGCCAAAAGAGGAAATGGGAGGAAACAGAGGAGACCCCGGGGGAGCCATCAGACCTCCCTGCAGTTTTAGTCCCAAGTGAAGGAGAAAGTGAAAGGCAGGTTGGGTGAAGTATCTTAGATTGCAGTGCAGGTGCAAGCGAGGGTCTCTGAGAGTTCTTAAGTCAAGGTCTCCCCTGGGTGGTGCCTCCTATCCCAGGGCCAGGCCTCAGGATCCTGGTCATACTCAGTTATTGGTGTGGCTTCAACAGGGATGCAGTTAGGGATTTCACAGAGCAGCAACTAGGTTACTTGCAATTTTACTTTGGGCAGGGAGTCAGGTCATAGGGCACATTCTCATGACTGCAGTGTTTTGGTTTTTCCACTGCATCATACTCTGCTTTTTAAAAATCAATAAATTCCTTCTAATTTCCTTACTTTATTTTGTTGTTATTTTCCTATATATTTGTGTTAACATCTGAGAATTGAAGATGAAAACTTGTCATATCACATTACTTAGGTCTCTAAAAGCCTCCTGTTTTGAAACAAACAATAAACTAAGATAGGGTGCCTTACGACTCACCCCCAGACAATTCTGAGTTGCTTTCCCCACTCTCTGCCCTTCCTCCATATTCCACCGAGTGCCCCTGTGTCTGCTGTGTACGGGGGTGGGTGTCTAGCCCTGGCAGTGTAGGGTAGCAACATTTTCTGACCACAGGACCCCACAGCCGGATGGATGACTCAGCTCCTATATTGTCCCTTTGCCCAACTCACTCCGGCAAGATGCTGCCAGTCACTGCTGGAACCACTGGCTCAAGAAACTCCGCAGTTTCCAGGTTACTTTGTGCCCCAAGGCACCAGTTTAACCTTTGAGCCTTTAGTCAATATCTTTCCTCAGTCCCTATAATGGGAGGCAGTGTGGTATCTTGGAAGGAGCACTGCCTTGAAGTCAGATGAGCTTCTATTCTACCATTTCTTTGCACATATTTTACCCTCTCTTCAGCTTCCTCACATGGAAAATGAGGCAAAAGTCTCCAACATTACCTCAGAGTTGCTCTGAGGATCTAATGAGATAACCCAGGAGAAAGGACTTTATAAACAAATCTAAATATTCTTAAGTTGTGCATAACACTATGTTAAAGGAGCAGACCCATGGAAAATTATGATACGGTCTTCTCTTTAGATGTTTATTATAATCTCATTGGGGGACACAGCAATGCACATGAAATAACAAAAGGTACATGGGGAAGAGGCTGTCCTCTATCCAAAGCCATCTCCTTGCTTTCCTGCTAACAGTCTCCCTATATTCCCTGGTACACACAGATCGCTCTTGATCTCAGAAACTCAGACCCTAAGTGTGCTTAGTTTAAATCAGTAATAGGATCTACATCCCCCCATGCCACCAATGGCCCAAAGGTGCATTACTAATCTCAACTTCCTACTTCCTCTTTTTTTTGAAATTCCTATCATCTCAATATTAGGTCTGTTTTAAATGCACTTCTGCTTTGCCTTGCGCTATATTTCGAATAATTTCACTTTATTTTCTGGCTATCCAATTCAAGTTAACTAAAATCTTTTCCCACAGCAGTTAACATGCCAAATGTGAAATTTTTATAGATCATAAATAATGAGTTTGAGTACCAGAAGGTCTTTTTTTATGTGTATATACTACTGGAGTCTCCTAAATTCTCATTTTATATCTGATCAAAATATCATTGTCTCTTCTAGCAATTTATTTTTTATTAATCACCTTCTCTGTGTGGTCCACTTGATCTCTGTCTCTCAGGGACTGCTGAGTATCGTAGATGAATTTTACTTTCCTCAAGCATCTTCAATGGGGATCAGATTCTGCTAGTAAGAGTACTTTGTGTCTGAGCAGTTTGGGAAAAACAGTGTCCCTGCTTATGTAGGTCAACATTGCTCGAGATGGTGAGATGTGGTCCTCCATCTATGCATCTGGAGGAAGGCCTAACTTCTCCACTGCAAATGCTTCAAAGTCTATATATCAATTATGATCCAATCAGTCAAATAGAACTCACACTAGCAATTTCAAAATAAGGGATTTGATCCATCACCAGTCATTGGTGGTAGAAGGGTGAAAGACCCAAAAGACAGTGAGATAGTTCAGAGTGGGGACTTTGGAGATGGAGCTGCCATGGCTAGGATGGGTGAGTAGGGATTTTCTTACAGATGTTACATAGGGAGCTAAATGGTACTGAATCCTTAGGTGTCTGCCGTTAATGTGGAAAGGATTCAAAAATAGGAAGAACGTCACTCTCTCCTTCAAACTTCTAATCTCTGATCAGTGCCTTACACTGACTGAACACATCTGAAAGCAAGCTGGCAAAAGAGTTTATAGTTTGAAATCCTCTAGCCTTAGTACTTTAAGCTGGTATAAAAAAGGAGGCTTTGGACCAAGAGACAATAAATTAAAGTAATAATGATAATAATAGGCAAAGGCTGCAAAGATTATAAAGATTATAAAGGCTAATAGGCAAGCACTCTTCTAGTGTCATGGGCAGAATGGATACCACCAAAATATTTACCTCTGGTAGCTTTTTAGAGCACAGAGAGGCTTGCCAGTTGCTACACTCATTTTAGGATATTTTGGAAAGACATCAGAGAATATGGAGGTTCAACCATTATATTAAGATAAATATGTATTCTATCTCTACAGAATCTAAGGGTAGGAAAATTATTTCAAAATATTTAACATGTTAAAAATGTAAAGAAAACATCACTGGCATTCTGGAAATTTCTTAATAAACTAGGACATTCTTTTAAACCATATCTTGAGCATTAAACTTAAAATCCTTTATATAACTATTGAACTAAATTTTCAGAGAAATTGTTAAAATAGTTTTTTACTTTTAATCAGTGTCTTATTAATGTGTTTGATTGGTTTGTCCATGGTTACTTGGTATAATTAGTGAAGTTAACATTATGTGCTTCTTATCTTTCCCATTCTTTCCCTCAAAAACCAAGGAAGTAAATGGTTTTTTTGTTTCGTTTTGTTTTGCTTTGTTTTTTAGTGTCCTTCTCTTGGACAAATATGAAGAATGGTGATAGTTCCTTTCTAATATGCATATCTAGAATCTCTTTTAATTTGTAAAGAATGGCTGTACTGGAGTTTGTGAAAAATCTCAAGATAAGTGACAACTACTATTGCTTTTGCTGATTTACTGACCACTTATATTTCATTTTTATTGTTTGTATAGTTCAGCAATAGTTCTAATATTCTGTTCTTAAATTGTTTTATATATGAATTATTAGTAAAAACCAAAATCTGGTGTTCCTCAGGCTGTATGGATAAATGAATAGATAAACAGAAAAATGCATGATGAAATAAATTAAGTAAATTTTTCACGTAGTTACAATTCCATTCTTGGGAAATTGAAAGAGTAAAGGGCATCACAGTCTAAAAGGATTTCCTTAAGAAGCTAAACACTTAAACTTGATTTCTTTTTAAACCTATTTTAGTATAATTCAGCTTAAAATATTAGTCTAAAACTTGAGCAGAAGCTGTTAATTAAAAAGAACCATTTTAATCATTTGTATTATGCAAATAATACATGTTCATCACAGTTACCTATTTTGTGCATATAAAGGTAACACTCACTTTTACATAAAATTCACCATTATAGTGTGTTAAAATAAAGGTTTTTAAAAATTCCTTAGTTCATGATCCTGAGTTAAACATTGTTTTCAATTTGGCAAAGAGTCTGTACATTCCTATATATAAAATGGGTATTGCAGTATTTATACTGTGTCTATGATAAGTAAACTCTTAACATATGTGCTTTAATTTTTTTTTTCATTCTGTTTATATGCCATGGCTTTCTTTCCTCCATACTTGTTAAGGAATATAGATTATTTTCTAATGTTTGTACAAGTGCTCAATTTTATTTATTTATTTTTTCTTAGACAAAGAGAGAACATAAATGGGGTGGAGGGGGAGAGGGAGAGGGAGAGAGAGAATCTCAAGCAGACTCCACACCCAGTGCAGAGCCTGACGTGGGGCTCAATCTCACAAACCTGAGATCATGAACTGAGCTGAAATCAAAAGCTAGACATTTAGCCAACTGAGCCACCACGGGGTCCCTACAAATGATCAAATTTATGTATTATCATAATTTAAATAAGTATTCCCATATTCAGATAATTAGTTCGCAGTTTTTGGTCCTATTATATGCAATGCTCTGATGCAGAAATATACACACAGTTTTTTAGTTCTTGTTCAATTATATCCTTAGAATAATTTCTAGAAGTAGATTTAACAAATCAAAGCATGTATACAACTAAATATGGATAGCATGTCATTAAACTACTTTACAAAAGAGTTTTACAAGTTTAATCATTAGAAAGGAGTGCATGGAATGCACATTTCACGCCACCCTAAACAACATTTGCTATAGTCAATTCTTAAGACCAGGTTTCCTCATCTTGGCACTACTGACCTTTTGAGCCAGATAATTCTTTGTTGTAATTTTGAGATAAAATATTCAAACATTTTAAACTTGAGTGTGGCAACTTTTACCAGTTTTTTTTTTTCCTTGTAATGATTACCTTTTCATATATATGTAAAAGCACACACATACATATACAATTAGTTCAAGGGGTGCCTGGATAACTCAGTCATCAAGCATCTGCCTTTGGCTAGGTCATGATCTCAGGGTCCTGGGATCCAGCCCGCCGCTGGCTCCCTGCTCAGCCGGAGTCTGCTCTCCTCCCTCTGCCCCTTACCTCCACTCTTGCTCTTTCTCAAAAAAGTAAATAATATCTTTAAAATAAATAGATAAATAAATAAATAAGGTTCAAATTATTGAAAATTTCATATTTTCACATATTTTCATTCATTCTGAAAATAATACCTATTTTATAATATTTAATATTTGTTTCATTAGCATTGACATATTTAGCTTTTTCTTTTAGGTAAGGACAAGATTTAAAAACTCCAATATAGTTAACATACCAAAAATATTGTCAGTTGAAGCAATACCATTTATTGAAGAAGTATTATTCATAATCATAATTTGAAATGGAAATATTATCATATGCCATAATATATTTAGGACAACATATAAACCACATAATTGTATTCATTTAATTGCCTATTCTGGAAGAATTTCTGAAACATTTTAATTATTAAAAATGTAACATTTTATTCACATTTTAATATATTTTATTATCTTTTTAAAGATTTTTTTACTAGAAAGTGATTTATTCTAATCATATTGTACTGGTTAAAGCCTCATCCCTATATAAGAAAGAGGATTATTTCTGTTATATATATGTGGGTATGGTTGACTGTTATATGTTGATGTTGGAAAGAATTTATTTATTGTTAGGGAAAGACATTTGCCACATTTTAAAAGTCTAAATAGTATGTTATTTTGCCGTGTATTCAAGAAAGAGAAAATACCTTTTCATGTAATAGTCTGAAAAGAGAAAACAAAACTAACCAAGAGACATTAATATATTTTCTTCACATTAGTCTATTTTAATGATGTGTTGGAACCTAAAGTATCTTCCAGAACTAAATGTATCTGAGGCTCACAATCACCTTATATGTTAGGTGAAAACTTAATGGATTCTGTAAATATGAGCTAATAAGGATAGACAAAGGTACTATATTCTTGGTGAGAGTCAGAAACAAGAATGTCATCTACATAAGGGGAAAAATATCTGGATAAACTAAGAAAAGGAAGAAGTATGTCTTTGAATGTCATTTTGGAAGTAGAATTTTGGAAGTAGAGTTTTCAGAATTTATAAAATTATTGAATAGCTTGGAGAATGAGGATAGTATTTTTTAAATATAACTGTCACAAATTAAGAAATTACAAATGATACAGTTACAAAATAATAAATTCAGAATTTGATATGCTTAGTAATCTGTCCTCAGGCATTTATAAATTTGGAAAGGTCTATATTGCTAGGAATCTGGTATAGCTAGTGAGAATAGATGCCCTCTTCATAAGTGAAAATGTTTATAATCACATAAGTTTTCCAATTTTTCAGGAGTCAAATTGGTAGATGGTAAAGTGCTGATAGTAGGAATAGACATTTTAAGTTTTAAAACTAGATACATCTACCCATATTCTAATCACACTGAAACATATATGTGTACATATATAATTTTTAAATAATAATCATATATTGTTCATAAAGAAAAAACTTAATTTAGTTAACATGAATGGCATATTTCTTTATTCTCACATATCATGTCTCTCAGCACTTATTTGTACATTATTTAGGAAAATCTATACATTATGAACTATAATTCTCAAAATTTACTTGTCCTAGGTTTAACTTTATGGATATGTGTGCAAGCATATTTGCCTTTTAGATTCATAGAAATATATCTATGGCTGTATCTATGATGTCTATATGTTAATTAGTAAAACATTTATTTTGATAATGAGAAAAATGTTCCTCAATATTAAGCTTAAGAGTTTGGATCCTTTTTCAAGATTTTCTCATTAACTTAGGTTTTCAGCAGTTTATATATTATATGCCTAGGAGTGTGTGTGTGTGTGTGTGTGTGTGTGTGTGTGTGTGTTTGATCTTTACCTGTCTGGGTATTCCCTGAGCTTCCTAATTCTGTGATTTGGTATCTGTCATTTATTATAGAAAGTCCTTAGCCACTATTACTTCAATTATTTCTGCTTCATTCAGTATTTCTTTTCATGCTGATATCCCAATTAAACGTGTGAGACCTTTTTATATTGTCCCACATTTCTTGAATATTCTATTCTGTTATTTTCATCCCTTTTAGTCTTTCTATTTAATTTTTGGAAGCTTTTATTGACTTGCCTCCAAGTACATTCACTGGGTTCCTTGGCTGTGTTGAATCTACTGATGATCTCATCAAAGCCATTCTTTCTGTTGCTGTGTTTTTCATGTCTAATATTTCCTTTTGATATTTTCTTAGTGTTTCCATCTCACTGCTTACATTATCCATCTGTTTTTGTGTGTTGTCTACTTTTTCCATTAGAGCCCTTAACATATTAATCATAGTTATTTTAAATGACCTGTCTGATAATTGCAGCAATTGTGTCATATCTAATTCTAATTCTGGTTCTAAGGGTTGCTTTGTCTTTTCAAAGTGTGTTTTTTCTTGCCTTTTGACATGGCTTGTAATTTTTCTGTTGAAAGCCAGACATGTATTGGGTACTAGATAGTGAGCTAAAAAGGATGTAGTGTGAAGACTGATATTAATCTAGCTAGGAATCAGGCTGTGTGTGGTATTTGCTGTAGCTATGAGTCCCAGAGACTTCTGCTTCTTTTAGTGTCATTGCTTTCCTCTCCACTCTTGACTTTGGACTCCCCTATGGACACCTGTTAGGGAAATTTAGTGTCTTGCATCTCTGCTATCTATAATGCACTGCTCCTGTTGCTATGGTGGTTAAGTGTAGGGGAGGATGAATATTCTCTACTCTGAGTAAATGTCAGTCTTTTAATGCATCTACATCTCAAGGCTGTGAAATCACAAGTGTTTCTCCAGTTACACAGCTTATTTCCCCTGAACCCTACTTGTGGTTCCAGAGTTGACTGTCTCACAGTCATCATAGGTAAGATAGGAAGCAAATATGGGGATGGATTGGGGAGGATTTCCCTTCCCCAAGCTGGAATAAAGTTTCAGAATTTAGCTCTGGCAAAGTCCTTTTTCCTGAAATGCAGGCCTGTTTATGGAGAAGGCTCTGGCACATATCACTAGAATTCTCTTCCTTTCCCTATGACAAAGCTACAGGCAATTTTTCTCAGATTCTTACTGCAAAAAACAGGTACGGTGATGGGAGAAAAGCCCATGAAAATGTTGGAGGTCTCACTAAGATTGCAGCCCCTGGGAGTTTTTCAAAAGTTAACATTTTAAGTGTTCCTACCAGTTCATGGCCCTAGGAAACAGATCTTAGCTGTAATTCTGGATTTTCTTGTCTCTCTGGATTTTAGGTTGTAGGCAATTTGCTCTACAACCTCTTTTCTCTGATGGGTCCAAGAAAAGTCATTGATTTTCAGAATTTTTTCTTATTGTTGATACAGAAGTAATGACATCCATGCTATTTATGTCTCAGAGCTGAAAATGTAGACCTTTTTTTGGAGGACTTTGACTTGATAATTTGATGATGTGAAGGACTATGTTCATGGAAGAAGATACACATATGCTAAATTGTCCTGTAAACCTAAAACTGCTCTAAAAATAAAATCTATTAAATTGAAAAAGTAAAATTGTAAATATATATACACACATATACATGTGATATATATAATATATATATCTCACATGTTTTCAATAAAGAATGAAAATATTTTTATATAGATTATTGAATAGAGCTTATTAGCAAATTAAAACATTTTTCATGTACTGCATTTGAGATATGTAATTATATGGCACTTTCAGATATTGTATGAAGGTAAAAAAAAGAATATTAAAATTTAGGGTAATTACTCTCCATTATTTAGTACTTACATCCCTATGCTTGGCTCTAGCAAATTCACCTCCATTCAAATTTATGTCTTTGTATTTAGTTGGCCTCCAGCCACCCGCAGTTTACTCTATTTCCTAAGTTCCTATGAGAATAGCAGTAAACTACCAAATAGTTAATGATGGCTACCTAACTACCTAGTTGTTAGTATGACAATATAATTAAAGAAATTGGTATCCTGCCATAATTAACTATCAGGAGGACAAGCATAATCTTCTTGGTTACACATGCATCCTAGACTCTATTATCTGAGCCATTACCCAGCCATGTATTAGCAAATGCATCTTTGATAATTAAACAAGACACTCAACAGTAAGAGCTTTTATCAAATTGAATAAAAACAATCTATTCCTTGGAGACTTTTATTGTGAATATATAACTTAAATTACATTATCAGGAAAAGATGTATCTTGACTACATATAATACCTATCAGGAAAAGATGTATCTTGACTACATATAATACCTATAATTAGGTGATACTGACCAATTTAGTTAGGACCCTTCTTTTTTGGACACCAGAATTTCTTTTCTCTATAAATGCAGAATAATCTTTAGTTGAGTGAAAGATGAGAGATAAAATATCAATTTTACTTAATTATAAATACTAAATTGATACTCCAAATAATAGCAGTCTAAAAACTAAAATATGAAAACCTATGTGTCATAAGCTGAAAACATATAAGAGAACTAAAAAACATACACTTTTTGAATTTTAGGTAATCTCTCTTCAAACCACCATCTCATTTATTATTTTTCCTAATATGTACTAATACTACTCTCTCACATTCAAGATTATCCCCTATTTATTGAACGTGTATTTTAACTCACAGCATTTTCTGCATTCATCTTAAATTATCACAAAACTGGATACAGGAGAGTTTGTTGATATGGGGTCACTCTTCTTTGCCATAGGAAAGAGTCTCAAGCCGGTCCTGATATACTTCTGGGAAGGCCCTAGTTAGCTAGGAAAAGCAACAGCCCACAGTAAAATAAACAGAAAAGCCAAAATGTTAATTAGGCTAAGAAAGCTGAGCATGATAAAATCAATTTAATGCACAAGGAAATAGAGGAACTGCCTCTTTTGTGGGGCCTGGAGAATACTTTGTTTAGCAAGGTAATAAGAAATAATCTGGTGGGGTTAGGGAACTGAGGAAGAATGGTGCACAATCATCATTGAGAAGCTCAGTAATGGCTGTTGCTTGTAGGCTAGAGTTGACCTTCGGAGATTTCGTTTGGAACTGAACTTCCCAGTAACAATGCAAATGAGAGAACCCCCAATGAGTGAGGACATTATGCAGAACATCATATTGTTTCACTATATTGATATGTGTTACAGGACCTGATAAGCATAGAGTGACAAGTAGCATGTGCTTTTGATGCCTTGGTAAAATGAATATATGCTACCTGATGGGAGATTATCCTAAAGACAACCAGAGACTCCTCCATTGGCAAAGTTTTAGTTTCCAGTGGTCTGAGACATGCTAAAAAAGTCCCACAAAGTAAAGTACTATTTATTATACTTTTCACATTCTAGAAAAAAAGTAAGAAGCATAATACATGTTGGTTTTCATGCTTGCATATTCTGTTTGTGATTATTATCTGGTCCGTTTATTTGGAGACAGACAGCTTTTAGGAAGAGTACTTCAGCAGGTTCAGGTTGAGATGATACTTATGGCATATGACTCAACAGATCCCAAGTTACTAGAGGTATTTGTGGTAAAGGAAGAGGCTATGTGGAATCTCTGGGAAGCTACAATAAGAAAGGTGAAGTACAGACCTTTAAGTAATGTGCAGTAGCAAAGCCATGATCCTTGCAGCAAAGAGCTTTACACCATTCACAAAGCAGCTCTTGGCATATAAAGAGCCCCAGTAAATACCAAGATTCTAACCGAGGAGCATCATGAGCTGGGTACATCAGAAGATGAAGTGGGCCCAACAGCAATCCAACATAAAATGTAGGTGTCACTTTAAGCATTGGGCCCAAGCATATCTAGAGGGGATAAGAACACTATACTAACCATTGACATAAAACACGCACCACTGTTACACTGATGTCTTTACGTCAAGTCACACAAAAGGCCTTATAGGTAGTTTCCTATAACCAGCTGATAGGGAATGAAACACATCATGAAGTGTCAATTTATTATATGAGTGCAAGCTGAATAGGGACTACTTCTGCATTAGAGACACTCTCAGTGACTCTCAAAGACAGTGGCAAGAGGAAATATTCTTCTAATGATTACGACTATAGGCAGTGACCTGGTTATCGCCTTTCTGTGGAGAGAGAATGACTCAAAGTAAGGATATATGTAAATTCAAAGGCAGTGCCAAAAGACTCTGCTGGTTGGTCAGGAAATGCAGGAACAAGCTTGGAAAATTCAGGAAGGAAGGTATGGGAGACAAGCATGTAAATCGTCAGTAGCAATAGATTTTTCTTCTGCATGTATTAAGTACAACATAAAGGAAATGATAAAATGCAATAAAAATCAAGATTCATTCCTATTACATAAATTAAAACCCTTGTAATATGGTAAAGAAGGTGGAGTAATTAAAAAATATGCCTGTAACCCCCCTTCAAAAGTTGGTCAATACTTTCCCTTTCTTGAGTGTGTATTAGTTAATGACCCACTATTTATCACTAGAATATGGAAGAAGTAATGCTATGTAACTTCTAAAGCTAAGTCATAAATAGAATATAGCTTCTGCCTAGACCTCAATGTAAGCCTATGATGTAGTCATATGAAAAGTACACACATGGGTTTTTTTTAATGTTTAAAGAAAAAAATGAAGAATCTATAAAAATTTATAATATAATAATAACATTATATTTGATAGATGTTAAGAGATATAGAGAAGAAAGTATACTGGAGGAAAAAGTACAGATACTCTCCTCTTATATAGTGGGTAATCAAAAATGCCAATACATAAAATTCTAAGTACATTGCTTTAATTAAAAATGATTAAAATAATTAAAAATAAAAATAAAGAGGATCTAAGATTATTTTTGGAGACAGGCCAAATTTTATTGGGAATGGTCCAAATGTGAAAACAAAGAGATCATATCTATAGCTGATAAAACAAGAAAGAGCTATATAAAATATTGTTTGTAATATGTAATTATCTACCAGAGGTACTACAACCAAAAAAGAAGCGGTTTTCCCTAGGGAGTTGGATAAGAAGAAGGGAAAGAAAGGGCAGAAGATTTTTACTTTTCATTACAAGCCTTTCTATATGATTTGATTATTATAATATGCTTATGGATTTCTTTTATTAAAAAGGAGAACTATCTCTCTTAAAATATCTTAGTCAGTGCTAAGGAATTACAAAATAGAAGTGCAGAAATGGGTACTTGGGATAATTAATTTTATATGTCAACATGGCTGGGCCATGGTGCCAGATATTTGATGAAACATTATTTTCGATATTTCCTTGATGGTGTATTTTGAGGGAGATTAACACTTAAATCAATAGACTTTGAGTAAAGCAGACTACCCTCCATAATGTGGATGGGCCTAATCCAATAAACTGAAAGCCTTAACAGAACAGATTGACCTCCCATGAGCAAGAAGAAGTTCTGCCAGTTGACTGTGTTGGACTTAGACTACAACTCCCCTCTGGGTCCCAAGCTTGCTGGCCCAACCTACAAATTTTGGACTTGCACCTTTACAATCATATGAGCCATTCCTTAAAGTCAATCAAGCACTCTCCCTCTCCTCTCCCCTCTCTTTTTTCTCCCCGCTCCACATACCCTCTTGGTTCTGTTTCTCTAGAGAACCCTGACTAATACAGAATGTAGAGCAAATTTGGTAGTTTTCAGAGGAATGCTTATAGGATAATGATGCTTTAACTGTCTTGAAGAATAGCAATTAATGAGATGGATGGTATCAAATTGGACATTTTAAGCAAGTAAACCGTGTGCAAAAATCCAGAACAAAGATTTTAAATTGTCAGAGAGTTGGGAATTTTGTAGGATATATCTAGAATAAAGGTGCATTTAGGGGCACCTGGGTGGCTCAGTGGGTTAAAGCCTTTGCCTTTGGCTCAGGTCATGGTCTCAGGGTCCTGGGATCAAGCCCCGCATTAGGATCTCTGCTCAGCAGGGAGCTTGCTTCCCTCTCTCTCTCTGCCTGCCTCTCTGCCTACTTGTGATCTCTCTCTTCTCTGTCAAATAAATAAATAAAATCTTAAAAAAAAAAAGAATAAAGATGCATTTAAAGAAAAGTATAGAAGGGTGAGAGAGAAGTCATTAATAAAGGACCTGTGTAGTTGGACTTTTTAAAGGGTTTCAGGCAGAGAAAATGTAGCATGATTAAGTTGGAATCACCCACACAGAATTAGGATAGATGGAAAGAGCATAAGCATGCGGACAAAAAGATAGTTTAGGATATTATGACAATTAAGCAAGAGAAAAATTAAGACCTAAATTTTAGCTACGGATACTGATCAGAGCAGTACAAGGGATATTTAGGATACAAAAATGACAGAAAATATGTTTAAATAGATGTAGCCATAAAGGGGGAAATGATCATTCAGACTGACATCCAGGTTTCTGACTTGAAAGACAAGGTGAATTATTAAGTCACGTATCAAACTGGGAATGGAGAAGAATAAACAGGTGGAGCAGATGGTGACTAGGGGTGGGGCTGGGGGAGAAGGGATGCCAGGATAAGAAGCAGTATAAAAGAACACTGATGCAGTTTTCAAATTTTAATCATGTTAGATTTTGAGTCAGTACTGTGATTTTCAAGAAGCTATGCCCAATAATCTATTGTACATAGGAGACCTGAAGCTACAGATTTGAGAATCATTAGCATATAGATTGTAGTTTAAGCCAACAAAATCTTTGAATGGGAAGAAAAGAGAAATGAGAACAAAATCCTGGAAAACTCATTGGTGAATACACCATGATGACTAAACTGTAGTGTCTCAGAGAAGTAGCAAAATCAGGATGGTATGGTTTCCACAATGCTGACAAATGAGAGAGCTTCAAAAAGTAGTCAAGAGCCTCAAAAGATCCTGTGCTCTAATGAGATGAAATCTGTTCAATTACATTTGATAAGTAAAAAAAAAAAAAAAAAAAAAAAGACTTTTTTCCCCTAATAATATTTAAAAAAACTCAGACAGGAGATTGGGAAAAAATAAGAGGGAATGTTTATAAATTTCTGGATCAGAAAGGCATTCTCTGTGTTTCTATTTCAGCAGCAAGGGAGCAAGGAAAGGGAAAGCAGAGAGTAGAATATTCATTTTTTCCCTTTTAGATTTCTGAACCTTGAGAAGCCACATTCAACTTTACACAAACAACCTTGGATTTGAGCAGGATACAGTTAGTGAATGAGACTTTTAATTGTCCCCTTTGAGAGGAGGTGGTGGGGTATACAAACAATATCTTACTTATTATGCTTCAAATTTGAAACATTTTAATATGCTATTTTTAATTATTAATGCAGATATATCTTACCTAAAATTGACATATGTTGCATGTAGCATTCTAAATACAAAGAACGTTTAGGAAATAATTTCGGAATTTATCAAAATATATCAAAATATATGTACCATTTACATTAATATTCCCACTTGAAGATTCTGAACCAGGTAAATAATTACATATATATATATGTATATAGTTACATATATATATAGTTATATATAAATATAGTTATATATATATAATTTTATATATATTATACACAATATATACACGTACACACATATATAATTATATTATAGTTAAATTTCTTGATTTTATATCTATGATATATAAACAAAAATTATATATATGTGAACATGCATATGTAAATAAAAATGACAATATATAAAAATTCAGAAGTTATTTATAATATAAAATAGAAATAACCTATAAATTCCCAATAGTTAAACTTGCACATAATGAATAGTATATTAAAAAAAATTAACTTTTTAAAATAAAATTAATTTGCTGAAGACGTGAACAGACATTTCTGCAAAGAAGACATCCAAATGGCCAACAGACACATGAAAAAGTGCTCATCATCACTTGGCATCAGGGAAATACAAATCAAAACCACAGTGAGATACCACCTCACACCAGTCAGAATGGCTAAAATTAATCAGTCAGGAAATGACAGGTGTTGGCAAGGATGCAGAGAAAGGGGAACCCTCCTATGCTGTTGGTGGGAATACAAGCTGGTGCAGCCACTCTGGAAAACAGTATGGAGGTTCCTCAAAAAGTTGAAAATAGAGCTACCCTATGACCCAGCAATCACACTACTGGGTATTTACCCCAAAGATACAAATGTAGTGATCCGAAGGGGAACATGCCCCTTAACGTTTATAGCAGCAATGTCCACAATAGCCCAACTCTGGAAAGAGGCTAGATGTCCATCAACAGATGAATTGATAAAGAAGATATGGGGTGTGTGTGTGTGTGTGTGTGTGTTTTTGTGTGTGTGTGAATACTATGCAGTCATCAAAAAAACCAAAATCTTGCCATTTGCAACAACATGGATGGAACTAGAGGGTATTATGCTAAGTGAAATAAGTCAATCAGAGAAAGATGTTTATCATATAAATTATCTCTGATATTAGGAATTTGAGAGGCAGGGCAAGGGGGTCATCGGGGGAAGGGAGGGAAAAATGAAACAAGATGGGACCGGGGAGGAAGATAGACCATAAGAGATTCTTAACCTCAGGAAACAAACTGAGGGTTGCTGGATGGAGGGGAGTGGGAGGGATAGGATGGGTGGGTGATGGATATTGGGGAGGGTATGTGCCATGGTGAGTGCTGTGAATTGTATAAGACTGATGATTCACAGACCTGTACCCCTGAAACAAATAATACATTATATGTTAAAGAAAATTAATCAATTTGGAAAATAAATATACTGAATATTACATGAATACATAAACTACATGTAAAAATTTATGAAGTGATGTCAAATTTATCGTTTTATCCAAATTTAGATATCCATGGAAGTGGCAAGAAAATCCTGAAATGTATAAGAATAGATGTAGTACCAGAAGTACTAATATATTTAATATTAATAATTCAAAGAGTGAGTACTAGAATGTATGTACATTAGTGGAACAAAACAGAGAATCTAGGAGCAGATATGCATGTAGAAACTTGGTATTTAATACAATTGCATTGTGGTTCAGCAGGGGAAAATGGCCCATACAAACTATGCTGCTAGGATATTTGCTATCCTTAATGAAAGATAAAATATAGATCCCGACTTTATGCCATGCACATAAACAGAATACACAGAATTTGAAGATGTAAAAGGAAAAAATAGAAGAATACCAATTTATAATATCAAGGTAGGAAAGATGACTTATTCAAGTCTCAAAATGTCATACCATAAAAAGGATAAACTGATATATTTAATGATATGAAATATTAAAGAAAATCTTCTTTATATCTTCTTAAAAGACATACAAATGAAAAGAAAACCCACAGAAGGAGATAAGTTATATGCAACCTTTAAAAATGTAAGTATCTTGAGTATTAAATAACTTCTATGAGACAAAAAGGAAAAATAAGTAATCAACAGGAAACTAGGCAAATGATATAAATAGATAAGTTATGGAAGAAAATATTTGAATGACTAGTAAACAGGAAAAGATGCTCTAAATCACTAGAAATCAGAGAAATATAATTAAAATGCATAGCTTAAAAAAAATGCATAGCTTCTCACCAATTAGATAGCCAAATTAACATTTATAGAATTGTATAACATCAAGGACTGAGTGTTTGGGAAAATTTTACTTAAACATTTCTATTGGAAATGTAATTTGGTTCAGACATTTGGAGAAAATTTGGCAATAACTATTAAATTTGAAGATGTTTATGCTTTATGTATGACCCATTGTTCACCACTAAACACATTTTGTAGAATTCTCATACATGTAGGAAAGAGACATATATAACTTCCTTGCAGTATTGTTTATAACTGAAAAGAGGATAAACATATTAATTATTGATAAGTAGGAAATGAATAATGAAATCATGTTTTTTCACATATTAGAATACAAATACAAAGCACTTATTATTGAAATAGAGATATGTGTAATAATATAAATAAATATCAAAATATCTGGGTGAAAATCAAGCTGAAAAAAGATATGCTTACTACTGTGTTATTTATGAAATTACAAAGAATGTAGACTGATATTTACATAGATATATTTACATTTATTTATGAATACATATGCATGTACCAAAGCTTTAAAAATTTAATGGATAATTAATAGTTACTTTAAGTGATAACTAAACTCTGGGGAAAAAAGGTTGAGGAAAGGATCAAGGAGTTATCATTCTATCTATGTGTTTTAGTTCATAAAAAGGATATCTAAAACATACGTGGAAAAAATGTCATACTTTGCATGTTTCTCTGTAGTCTATTTCTATGTGTGTATTATAATCAAATAAAATTTACTATGGTTATCTTTTATTTCATAAGTTCTTCTTTTCATATAAAACTACACCAGAAATATTAACAAATATACGGTACATATGGACAATGACTCAGATATTACAGATTCTCCTAGTCTTTGCATGTAAGGTCTTGTGAACATATTTTGTTCTTTTATATGGAGTAGATGCATTAAGTGGACTTAGTGCTGCCAGATTCCCAGTACTTTCCATTGTACTTAGAACAGTGGCCGGCATTGAATGGGGGCTTAGATATATATATGGATATTTTGACATCATCTTAGAGCTAGTACAAATTGCATAGTTAGAGAGCGCCACTGTCAAAAAGCATCTATCACTGTTTTTTTATAAAGAAAAGTTTCAGAGATCAACAGTCAAAATATTTCATGGAAGCTATTACAGAGTAACAGGGCAACAGTAGATTAGTGATGTAGAGGAAGAAAATGTGTAGCAATCTGATTTATTATCCAGTATGACATGTGGTTATTTAATATAGTCTATAAACAAAGGAAAGAAAGATAACTGGGTAAATAGAAAATAGAAGTAGTTACTCAGGGATGACAGGATATGTTTCATGTTTCTGCAATGTGTAGTTTTAAATGATGTCCCATTTCACGGGAAAAAATTAGAGTGGGTTTACTTCTCAAATTATGCCATCACATGTCTGATACATTTACAGCACTTGATGTCTATGTGAGTCACCATATAAATGGTTTTAACCTTTTCTTATTATAAGAAATGGTTATTTTGGGCTGCATATATTACCTCTTTATCTTTTTTGGGGACACAGTAACACAGAAAAGGAGACAGTGACTTATCATATGCTTTAAAAATAAGGACACAAAAGAATGGATGGAGAGACAATCAGAACATACTGAGGTTTTACCAGAGTGAACTGCAATTGAGGATTTTTAAACTGGAGCATAAGCTCATTAATTTTCATGACTATTACCTGGCATTCATTTCTCTTAAAGACAAAAAAAGAAAGAGTATATAATTAATGACTTTTCTTTGTCTTATTTATATTTTATTTTACTTTATTTTATTGCTACTAATAAAAAGACAGCAAAAACATATTTGGGGTTTTAAGCTATTTTAGTACAAAACTGACGAGTAATTTCAATCTAATGGCCCTCTCCTGGTAGTAACTTTCGCTAGCATGCTATTGTTCTCCAAATGTATCCTTGTGTGCAATTCTGTGCACGTGCGGGGTGTGTGTGTGTGTGTGTGTGTGTGTGTGTGTGTGTGTGTTTGTGTGTGTGTGAGAGAGATACAGCTGGAGAAGGGAGAAATTCACTCTTGACAAGAAAGAAACAGCAGCTACATTCGCTAAGTTCTGTTTCTATAAAAAGAATACCTGCTAGCCTGCTGACATGAGGCAGACTAAACTGCAGTGTTGAAAGATTTAAGGCCAGCTGGTGTTTTTCCAGTTGATTTGCATTTTCAGAGCTCAAGGTGATCCCCTTGTATTTTTAAGGGATGTTCATGACTCAAAGTTGGCACCTTAGGAGGATAGTAAAGTTACTTCTATTAAAGACATAAGAAATGAAGCCTGCGAAACACAAATAGAAGTGATTAACATCAAAGAGGTTAATTGCAATAATTGCTATATGAATGTTTACCTCGTTGATTAAATCTAACTATTTATAAATGGCCTAAGTACAATCTATATCTTGAAGATGTGTGGGAAGGGTGCGGGAATGTAGAGAAAGAAATTATATCTCTGTATTGGAAGGAAACTTTCCAATTAAATGAAAATGAAATTTGTAATAAAAAATTGGATTAGATTCAAGGAAAAACAAGCTCTGCAAGCTTATTAGGCAAAATATCACTTTATCTGAATCCCATATCTTATGTACAATAAAGATAATGATTTTCCACTCTGTTCATATTTTCCTTGTATCACCACCCCAACACACATACCACCACCACCACTTTTAGGTCTTAACTCTTCCTTAATATTGCCAGATCGTACTTAACTTCACAATTCCAGACTAATGTATTCTGAGAGATAGGTATGATTTCTCAATATTTCATATATTTACAGAGGCTATTTGTTTTCTGGTTGACCTATATTTAAACCACATTTGCTTATTGTTACTGTTTACTGACATAGAAAATTAATTTAAGTGAACTTTTGTAAAATTTTAATCACATTTATTTTACTCAAGTTTGAGTCTTAGGTCTCCTTCACACGCTGTAATTGTATAAAGCATTACAAACATTTCAATTTTAAGCTATGGATCGAAAAACTCAAATCAGCTCAAGATTAGCAATTTATACATACAATTAGAAACTACTGCTTAAGAGTATTTTTAAAGAAAAACCATTCCAGCGGGTAATGCAAACAATCTTATATTAAACATTAAAAACACAGACTTCAGATCACACTTTACAAATTGATTTATACTTACTTAGTGAGATAATGTATCTTTCTTAAGCACTAGCAACCAAAATTATAGTTACCTATTATTCTGTAAACACTGGTTAGAGAAACATAGAATGCATTTCCTATTTACTGTGAACATGTTTAATTACATAATTGAAGAGTGGAAAAATGTGTTAGAGGCAATTTTTCTGTAGAAACCAAGTAGACAAAGACATCGGTGAAGTTTTATTTATTCCTATTGGACTTCCAGCAATTTGATTTTATCAAGTAATAGTCCTTGCCTAATATTTAAATACTTAAAAACAAAATGACTCATATGAGAATTAGTCTTCAGCCACTACATAGTGTTGGACTATAAAAGCACATATTTTTGTGCAAAGAACTGTAGGTCTTTTTTTTCTTTTTTCTTGCAATTGGGGAATTCACTTTATCTGTTTGTCAGTTATTTTATCTGTACATGGGTGCTTTTGTCTCTTAGATGCAAAGGCATTACATTTCATCATTCCATCAAATATATGCGATGATTTCAATTTAAGTTATGCCTGGAAATAAAGGCAGCTCATTGATCATGGTATAGAGATATTTTGCTGGCCATGGATCACCACGAACACAGATATCTTCAAGTTGTAAATTATTTTAAGCCTGAAGACTGGAGAAATATTGGCAAGGGTAAATATAATGAACTTTAAGGAATTTTTTAATGTGAAATGCAATTTTGGCAGGTAAAATATTTTTAAAAATAATTGTAAAGACTAATACTCTGATAAACAAAATCGCTGAACAGATAAACATGGCTTCAGATCTTTGAAAGCAGTCTTGCAAATACAACAAATTTATAAATTCAAGAAATGAAAAATACCCACTATGTGCTTGGCTCTATAGATACAATAAAGAAAAAAACCGGAGCTCTTCCTGAAATTCATGGTTTTGTATGATTTAAGATCACTTTGTGAAATATAGTGGTTAAAACAACTTTACAATAATATAGCAAATTTAGTATCAGACTTTGGAATAATTGATTCATTTAGTTAAGACTAAAGATCATGTCTTGCTAGATTAAATCTGCATTCACTTGTTTCAAAAAAACAAATGGAAAGATGAAAAAGTTTCTTGATTGTAGTAATTATTTAGTTTATATAAGAACTATCATTCCATATATATTAACATGAGTTAGATAGCTATATGTTGAAAGATCGAATCTTGTCTCAGAAAAATAAGTTGGAATTAATTTAGGGTTAAGATGGAACAGATAAATTTATTCAAAACTTGTGAGTTTTAGTCTTAATCAACTCTTGTATGTTTTAGCTTTGAATAATCATATATTTTGTGGGCTCATAAAAATTATATCTCAAATATTAGTAAGACACTTGTCTTTTTAAGAGCAGCCTTGTGATAACCTCAAATTGGAATTGTTTGAACATCTGGGACTATTTACTCTGAGGGAAAGCAATTTTAAATGCAATATTGAGTCATAATATTCCCTAGTTGTGACTTTAAACTCATTATGCACACAACAAAACCATGACTTTCTGCTGTATAAATTCTGGCCAAGTAAACCTAGAAGTATTTCACGTACTAATGAACTATTTAAAGTTGAATATATGTAAAATTCATATTAAGAGATGTACAAAAGTAAAGATTGCTGAGAAAGAGGCTTTAATGGTTATTAATAATCCATTTTTGCTTATTAGGTAAATAAAGATATTAAAAATAGCATTAATGTATACTGGTAAAAAGATGAAAATGGGAATATTCTGTAACATTCTAGTATAATGGAAATATGGACAAGATAGCTTTGGTAACAGCTTTGAGTGTAAGTTTCTCAAATTACCAACTGTGAATAAGTTAAATTTTTCTGAATCACAATTTTGTGATCTATAATGTGGAGTAATAGTGCCTTCTGATAAAGTTGTGAGGACAGAATGAATTGAGACTAAACAGCATTTACCACACTATTAGCAAAATAGCAGGTGCTTAATAAGTATTAGTTCCTAAACTAGCTAACAACATTAAAATAGCATTTTATTTTTAAGTATAGGCCATTATTAGGAGTAGACTAGATGAAATTTTACAATTGATTAAGATGTAGAGAATTGGATAGGCAGTCCTGTGTAATCTTATTTGTCTTGCCATATCATATCAAAAGAAGTTACAAGGTAAAGTAAGAAAGAAAAAAAAATAGATAACTCTTGAGGGTAAAAATAATTATCATAATACTTTTCATCTAACATGGTTATTAGAACCTGATAATCTGAGAGTGACAATAGGGATGCTAATAACGGTGATGTGATAATTTTGATAACACATCACTTCTTGGTCTTTTGGCTAAGATCAAGTGTAATACTTTTGATAACTTCAATCATTTCTTTCTCTGAATTCATGTCATCAGATTTTTAAGGAGAGAATTTTCAACTTGAAATTGAAAAGTTGCTGTAAATTTGGTTTGAAAACTGGCAGGTGTAGCACTGATGTTTATTAGTGGAATATTTATGCTACCACAAATTTAAGGTATTAATGAATACCCAAAAATTAAAAATCCTCACCATTCATTTTTTAATCCTTTATTTATTTTTAAAAGTTTTTATTTAAATTCCAGTTAGTTAACATAAGGCGTAATATTAGTTTGAGGTGTACAATATAGTGATTCAGCACTCTATATAACACCTGGTGCTCCTTACTAGTGCCCTCCTTAATCCCCATAACATTTTTCACCCATCCCCTCTCTACCTCCCCTCTGGTCACAATCAGTGTGTTCTCTATAGTTAAGAATCTGTTTCTTGTTTTGCTTCTGTCTCTCTTTTTCCCTTTGCTCATTTGTTTTGTTTTTAAACTCCATATAAGTGAAATCATATGGTATTTGTTTTTCTCTGACTGACTGATTTCACTCACCATTATACCCTCTAGCTCCATCCGTGTTCCACAATTACATGTTATTTAATCTTTGACAAAGCAGGAAAGAATATTCAATGGGGAATAGAGTCTCTTCAACAAGTGGTGTTGGGAAAACTACACAGCTACATGCAAAAGAATGAAATTAGACCACTTTCTTACACCGTACACAAAAATAAATTCAAAATGGATGAAAGACCTAAATGTGAGACCTGAAACCCCTAAAATCCTCTCCATTCCTTTTTTTTTTTTTTTTTTTTTTGAGAGAGAGAGAGTGCAAGGCGTGGGGGGAGGAGCAGAGGCAGAATCTTAAGCAGGCTCCATCCCCAGCATGGAGCTCTTGGCAGGGTTTGATCTCATGACCCTGGGATCATGACCTGAGCCAAAATCAAGAGTCAGACACTTAACCGACTGAGCCACCCAGGTGCCCCATCTCTCTATTCATTTTAAAATTATGTAGACTATATATTTAACATAGGAAGTCTGAGAAAATTCCTGTACTTACCTCCTTTAACTTTTTTTTTAATATAGGCAAAATTTGTGCAACAGTGAAATGCACAGATCTTAAGTCTAAAATTTGATAAGTTTGAAAATATATAGACCCATATAAACAACACTCGATTCAAAGGGCAGACATTTGATCACCCCATACAGTTTCTTCATGGGACTTTCCAGTAAATCTCCATCTACCACAGGTGACTCTTGTACTGATATCTTTCATAACATATTTGATTTGTCTCAACTGGCCTGCATATAAAAATCAAAGAGTATTTACTTCATTGACACTTTAGAACTTTCCATACAGTAAAATACATATTCCTTTTGAGTTAACATGAGGATAGACCATAATTCATCCCATACAGCAAACCTGAATAAATGTAAAAGAATAGAAACTATAAAAAGTATGTCCTTGGACCATAACAGAATGAAATTAGAAATCAGTAACTACCCACATATGGAAAATCCTAAGTATTTGTATATGAATAACATACATTGAAATAACCCATGGGTCTAAGAAGACATTTTAAGGAAAATTAAAAATAACATTTGCAATTAATGAAATTTAAAATATGGCAAACTTTATGGGACCACTAAAACACAGCTTAGAGGTAAATATGTAGCATTAAATGTTCATATTAGAAATAAGAAGGGTCTCAGTACTGTAATCTAAGATTTTATATTATAAAGAAAAAATGAGAAAGAAGAGCAAAACAGACACAAATACACAGAAGTAAAGAAATAATAGAAATCATTGAATTTGGCAAAAAAAAAATAGTAAGTCAAACCAAAAGTTGACTTGTTTAAAAGATATAAGAAAATTAAGACAAATTTACCCATACCAGGGATGAAAGATGAAATATCATTACTGATCCAGGGATTTTTAAAAGGTAATAAAGGAATACTACAAAGAACTCTTGCCCATAAAGTGTACAACTTAGAATAAATGAACCAATAACTCCTTGAAAGATACAAAGTTCACTTAAGATATAGATAAACATATTAGTCCTATAGCTATTAAAATTTTGGTTTTTTAATGAAAAGCATGCCAACAAAGAAACTTCCAGGCCATACGTTTTCACTGGAAAATTTTACCAAATGTTATGCAAAAATCCTAAGCAAATTATTACTAAATAACACTCAAGATATATAAAAAGGGTAATGCATCAAGACAAGTGGGGTTCAATGTAGGAAGGATTGTTTCCATTCAAAAATTCATCAATTTTACTCATCATACTAACAGACTAGAAAAGAAAAGCTCTGTGATTATTTCAATAGATTCAAAAAATCCTTTGACAAAATTCAACATCTACTCATGATAAAAAAATAAAGGAAAGGAAAATAATCTCTCTGCAAACCTGGGATAGAAGTGTCTTAACCTGACAAAGAATATCTAAACCAGACAAAATAACTACAGTGAACATAATTTTTAATGCTGACTGCCTGAATATTTTTCCTTTTAAGATTGGGAACAATAAAATGAAATGATGTCCACCCTTCTCCCACTACTGCTATTCAACATGGTACTGGAAGTCCTAGCCAGTGCGGCAATATAAGAAAAAATAAGACTTAAGATTAGATAAAAGATCGTGTTGCAAAAAAATGCAACTGTTTGTCTGTGTAGATGATATGACTTTCTACTTAGAAACTCAAAGCAATCTACATTAAAAAGTATAGAACTAATTTTCATGGGCTTATATATTTGTTAGGGCTTATTACATTTTCCACTTTAAATATGTACAACACTACCTATTAATTACACCTGAATAAACTTTAAAAATATAAACATAAATATATATAAATATATAATATTTATATATGTAAATATATATTTATATAATTTCTATATATTATATAATTTCTATAATATATATATAAATAAAATATATATAAATACCATGAACTCTCAAAGAGATTGACATATAGTTCTCAATAAAGCAAAGAAATCAAATGGCTCTGAAGCATATAAAAAGAATTTTGTCTCCCTAAAGCAGTGAGATTATATGAGTTTCATGTTAATAAACATTTTTGAAGTATAACACACTTAAGGAAATTTAAAGAAATTTTAAGTGTGACTTTGATCCATCATCAAGGGAAAAACTCCATTTAATTACCTCCCAAATCAAGAGAGAACATTACCAGTCTCCTGAAAGTTCCCATTGTGCCCTCTCCCAAACTAACCTCATCAAATTTTCCCACAGGTAATCATTATGCTGTCTTTTGACAGTTACATGTTTTTCTGCTTTCAATATTACATAAATGATATGGAATAATATGTATCCTTTTGTATCTGGCTTATTTCACTTATCATTATATTTGTGAGACTTACAACATTGATAGAAAAAAGTGAAAATATTTATTAAATTTCCAAATTTAGTCTTACTTAGTCTCAGCAATGTACTGTGACAAGTTTATCCTACAGTTATTCATTCATATATAAAATGATTTTTTTTTAAAAGTATTAATCTCCATTATAATCACAAAATGAAAATAGCAACAAAAATCAATAGAGAACTGATTCAATATTTAATAGTATCTACATGGAGTGGAATATTATAAAGCCTTTTGAAAAAAATGAGTCCAGGGACGCCTGGGTGGCTCAGTTGGTTAAGCGGCTGCCTTCGGCTCAGGTCATGATCCCAGGGTCCTGGGATCAAGTCCCACATCGGGCTCCTTGCTCAGCAGGGAGCCTGCTTCTCCCTCTGCCTCTGCCTGCCTCTCTGCCTACTTGTGATCTCTCTCACTCTCTCTGTGACAAATAAATAAATAAAATCTTTAAAAAAAAAAAAAGAAAAAATGAGCCCATTCTTTTTAAAGGCACAATTAAAATATACACATGTTATACATGTGTAAATTATCTCTGTAGTAATAATAAAAAAGTTGTCTCTATTAAGGGAAATAGGAAGAAACTGCATTTTTCAATTTATATTTGGTTCATTTGTATCTTTAGTTAAATGAAATGGCTTTAAAGTCACTTTTAAAAATTGGAATTCTTAAACATAGACACCCTCAGGAATATTGTTAGATGTAAAATATTGTTAAATTGCTCGCAATCTAGAAAATAGCTGCAAATGAAAATTTGGATTATTATTTATTGTATCTAGTTAAAGTGTAGTGTATTTCACAATGATTTTTCATAATGATTTCTATAGCTTATTTCTTTCTTAATAGCTCATGTTAATCCTTTCACTCTCCCAGATATGCCAAAAACACAATAATAATTTTAAAATTTTAAAGTTATATATGGCAAACATTTTAAGTTACTCATTGAACATTAGCATTTTGAAAACAAAGGGATATGTAAACACTGTGTGGACACACTGGTTTGAATCTGGAAATGTAGATATAACAGTACTGAGCTTCATATTTGATCAATTTCATTATGCCTATATTGAGAATGTAATACATTCTAGTGCTGACTTTTAGAGGTTATTGTTTTTTATACTCTGCAGAATTGTTTGAAATGTCAGGGAAACACTGTGATAGCTTGTAGAAAAAAACTGAAGACCACTTTTCCAGGTTAGTTCATTCACTCAATGATTATTCTAGTCTTATTTCCAATGGGTCATATTGAGCACAAGGGGAATTTCTCAGTCATTTAGAATGTGAAGTAGAGGAGAAAAGTGAATGGACTCAAGCTACTTTCTTCTTAATAAATGTAGGTGACCCTCTTCATGAATTCTCTTCATTTTCTCTTCATGAATCATAGTGTCTAAGAAGTGCAAGATGAAAAGATCTGGGGGCACATAGGTGGCTCAGTCAGTTGAGTATCAGATTCTTGTTTTCAATGCACATCATGATCTCGAGTCTGTTAGAAGGGGCCCTTGTCCTTTGACTTTCATGAGTGAAAGCCACATACCAACCATTAAAACTATATCGGTCCAGTACTCAGATGAAAAAGCACTTCTACTACATGAATCTACTAACATGGTGGTGGCAGCATTATACTACTTATATAACCAGTCATCTGTCAATGTAGAGATTTATTGTATTAAAATAGACAAGATTTCTCAGCTGATGTCAGCATTAGAAGAAACTTTTATTGAATGTGAAAAGGAAGTCCAAATCACTTTCACAATTTAAGGAACTGTGATTAAATCAAAATAAAACTATTTACTTCTGGTTGTGACCTGAATAGAGTTGTTAATTCATATGCAATCAAATTATGAAAAGAGCAAATGGGTTATAAACAACTTAATGCAGATGTTCAACTAAGAATATAGCAAGGATCTAAGCTTCAATAATGTCTCCAAATATAACCTATATTTAGAATTTTAAAATAACAACATAATTTTGTGAAGATAATTCCACACTTCCAAATTATATGATAAACTATGTGTACTGTTTGCCTCAGTCCCTTCCTACGGAATTTTATTAAAATATCCAAGGAATACAGAAAAGAAGAATTCTGGAAAAGCACTGGAAAATAGAGGATTGTACTAGAAATGAAAGATGTTTCAAGGAAATTATGTGATATATGTCCCCACTGAACTGAACTGAAGGAGATCATGAAAGTTGACTTAGAGCTTCCATTCCAATGTAAAACCCTGTGACCTGTAAAGATGTTTAGGGAATTCCAGAGGATTTCAAGAGTAAAGACTGGAGGTGGAAGTATCATTAAGCACACCACTTGGAATTTGTTTTAACCTTGGATGAGAAGAATTTTAGAGCAATGGCACTCCAGGGTATAAGGGGGATTTTACAATAACTAAACAAGCGGTTATTTGGTGTGAAGGGCTTGCCCTTGACAGAAAGTTAAGTACAAAAACTCTTGCAGAACTTGACCTTTCTGAAGGAAAAATTTGAGATGTTGGCAATTGCAATCAATGTCAGTGGAAGACCCAAATAGCCCGATTAAGGTTTACAGCAACAAAACATATAAAAGCCTTAAAAATGACAGAAAATACGGGCAAGAAGCCCTGGGTGATACCCTGTACCCACATGACTTTGATTTAATTTTACTGCAGCTTGTTTAGAAGCACAGGAATGCATTAGCATTTGTGATGCCCCAGGATATAGACCATGGCTAAAATAAGAAAAAATCAAGGAGATCAGTGGCATCAAGAAAGGTGCCAGTGCCTGCTGTGACCCTGGCATGGATGGTGGACCAGACAGTCATATCCAAAAGTTGGCTTTTGCCAGAGAGGCTATGCTAGTCATCAGTAAGAAGTGGCACAGCAAGGAAGTCGGTATGCTGGGATTGCCATGGTTATAGGATTCCTAGGTTAGTAATTACTGAGAGGTATAAATGTTTCACAAGCTGAGCTTTGGCTTAAGTTCTCAGAAAAAAAACAAAAACAAGAGTTGGATAGTGAGGATAAGCAAAGAGAATTTACACAATTGTAAGAAAACAACTAGCTAGGGCTCCATCATGTATGAGTAAACACATCCAAACATGCACACACAAGTGCATCCATACATGCAACATGTAGCCATACAAAGTTGTAATTTTAAAAATAGGGAAAATAATACTTAAAGCAGAGAAAAAATGTGAAATATCAAAAAAAAAAAGGAAAATGCTATGAAATGGATCTCTTTTTGTTTTATTAAAATTCAATAAAACCCAAAAGTATGCACCTTGAGAAAGAGAGAAAAAACGGGATTTAAATATTAAGTAAAAATAAAAACGGGGACCTGAGTGGAATATAGGTTGCAAGGCCAAAGTAATTTTTCTTTGGAATAATTAAAAGCAAAGTGAACGCTGCTAAAATTAGAAACAAAAATGGGAACAAAGAGCAAGACAATTCTATTCAGGATGAAGTAAGAGTCAAAGATTACAAAATGATCAGTTACCCTTCTGAACAGATCAACAGCTATTTAATTAGCTATTCTTTTTTTTCTCTTTCAAAAAAACCAGCCACTAAAAGACATTAAGATAGTGATGGTTTCTCAAATCAAGTGTTTTTTTTTTTTTTAAGATTTTATTTATTTATTTGACAGAGAGAGGGAGATCACAAGTAGGCAGAGAGGCAGGCAGAGAGAGAGAGGGGGAAGCAGGCTCCCTGCTGAGCAGAGAGCCCGATGTGGGGCTCAATCCCAGGACCCTGAGATCATGACCTGAGCTGAAGGCAGACGCTTTAACCCACTGAGCCACCCAGGCACCCCATAAATCAAATGTCTTATTTACTTTTTAATTTCATCTAATTTCTTATACAGTATCACCGATTTTCTTCCAAACTCGTAAATATTACGTATTAATTCCAATGATGAAAAGTAGAGCAAAATCCCCAACTTTTTCTGCTTCCATCATTTCATCACCATTCCACCAACATACCATTTATTCATATAAATTTGATACAGCTACACACATAGATAACATTGATTTTTCTATAATTTACAAATATTAAATCAAACAAATATTCACTGGTTAATATACAACTTGTTTTTTGACTGAAATGTTATAGATGTTCTTCCAGTTCAGATGTTTAGACACTTGACTGATCAGACCTAGATCGATTACATCAGAATCTCTGGTGGTGGCGCCCAAGTGATAAATATTGTTAAGTTTTTTTCTAGATGATTCCAATGTGTAGACAGGGTTGAGAAAAACTTGAAATAGAACAAATGCATGAGTTTTCAAAGCAATAAAAGAGGCCAGACGTGTACGTATTTACTACGATCTATCCATTGATAAACAGATCACATCCCCATTAAGTAGCTGCCTCGGCAGCCTTCTCTGTGTTCCCTTCTCCATTTTGTCACTTTGGGTTCAGGGTTGTTAACAGCTTAGTTTATTTTTTCCCTATATGAATACATCCTCCTTGAATTACTGTATCTTGAGTGTGTTATCTGTTTCCATAGGCACCCTGAAGAATATACTACAAATGAATTGCCTTTGCTCCTAAGGCTAACCTAGTTATAGATTAGCGATACCTTTTTGCCTTCCTAATAATATTGATCCAACAATTTTCTCCTCTAACTATTGCATCATCATATTTTGCCTTTCTATTTGCTGTCTATCAGAGTTATGGGAATATCTGTATTCAAGAACAAAATTTTTTCTTAAGAAAATCCTTCTCTTGACCCCGCGTCTCCTTTAGCTATCTTTTCATTTCTCCGCTTCTTTTTACAGCAGACTCTCAGCTGAAACAGTAATCTCTCCTCACTCACTGTGATACTCTTGTGTGTGCTCTTTAACCCCTCCTGACTGCAAAGGGCTCTTCCTGTCACATTCCATTCAAGCAGCTCTTGGGAAAGCCACCAATTATGGCCACACTGTTGAATCACATACTTCATTTGCACGCTTCATCTTACTTTAAACCATCAAAATAACTGGAAATATTTTGACTATTCCTCCCTAAAACATCTTTATTGCTTGGCATTTTGGGATAAATGCGTCTTTCCCCACATTATTTCCCACTCTCTTTCTCTTAATCTCCTTTGCTAGTATGTTCACTAACTAAGTTCTAACCTTTGAAATGCCCTGACCTCAGACCTCTTTACTATACTCACACTTTCAGGTTATTCAAATACTTCACATATATATATATATTTTTTTCCATGTAATATCTGGTTTATTCAGACTGTCGGTCAGAGACCCATCCCTGGCCAAAGAACAGGAGGTGAATGGCTAGGAGCTGTGGGGCTCAACAGGGCTATTTCCACATATTTTAATGTCACCTGTATGAATACTCTGCTCGGAACCCTCCAATGGCTTTTCATTTCACTGACAGTCAAGAGCAAAGCCTTACAATGGTAGGCAAAACACTCTAAGATCTGAGGCCAGCTACCTTTCTGACATCACCTACGATTTCTACTCCACATGCTCATTCTTCTGCCGCATAGGACAAGCAATCAAAGTCACATCTTGGGGCCTTCGTGTGTCTTGTTCCTTCTGCTTTCTGCCAGATATCCACATGGTTCACCTCTTCACTTATTTCAGGGCCCTGATTAGTTTCACCTCATCAATATGGCCTTATCTGGTCACTCTGTATAAAATAGCAATGTTCCCTGACTCTGCCCTCTCCTTTCCTATCACCCTACTTAATTTTACTTCAAGACACTCTCAACATCTAGAGCACTATATATTCAATTCTTTCTTTCTTTCTTTCTTTCTTTCTTTCTTTCTTTCTTTCTTTCTTTCTTTCTTTCTTCTTTTCTTTCTTTTTTCTCTTTTTTTCTTTTCTTTCTTTCTTTCTTTCTTTCTTTCTTTCTTTCTTTCTTTCTTTCTTTCTTTTCTTTCTTTCTTTTTCTTTCTTTCTTTCTTCTTTTTCTTTCTTTCGCTCCCTCCCTCCTGTCTTTTCCTCCCTCTTTTCTTTTCCTTCCTTCCTTTCTTTCTTTTCAGTTCCCCATCTCCTCCCTGTTAGAATATAAGTACTCCTGGAAGCCAAGAACTTTCTCTCCTGCTCTTTTTATTTACAAACCATTGCTTTCATAGCCCCTAGAATAGTATCTGCTACAGAGTAAGCACTCCAGAACATTGGTTAACTGAAAAGACTAATGAATGTTCATTTGCATTTCCTTTTCTGAGAATTACCTGTGTGCATTTTTAAATTATATTTTATAATTACTTGGTATATAAGGAATTTTAACATTTCCCCTTTTCATGACAAATATTTTATCCTGGTTTATCATTTGTCTTTTAATTTAGTTTTAAGGTATCCTTTGCCATATACAGGCCTTGATTTTCAATATAGACAATATTGCCCAATTATAAAATAATTATAAGACCTAAGTAAAATGTGTCAGAATAAATGTCTTTTCATTCAATTTCTTCTTCCCAACTCCATAGAAGATGAGCACCTTTCCAAAATCAAAAAAGAAAATATCTACTATCCCAAATTAGAAATGTCTAGGATAAGTTAGCATGCTGAGAAATGACACATATTGCCTCAGGCCTCACAGATTAAAAGTTTCCTCAAAAGCTAAAGTCACCTTTTGAGCAAAATGTTGTCAAACATTTCTTATATGTAATAGGGTAAGTGATAGAGAAAATATTCAGAAATATTGTGTGTGAGACCCCTTTGATAAAAAAAAGAATGCATTCTTGGTGTCCAACAAGAGACTAGAAAGGCAAAAGGCAGCAAAATGAATGGATATATCTGTACATACCTACAAATATCTATAATGTGTATGCATATGCATACAGTCAGCCTCCAAATTTTGGTGGTCAGACTTTGCATCTCTCTCTTTTAAGCTCCATAAAATCTTCAAAACAACCACATTTCCTAAAAATGAGGATTCAGGATAATGTAAATATATATATATATATATATATACATATATATATATATGCACACATATATATATATATACATACATACACACACATATATATATAGCTTTTGTTTCAAGATAATGTAATATATCTAATATATATATAGGTATATATATTATATAAACTGAGCTAGAATCAAAGTTGTTTGCTGCCCCATAATGCTGATTTTTCAATGCTGATTTTCATTCATTTTTCAAACAATTAAAATTGTTTACTGAGCCTCTTTAGAAAAGGTTAGTTTGGTCTAATTCTCAAAAAATTCCCTTCATATAAATACTATGACAAATTAATGCCTTCAATTTTTTATAGACTAAGATGTCAAAGCAAACGATATTTTAGTAGCTCAATAGCAAATGTTCTTTGTAGAACTGAAGAACTTACATGGTTTTTGATGATAAAGTTACTTATAACTGTTTCGGGGTATTTTTTAAATGTTTAAGTTAGGTTCCTGAATTTCATATGCATATTTACATTATAACATATTGGGATAATTTTTAATGATTTAAAAATTATTAGGCCTCTAAAATATAATGTAAATTCTGGTTAAAAGAGGAATATTTTTGCAGGCAGTTTGAAAGACATAAAGCCCAATTCTATTGTAGATTTTATTCATGACTCTCCTTGCAAAATTGCACACATTGAAATTTATTCCAGTGTCATGTCCCAACTTATATTTAGGAGTGCTACCAAAGTCTGCCATTGAATAGATATTTGAAGATATTTCTCTATGTTTCAGAACTCCAGAATAAAGTCCCTGACAATGTTTTTTCAAGCATTAAAATAAAGGCATCTCCTTAAAACTGGCAGGTACTGAATAATTGTTAAGATTTCCTTACGTCTTTGATTAAGAAAATATAGTATTTAAAATCGTGGATTATGTTATATGGAATTAATAACTTGCATTATTAAGTCACAAAACAGATGATTCTGCAATTCATCATTTGGAACATGGATTCTGTTTAGATTTTTTCCTATAACTATAATGATTTATATAGTAATATATATAAATATATATACATATATTTATAGATATATAGATACATTTATGTGTGTGTATATATATATGTATATATAAAGTTTTATATAGTTTATATATAATGGTTTTATTTTGTTCTACATTCTCTGCTTCCTGCTACGAAGTGTCAAACTTCTAACAGTTATGTCCAATAAAGGACTGTTGGTTTTACTTCTAAAAAAAAAAAGATAAAGGCATCTCTTCTTTTGTGATCTTGATGTTTTCTCCTATTAGGCAATAAGAATCAAGTGTCCGATTATTATTTGTCATTCCATCTGTCTGAAAGAAGCTCAGTACCAATTTTACAGCAGGAATTTTGGAATCATGATAATAATACTATTTATATATGCTTAAGTTTAAGCATTTTAATCATTTAATTATCTGTATATTATTTGAAGATGTATTATGAAATTCTGTTTGAATTTATTTTTAAAATTTTAGATATTCAAATTCACAAAAAAGTGTTCCATTTCCCATGATTCACTTAAGGTGTAGTTGTTAAAAATGAAAACTATTTGCCCTAAGCCATTTCTCATTAAAAAAAAAACAACTGAATTTTAATTTCCTGCAACAATCTTTCCAGAGCACTAATTAAAATAAAACCTCCAATTAGTTTAATTTAAAATAATTTCTCTTGAAGCCTTGATTCTCCTTGCTACTGGCTGACATGCCAAACTTGTATAAATACATCTTATTCTTCATCTCAAAGTACAATTTTTTTATATCGCTTGAAAGATGTTGTTAGTGTAACTAACCTCTGAGTCTGGACTCTTGAAAAGTTATATAAATTAAAAAAAATACAAAGAAACAAAGAATGTTTATTAGTTTACTAAAATCATTTTGAGAGCCTCTCAAAATGATTTGCTTAAACTATCACTTATTATGGACTATGCTAATTTTAAGACACATTGTTCCAGGAAAGGCACTGTATAATGTTACTGCATACCCACTATGGCTACATACATAGAAAGAAATATGGTCATACTCCTGAGAATGCCCATCATGTATGCCTGATTAGCTGCTTCTGACCATGCCAGCGTGATTTCAAAACAAACTGAACTTTGTAAGTGTTGAATCCCTGAAATTGACTGCTTTTTTTGATTGATTGAAGCTGATTAAATTTTGCAAATTAAATGTGCAAATTAAAATGTGCAGTCCAAAAATCAAGATGCTTTACCCATGTCTTCTGAACATCTTCTTTCTAAAATATCTATTATTGCTTACTTCATGAGAGTGTAGCCTATATAAAAGTCTGGTAACAGCATATACTAGAATTCAACTGTTGAGTTGCTGATAAAATACTTAAGTTACTTTTAATATGCATCTTGTTTGCATTATGTACTGGCATAAAAAAGTTTAAATTTCCTCCCAGAGCCCAAACTCTAACTTTCTTGGTACTTAAAGGAAAATGACACAAGATTCAATGAAATCATATTGGGGAAATGTTATTTTAGCTAATTTGTATTAAACAGACTCTATTATCAGACTTCCTGGTTGGAAATTCCAGCTATAACACTTCCAACCATGTGACCTTAAAAAATGATCCTAACATCAGTAAGCTTCTATTGTCCTTAAAAGTAAATGATAATACTATTATCTACTCCATGAAGTTTTTGTGAGACTTATAGGATCATTTGTGAAGAGTACTAGATTGCGGAGCAGTTCTAAGGACGGTTTGGTAAGGTTATCAGTGAATTCTTGATACAAATTGCCTCTCAGAGAAGTTCCTCACCACTTGCCTTCATACCTTGGCACACTTAGTCATTGGCTGGGAGCAGCCTGTGGGAAATATGGGAAGTAAAGCAACAGATTTCAGGGTACATCAGCGGAGCCCTTGATCAGTTACATTCCCTGCAGTCACAGATTGAAAATCACATTCTCATTGTCATCAAAATCCATCCCTTGAGTCACGCAGATCTATTCCTTCACACAGGTTTGGGAGGCAACTGAACTGACACAAAAGAAACTGACCAGAGGGGAGGAAGGGCATGGATGCATGGCAGTCTTCTTCCTGTGGCTGTTCTCAGGGGTGATGACTGATAGTCATCTTCTCCCTCCTGTGCACTCATTGTCTTTCAAGGCCACCACAAATGTGGTTGTAATGCAGCCATTATTGCTTCTCAATTTGCATCCAAATACCAAGTGAGCCATCTGTAAACCAAATGCAGGCTTTTCCCTGCTCTTTCAGCTGGTCAAACAAGACCTCTCATATAACCACAGGTGCAAGCTAAGGGAGAGATGGCCTAAAAAGTTGAATTCTTGCTATAATATATCCTTTTTGTAATCTGGGTATTTTTCTCAATTCAGGGCGAATTTACGCATGCAACATATGTATTCCTTTTACTGAAATGTTTACGTTGGTTCCTAAATCAAATTCAGCTTAAATGTGGATATAGACTCAATAGGGTACAGGATGCAGGGTTGGTACCCAGGTGATCTGATTATCATTGCTATGTAACGGTGCCAAATCTCTGTGACTTAAAACAATATTTTTATTTTGCTCACAATTTTGTGGAACAAGAATTTGGGAATTGTTTGGCTGGGCAATTCTTGCTTGGGGTCTCTCCTGCCGATGTCATCCAAGAGACTCAATTACATGCTTGTCAATTGTTGGTTGTCAGCTGGAGCTCAGCATAGGCTGTCAGCTGCAATGCTTGTTTTATTGGTGCCTTCTAAGATAGTTGTACTTCCTACGTACTGAGCATCCCAAGCAGAGTTTCTGGTGAACAATCATTCCAAGAGACTCAGGAGGAACCTGCATGGTCTACCATGATTAAGCCTAGGAAGTTATTCAGTGTTATTTGCTCAAAATTTATTATATAAGACCATCACCTGCCTGCCAGAATTAAGGAAAGGGGACATAGACTTTACTTCTCAATGGGAAGAGTGTCAGAGATTTCAATGCCATCCTTAAAAACTACCACATCATGTTTCCCGAATAATACGTCTGCCTCCAGCTTTGCAAAAACCAGAAAAAAAAACCCAAACATTAAAATAAATTAAACAGCTGTGTCAATAAATCTTGTACCACTGAGTTTTATACCCCTAGCTAGTTTGTATCCTGTGTCTCTCTGCATATTCTCATTTGTGAGAGCTCTGAATAACCAGATGGCAAAATGAAGACAAAAGCAAAATCTTTAGGTGAATTATATACAAAACGATCAGCATTAATCAGTAACTTTGTGTCTATATTTAAAATAACTGTTCATGGTATTTCATGGGGTGCAGATATAATCATAATATTATGATGCTTTAACTTCACAGGTATGATCGGTTCTACATTTTTTTTTGCAATGGTTACTAGGTTTTTTTTGCGAAAGTTACTAGGAGTTTACAAAGCCCTCTGGTTTCATTTTAAATGAGCTTACTGATGTATATATTATTTATTTATAAAATCGATCAACAAGATTAGATGTTTTCTATACCAATATGAAATACAAAGTCATAATTTATTTCAATGACTTAACTTAAACAAGAAGGACAACACTTCATATTTTGGTGTCTGACATTGTTTTTTGCATTAAAACGTTTAAATTCATACAGCAATATGAAAATGCCTTTATCTAAAGCATAAGTGAGCCTTTCAAAACTAAAGTCATCTTCAACACAATTTTTATATTCATAATAAGTGCATCATGACTCAATTCTTTGAAAATACTGCACCTGTCACTCCTAAAAGTCTGAACTTTAAGATAAGCAGTATCACTCTACACATAATGATATATATATATATATATATATATATATATCTCCAATATCCATATATATGATTTTTATATCTAACACATAATTTGTAAAAATTTTTTAACACTATGAAATAAAGTATAAACAAGTCTTGTTTTTGCTAAAGGTCATGCTGAAATTCTACAGAGAAGAACACCTTCAATGAGATGTGTTAAATTATTTTCATGTACATGAATTTTTCTATTTTATTCCACAAAAAAGTATTTCTAGTCACTCTTAAATTTTCCATAGGGAATATTTTCACAATTTACTGTTAGCTTTTACTAATATTCATGGCATGATGAATATTTTTAAGAAGCAGAAAATGTTTCATGTAACAGAATTTTATATAGAGATTCTTCTTAATTTTTCATTCAAAAAATGTCTGCTTCCACATAATCCTCCTTTATCTTATAAGAGAAATCCCAGAGACATATAGATTAAATAAGAAAGATATTCCATAAATTATCACATACTTTATACTTGCTATCCTAGTCCTGAAGTCAGTCCAATTTGTAGCTTTTATTTCATGGCAGAAGTCAAGATTAAAATAGTAACGTTGGTGATGCTGCTGCTGCTGATAAACAGAGGGGTTCCTGACTAACCACTGGAGATGATACAGTCTACGGAAGCAATAGATAAGTCATCTCATTTCTAAAGAAGTTAGGCCATGTTCACACTGGAATAGGTATAGGATTCTCCTAGGTTGGCTCAAAGATTCATATTCGGTTGATAAATTTTTTTAGCCTTCTTCCTGTAGTATTTTGTATACCATATAATGTATAGTAGGGTCAGAGATTCTCGGACCACTCCTCCAATATGGCAACCATACATCTAATTGCTCTTGGAAAAAGTAAAATACGTCCAAATATAATTAAGTCTCATTTTAGTCAGTGGTGAAAACGCAATATATTTTAGGTATTTGACATTCTATGATGGTATTCTTACTTTTTGAAGATTTCCTTAAAAATCTTCCTTCTAAGTGTTTCCTTAAAAAATATTTTCCCCTCAAATTGAACAGTTTACTTTCAAACAGTAAACAAGACTCATAATCTGGAATCTCAAAATATGGAAAAACTATCCAAATTTGAATATATTATTAAAATATAAATTGGCTAAAGCTGCAAGAAAAAAGTATTAGTAGCATCTATATTTAGGATTATTGTAGAAATAAAATGAGATAACCGAAACAATGTTCAATAGATCACTAAAATTATAAGTTGCAAAATTTATATTTCGCTCTTTATAAAGTAATATGGTACTATAATTATTTAGAAAAACAATTTTTAAAAAATGTACTGGTAGAATGATTCTACTTTATTTTACCATTAAATCATTTGGGTATCATTTAAAATAACTTGTTAAAATAAAAAATATTTTTAAATAACCTATATGTTTTTAATATTTACCTTCTAAGTATGGCATAGACTAGTCTTTAGAAGCATAATTTTTTAATGGTTTGAAAATACTGAGATTTCTATAGTCCAGGGGCCTAAGAAACTGTAAGAAAACTGCCTATAATTGGGTACTAGTGACCTGTGTGACCTCTAAAGAAGTTTTGTGGCCATTCTTAGAATAAAGTATAAGTAACATCAACGTATCCAAAAGTCCTGGGGAGATCAGAATTTAGAATCATTTGGTTATTCTGAGGTCTTAATCTTGGCAAGATCTTAAACCTGGCTGTCACAAGTACCCGACAAGTCAAACTAGCCCATGCTAAAGGTATAGTTACTTTTTTTTTCCTATGCCAGTTTCCCTCTAGCCTGATTTGGAAAAGCTTGTTACAAGATATAAACCTGACTAGTCAAATTAGTGCAATCAAATCAACTCTAACTCTCAAAATACAAGGAAGAATTCAGTAGTCTGACACTCCTTATCACTGACACTTGCTTAATAAGAAACCATTCTAATTTTGTTTTATGGGGATAGTAGTAAAAGATATTTTTCTCAGTAAAAAATATAGGTCCTTTATGTTAGAATTGCACTATAAAATGCATGCTGATTTGCAGTATCACATTCTGTTCTCATAGATAGAGTCTATCCAGGGCCATAGCTGCCATGCAATCATGAAGGAAGAGAATCTCCTAGTAATATTGGAAACATTAAAACACTGGTATCTAGGTACTGACTCACTCCATGATAGGAAAACACAATGAATAAAAGGAATATAGTGTATACATTCTGACTAGAGATAAAATAAGGATGCTATTATAAAAGTTTGCCAAAGTTAACATTGGTATTTGCAAAACACAAGCCTAGTACAGTCACATACAGACCCAAAGGATCGACTGAAGCACTGGAACCACGAAAAGAATATCATAAGAGGACACTAAGTCTTTAAACTTATAGCATTAGTGATCTAAGCAGTGAGAATAACTGAAATGGCCAATTAAAATATGTTAACTCCATGTAGATTGCTGACTTCTTGAAATTACAGAAAGAGCAAATTTATGCAGAAGGCTATGAAAGGACTGAAAAGAAATTCAAATTGACCAAACTGTCCATTTGTTTGCATAATGGAAAACACAGAACTCCATTATGGAGAAAGCAGATAGCTTTATGAAAAATTGCCTAATAATATATCAAACAATTAAACTGATGGGTGCTATGGTAACAGCTCTCAAGGTCATAATGTTTAGTCTTACCACCACATCAGGGTTAAAATGGCATCAGTATATGTTAAGCTGCATCAATATGATTTTAGAAAAACTGAAAGCACCTTAGATAGAGACATTTTTAAAGGAAGTTTGGGAACCTTTGATGTCATATGCCTTCTATATTTTGCATTTGTAGGGATCACAGTGAAAGGCAAATTTAGGGAACTGGTGATTATTTTAGTTTAACTAATATTTTAGAAAGAACTGGGTTTAAAATTAAAGCAAATCTACTTATTCTAAAGATTTAATGTTCGGATGAACCTGATAGGGCATAGGTCCTCCGAGCTCTCTGAACCAAGACATTACCTAAGACACAGACATTGTTCAACCTCCCTCGGGTTACTCTGTCAGAGTAACTGTATGACATGCTGACATAATGTTACCCTAGGGGATGAACATTGGGTTCTTAGTTTTGTAGAATTAGTTTATCCACATGTTGGCTTGTCATAGTTTTAACCTCTAATTTTCTCTTGAATATGCTTTTTGACTTGTACTTGTGTTTTGAGGTTGAAACGGACAAAAGAAAAGACAGCTTTACTTTGGATTGTGGTATGATCTTGTTAAGATGATGTCTCTAATATAAAACAAGGATGCTTCCATTGTTTTTTAATTTCTAAAGGAGTGTTACTTATTTTCTTTAACTTCTTTCCAGGGATTTAATAATAGGAAAAAAGTATGGTGAATTAAATATAAGGCATAAAATTTTTGACATTGAATTAAGATCAATTTTATAGGGTCATGTGAATAATTATATAACCCCTAGTGGGTCATAATAAACCCTGTACCTGGGAAAAATAATTAAGGCAAGAACAGAAATAGGGATTTGTGTAGCTAATATGTCTGTCTAAACTATTTCAAGTATATCTGGGACAAAAGTTAAACACCTGATCACTACTCCTAGATCTGAATCAGAAAATGGGAATAAAACTGTTATGCTAAATTGATCTTCACGTTCCTTAAAGAGTATAGACACAATGCTGGCAGTCTTTGATTTTTTTTTTTTTTTTTTGGTTATGCCCACTGATTAAAAAAATAAAATAGAGGGAACTATATGGAATAAACAATTCTCTCTTATTCTCTTTGTTCTTGATTACAAAATAAGACTCTTCTAACATCACCATCTACCTGGAGAAATTAGTAGCTAAGAAACCCTTTTACTTGTTTCATCCCCTGGGCAGAGTGAGGTCTTATCTACATAGTGGAGGTGTGCTGAACCAAAACAGAAACATGACAGACACCTCACCCAAAATTTAGTTTGGATTTTGAGACTGATGTGCTACTCACACTTCCCAAGAAGCCACGAAACAGTTAATCATTCATATAATGAGCCTTTCTTGGAAGAGAAGCGTAGGCTTCACACAGGTTAAAAAAAAAATGGCTTGACAGTTTGCAGGAAGTTGACTTGTGTTTTTTTGTGTGATTAAGAGGTAGGTGGGATGGAGGTTCCCACACATGGGCTGGGGCTTGAGTGGTATGAACTTCTGGCTCCCAGAGAAAGGAGCACCTGACCTTTCTTATCAGCTTGCCCAAATGTAGAGCAGAATAGAAAAGGGGAGTGTTGGGACTTGAAAGCTAACAGCAGCCAAACATAAAAAATAAAGTCAGAACCTTTATTATAAAGTGGAAGTAAATTGTATTTGAGAAGAATTCCCTTCAAAAAGAGACAAAGGGTGAGAATATGTCAGAGCAAGAAAACTATGTGTCTAAGAGGTTTGATACACAATGCACAACCTATTTAAGCAATACAGTATTGGTATGTGAAATTGAAGCTCTGTTTTAAAAAGATGGGGTATGATCAGATTTGAACACCTAAAATATGATATTTCAGGGAAGAAGAATGCACATTTATCTAATTGAATAGGTATATGACAAGGGTAAGTAGTAGGGAAAATATTATATAATACTGTATCTTTTTGCTGTTCCGTTATTTTTTCCTTATCTTTACCATTTCAAAGTAATGTTTTTCAATACATTGTCTTGTTTGTCTTAATCCTCCTTTCACTCTTTCTCTTTTCTCATTTTATTGTAGACAGATGTTGATACTTAAACAAAAACAATATGCTGGAAATATATAGTTTGCTGTTTGTGATTTTTAAAGCCTTAATTCAATTCCACAAATGGCTCCATAAAGAGTCTTTCTTTTAAAAACATTAAAAAGAGAGAGAGAAACTAAGAAACAGACTTTTAACTATAGAGAAGAAATTGAGGCTAAATGGGTGATAGGGATTCAGGAGGGCACTTGTGATGAGCACTGGGTGTTGTATGTAAGTGATGAATCACTAAATCTACACCTAAAACTAATATTATATTGTGTGTTAACTATATAAATAAATAAAAACTTGGAAAAAAAAACATTAAATAATTATCTTTACTTTCTCTTTATTCTTCTACCTTAGTTTGGTTTAAACAATTGTAAATCTTCTCTAAGAATTCACTAAGACACACAGTTTAGTGAAATGACACCATAGCCCCAGCTCTCCCTAGAGAAATCCCAACTTAGAGCTGTAGATTAGATTTTACATTCACAAGACTTGGTGCAAAGAAAAAAGTATTATTCTCGAAGTACTGTTACTTCTACAAATAAAAGTGTCTTATAAAGATGCTACTGAAAATTAAAAGCTTGTTTTTATTAAAACCCAGGAAGGAAATAACTGGATACTTCTTAAAATATAATTAGCACTGCATTTTATGGGCTTGAGAATTCATATTTCAAGTCATAAAGAAAGTTTAATTAGCAAATAACATAAATGTACTAGTTAGGTAAATTATTTTTCTTTTCCCTTGCTTATCAGATACATGCAAAAGTATGCCTCTGTTATTTAAGTTGAAAATGTCTTTAGAAGCCTTACAGTCCACCTGTCTCATTTAATACTTGTGTGAACAGAAATGTGGTTAGAGACCATGTCTTGCCAACATCTCCTGGGAGCAGGGCTGCCTGAGTGTGGAGTGTGAGTGACCTAGTAAGAGATAAACATGTTGATCATCTTAAAGCCGCAGTACTGAGAACTTGACATGACCACATTATATAAATGTTGTGAGACAAGATTGTGACTGCTAGAAACTGCTATTTATTTATTAGGCTGTTTTAATGTAAATGTTGTGGAAGATAAAAACCTAAGAGGTGGCCTCATAATTCCGCTTGGGAGGGAGGATGTCTTTGGTTAACAAAACACTTTGCCAGTCATTTTAATTGAAAAGATTGTTCTTAGGGTAGCACTCAAATAAATCAAAGAATAAACTTCTCTGAGGGAAAATGAATAATAGTTTAGAGGTTAGGTATATGCAAACTAGGAAAGATAGAGGAGTCTGAAGCAAGTAGAAGGAGCTCAGCCATAGAACAGGAGGCTGGAGCCAGATGGAGAGAGGACAATTTCAAAACCCCTGATGGAAGAGAAAAGACAGTCCATTGACTTTTAAGAAATAAAAGGTCCAAATATGTCTAAATTTAATTTTGTATTATATGCTGGGCTGTGATGAAGCACAATTTTCAGTATTGTTGTAAGTGATACCTTTGGAATTGGGGGAAAAAAAGGACCATTTTCTTTCACATAAAGGTTGTAAATAAGGAAATAAGTATAAGAAGAAGGACATGAGAAATTACTAGAAGGTAGGAGAAGTCACAAATCTGACTCAGAAATAACCGGTTGTAGTAAGGGGACTCTAAAATCCCTAGCAGATATTTGAAAGGATGTAAGGCTTCCAAAGACACACAGGATATAGTTTGAGCTAATTATCTTTGAACACTAAAAGATAACCAGATCTGACATCTAATTATATAAGCTATAATTCCAGTAAACTCTGAACTATAAATACAGTTTCTAAACCAGTACATGTTTGCAATATGAACATGTTAAAGGGAACATAAATAAATATTATGGTTTATAGAAAACCATTAAAATTGGACATTAGATCTTTTTATTTAAATACTTTTACTGCATTAATAGTGCTTATATTTATGGCAGACAACTATGGAATACAATTAAAATGTAAAATAAACTATATAAACATTTATGACCTCAGGAACATGATTATCACCACATGGTTTAGATATAGAATTTTATGAAAATAATATTAAATGAGATAATACTATATATATTCCTTCTAATACACCATAAGCTTTTTTTAGCAATTTTCTTTTAAAAATTATTTTTACATACAGTATCATAATTTACATACTCTCAATTTATATTAGATCATAAAAATATTTTATATTTGTATATAGTGTTTATTTAGTAATGCAGACCCTACTTTATATAAACAACATATGTGTATACATATACATGTGTGTATATATATTTAAGTAATTCATAAATTTGATTTAAAATATTCAATAATTAAAAAGTAGAAAAAAAGCATTCTGTGTCTCCTTCTCTATTTCTACTTATCCCATTGTTTCTCAGTCCAATAGATTACTTCTTACATGGCTGCAAACATGTGGATTCGCCTCTTTAAGTCTTAGTCCTCTTGTCTGTAAAGAGTGCTTTAGTACCAACCAGAGCCGTTTTGAGAATTGAATGAAACAATACACTTAAAACTCTGCCTGGTGTCTGGCAGACACTTGGTGCTCACTCAGGACACATTAGCTATTACTAAACGTGTCCATCGAAACTGTCAATTGTAATAAAACCCACATTTTGGCATCTGTAAAAATAATAATGTGGCTTTTCTTCTTTGACATATTGATATGAATCATGTTAATTCTCTTCCTAGTAATAGCAAATACCTATTGGGCTCTTATTAGCTACGTAGCTAATAATTTGCAAATTAGCTAACTCTACATTTATGAATTGACTTATTTATTTTCAGTCTTGATTTCTTTTTTCCCCAATGAGAGAGAAAGAGAGAGAGAATAAACATCACTGGTAGTACTATGTATATATACATATATATTATGTATATGTATAATTCACTAATTGAATTGTTTTGAATTGGATAATATTATTAGGGACAAACTACTAAAATTAACGATAAAAGTAGAAAGAACTACTAAACTGATGCAAAATTTCAAAAGGATAATTTATAAAAAAGATATTGAGCCAACGGGTTTACATAGTCACGATGATTCAAAACCATGAGAGACTATGGACTCCAAGAAACAAACTGAGGATTTTAGAAGGGAGGCAGATGGGGAGATGGGTTAGCTCAGTGATGGGTATTAAGGAGGGCACAGATTTCATGGAGCACTGGACGTTATACGCAAACAATAAATCATGGAACACTACATCGAAAACTAATGATGTACTGTATGATGACTAACATAATATAATTAAAAAAAGTAAAAAAAAATTTTAAAAATAAAACAAATAACACAGAAAAAAATATATACTGTATCATATCATTAGCTAATATAGAATTTAGCTCACTTACAAAAACTACCCTGAATTTATGCAGGTAGCCAGTAAGGAGCTATAAAACTATGGGGGATTTTTTTAAGCTCATTTTATTTATTTATTTATTTATTTGTTTGTTTGTTTGTTTGTTTATTTATTTAAAATTTAAACTTTTTTATTTTTTAAAGATTTTATTTATTTATTTGACAGAGAGAGTGAGCACGAGGAGGGGGAATAGCAGAGGGAGAATGAGAATCAGGCTGCCTGTTGAGCAGGGAACCCCACGTGGGGCTCAATCCCAGAACCCTGGGATCATGAACTGAGCCGAAGGCAAACACTTAACCAGTTGAGCCACCCAGGTGCCCTATTTATTAGCTCTATTTATATCAAAGCTACAGTTGTCACACATCATCCTAGTCTTAGTAAAATAGCAGATATTTAATTTGTGTTAGGTAGTTACATTGAGATTATTCTGATATTCTGTTTTTCATAATTCTGTATCAGGCTTACTTCCACATTACATTCTTCATAAATCTTTATCAGTGTCTCAATTCTTCTGACAGTGTAATTAGCACATATGATTAGTCACATGTCACATCCTTCAACATATACATAAAAATATACACACATATACAATATACAATTCCAATTCACAGTATTAAATAAGCATTTTATTTTTATTTATTCAAAGCAACTCTTGAGCTTATAAGTTATGTATTTTTAAAAGGAATACATTGCCATTATTCTTCTTGTTCTTTACTTTTAGATCTTTCATTTACTTTTATTAAAAATAAATAAATGCCCTTAATGTTATGGATTTGGCTTTGACTTCTACTTGGGCTGCAATTTATACTTTGTGATATGGAATGCTCTTAACACCATTATTTTCTGTCTCTGCAGTTCTACTTGTTCTCTGATTCGAGAATTCATTAGTAGAGTGGTTTTTATTTATTTATTTTTTTTTAGTAGAGTGGTTTTTAATTGTGTTAATTGACTGATTGATTGACTAATTACCAAGTAACTTGTTTTTATTTGTATACAGTTTTATGAAAATGTCTGTAATATTTATTTTACAGAAACGTGTTTTCCTTGATCTTTTCATTTTTTGTATATCAATATCTATTCTGAGGTCTGCTATGTAATCGTTTTTGTATATGTTTCCTGGACACTTGAAAAAACCTATTAGACACTTCATCTAAAATGTCAAAATGGAGAATTTCTCACTAGGTTAGTTAAAGGATTTGCAGTTGACTGAACAGACTTGAGAAGAGGCCAAGAGCATGACTAAACCCAGAAGAGATATGTTTTTTTCCTTTTGTTGAGAAAGTGGTTTTGGCAAAACATTATGCCAGACTTTGGTTGGCTGTCATTTCTGACAGTGAAATGGCTTTTCCTGCTCTACCTAACTTCACCAGACTGCCAACTACAATGTAAGAACAAAAATACACTAGGTGCCTTGTGACAATCAGTGGCTCATTCTTTGACTTAACAAACTTCACCTAATTGAGCCTGGCAGAAATCTGCTGTCTCAGGAAGTCTTTTCGCTCAAGCAGAAATGGCAAACTGATGGTCTAAGAGAAGAGTGATCATGAAATTCATTTGCTGTTTAAGCTGGGACCCACTCAACAGTCAAAGGGGTTTTATTTATTCTTACTTTGGGACAATTGTCTTGGCCAAATTTTAAATTGTGGTCTTGTAACTGAGATCTAAATGTAGCCTACAGATATGTTGATGGATATTAAATTAGCTGGCAACAGTTAAAAATTAGGAGAGTTCACATGAGAACTCACATTGCCAATTTCTCTTTAAAATTATCATGAGATACTAACACTGAATGTTTCAAGTTTGGTTCTCTGTGAAGTTTAGTGGGCAGGATGTTGACTAGGAAGTGCCCTTAGGATCAATGCTTATGAAAAGGAGAAACCAAGGCAAGTTATTCAGAGAGGCAAGCACAATGACCCCATGGGAGGCACTCTAGAGCTACAACTGCTCAAGGCAGTTCCATATTTATGCTCTGCCTCAAACAGGCATTTGATTTGTACTGCCTGATATGAGGTTATATTGAGGAGGCAGCCATCTGCAATTGAGACAATCCTTGCTGGGTCTGACAGCTGAAAGCTGCCTACAGAACTAGGCCACCAAGACCTTCCTTGAAGTGGTATTTTGGTGGTACATCAACATCTTCACCAAAATGAATTATTATAGTTCGGAGTAACAATCAGCTAGAGATGGTTCATTACCTCCATGAGAGAGGGCAGCATTCCTAATATTTTCTATTTGCCAAAGCCTCCCCCCACCCACCCCACTCACCCATTACCTATTTGGCCTCTCTCTGCATTTGAGCCAGTGGTGTCTGATCTATAGCAATATCTCCTGCTGTTGCTGTTGACACTGCGGAGGACACATTTTATTCTTTCACCTCTTTTGGGCTCCTGAGCTTTGTTTTTTAGTTCTCTAGAACAGTGACAAAAGCAGGGGCTCACACCTGGTAACATACAATGCTCCATTTTTAATAAAATATTCTATGGTTCCCCTTGACTATACGGAATTAAATTCAGAATTGTAACTACATTTCAAAAAACTGACATTATGCCCTACATGTAATATAAAGGTGAAATTAAAGGAAAATAATTTATAATAACATATTCTTAGTACATAAAAACTTGAAGATGATAATACCAGTAGAAATACTGAAGTAATCGGATGATTGGATTAAAATAATTATATGGCATGGGCTATTCAAATATCACAAGAAAGTTTCCAAAATAAGGAAAGACTCATTCTCTCCCCTGAAAGGTATCATCTTTTCTTGATCTACATGGTAATAACATTACTGGAAAAATACATTAAGGACTAAACCTATTCAATAATACTTTGTATTTATGTGTAAGATGAAGTTAAAGTTCTAGTCTCAGGTATTAATAAATCAGTTTTACCTACATGAATTATCAGTGAGATATTCCAAGTGTGAAAGATGCACAGTGTGGGGCAGATTTTTGTTATGTAGGATTATTGTCAGTATCAGTATTGACAGATTTCTAGTATTTTTAGCACAAATTCAATTGCACTTTTCAATCAATAATGAATGCCCTCACACTGAAACAGCTATGCTAAAAACCACTGGGACAAAAACAAAAAACTAAAACAAAACAAAAATCCAAAAACCCTGAATCCAATTTACCAATCCCTTTGTCAGCCCTTGCCTCATTTTACCGAGTCCCCAGTGGTCCATTGTCTCCACTGCTTTCTCATTAAGACATACTATTACAGGAAGATAATCTATCAATCTGTCTAGAGCCTCATCTAACCTTATCTATCAAAGATTCTTCATAGTTTCTGGCATTACAAAGGTTCTACCCTAGTTCCCAGGGATTATACAAAAGAATCCCCTTTTCACATTTCCTCAGTACTTAGGATATTCTTAAAATCTGCAAAGAAAATATACAAATATCTGAAATCATGCCAATGCATTTCTGGGAAGTTCTAAATATTTAATTCTGCAAATGGAAACGTTCATTTTATAATGATCTTGTTATTCTAATTGATATTATTTCCTTCAGGAGAAAGCATTGTCTGGGCATCTATGAAAGATAATTTTAACTGCCATTTTTCCAATATGATTACAGAGACTTCGTTAAAATTGATTGGGAACTTTAGTATTATATTTAGAGTGCAGCCTTAATGTCCACAATATATAATGTGCACAGTATTTAATAAATTGAACAGACGGAGGGTGGCAGCATGGTAATAAAGCACTGGCGAAAGACTTGCACTTCAGTCCCACTTTTGTCAGTAACTAGTTATGTGAACTTAGGTGAAATGTTTAACTTCTCTTGGCTCTGTTTTTCCATCTGTGAAATTATTGAGTTGGAAAACCTGATCTCTAAGGGCCCTTTCAGCTCAAAAATTCACTGACTCTGTTTTCATGATTACCTTTTCTACATTTTTCTAATGTTAAATTGGCAAGAAATTAGGCTTTGAGAATTTTTTTTGGAAAGCTTTCAGCTCTATTTTGCAAATGCAGATGTTTGGTTACATATAGAATTTCCCTGATGCCTAATGATATATGATCTCAGCTGCCTTCAAGCAGATTATCCATCTGCTATCTTATGTTGACTCTGAAAAGATAATTTTAAAATGTCTTCAGGAGAGTAGTTTCATGGAATATGACATATCTTGAGACACAACCAGGCATGACCCATTTCAGCATAGGTGGAAGGGATCTGGAACCTAATCTACTTAGTGGTATGGAGCAAACACCAAGGTGGCTGACCCATCTATAGCTGTTTTCTTGGGGGAAATCTACATTGACAGACATAATATCCATAAACAATAGATGATAGGTAGTAATTACAGTCATGTTGTTGGTTTCCAAGAACCAATTTAAAATAATAGAACATATAAATCAATGTTGGCTGAATTTGATATTAAAATATATTCTTTATTAATTGACTAAGTACCTGAGTGTCTACCATGTGTCTGTGAATAAAACATGTTTTAAAAAGTAGAATTCATATGTAGATATTCAGCATTGTATAAATCTTTCAGTATGGGCCAAGTTTTAGGAACAATACTCCTGGACCCAGCAGGAAAAATAGGCAAAAACAAACAATTGGTCTGTTTTGTAAAACTGAGATATTAGGCCAAGCCATTGATATATTCGCTCAGGAGCAAGAGACAATAGAGACCCAGGTAGGGAAACTAGAATTCAGTGGAAGATTTTTAAATCAGAAGCAATATAAAAGTAGTGTTTGCTTTAAGGTATCAAAGACTGCACTAGTAGCCAGAGCTCATAACTGTTACTCCTAAGTATTTTCTTTGAGCTTTATTTTCTAATAATCTTATGAAAGTTCTCAAACTTAGACCTGTAGACACAAATTTTACTTCTTTAAGGCCCTCTGGCTTTTAAATACAGCATTCTACAGCACAAACAAATGAAATACATATATAGCCCATGTTAAATTTAAATTTTACTTAAAAATTGAAATTACTGTTTTATTTTCTACATGTGCTTTAAAAATTATGGTGGACCATGATGTCTCTGCAACCATCTTTCATATACATTGTTTTTGACTGTAATGGCAATCTATCCATGCTAAATTTAATAATTAATGAAACCAAAAGACTTTTTAGTCATCTAATTATATATTTTTTTTATTTCGAATTTACAGATTTCCTCTCCTACTTTCATATTTTTTCAAGTCATAAGTGTCCAGTAGTCCTTTGAAATGGGTATGGGCCATATGTTTTGTGCATAATGTCTATTATGTAAGACAGTCCTTTCTAGGGCTGTACAGGGGTGAAAGCAGCCTGGTGGAAGATAATTATTGATGGTTGAAAGAAGTCGATAGAGAGCATATGACCTCTCCAAGGAGGACAGACACTGGAAAACACAAAAATTTCAAGAGATTCAGGCTTCTGAAACTCTGTATAAAGCCAAAGGCTGTGAGGAAACTAAGGCTATCAGTTACCACTAATGGCCACACTTCAAGAAACCATGTGAAAGGGAAAATTAAAGCTATAGCCAGGCAAATACTGGCATGTCAATTGCCCTACAAATTTATCCAGGACACATTTAGACACCCAAAATATGTCATAATATGTGACCCATTTCCATTTACAATAGGTTTGCCAGATATAATGCAAGACACCCAGTTAAAATTAATTTCAGATAATTTTAATAATATTTTTGATATAAGTATGCCTCATGTATATTTATTTTATTTTTTTTAAAGATTTTATTTATTTATTTGACACAGAGAGAGAGATCATAAGTAGGCAGAGAGGTAGGAAGAGAGAGAGGGGGAAGCAGGCTCCCCGCTGAGCACAGAGCCTGATGTGGGGCTCGATCCCAGGACCCTGAAATCATGACCTGAGCCGAAGGCAGAGGCTTTAACCCACTGAGCCACCCAGGCACCCCAACCTCATGTATATTTATACTGAAACAAAACAAAACAAACAAAACAAAAAGCCAGTATTCATTGTTTATATGAAATCCAAATTTAACTGGGAATTCTGTAATGTTATTTGTTAAATCTGGCAATCTTGATTTCTAAACAATCAGAAAAACCATGGAGTGAAAACAGATACAATCCTTGTTTTCGTGGACATAGCAATGAAATTGAGAGAGAAAAACATTGATCTAATAACCACACAAACGAATGTAAATTGTTTCTGTAGCAAGTATGTGAAGGAGAGCAGAGATGATGCTTTGAGACTTCATGGGGGGCTTTGACCTGATTAGAGGTTAGAGTATCCTTTTATGTGTTTGAAGGAACAGGAGGAGTTCACTAAGCTAAGGACTGGGGTAGTGGAGGAGGGGATCAAAAAAGAGCATTCTAAGCAATAAGAGACAGAAAGATTTGTGCATAGAGATATCATAGGAAAAGAGAATGCCAGGGTAGATTGAATGAGTGGGAATTAAAAGGAGAGGGCATGTGTGTCATATTAAAATCTGTCTTCACCTTAAGAACAAAGATGAGACCTTGAGGGTTTTCAGTAAAGTGAGCGAGGTGTGTAGATTAGCATACAGAAAGTGCTTGGAGAGATCCCAGAATAAATGCCTTAAACCAATAACCTTACACCTGGTCTCCTGTCTCCCTCTATTCCAGAAAATTTTGCGTCATACAGTTAGAATTATTTCCTTAATCATACTATTTCTGTATTATTTTGCTATTTATAAAATAATTCTTGGCCTCTCCACAAGTAATAGATTAATTTCAAAGTCCTAGGCAGTGTGATTTTATTTCTCCTCTGGCCCATCCCATGTGTCTTTCAACTCTCCCACTTATGTATTTCATCAAGGCCCATCTATTACACCAGAATTATAGGCTAAGATCACTAAAGAGAAGTTAATAATTTTCTATAATCTTCCTGTGGATAATAAAATTTCTTCAGAAGGAACACAGCATCAGAATTGTTTCAGGGTAACACAGAAGTCAGTTATCAGGGAAATGTTCTTCTCATTCCTATATTACTTCAAGCATAGAATCTCATCACATAAACTTTAAGTGTCACTAAGCCGCTTGTTAAAACTTTTAAACTTAGGAAATCATAAAAAGGCAGAAAAACACTGATCCAAAGAATTTTGTCCACTTATTTAAATCTGCATTTAGAAATGAGAGAGAATGAGACAGAATGAATGGAATCCAGGTGGCACGGACAAGAATGGAAAAGAATGACTGTCATAATCAAGAAACTAAGAGCGGCCCATTTAATGGAGCAGTTTTTGAGGTGAAGATGTGGCATACTCTGGAAATGTGTAACAAATGTCTGTGTGGTGCTAAAGATTTGGGAGAGTGATACAAAACTGACAGTTTTTGAAAGGTTGTGTAGTGATACTGATTTTCCATTGGGGAGCCCAATGGATTCAATAATTACTTACAAGACTCGTTTGACATAATTTGATAATAAAACTCATAGGTGAGAAAAATGGGTTAAAATGTTGTATGTGTTTAGTGATGATAAAGTCATCGACAGACGTTTATAAACCTAACACATTTTAAAATAATATTTACTATTTATTCCATACCTGCTCTAAAAATTTAAAATTATTCAGTAGCTACTTCATATTCATTTTTCTCATTAAATTTTAACTTGTCTACAAAAAAAAGCTATGAGAGCTATAATAATTCTTAAAGATGTGAAACTAAGATTGAGAGAGGTTAAACAGCCTGCCTGAGCTTATGTAAACATCTCTGGAGAAATTAAGTTTTTCTTAATAAAAAACCTATGTTTTTGCATTGACTTTGGCTTTTGAGAGGTCATATAGGACCTATGAAAGATTTTAGAATAATGGTTGGAGAAGACAGATTTCAGGGAAAAGAATAATAACAACACAGAGCAATATACTGGGGAAGACATGTGCAGTTGAATAGTTTGAAAACTTTGATTTTGAAATGAACACTTTCTTAAGGTGTAAGAGATGAGGTTATGTTATATGGTTAAAGAACTTAAGTTTGTGAAAGGACATTAAAATGTCACCTGAGAATGTGAGATGGAAAATCCCACGCAGGCGCCCTCAGAAGAAAGGAACTTAACTGAAAGACTGATTTCCTGTTAATGTCTCATTTACAGAAGTTTAAGACTTATCTCCTGACCAATGAACATGGCCAAGAATTCTTTCCCATTCTCAAGCCAATGAACTTACTGCTTGGATTCTGGCTGGACTTCCCCCCTCTTTGTACTCCTTACCCATAATAAACACAGCCCACCCAAGCCCTCAACAGACTCATCTATAGCCTGCTGTATCATTTGTTTCTCCAATTGCAATTTTTCCATTACTCCCAAATAAACTCAATTTCTGGTAATTCAAACTTGCCTTAGTTTATCTCTTTATTTAGGTTGACAAGTGAAAAGGGGGAAAATAATAAAAGGAACAATGCTATGTTATATGTGGCATGGTTGAAAGTTCAATCAGGGAATGGCAAAGGATCAAAATCAAGAAGTGGAAATATAACTTGAATTAGAAGTGGAAGGACAGTTTAAGGTCAAATCTTCCTCTGAGTCTTGGGAAAAGGAATTAAAAGAGTTTAAATGATAAACTACGTTTTTAAGGGCAAAGAAGCAGATTGTTTTACCAAAGCTTCGTTTTGGGAGATTTTGTTTACTTTGTTTCTAAATCTAAAATTTGCCCTTTCTTTTTCTCCTTAAGTTGATGTGTTCCCAAAATTATAGTTAACTGAAGTGCCTGATAAGGTGGCTTCTAGCTAATCAAGGCTTTTATCTATGTTGTTTTTTCACTGGCAGATTAATTGCCTGAATTGCCTTTTTATTTTTAAGTAGTCCTGAGAAGGAAATTTAGCAATTAAAATGATTTAGACTCTGAAGCTTATGTAGCAGTTCAAATGACATTTGAAAGATAGTAGGGGAAATTAATGAATGATTGTACAAAACAATATGTAGCAGAAATATGTTTGTTGCTATAATTAAAAGTGCATAACTTAGTGATCCAGGTCAATTTTACAAAGAATCAACCATTAGGATTTTCAAATGGCTTTAAAAATTGATTGTCTCTAATCAGTCATATTTCAACTTCAAACATGGATTTGAATATTTAATTAACTGATTTTGAAGTAATGTGCTATGCACTTTATTTAATGTAGTTGATAAGTACTTTCTTGTAAAGATGTAGTGAGTATTCATAAAAGTTTAATTAACTAGAAACTTCAAATCAGTATATTAAGAACAGATTTTATGTTTTTAATTATTAAAGAAAATGTGCCAATACATATTTTTAATACTTCATTTTAAGTATTGCTTTACAGATTCACTGTAGAAAAATAATACAGGAAATTAGATCTTTAAAACATTTAATTATCAGAAATCATACCAACAAATAAGAATACCGTTAAAAATTAAAAGCATATATTTCTAGATTTGCTCCTATGAAAGTTCAGGTATACAATGATGCATAGATATGTACACATATAATTTCACAAAATAGAATCATTACAATCCATGCAACAGTATTTTTTCTTTTACTGTATGTTGACTGTATTTCCAAGCCAATAAGTATTGATTTGCATAAATATACATTTAACTGTATAGAATTTCACTCTATGCATTTATGTAATCAACACAAATTAATTATACATATATAATTATAACTATATAGAGATATTATAATTATTTGCTCTGATTTTTTTTTTTCCCTTGACAGAAAAACTTAAAAGTGGAATTTAAGTATGTAAAAGAAGCAAATAAATTTTTTGGTACTTGACTAATTTGTCTTCAGAAAGGACGTAACAGTTTATTTTTATTATTATTATTATTTTTTTTAGGATGTAACAGTTTAAATCCGTATATGTTTCTTTTGTGAGAGTGTCAGTGAACTATGGTTTCTGGGCCATATGTGGTCGGCTACCACTTGTTGTAAATAAAGTTATTTTGTTGTAAATAAAGTTATTTTCAAACACAGCAACACTCATTGGTTTATATATTGTTTCTGGGTTTCTGGTTCCTTTCACAGTAGTTATGACAGAGACTGTATATACGTATATATATATGACACATATACATATATATGACACATATACATATATATGACATATATACATATATATACACATACATATACGTATATTTATTTAATTATTTATTTATTTGCTGTGTTTAATATAGTCTAAATTATTTACTATTTTCTTCTAAAGAAAAAGTATTCCCTGTGCTAGAGCTTTATCTTCATGGTCTTATAAATATCTAATTTTATATTTATCGACCAAATAGCAAATGCAAATTAAAATAAAACAGAATAAATAGTGTCTTTTACTTAAAAACTGAAACAATATATCTGCATATGCATATCAGCTACATATTTCCTCCATCCTGACTGCCATATTTTCCAGTGGGGCATTCATGTTTTTCTCACTGATTGGAGAAAGCTCTCAATAGGCTAAAGATGTGAGTTTTTTTGAACAACTTTATTAAGGTATAATTTATATAGTGTAAAGTTCCCATTTTAAGGGTATAATTCAAGATTTTTAGTAAACTTAACAAGTCATGCAACAATCACCACAATCCAGTTCTAGATCATTTCATCATTTCAAAAAGATCTCTAATGCCCATTGCAGCCAATCCCCATTTACAGTCCCAACCCTGGGCATCCATGATTGTCAAATCTATTTTTTGTCACTAAATATTTGTGTTTTCTGAATTTCTTCTGTAAATAAAATCATACAATATGTGGTCTTCAGTATAATGTTTGTGTTGTCCATGTACAAATGCACTTTTGGCTATTTTGAATAAATGCTGTTAGAGACATTGTGTACAAATGTTTATGCAGAGATATGTTGACAGTTTATTTGGGTAGATACCTAGAATTAGAATCTCTGGGCCCTAAAGTACATTTATGTGTAACTTATTAAAAAGTTGCCAAATTATATCTAGAGTGGTGACACTATTTTACATTCCTACCAGCAGTGTGTGAAGGTTCTAGTTTCTCTGCATAACCCTTGTTATTTTTTTTAATCATATATATGTTAGTTAAGTCTGAAGTAGTATTTCATTGTGGTTTTGATTTGAATTTTCCTAATAACTAATGACGTTGAACATCTTTCCATGGGCTTACTGGCCATTCTATGTATATTTTTTTTGAGAAATGTCTATTCAAAGCTTTTGCCCATTTTCAGTTGGTTTGTCTTTTTATTATTCTTTATACATTCTCCATCCAAATCCTTTATCAGATATATAATATATAAATACTTTCTCCTCTATTATGGGTTGTTTTCTCACATTTTTTGATAGTTTTTTTTTTTTTTTAAGATTTTGTTTATTTATTTGACAGAGAGTAGAGAGATCACAAGTAGGCAAAGAGGCAGGCAGAGAGAGAGGGGGAAGCAGGCCCCCTGCTGAGCAGAGAGCCTGATGTGGGACTCCATCCCAGGACCCTGAGATCATGACCTGAGCCGAAGGCAGAGGCTTTAACCCACGGAGCCACCCAGGCGCCCCTTGATGGTTATTTTTGAAGAAAAAAAATTTTTTTAATTTTTATGAAATCCAGTTTATCTACTTTCTCTTTCATCACTTGTACTTTTGATGTCACAGCTAAAAAATCATTGCCAAACCCATTGCCATGAAAACCCATGTTTTTCTAAGAATTTTATAGTTCTAGCTCTCATAGTCAAGTCTTTATTCCATGTTTTCTTTTTGTGTATATGTGATATATAATAAAACATACCGAAGGAAATCTGAGGCTCTGAAAAGAAAAAGTATATTCCACTGAATATGCCCTTTCCCTGCTTCTTGACTTTTATACCTCACGGCTAAATATTTCAAACAATAAAATCTTCTCTATAAAATAAATGCATACACTTATGTGAAAATATCATAAACCACATATAGAGACAAAAAATGAGAAGTCCTCCCCCCATTGTAGCATGGAAGAGAGAACTTCTGAGGTGTCTGTCGTAAGTGAAAATAGTGAGAACCTTTTCCTAGGCAATTTGGAATCTCTGGAGGTTATAAAATTCACCCATTATTTGACAGATTCTATAGGCCAAGAACTGAATTGTGAATGTGGCAACTATGTAGCTAAAGCTATGGTACAAATCTAGTTTCAAGTCATCCTATTGACCCTATAGCAACTAGATAAATATCTGTGTTAATTAATGCCAACAAGCACTTCTAAAAGGCTGTATTCTAGAAGGAGTTTGCTTTTTTTGCCCGTTTAGTAAGGCAATGCATCTAACAGAATGTGTTTGCTGTGCTGAAATGCTGTGCAGGTAAACATCAGTGTTGTTAAATTGTCATAAAATGTTCTGTGAATGACTTTTTTGAGCTAAGTGGCATGATACTTGTTTATCCGCATCAGTAAAACAAAGGAACAAAGGTAGAAATATAGTTTGTTGTGTAAGGACCTATAATCAAGATAATATAAAGAAAGAAAGGACAGATTTAAATACCCTGGCAAAGCTACCACTGACTAGAACATTAACAGTTTAGTAATTAAAGATTTATTATTAATCCTAGCCCACATGTTAGTAATTTCCATTTATTATTTGTGATATTTTGGTTGTTCATCTTTTGTGTATAAATGTTTATATATGCAAGTATACATTTTCGCACAATTCTAGAGTACGTTAAAGAGATGGTTTCTGGAAACACAAGAAAAATAATTATATGATTACATAGAACTTGCATAAATAAACTAAGTATGATATACCAAGAATTTCTGTCTTGTTAAAATGTATTAAGTATCAATTTTAGGTGAATTTAGATCTGAAAAATGGGTCTAAGCACACTCTTCAGCAAGATCTTAAGAGAATATTTCACTATTGACTGGTGTGCATGAGAAACTTTACATAGGTGTTGATATAACTAGGAACATATGATAACTGTCAAAAAATGTTTCTATACATATTTGTTAGAAATAATTTACTGAACTCTTTCAGTATCATTCAATTAAAATTAAATTTTTGAATTAATTGCTTATATGGAACAGAAATGAAACTAAAAATTATTTGATAATAAAAATAACACAAACACTGATCAGAGCAGATGGATTTTAAAACCAGGGATGGGGATACCTTAGTGGCTCATCGGTTAAGCATCTGCCTTCGGCTCAGGTAATGATCCCAGCATCCTGGGATAGAGTCCCTCAGCCGGGGCCTGTTTCTCCCTCTGTCTGCTCCCCCTGCTGCTCCCTGTGCTTGTGCTCTCTCTCTCTGACAAATAAATAAAATCTTAAAAAATAAATAAATAAATAAAACCAGGGATAATTATGTCAGATTATACCAACTAAATATGAGTTAGAAACACATTTTTTAGAAGGCATCCTTACTTAAATGCTGAGTCATTTACAATTGTAAGAGAGCTAGAAAGCTATTGTATGAGTTAGCAAAATCAGGATTCTAAAGGATGAATCCTTTAATACTATTGTTAAGCTAGATCCATGTAACAAATCTGTTATTTGCAATTAGTAATGACAAATGTGAAGTTCTTTAGTTATACCCAAAGAAACAACTACAAAGTTAAAGGATATAGAATATTTAACAACTGTTAATAGGAAACAAAACTAAAAACAGCAAATGATTAAGCTCTATGTGATTTTGAAAATGTAGTATGTTTGTAGGAAAACATCTCACTTAATAAAAAGCAAGATTAACAGAAAAATAATTTCAGACCTAAATAGTCATTAGCTCCACAGTACTTTATGGTGGCACAATTAAATGAGAAATGTCTCATTTATATTTCCTTGCCATCATTTTAAAGAATGATACTTATAAGCTATAGCCTACAAACGTATGATTGACCTTGACAGTGAAATGCCTTGAAACAGTGTGATATGAGGAAACATTGAGAAAGGATGAAATGTTTCAGTTATACAAGGCAAGACTTAAGGAATACAGATGTTCAAATATTTGATGTTTGGGAAATAGGGACTAGAGTCAGATGATAAAAGCAATTTCCATGGATTGTAATCATTCAGGGTAGATTTCAGTTCAAAACAAAGTGATGTGTCTGTGTAATTATTAGAACTCCAAGAAAGAACGGGCTGTCTCTCATCATGGTTAGCTCCTGTCACTGCAAGTCTTCTAGCTGTCTGTAGATGAACACTGGTCATAGATATCATGGAACAAATTCCCTTCTTTGAAGGAAGGTATAATTAACTGACCTTTAAGCTTGTTTCCACCTCTCAAATTCTCATTTTATGATCACTTTGACACATTTCAATGGTATAACTTGTCATTTCCATCTCTAAATTGAGGCAGATGCCACATGAACCAGTAAGACTAGTGACAGTGTTTCAACATAGATGTTCCCTTAGACATTACTAGTAGGCAATGTATTTTTCACATGTAAGTTGTTTCTACTTCTATCTTTCTATTGTCAATTAATATTATATCCAGAAAATGTGTAAATGTATATATAGAGACAGTTATCAATACACACATTAAATAATTACAAAACTTTGGTTTTAATACATTGTTTTCTCTCAGGTTTTATATTTTAAAGATCCTATTCTAGTTTTAAACTACTAAAATAGACTGCTTGGATGGGTTTTTTATTTTGTTTTGTTTTTTAATGGAGAGCCTAAACATTCCAGAGAACTGGTTTTATACAGAGGCCTGTTTATGCTGTATATTTCATGTAGTCCAAAGACTATGATTAAAATGTCCCGGTAGGGATTTAAATTCTAAATCCCAGTCCACAGAGACAATATGCCTGATCCTTCTACCACCCTGCCTGTGGCACTTAAATAGTTTTAACTTGTTTTGGTTTTACATTGCTTGACTTTAAATGTTTCACTTTTTGCATGTGGAGATTTTATTTCCTTCTGTTGAGCTCACCTATGCACTCTTACTATATTACATATTATCCTGTGGGGGAAGAGAATGTCCAAGTGAATCTGCCATTGTTTTGGTGTTCTAGTTAATTTTATCCTGATCATTCAGAAAAGTAAAGCACCCTCATCCTCTCTCTTTGAAGCTATCTCACTCTTATGCTTATGTTTTCAGTGGGCTTACGCTACTATTTTCCCTTTTTCTGGCATACCGAAAGAGGTATAATCAAATATCTATTCAATCTCTTATTTTTTTGCCAATAGTATTTTGAAATTTTATCAATCAATACTAGTAAAAAAAAGAGACCTAGTAACATATGGTCTGATGGACCAGCAGGTAATGGCAAACACTAATGTATTGCCTATATAAACGAAAAATTATTTCAATTTTAAAGATGTTCGACTGAATAAATAACTTCTACTTAAGGAGGTAGCAGAAATGAAAGCATACTTCCCTTCACTAACTCCCGCTTGTGTCTAAGGCCTGTGATTCCACTTCCAAATGCTGTCTACGTGGCACTACATTTCAACCCTTTTTTATATTATTCTTTGTTAGACAAAGATGTTTAGATCACAGTCAGCATCTGCGACAGGCCTTTTTTTTAATGTTTTGGAGAAATTTTTCAAATTTGAAATAATTTGGTAATTAAAAATAAATAATCAGATCTTGTCTAATTCTGATGAACAAGATCACAGTCACAGTCATACTGACCAAACTGATTGTACTATTGCCTAATCAAATAAAGTTATTCATTCATATCATTATTGGAGGACCCTGTTCTCAAAGGTGCCCAAGTGCTCTAACATAAATAATGTTTTCCCTTTTCAAGGGATTTTATGGAAGTACTAAATTAAGACCGCTGTTTTTTAGTAAGGAATGCCAACATATCTGAAAATTGTGAGCCTACACCCACCTTTATTAAAAATCCTACCTACTTTGTGATATTCCTGTACCACCAGAGAGACTAAGGAAGAAGATACCTCTCCGTGTTCCTAATAAGGCAAAAATAATTTGTAAATAGATCTCAGCATTTAGAGTTCAGAAGTTTTCATCAGGGCAAAAATTCCAAATTTCTATACAATCCTGAGAAGAGTACTGGTAATACATGGATATTATTCAGCATTATCTTAATAGAGAAATGAAGATACATTGAGCAATTTCATTCGTCTCTACTTGTTTGCCAAAGCTTCTGTCTTCTGTGGTTTAAAAGCAAATCAAAGTGTAACTACAGCCTTACTTTTGGTAGACCTAACGTAAACACAAATGTGGAAATCAGCAAAATATTCAACATTTTTCTCTTAACCTTATTCCAGATTTGAACCAATGCTTTTCAAATTAATGTATAGAACAATTAAAGGAAAAAAAAAACATTAAAGGAATCACATACAGGAGAACACCTAGCAGACTGCCTAGCTTCATCAATAAACTAGCCAGTTAAATTTGATTTGACTTCTCATCTATTTTCTCCCTAGTCAGTATCCCCAGTGATATCTAAAACAAGAAAAAAGACAGAGAGAAAGATAATTAAATTTAGAGCTGGAAGTCTAAATTTAGTGCTTCTTACATAAAATATGATAAATAGAGAAAATGATAATACACATCAGGAATTAACACTTAGAGACTAAGTGTCCTATTTTGTCACAATTTATAAATAACTTCTTAGAACAAGGATAAAAAAAACATTCTCAGGGCATCTGGTATTCTCAAGATGTTTCCCAGGTGAGTTTTTAAGGGGTCAAAAGAGGCCCAGGACATTTTGATTTTTGAGATTTCTAATATATTAGAAATGATGAACTAGAAAGCAAGTTTGCCAAAATTGAGTTGGACTTTAAATTATTACAGTTGCCAATTGATATTTCAGCCCATTAAAAATACACTCACTTTATGAATAACTTTAGCTGGAGATTAACCAAAATCTCAACGCTAGGTTTTCATGACAATTTGGTCCAGGGTCCTTCAGATAGTGGTCAAGCCCTGTTTCTCATAATGTCTAGATAATGGAGATTAATCTGTCAATGATGGAACTAAAATTTTCTTTAATTTTTATCGTTATGATAGGAACTTTAAAAATGCTATATATATTTCTCTTCTTTTTAAAAAATTATTTGACAGCATCCAAAAAGAAAAAAAAGCATTGCTATCAGTATTTTTAATGATAGCATATTACCATATGTTCATTAAACATGAATGAAATAATTCTGCCCTGTATGATCCTATCTATCTATCTAGTAATAATTCAGGCATTCAAAATTTAGTCAGTGCTTGCCATATGCCAAGGATTCTGAAGATGCATCAAGGAAGAAATTACACACAAAGCAACACCTGTCCTTTTAGAGCAGTTATACAGGGGGAGGAGAATAAACAAAGTCATATCATTGTATTTACTGAAATTTTACAAAAATAGTGTTTATAACAAAGTATTATGTGTTTATTGCAAGTCTTAAAGAATACAGAATACTATCATAAAAATTAAAAGGTTGCGCACCTGGGTGGCTCAGTTGGTTAACATCTGCCTTCAGCTTAGGTCATGATCTCAGGGTCCTGGGATCCAGCCCCATGTCAGGCTCCCCTCACACCAAGGGCGTCTGCTTCTCTCTCCGCCGCTCCCCACTATTTGTCTTCTCTCTAGCTCTCTCACTCTCTCAAATAAATAAATAAAATCTTTTAAAAAAATTAAAAGTTCTTCCCTCTACTTTTCCATTCCCAAAGTGATCATTGTTCTATATGTATATATGTAATATATCATAGATAGATGGATGGATAATATGTATATATATTATATGTAGATATCTATATCTACATATATCTATATATAGATATAATATGTGAACCAATTTTTTTTTTAAAGATTTTATTTATTTGACAGAGAGAAACACAATGAGAGAGGGAACACAAGCAGGGGGAGTGAGAGAGGAGGAAGCAGGCTTCCCACCAAGCAGGGAGCCCGATGCGGGACTTGATCCCAGGACCTCAGGATCATGACCCGAGCCAAAGGCAGATGCTTAACCAACTGAGCCACCCAAGTGCCACCAAATTTTCTTTAAAGAAAGAAAGAAAAGAATATGTATATATACACATACATATATTTAATGGACCTGTATATTAATAACCTTTCCCTCTCTTTATATATCTATATATGAATATAACATATATATAATATATATATGTGCTATTACTGTGAAAATTGGGTGTATAAGATATGAACAAATTATTTTAGTTTTCTAAATCAAAATATTTCTAACACTCTACATTGGTAAAAACAACTCATTTCAGTCCTAATTAGGAGTAATTTCTTTTGTTTTTCCACGCCTTCAGGCAGCTTACAGGATATAGAGAAAATGGAAGGGCCTCTAATCTTAAATTCTGTATGACCACTGTATGATATATTTATCATTGTCCAAGTAAGCACAATCCTTTAGTGTCCAGTGTTTTCAGGATTTTATGCTAAATTGTCCATAGGAACCTTTGCCTAGACTGACAGCTCTAGTGCCCGAGGTTCAATCTGTTAGGCACTATCCCCCTTCTGTTTCTTGACTCTCCTTCTCCATCTTCATCCCTCTACACAAAACTTTCTATCACTTCCCTATTATAAGCCAGCACATAGCAGAAACCACAGAGAGCAACTTCTATAATCAGCAGATCAGCACCTCCCATTAAATATTCTCTCTCTCTCTCTCTGCTTTTCTCTCGTTTCCTAATCTTTACCTCAACATTAGGGATCTGAAATTCAATATCTTTAAGAGGGAAACAGATAACTGTGTGTGTGTGTGTGTGTGTGTGTTTGTGTGTGTGTGTGTGTGTAAGGCCACAGAGTATAAAACCCTCACAAGTAGAGACTGATGAATTTGAAAGTGCATGCCCCATAGTGTTCCATTTTTTAATTTTTTTTCAATTTTTTTTAAATAAAAGCAACTAAATACAACTCAGGTGACCCTCCCCATCAAAACAGCACTTTTGACATGAGACTACCAAAGTGGACCTTTAAAAATAAAAAAGCAGAATGATATTTAATTAGTTGTTGCTTTTGGCCTTACATATCTCCTGGGGCTAGGAGTCATAAACTTCATGGATGTCTTTTTAGAATAGAAGAATACACATAACAAAACAAAAATAATATATCCATAAATTATGCTGTCATGTTGCATATGAATTCATATTTTACAGGTGAAAGTAATATCATTGAATAAAAATATATGTTTTCATTTTTACCATTTAATTAGTTTTTTTCATTTATTTTTTTTTCATTTAATTCGTTTTTAAAATTAGTATGTACTATTAGCAATGGATGATGGAATTTTTGCTTTGCTTTGCTTCCAAACTTTCCTGGAACAAAATATTTTTGTGCCCTGTAATGTCACCATATCTTTTCATGTCTTATAGCTTAGTAGCTAGCTCTGCTTGAATTCTTCCTATAATAGTGCACTTACTACAACACATATTATATTTGATTTAATTTCTGAACTTAGTGAGTTAGAAAGTTTTGCTCTCCTTGACCAAAACATGCCTTGGTTAATGCCTGCCCATTGATTTTAGTGCAGATTTACCTACGGAGATAATAGTAGAAGTCCAATTTCTCTAACACACAAAGTCCCTCAGCTATTTGAATAAAATTGTTACTATGCTCTTTCAAAGGCATCTCTTTTCCAGGTAGAATATCTTCTGTTTGTTTCTCAATGAAATGTCTTTTTCTCCATATTGTCTGTTGCCCCTGAAAAATTGTATCAAGGTTTTATTTAAAATGTACTAATATTTTTCTTCAAATGTGAAATCTAATACTGAATGCAGAACAAATGTTCTATGCTAATTTCTTTAACAGAACCCAATTAAGAAGGACTAAAAACTTTCCTTCCCTTCTTAATCTATTTTTCCTTTAGAAAATGAAATTCACCATGAAAGCAAGACATTGTACAAATAAAATTTGGCAAATTATGCATATAACAGCTTTATAAATAAGGGCATGAATTATTTATATTCGAATTGCAATGCATGTTTATCTTAAAGGCCAGGAGATGGAAAATCATTGGCTAAAGATCATGGATCAAATATTTATTACTATACACTGTAACATAACCGAAAACAAACAAGCAAACAAGCATAAGAAAGCCTACACTAAGTGGCTGAGAATTACACTGTATTTATAATAATTTATAAGTAAAAAGCAAAGTTAGCAAGACTTGAAAAATGAAACCAACAAAAGACATAATTGAAGATACAGTGATAGCAAAATATTAAATATTAGTCCATCTGTGTGAAACATAGAGTAGGAACTTTGCTATATTGTGTACCAGGCCTTTTTATTACAGTAGTTATTTATAGTTGTCAGTGATCTTAGTAACATTAATTTCATTTTTTTCTATATCAAATTTGAGTATTTCTTATTAAGCCATTATTAATTATATTCTACTAAATTCATTATTTCATTTATTCTACCCATATTTTTGAACACTTATTATGTTTTTTGTACTGTTTTAGGTGTTAGAAGTATTTCAATAAACAAGAAATTGAGAGTTACTGCCCTCATGGAGCTTGTATTTTAACATGTGACTTCTAAGAAGCCTTGCTTAAAATGAAAACTTTGCACATCATTCATACACCTTCATAACAAATTACTGTTATTTTTTAAACAGGAGGTTCTCTTTAGGTCTTAATATTGCAGATATTTTGATAACAAAGAATACAGTGAGGCTATATTCCTTATTCTGAGTTTCACCTTTATAGTTTTAACAGTCAAATAAAATAGCTAACTTCACTTATACCTCTAAACCATTAAATATACTTTCTAATATTTTAACGAAGACCTCTTCCCACTATCTTCAATTATCCCAAAGAAGTTCACGGCCTAATCCCTGGAAGTTGTTAATATGCTACCATACATGGCAAAAGAGACTTTGCAGATATGATTAAGATAAAGACTCTGAGATGGGAGATCACCCTGTATTATTCAGGTGGTCCCAATCTAACCACATGAGGTTCTAAAAGTGGAGAATCTTCTCTGATTGTGATCAGGACAATGAAGTTGTGAGTTGTGAGGACAATGAAGAAGGAAGGCCAAAGGCATGCAACCTGGCCAATACTCAACCTCACAGCACTATCCTTGAAGGTGGAAAAAGGGAGCTATAAGTCAAGGAGTGCATCAACCTCTAGAAGCTGGGAATGACCTTCAGCTGAGAGCCACTAAGAAAAATAGGGGCCTTGGTTTTTATAACAACAAATGCAAGGCACTGAAATCCACCAACGACCCAAATGAGCAAGGAAACACCCTCCTCTAGGGCTTCTAATAAAAAACACTGCTTGCTGACACCTTTAATTTAGCTTGGTGAGATCTGTGGGGGACTTATGGATGAATAGAGACATGTAATAATGAATTTCTGTTATTTCAGCTTCTAAGTTTATGATAATTACTTATTGCAACAACAGAAAACTAATACACATAGGGTAAAAGTAGTATCTCCATGGACATTTATGTTTGCTTAACATACAGACATTCTAAGTTTTGGTCTTACTCTTCTAAAAGAGAGTGTCTAGTTTGTCATCATTAAGTATAGTGTCAGCTATAGGGGTTTTGTCGATATTATTTATTAAGTTGATGAGTTAACTCTAGTTCGCTAAGAGTTTTTATCATGGATTGATGGTATATTTTCTCTTTTTTTTTTTCTTTATTTTCTTATTTTCTCCTTTAAATGTTTGGCAGAATTTATCAGTGAACCAAGGCCTGGAGTTTTCTTTTTTGGAAGGTTATTAATTATTGGTTCAATGTATTTAATAGATGTAGACTTATTCAGAATGTCAGAATGTTTTTCTTTTGTGAAAGTTTGTGAATTTGTTAGATTGTACCCTTTCAAGGTTATGTTATCAAATTTGTGAGCATAGACTTGTTCATAATATCCCTTTTAATGATGGCCCCTCTTTCATTTATGATATTAGTTATTTTTACCTTCTTTTTTTCTTCGTTAGCCAGGCTAGCGGTTTATTAATGTTATTGATCTTTTAAAAGGATCAGCTTTTGGTTTTATTGATTCTCTATACATTTCCTATCTTAAATTTCTTTGGTTTCTATTCTAATTTTTTATCTTTTCTTTTGCCTCCTTTGGATTTAATTTGCTTTTCTTTTTCTAGTTTTCTAAGGAGGAAGCTTAAACTATTGATTATATGTTTTTCTTTTGTAACATACACATTAAATGCTATGAACTTCCTCTAAGCATTTCCTTTAGCCGCATCCCACACATTCTGACTAGTTGTATTTTCAAAATATTTTTAAATTTTCTTGAGGTTTATTCTTTGACCTATTTACTATTTAGGAGTCTGTTGTTTAATCTCAAAGTATTTGGGGATACTCCATTTCTTTTTCTGTTATTTATTCTTAATTTTGTTATGTCCTGAGAGAATACTTTGTATGATTTCTATTCTGTTATTTATGTTATGGTGTCTTTTATAGCCCAGGATGTGGTTTATCTTGTATTAATGGGTTGACTCATGTACACCTAAAATCCTTATGTTAATATCCTTACCCTGATACTCAAGAACATTGCCTTATTTTAGAAATAGGGTTGTTGTAGATGTAATTAAGTTGAGATGAAGTCATTAGGGTGGGACCTGATATAATATGGCTGGTACCCCTATAAAATGAGGAAATAGACATGGGCACATTTGGAAATAGACATGGACACAGAGAAGTTGTTAATGTGAAGATAAAGGCAAAGATCAGGGTGACACTTCCAAATCAAGAAATGTCAAAGATAGGGGCAGCTAGGTGGCTCAGTGGGTTGAAGCCTCTGCCTTCGGCTCAGGTCATGATCTCAGGGTCCTGGGATCAAGCCCCGCATCGGGCTCTCTGCTCAGCGGGGAGCCTGCTTCCCCCTCTCTCTCTGCCTGCCTCTCTGCCTACTTGTGATCTCTCTCTCTGTGTCAAATAAATAAATAAAATCTTTAAAAAAAAAAAAAAAGAAATGTCAAAGATAGTTAGCAAATCACCAGAAGCTAGGAAAGTGGGGTGTAACAGATTCTTCCTCACAGCCATCAGAAGGAAAAAGCCCTACTGACTTTTTTTTTTCTATTTATATTTATTTAAGTAATCTCTATACCTCATGTGGGGTTCAAACTCACAACCCCAAGATCAACAGTTGCATGCTGTTCCAGGGTGCCTGGGTGGCTCAGATGGTTAAGCGTCTGCCTTCGGCTCAGGTCATGATCCTGGGGTCCTGAGGTCCAGCCCCACATCAGGCTCCCTGCTCATTGGGAAGAAGCCTGCTTCTCCCTCTTGCACTCCCCTTGCTTGTGTTCCCTCTCTTGCTGTGTCTCCCTCTGTCATATAAATAAATAAAATCTTAAAAAAAAAAAAAAAAAAAAAAGAGTTGCATGCTCTTCAGATTGAGCCAGCCAGGTGCTCCACCGGCTGACACTTCGATCTTGGGTTTCTTACCTCTAGATCTTTGACAAAATATATTTATGTTGTTTACATTAGCCAGTTTATGGTATTTTTTTTTTTACAGAATTCCAGACAAACCAATGCATCTACCTGTTGAATGTTCCAAGTGGCATTTAGAAGAATGTGTATGAAATGTTCTATGAATATAAATAGATCCAGATGATTGATGATGTTTAGTTTAGTTTAACTTACTGATCTGTCAGCTATAGACTCAAGCAAATACAGATAGAGGGGTGCTGAGGACTCCCAACTATGAGTGAATTTTTCTATTTTTCCTTGCAGTTTGATGCTCTGTTGTTAGGTGCATACACAATAAGAATTGTTTAATCTTCTTGGAAAATGACTCCTTTTTATTATGTAATGTCTAATATTATAATCTGAAGTGATGTAAAAGATAAGGCTTTAAGATTCTTGTTTGTTTCTTTTCATACACTTTCCCCAACACTATTTGTTAAATAATCTAGTGTTAACGTTCTTATTTCTTTCCTTACTCTCATCTCTTTCATTGATTTATTGATTTATTCAAAGCCATTATACAAAACATTTTATTTTTTTATACAAAACATTTTAAAAACAGGTATTAAGGGGCCCCTGGGTGGCTCAGTTGGTTAAGCCTCTGCCTTCAGCTCAGGTCATGATCCCAGAGTCTTGGGATCAAGTCCTGCATCGGGCTCCCTGTTCAATGGGGAACCTGCTTCTTCCTCTCCCTCCACCTGCTGGTCCCCCTGCTTGTGCTCTTTCTCTCCCTCTCTTTCTTTGTTAAATAAATACATTAAATCTTAAAAAAAAAACCAGGTATTAATTTCTGCTAAGTTTCTTCACACAGCATGGCTCATTTTTTTTCCTTCTAGATTTTAGCATTTTTTAAATCAAAATACCTAAGAAGAGATGCTTAGATTCAGTAGTAATCATGGAAATGTAAATTAAAATAACTAAACAATACATTTTTTCCAATTTGATTAATATTATAATGAATTATAATGCCCAATCTTCACAAACAATTGTAAAGAATACTCCCAACACAGTAAGTGGGTGTATAAATTTTGCAACATTTTTAGTGAACAACTTGGCAGTAATCATCAAATTAAAAAGATGTTTCTATGTAAACCTATGTAGGTATGTTAAAAAAAACTCTGAAAAATATTCATAAAATATATTTGAAGGGAAAATGCAAGTTCAATAACATAATAATAATATCCCATGATGTAGGTATCTACCTACTTATAGGTAGGTACATATAAAAAATGGTCTGGGAGGATGCACACTGCATAGTTAATGATTACCTGTTATTAAATGAAAGTGGGGAAGGCAAGGTGAGAAGTTCTCTGAAATTATAAGGAAAAAATATATGCCTTTTCGTGGTGGGCAAAATAATAGCTCCACAAAGATGTTCACAGGACAGTCCTTGGAATTTGTGAGTATCTTACCTTACATGGCAGAAGGAACTTGGTAGCTGTCATTATATCAAAGATAATGAGATGAAGAGATTATTTTGGATTATTCATTTGTATCCACCATAATGACAAAGGTCCTCTCAATGTGGAGGAGGGAGATGGAGGGTCAGAGTGAGAGGTGATGTGAAGACAGCAGAGGTCAGGGTGATGAGATGTGAGACTCAACTGGACACTTCTGCTTTGAAAATGGGAAGGACAGTGAGCCAAGAAATACAGGAAGCCTCCAAAAGTTTCAGAAAACCAGGAATGGGTTCTTCCCTAGAGTCTCCAGGAGAAACACGACCCTACAGACACCTTGATTTTAGCCCAGTAATAACCATTTTGGATTTCTGACTCCCAGAAGTGTAAGATAATCTATTTGTAAGAAATGAATAGTCTTTTAAAAATATCTTTTATGGATTGAATTATAAACTTGAATTCCAGTCGAGGGAAAATGTGTGGGAACCTTAACTGAAAAACCTTGTTTGAGTAATTGTGTAATGGATCACATTCAGATTGTAATGAACAGATTTAATGACATCTGAAGTACAGCTACAGAATTCATATCCGATGTGTTTGTTTTGAGTAAACATTAAGAATTACATACATTTATACATATGTACATACATATATACACATATAGAAAATGCTTAAAATGAATAGAAGAAACATGGAAACTATTTCCTTTTTTTCTGTTAAACTAATTTTAGAAGCCACAGTAAGATATATTTTAAAAGGAAAAAAACTTTTTGAGAGTTGTATTTGTGGTTATTTCATTCTACTATTAACTTTCGAGTTAGCTTGGATTTTTTTTTTCTTTTTATTCCCCCTCATCGTTAAAATTAGAACACTTTCTGATTATTAAGAATCAACTCACAGGTAAAAGAAAAATGCTCCAATTATCTTTTGGGAATGAGTTTTCATACTATATGCACATCAATTCTTCTCAAGAGGAGACATACCTATTTCAAGACTTCTTTTAAAATTACAATTTAAGCAGTTCTTATTTGTGTCAAAATTGTTTAGTCTGCCTGAATTGCCCCAAGAAAAAATATGCTAAAGAGACTTATAAAAAGAAAACTTCTTGTTATTCAACTCATATGTTCCTCCTGAGAATTTTTTTAAACACATCTATTTTAAGAACCTGTGGGAAAATTTACATTTTATTCAGAGTTGTTGTAAACAACAAATATAAAAAAGATTCAAATAAAGTTGCTGAAGCAGGAATGTGTTGAATTACTCCAGTAATTCTTTAGTGTCTATTTATATATATTTCTAATATTTCCTCTGAAACATTTATGGAGAAAAGAAATAGAATGCTAGAAGCAAGGATCTAGTGGTCCACTCATACATTTTCTAACAGAAAATTATTGTAACACAAATAAGAGTAGACATATACCTAAACTTTACAGACCTGCAGCTGCACTCATAATAAATGGTTAAATAATTCATCAATTAGTAAATCACCCTTTCCATAAATATGTATTTAGCAACTAGGTCTTAGCCCATAGTAGATATTAATACATATTGTTAATTAAAGGAATGAAGGTATGTAGTTGCTATAAAAATGGAACCTAAGCATTACTTAAGTACATTATATGTGAGTGTGAATATATATGTATATTCATATACTCATGTATAATGCACATATATACTCATGTTTATGTATATATACTCATATATAATATATATTATATATGACACTGCTTATGTAATTAATACATACGCGTACATATATACATATATGCACACACATGTATACATGTGTATATACTTGTATGCGTATATAAATAATCTCAAGCATGTATAGATACATATATGTTATTTACATTCTGATCTCTTTGGCAGAAACACTGAATACTGCTTCCTACTTTCATATAAGAACACAGCCATTCATTTCTTTCTCAATTTTATAAAGTTGATAGAACTTAGTTTTCTATCTTGGCAAAGTTGGATATTAGGCATTCAGGTGGTGTAGTGACATCTGAAGATTGAGGAAACTTGGATCCATGTATGCCTGGATATAAGAAGAGTAGCAATTAACCCACATCAATAGATTTGGGGCCACAGGTAGGGGTTTTATCATACCACCTACTTATTGACTAATATACTCAATGATATTATATCACAAATGATCCATGACTTATTCTATTTATTAATATAAACCAAATTGTGTATGAGCATATGCCTGTGTTTGGACATAAAGCATCATATTTTTAATAATAGCGCTTTATGTAGACACAGCTTAACATAAATTTTCTTTTAAAAAAAAAAGAAAAATAATAATATTACCAAATAATACTGGTACTGAATATCTGTATACTCTGAACTAGACTAAGATCAGGATCTCATTTAATTTAGGCCATATGTATACTAAGAAGATATGATACATCCGGACAAATCTTGTTTATTATGTGTATGCTTATACCACCTAGTTGTCATCCTACTGAGAAAAAAGACATCATTCTGATCCACTGTAATGAATTTTGAACATGAAATCAGCCTATTAGAAAGTACCTCTTGGAGATCAAGGATATCATGTGAGGGACGCAAGTTTTGTTTTTAAGTGGTGAGTGCTTGAAGATTTGTAAGTAATGTATACTATTTATAATCAAATCCAAATTATTTTGCATTTTACTTTCCCTTGCAGGAAGTACTGAACCAAGAAACATTATTTAAAATTTAATCCCTTGGAGTTAAAAATAAATGTGAAGATTTTTTATATCAAAGCACCAAATGAGAAAAAATTATAGATCTAAGAACTAATATTCTAAAACAAAAAAGAACTAATATTCTAATCATAACCACACAGAGCTATCTTCATCATTCATTGTCAAATATTAGATCAACCAAACTTTCCCTCAAAGTTTTCTTCTGTGCCTTCTTCCCTGTATTCAGCTTGAGACATCTGTTTTCTCATAATCCAAAGCCTTATAGGAAGATTCTATGGAGAAAGAAACTAAAATATTCTGCTTTGGAGGTCCTAGGTAATATTTCAAATTCATAAAAGAGAGAGTAGTTTGAAAGCCTCCTCTTTTGCTTGTAAGAGTCAGGAATTTTGAGAAAATAAAATGATTTTAAGATTAAAAAGACTAAAGTCTAGAAGGAAACAAGTCCAAATTTATGTAAGATACACTAGATGGGAAAAAGATGAGAGGACCAGGGAATAATCTCACCTAGCAGTTCCCGCTGTGGTTGTTACAGCTGTCCTTGAGGAAGAGGTTTTCCCTCAGGAGAACTGAGTGGGGTTCACCTGACAGGATAAAGGTGTGCAGATTAAGGTGTGCAGGGCTGGTATCTAGTGGTTAGCTTCCACCAAAGCAAGCTCCAAGTTTTTAATGCCCCAGTGAGACTACATGACAGTCTCCCAAAGTCCACAGTCCACATATCTTGTGAGATGAAGCGATAATAGCGCTCCTTCTCATTATCAGATATGGAAGACTTCGTCTCAACATCCTCCATGTTTATTTAAAGAACAGATACATTTTGCTCTGCTGTTCTTAATTACATCAAATAGATAAACCAACCCTGCAATGGCCTAGAACTCTAATACCTCAAACTTTACTATGCAAATGCCTTCACCTGGGGATCTTGTTAAAATACAAATTTTGATTCAATAAGCCTATGTGCAGTCTGAGATTCCGCCTTTCCAACAAGCTGCCAGGTGACGAGAGAGCATCAGTCTGAAGTCCATACTTTGAGTTGGAAGGTCATACATGTCTAAATCCTAAATGCATATCAGACTCACATAAATTAAAAACAATGCTACCCAGGCTTCAACACCCCATTGCCAAAGAGATTTTGTTGTAATGGGTCTGAGGTGAGAACAAGACATCAATATTTTTTAAAACCTCTCTGGTGATTTCTAATATGCAGATTGAGTAAGAACACTAAAGTAAGGAGTTAAAGAAGGAAAAACATCCAATACCTACTTTTAGGTGAGACTAAAAAGAAACCAGTGGAAATAAAACTCTTCTGCTAAATCAACAGTTGTCAATGTAAAATCTAACCTTGTTTTGTAAGATATCACAGATTCTCTAAACTTTGATTCACAGAAAATGAATCAGATTTGCTATTTTTATTCTTATGACATACTTATTAATTTTACTTATTCATAAAGTATCTATAATCAGTTTTTGACCTTAAAAATAATAGTAAACAAAGTCTCTTCAAAAATGTTTTTTTCAAAAAAAAATAAAAATAAATAAAAAAATGTATTTTTCTGGAATGATATGCAGATTTTTCTAAATCTCTCATATTCATAAAACCAACTAAAAAATTATGGACGACCAGTAAAGCTTTATTAAAGAGTAAATGTGTATGTGCATGTGTGTTGTTTCACACTGACATGTAAGTGATAATTAAAGCAAGACTTCATAATGGAAATTTTAATTATGACTTTTATCCTAATGCTATGATCCAGGGACAAAACATTTGACATAAAGCAATATTTTTGAGACCATGAACTATAAATAACTATCTGGAGGATTCTTATTTTTGCTTCTATCAAAGGAGATTAAATAAAGCATTAAATCCTTTAATTAAGAATCACTTCAGAATTGACTGTTTTAAAACTTACATATCGTAAAAGTAATCATATATTTTGGGGGGAATCTTTGAATGTAGAACCTCAAGATATTTAAGAAGTTCTTTTTTCTATATCTCTATACTACATAAAACTACTCTTGACAGATGAGAATTTAGTCTACTTGAAATTACCACCAAAGAAATCTGTTCACAGTTATCCCACACAATAATCAATTGCACTTAATTCCCTCGAATTTCATCTTTTTGTGTATTCCAAATATATTCCAGGATTCTATAATCAAGGACCAATGAGTATACTAAAACTTCAAGTGTATAGGGGCATCATTGTACTTACGTTGTTTCTTTCCATTTAAAATAGCCCAAGATTTGTCAACCACATAACACTAACAGTATACCGGAGAGTGAGTCAAATAAAGTTTGAAACAGGAATTGATTACAAGGATATATTTTCTGTATATAAATGTAAATAAATAAATAAATATTTTTGAAAGAATAAGAGAAACAGAAAAACAGACTAAAGTATTTTAACTAATAAAACACCTACTAAAATTTTTATTTTTTATAACTCATTTTATTCAATTAAAATGAGTCTAAAGATATAACTAGATTCAAGATTTAAAATTTGTGCAAACCTAGGGTTTCAACTAAGAGTATTTGCTTAAACAAACAACTATGTGGCCATTTGTCAATCCAAACAATCCAAACTGTTTTTAGTATTTAATTACAAAAATTTTCCAGCATGTAGCCTAGCTTAAGAATTTTACAGTGAACACATTGTATATATATTCATCACCATACTATTTGCTTTATCACATATTACTCTATCTCCTTATCCTCCCATTAACTTACTTTATAATTTATTTTTTTAATTTTATTTATTTATTTCAGAAAGAGAGAGAGAGAACAATGTACAGGAGCAGGGGCTTAGGGAAAGGGAAAAGCATATTCCCCACTGAGCAGCGAGCTCGATGAGGGGCCTAACCCCAGGACTCCAAGATCACAACCTGAGCCAAAGGCAGATGCTCAACCAACTAAGCTCAACCACCCAGGTGCTCTTACCTTATAATTTATAAATATCAAAGTATCAGTAAGCTCCACCCCCACTACATACCTTAGCATCATTAACTGATAATCGTGAAAGTTTAGGTTCTTTCTTTTGATGTAAAATGTACAAAAAATGAAATGCACAATTTCACTGAATTTGTCAAACACATTCTCTTGTACAATCTCAAGTCCCTATTAAGATATAAAATATTACTATCAATAAGAAATGCACCACATGCTCCTTCCTACACAGTCTTCCTCTTATTCCCCAGAGGCAAGTACCATTTCAATATTTTTTAGCGTTGGTTAATTTTGCTGATTTTAGAAAGTCATATCTTTTGAATCATATAGTATGTAGTAATTGTGAAAAGATTCTTTCATTCAACATTATGTTTCAAAGAGTTGTCCATGGTTTTGTACATATCATTATTTCATTCCTTTGTATTCCTGATTATTATTTAATTTTATGAACAGACCACTATTTGTATATTCACTTCCCTATTGAAGTTTCTGGAAAACATAAGTAAAATTGCTACAGACATTTATGCATAAAGTTTTTTCCATATATATATTTCCATTTCTCTACAGTGAAAACCTAGAGGTATAACTGTTGGGTTAAAGGAAAAAAATGTTTCCTTCTCTACACCAACTAAAGGAAAAAATATTCTTATCACACCAACACTTCTGACAAAAGGTGTGTGGGTTTTTTTCCCCTCATATTAAGCAATTCTATAACTCTCTGAATACAAATTGGGTGTCCTGCAATTCAATTTGCTTCTGACACTCTCTACTTCGAGTTGTATCAGATCCCATGAGTTAAGGATTCAGTCTTACACGATTATATCCACCCCCTGCCCCAGTCTCAGATGTCAATCCAGTTATCACCTGTGCTCTATCTGGCAATACATTCTCATGACTCCTTCCTCAGGTTAAATAAAGTGCTAGAACAGCTTGCAGTGTTCAGAAAAACAACTTACTTTACTATTTTATTATAAAAAAAAGATAATAATTCGGGAACAGCGGCATGGAAGAGATGCATAGGGCAAGGCCTGTGACAAGACGCAAGGAGCTTCCATGTTATCTCTGCGTGTATCACTCTCCCAGCACCTCTGGAATTTCTCTGAACCCCTTGAGTTAGGATTTTTTTGGACACATCATTATGTAGGTATGATTGATTAAATCGTTGGCCATTAGTGATTAACTCAATCTCTAGCCCCTCTCCTCTTCCCAGAGGCCTGGGGATGTAGCTGAAAATTCCAACCCTCCAATCACAGGGTTTATTCCCCTGGTAACAGCCCTCATCCTTAGGGATTCTCCAAAAGTCACCTCGTAACATAAACTCAGGTTGACAGGATTTTGTTATGAATATCAAGACACATTAATCACTCTTATCACTTAGGAAATTAACAGGGTTTTAGGACCTTTGTACCAGGAATGGAGGCAAAAACCAAATATATATTTCTTACTACTAATCACAGTATCACATTAGGTCATAGGATGATGCATGATTAGTTTCATAAGAAACTCATTTATTTTTCCCAAAAGTATGCACCATTTTACATCCCCACAAAATGTGTCTGAGAGCTCAGATTGCTCTGAATCCTTGGGAACACTAGGTATTATAAGTCTTTTTAAATTTTAAATTTCAGTCATTTTTGTGGGCATGTGGTTGAATCTCACTGGTTTTAAATTACAACACTCTGAGAACTGTTCATGTTAAGATTTTTTTTTTTTCCAAATTCTTGTTAGCTCCACATTTCTGAAGTGTCTATTCACATAGTTACTTCATTTTTTTTCTAATTAAAAAAAAAATTAAGTTGTGGAAGTTCTCTATATGTCCTGGATACCAGTACTTGCTCAGATACGTATTTTGAAACTATTTTCTCCCAGTCTGTGCTTTACATATTCATTTTTTGATGATGTATTTTAATGAGCAGAATTATTACTTTTAATGAAGTCTAGTTAATCAGTTTTTTATGCTTATTTCTTTATGTGACCCGTTTCAAAATTTCTTGTGTATGCCAAGTCACAAAAATAGTCTCCTATCTTTCCGTGTAGCGTTTCGTCTTTTTACTTTACCTTTAAGTCTATCGCTTGTCATGAATTGATGAATTGTCTTTTGTATACAGTAGGAAGACCTCTTCCTACAGAGTTAATCCATGACATAGTGTTAGATCATGACCAAAAGTGTTGTGTGACACAATTTAGATGTTCTTAAGAAGCAAATGTGCTTACCCACCCTCTCTTTTCCTTCTTACCATCTTGATGCAGTAAACCTTATGATATTTAAAGACACCCTGAATATGGTGAGGTCATGCTATATAATGAAACTGAGTTCCTAAATCACCCCTTAGAAGAATCAATTGTCAATCTGAAAGTTCCATGAATCAGAAATAAACATATCATGTCTGAGTCATGATACGTGTTTGGGTTTGTTCATTACAGCAATTAGTATTATTTTAATGTACCTTGATTTGCTTCAGTTCCTTTTCCCAAGGGTAGAAATCGATGATTGTGTGTAGCTCACAGATGGGTTTTGGATATGTCTTTCACACACTAGTTGGTAACCTGAAAATAAATAAAATGAGTATTTTGACTTTCTTTTTAATGGTTGATTTTATATGTCCTGTATCATAACACCTATGTCAAAGGAGGCATCTTATTACTAGCATAAGACACCTTATTAAAACAGTATTATCTGAAAGTCTTTGTCACAACTTTATGTAAATTCGGGTAACTTTTTTTTTTTAAGATTTTATTTATTTATTTGACAGAGAGAGACACAGCAAGAGCGGGAACACACGCAGGGGGAGTGGGAGAGGGAGAAGCAAGCTCTCTGCTGAGCAGGGAGCTCAATGCGGGGCTTGATCCCAGAACCCTGGGATGATGACCCGAGCTGAAGGCACATGCTTAATGACTGAGATACTCAGTCACCTCCAGAAGGTAACTTCTGATAATAGTTCTTGGAAATTGAGGCAGGGGTTTTAGGTTGGCTTTATGTCAAGAGTTTAGCTTAGCTACTCCATAGTATTGCTGCCTTAGCATCCATTTTGTTTGGCCAAGTTGACTGCATCTACCTTAAACTGACATTAATCCTTCAGGCAAATTCATGCCTTAGATGCCCACAGAGTCACAAGTGTAAGTTCCTAATTTGACTTCCAAAAAGTTCTTGTGATCGATAATCTCCCTTGTCTCCCAAGGTCGACCTCTAATGGGTCCCTTAGATAAGACCCCTGTGGGGCTTACCAAAACCCCACTCTTTTAGTATGAATCAAGCAATCTGGTCTTAGCCCAGGTACCCCAAAGTGCTTTACCCACTGACTATAATAAAAGCATGTGTCCTAGGTCCTTTTGCTGTCTCTCTGTCTGGACTCTGCCTTCACCTCTCCATGTGGCCCCTTAAGGCATGCCAGGTCCTTCCTCCAGGAGTTGTAATAAACTTTTCTATTTCAGTTTCTTTTGTGGTCTATTGCGGAAACAAAGCTCATCATCTGGCAACCTGTGCTCCGTTTAACAAGTCTTAATTTCACAAATTCATGATACTGTAACAATGGTGCCATTGGTTATCCCATCTTCCTGGTGGGAAAAATATTATGTCATGGGAAAAATTATGCTATGTTACCCTTTGATCAATATTCCCTCCCAAGTGCTAGAATGAGTATGGTATGCAAAGTGTAATTCTGCTCTTAAAACCTATAATCATAAAATTAAACATTCTATATCAAATAATCTCTACATATCTAATAACACTGTGCATACTATTACATGAATTCTGAAACAGCATGTGTTCTAAGGTCATCAGTTCCATAGGATGCTAACAGTTATTTAAGAAAAAAAAAATTAAGTTTTTTTTTTTTAATTGAGGAATAGCTGACTTAGGCAAGTATGTTGACTCTAATTACACTTTCTCTGGTCATGCTTAAAATTATACCCAGGAACAGGGAATGCACAGAAAATGACAGGGAGAGTAAGAAAGGAAACATATAGTCCAGGTCAGCTCCTTCTTGTCCAATCTATGACCAACTCAAATACCACATTTTCATCAATGCTTCCTTCTATCTCAAACTGTTACTTTCCCTGGGTTATTTTCCAATATGTTTTCTTTTTTTAATAGTATTTATAACAATTTAAGGTCATTTATTCACTTGTTTAGGTCTTTTCTTCCTCCAATAGAATGAAAGTTGCATTAGAGCAAGAATCATATCTATTATATACACAACTATATACTGGCTATCACCACCTTTTTTCTCATTATGCATAATTTATTCCAACTGGTGCTTATCTTGACTCCCTAAAATAAGTCTTTTATTTATTTATTTATTTATTTATGTATTTGTCAGAGAGAGTGAGAGAGCACAAGCAGGCAGAGTGGCAGGCAGAGGCAGAGGGAGAAGCAGGCTCCCTGCCGAGCAAGGAGCCCGAAGTGGGACTCGATCCCAGGACCCTGGGATCATGACCTGAGCCAAAGGCACCCGCTTAACCAACTGAGCCACCCAGGCATCCCATTCCCTAATATAAGTCTTATCAAGAAAGTGAAGACACAATGGTATTGGGAAAATTGGACAGTCACATGCAAAAGAAACCAGAACCTTTGGGGCACCTGGGTGGTTCAGTCAGTTAAGCATCTGCCTTCAGCTCAGGTCATGATCCCAGGGTTCTGGGATGAGCCCCACACTGGGCTCTCTGCTCAGCGGGGAGCCTGCTTCTCCCTATCCCTCTGCCTGATGCCCTGCCTACTTGTGCTCTCTCTCTCTGTCAAATAAATAAATAAAATCTTTAAAACAACAACAACAACAACAAACCCAGAACGTTATCTTACACTATACATAATAATTAACTTGAAATGTATTAAAGAAAATTTAAGACCTGAAACCAAAAAGCTTGGCATTGGTCTTGGCAATGATTTTTTTTGGATAAAACAATAAAAACACAGGCAACAAAACAAAACTAAACAAGTTGTATTACATCAAACTAAAAAGTTTTGTTTAGAAAAAAACAAAATGAAAAAATCTACAAAAAGGGAGAAAATATTTGCAAACCACATATCTGATGACAGGTTAATATCTAAAATACATAAGGAACACATAAAATTCAATAACAGACAATAACAACAATAAAATAGACCAATTTAAGAAAACGGGCAAAGGACATGAATAGACATTTTTCTAAAGAAGACATACAATCGGCTTATCATCACTAATCATCAGAAGAATCAAAACCAAATCAAAACCACAATGAGATATCACCTAATACCTATTAAAAATATGGTTATTATCAAAAAGACAAAATATAATTAGTGTTGGAGAAGGTGTAGAGAAAAAGAACTCTTATACACTGTTGGTGGTAATGCAAAACGGCACAGCCACTATGGAAAACAGTATCATGGTTCCCCCCAAAATTAAAATAGAACTCCATATGATCTAACAATCCCTCTTCTGCATATATATATCTAAAGAAAATGAAATAAGTATCTCAAAGAGACAGCTGCACTCCCATGTTTATTGCAGCATTATTCACAAAGCCAAGATATGGAAATAACCTAAGTGTCTGTCAACAAATAAATGGAAAAAGAAAATGAAATATATACTTTATCGATTCACTCAATACTCATAATATTGTTATATATTCACACACTGTTATATATAATATGTATACTATATACTATAGTATATAATATACTATATAATAATAATATAAAAATTATACACACACACACACACACACACACACACACTGGAATATTACTCAGCCATAAAAAGGAAATCTTGTCATTTGTGACAACATGGATAAACCTAGAGGACATTATGCTAAGTGAAATAAGCTACACACAGAAAGACAAATACTTTATGATCTGATTTATATGTGGAATCTAATAAAGTTGAATTCAGGAAACAGAGTAGAATGGTGGCTGCCTGAGTCTAGAGGAATGGAGAATAGGTAAATGTTGGTCAAGGGTACAAATTTTCAGTTACAAGATGAATTAGATCTGGGTATCTAATATACAGCATGATGATTATAGTTAGCAATACTGTATTATATGTATGTAAAAAAAAAAAAAGTGATGACTTACATCTTGTCAAACCCATTATAATACCCCTTAGGTGAGCTCATCTGGTCTTATGTATTGATATAATTTTGTTTACTGGTTCTAAAACTACATTTCTGCTTACTCACCCCTACACTCTATACTCTTGTCCAATGGTTGACACTTCCACATAAATGTCAAAACAAAAAGAATAGACCTTTATTTTTCCCTCAGTTTCACACTCCTGAAACAAATAATGTCCAACTTTTTCTAAGATACAAACTAAATTTATTTTTTTTATATTTTTTAACATTTTTTAAATTTATTTATTTGACAGAGAGAAGAGAGATCACAAGTAGGTAGAGAGGCAGGCAGAGAGAGAGGGGGAAGCAGGCTCCAAGCCAAGCAGAGAGCCCGATGCAGGGCTCGATCCCAGGACCCTGAGATTGTGAACTGAGGCAGAGGCTTTAACCCACTGAGCCACCCAGGTGCCCCTAAACTAAATTTATTTTTTAAAAAGATTTGTTCACTTATTTGAGAGAGAGAGAGAGAGCAAAAGTGGGAAGAGGCAGTGGGAGAGGGAGAGAGAATCTCAAGCAGACTCCATGCTGAGCATGGAGCCTGATATGGGGCTCTATCTCACCACCATGAGATTATAAGCTGAGATGAAACCAAGAGTCAAATGCTTAGCCAACTGTGCCATCCAGGCACCCCACCTAAATCTATTTTTTTTTTTTAAATAATCATCCCCTAATACCCAAGTTCAAGCTACTATCATTTTACCCCTATAATACTACAGGTCTCTTCATTAGTCTTCCTGCTCCTAGTCTTGCCCCCACCACTCTTAAGAGATTACTTTTCACAAAGAAGACACTATCCTGCAAAGCGTGGATTACATTCTCACTCCTCTATTTGTATACATATTAAAGTTATATTTAGTTGAAAAATTTTGGATAAATCAAAGAGTATTAGTAATTTATTAAGAGTCATTTTCCAATCAGTCAAAAATAGATTAAGGAGGGACTGGAACTTGAGAACTAATAAAATACAAACTAATATGATAAAATTTAATAGTGAAGGAATGGAGGAAAACAGGGTGGTATTTTGAAGGAAAAGAGGGTGGGAAGGAATTTAAATTGAACATTTTTGTAAGTGGCAGAGAAAGAGACAGGTGAAAATGAGAGACCTGAGGTTAAAGAGAAAGGAGGTGACTGGGTGACCAAGGTCCTAGATGAGATATGAGTTGGTGGATTCTCTTATGTCTATCTCTTTCCATCACTCTACACAGGCAATTTATAAGCTGTTTAAAGGGTGAAAACTAAAATCTTTAATACTTTTATTATTGGGAAATGCAGATATGGAGGTGGAATAAGAATTTTCTAGTATTTGTCTCTTCAATTTAAGTGAATTTTTAAATCCCTCTACTTCTAAAACCAATTAAATGTAAAAAAAAAAAAAAAAATGGGTTTATGGAACCTGGGTGGCTCCGTGGGTTAGTCTCTGTTTTCGGCTCAGGTCATGATCTCAGGGTCCTGGGATCGAGCCCCACATCGGGCTCTCTGCTCAGCAGGGAGCCTGCTTCCCCCTCTCTCTCTGCCTGCCTCTCTGCCTACTTGTGATCTCTCTCTCTCCGTCAAATAAATAAATAAAATCTTTTAAAAAATGGGCTTATAAATGTGACATATAATGCACATTTACTGATTATAAATGTTCTGTTGACCCATGAAATAAACTTACTTTAAGATATTGGCATTAATTAGAAATCAGCATTTCTATACAGTAACAATGAGACAGAAGAAAATTAAGGAATTGATTCCATTTACAATTACACCAAAAGCCATAAGATACCTGGGAATAAACCTAACCAAAGAGGAAAAGAATCTGTACTCTAAAAACTACAGAACACTTGAGAAAGAAATTGAGAAAGACACAAAGAAATGGAAAACATTCCATGTTCATGGATTGGAAGAATAAATATTGTTAAAATGTCTATGCTCCCCAGAGCAATCAACACATTGAATGTTATCCCTATCAAAATACAATGGACATTTTGTCACAGAGCTGAAACAAATAATCCTAAAATTTGTGTGGAACCAGAAAAGACCCTGAATAAGCCAGAGGAATGTTGAAAAAGAAAACCAAAGCTGGTGGTATCAAAATGCCAGACCTAAAGCTCTATTATAAAGTTGTAATAGTCAAGACAGTATGGTACTGGCACAAAAACAGACACAATGGAACAGAATAGAGGACCCAGAAATGGACCCTCCACTCTATGGGCAACTTATCTTCGACAAAGCAGGAAAGAATATCCAATGGAAAAAGGACAGTCTCTTCAACAAATTGTGTTGGAAAACTGGACAGCCACGTGCAGAAGAATGAAAATTGATCATTTTCTTACATCATATACAAAGATAACTCAAAATGGATGAAAGACCTAAATGTGAGACAGGAATCCATCGAAATCCTAGAGAAGGACACAGGCAGCAACCACTTCGACCTTGGCCACAGAAACTTCTTGCCAGACACATCTCCAAAGGCAAAGGAAACAAAAGCAAAAATGAACTGTTGGGACTTCTTCAAGTTAAAAACCTTCTGCACAGGGAAGGAAACAGTCAATAAAACTAAAAGGCAACCTATGGAATGGGAGAAGATATTTGCAAATGACATATCAGATAAACAGCTAGTATCCAAGATCCATAAAGAACGTATCAAACTCAACACCCAAAAAACAAATAATCCAATCAAGAAATGAGCAGAAGACATGAACAGACATTTCTGCAAAGAAGACATCCAAATGGCCACACATGAAAAAAATGCTCCACATCACTTGGCATCAGGGAAATACAAATCAAAACCACAATGAGATACCACCTCACACCAGTCAGAATGGCTAAAATTAACGAGTCAGGAAACAACAGATATTGGCAAGGATATGGAGAAAGGGGAACCCTCTTACACTGTTGGTGAGAATGTAAGCCAGTACAGCCACTGGGGAAAATATTATAGAGGTTCATCAAGAAGTTAAAAAAAAAAAAAATAGAGCTACCTTATTACCCAGCAATTGCACCACTGGTATTTACTCCAAAGATACAAATGTGTGGATCTGGATGATCTGCATCCCAATGTTTATAGCAGCAAAGTCCACAATAGCTATGGAAGGAGTTGAGATGTCCCTCAACAGACGAATGGATAAAGAGGATGTGGTATATATATACAATGAACTATTACTCAGCCATCAGAAAGGATGAATACTTACCATTTAAAACGACATGGACAGAATTGGAAGGTATTATGCCAAGTGAAATAAGCAGAGAAAGAATTATCATATGGTTTCACTCACAGGTGGAATATAAGAAACACGGCAGAGGACAATTGGGGAAGGGAGGGAAAACTGAATGGAAGTCATCAGGGAGGGAGAAAAACCATGAGAGACCCTTAACTATAAGAAACAAACTGAGGGTTGCTGGAGGGGATGTGGGTGGGTGGGAGGATGGGGTAACTGGGTGATGGGCATTAAGGAGGGCACATGATGTGATGAGCACTGGGTGTTACATGCATTGATGAATTATTGAACTCTACGTCTGAAACTAATGATGTACTATATATTGTCTAATTGAATTTAAATAAAAAAATAATATTTTTTAAAAAGATGCCAGTATTGATTAAATACTGCAGGGGGAGAAATATTGTGGACTAAATAAGGCACAAAAAACACTTAAAAAAATAACACATTTTTGATCAGGAAAAAAACTGAGAACAGGTTCTGTTAGATACAGCATTAAGACAAACACTTCTTTCCAAAAATTCAAGATAAACAAAATAAGCATAAAATACTTTATATTGAAATTTTTTACTCTATAAGGGGAATGGACCTCTCATTGATTAAAATACTCTTCTGTTTTTCATCTCTCTTCTAAAATCACAATGCTTTATATGGCTAAAAGGAGAGAGGTTACTATAATTTCACGGGATATGAATTGACTCCCTTAACCTCTGAGCATAGTTTCAAAGAAAACCATGGAGTGATTTATACTGTGGATGGAAACAAAATATAATACTATTGTTCCATATGCCAAACATATTGAAACTCTAGTTATTTGAAAAGAGGAGATATAATTGTACTTTAAAGTTTCACGGTAGTCTTTGTATATTGACAAAAATTTTTGTTGAATTCAATAGCCTTTTTTTATTAACTTCAAAAAAGGAATGTCATTTTAATGATTCCAGTGTAGTCTGGAATTTCACACCTGCAGTATAATGTATGCATTCAAATATAACTACCTTTTTCATAATTACCCCATCAGGCATTTGATGTTTTTAATTTTATTTGAAAGGTGTGTGGTGCAGTTCCGAAAATAAGAAGTTCTTCTACTGATAAGTCTTACAGCAAAAGTTTCTCTAATTACTACTTTTGGCATTGAAATATTATTGATTTAGGGGCTCTACTCTAATTATATTTGCCTCGTTCTCTAGTTGACCTTTATTAAAAGTTTAATAAAAAGAGAATTTTAACAGAAAGGATATTGATTCCAATTTCACATTTTTTCTTGTAGAGAGATTTCTTTACTGAATTAATCTGAACACAAAGAGAAAGATATTGTATTATAGCCATGAAATTTAATTTGAAAAGTCTGTGTATATTATAAAATGTAAGACACCATCTTTTATTTAATATAAAAATAAATATTGTAAGTTACCACATCTAAGCAGGGGTCTTGTTAGCAGTCTCTTTATCCTTTATATTTTCTACCTCGTTTGATAATCACTGGTTTTAGATACCATTATTCAAGTTCCAAAATAAATGTTTTTTTTTAAAGGTTTTGAATTTTGAATGGGATGCTTCATAAAAAAATTCCATTCATGCAGAAGTATCTCATTAAAAATATTTTCTTCATACAAGTGTGTTTTTGGCATGAAAAAATATTCTCTAAAATTAATACATGTGATTAAAACATAACTTTTACAAAATCAAAAAGTTTAAAATGAGTACTAATATTAGGAACGTGACTATGATCAGTTATCCTGTTCTCATCCTACCTTCTAATTTTAACTTCCAGTACATGACCCTGTTCACTTGCTGGCATGCCTCCAAAATAAATAAAATATCTGACCCATCTTATCTCCCTTCATTGGTCTTAGCCTCTAACATTTCTCACCTGGATTAATTCAAGCATATTCAAGGAATTTTCTCTCGTCTATTTTTACCTATCCTCCACCCCTATTCACATGTAGTCTAGTCTCAATAAAGTAGTCTGAATAATCCTTTTAAATCTCAATTGATCTTGCCACCACTCTGTTCAAAACCCTGTTCTGACCCCAATTTCTTTTGCAGTAAAAATCAAATGTCCTTTAGACATTAGAACTTACATAATCTAGTTTCCCACAAATTTTCTCTTACCTACATTAGATTGTGCTCTCCCTGCTCCAGGTATACTAGCCTCTTATTGTAATTCAAATCAACCAAGCACACTTCCACTTTTAGACTTTTGCTGTTCTTATTAGCTCTTTAAGGAGTATTCCTCCCTTTGACTTTGCTTAGCTACTAACACAATTCATGCTGCTATAACAAAAATGTCATAGATCAGATGGTATAATAACAATAAAACTTTTTTCTCACTGTTCTGGAGCTGGGAGGTCTGAGATCAAGATGCCAGCAGATTTGATGTCTGGTGAAAGTCAGCTGTCTGGTTCACGAATAGCCATCTTCTCGATGTGTCCTCAAATGCTCAAAAGAGGCTAGCTAGCTTTCTAAGGTCTCTTTCATAAGAGATTCAACAATTTTCTACATTACTCAATACTCCCTATTATAAATACAGTACCATACATTATTAAAACATTATCAACTATATTCTTTATGTCGTACTATTCATTTCCATGACTTACTTATTTTAAAACCAGAAGTTTGTACTTCTTAATTCCTTTCACTTATTTAATTCATCGTATCTCCCCTCTGGCAACCGCAAGTTTATTCTGTGTATTTATGACTCTGCTTTGTTTTCCATTTACTTTGTTTTTTTAGATACCACACATAAATGAAATTATATTGATGAAAGAAACTGAGGACGACACAAACAAATGGAAAGGTATAATACACTCATAAACTGGGAGAATTAATGTTGTTAAAATGTGCATGCTACCCAAAGCAATCTACAGATCCATGATCTCAATTATTTAATGTAATTTAAACAAAAACAAAAAAAATAAGAATGTTTCCTTTTTCATGACAATGATTACCTTCATTTGTGAAAAAAAAAAGACTATGTTAACACCTACTTTAGGGGACTATACTAAGGATAAAATAGTTCATGAAAACTGAACATTTAACATTGTTCCTGACATTCAGTAAATGTTAAAACTGGGGGGCTATTTTTATTTTTATTATTATACCTTTTCACTTCCAAAAGTTAAGGTTCACAGAAATCCTTTATTCTATGTTCTTTGAAGTATTTTCCATAAGTGTCTTATAACAATTTTTTGACTTATGGTTAGCAAGACAGTAAAAGTTAAATTACATTAATTGATCATCTTAGAGGAAAAAAGATAAGCATTTTTGTAATTGAGTGTACACTGTAATTATCACTCTTTATTTAAAATCTTTTTGAAATGCAGAAAGTCCCATGTTATCTTCCCAGATATTCATATGATATCACTTATGTTCGTCACTGATGTTTTGGAAACAACAAATTAAATAGAGGAATGTATTTGTACATAGGTTTACACATACAGATCTCTTGCAGAATTAGTCCAAAGTTGCTGGAGAAATAAGCTTAGTAATATGGCTATATATTGGAGATAATTTGAAGCTTACATAAAATTTAACTTTCTTTAAAGTTCCTGAAATAGGTTAATAATATAAGCAAAAGGTAAAGAAGTAAAATGTTAGCACTTAATGAATTATTAAACGTATTTTTGTTTGGTCTCTTCAACAAATGGTGTTGGAAAAATTGGCTAGCAATATGTAAAAGAAAGAAACTGGACCACTTTCTTACACCATACACAAAAATAAACTCAAAATGTATGAAAGACCTAAATGTGAGACAGGAAACCATCAAAATCCTAGAGGAGAACACAGGCAGCAACCTCTCTGACATCAGCTATAGCAACTTCTTACTAGACACATCTCCGGAGGCAAGGGAAACAAAAGCAAAAGTGAACTATGTGATTTCATCAAGATAAAAAGCTTCTGCACAGTGAAGAAAACAATAAACGAAACTAAAAGGCAACCTTCACAATGGGAGAAGATATTTGCAAATGACATATCTGAAAAAGGGTTAGTATCCAAAATCTATAAAGAACTTATCAAACTCAACATCCAAAAATAAACAATCCAGTTAAAAAATGGGCAGAAGAAATGAATAGACATGTTTCCAAAGACAATATAGAAATAGCTAACAGACACATGAAAAGATCCTTAACATCACTCATCATCAGGAAATACAAATCAAAACTACAGTGAGATATCACCTCGCACCTGTCAGAATGGTTAAAATTAACAACGAGGGAAACAACAGATGTTGGCGAGGATGCAGAGAAAAGGGAACCCTCTTGCACTGTTGATGGGAATGCAAACTGGGCAGCCACTCTGGAAAACAGTATGGAAGAGTTAAAAATAGAACTATCCTACAATCCAGTAATTGCACTACTAGGTATTTACTCCAAAGGACACAAAAATACTGATTGGAAGGGATTCATTAACCCTGACATTGATCAACAATAATCAAATTATGGAAAGAGCCCAAACATCCATGGACTGATGAATGGATAAAGAAAAAATTTAAATATATATATGTAAATATTAATAGGCTTATTATAGGGAAATTCTAACAACTTCCAAATAATTTAACTCCAAAACAGATACTATTTTAGGGAAGCTATGATTAGAATCAAAAAATCTGATATTGATTACTTTACAACTACTTTACCTAGATTCTTGTGATATAAAGAGAAATCTGGAAATTAAACATAAATAAACTTTAAAAATGTTTGGGAAAAAAAAGTATTTTTATCTGAAAACCACATGAGTAAAAGGAAAAAAATGATAGAAGTACCTTCTGAATTTTATAATTTATGGCTTCCATACTGGATTTCATATTGGATCACTTCTCGGCCTTTTGGCTAAGATCAAGTGTGGATTTCATATTGGTCCATAATTGCAAATATTTTGAGACAGACATTTCAATTATTTTAAGACAATTAAGGTCTTTTTTCCCTTTGAGAATGAGATAATTACCTAATCTTTGTTATAAAAGAATGAATAATATACTCCAATGTTTCCCAAGGTTTAATTTTTAAAATCTTAAACTAAAACTTGTGGTAGTTTTATAGGCAATTTAGACAGTAGGTGTCATAAAGAGAGATATATAAGAAAAATATTATTAAATAATCTCAATATACTTAGTGAACAAGTGGAATATCATTTTTTAAATTTACTTTCTCATTCTGAAATAATTATAGATTGACAGGAAATTTCCAAAAATGTTACAGGGTACTGTGCACCCATCATTCAGTTTTTGCATAGGTACCATGTATGTGTGCACGTGTATATCTTTGGGATATCATTATTATCTCTAGAGATTGGATATTCTTTTTTTAGAGCAAACGGGAAATTAAATGAGATTCTCATAAAGAAAAAGAAAAGAGACATTTGGCTATTTTTACAAATTACCAGTAAGTATGATTCTGTATTAACTTGTTTTACTTCCCTTTCCAGAATGATATAGGGTTCCTAATCCCAGGTTCATTGATAGCTTCTACCTTCTTAAGCTTTATACTTGATACCACCTGTTAGACTATAGTGATTCTTCAGAGCTCTAGATCTGGGGAGGGAACACAAGCAGGGGGAGTGAGAGAGGGAGAAGCAGGCTCCTGCTGAGGAGGGAGCCCAATGCAGGCTCAATACCAGGACCCTGGGATCATGACCTGAGCCGAGGGCAGACACTCAACTGACTGAGCCACCCAAGTGCCCCTATCCTCATGTTTAAAGACACAATAGAATAATATCCAGTATATTCAGGAAACCTAAAAAATGTCCATTACCACTATTATTGTATATTAGTCTGAAAATTTTATCTAGCTCTTTCTGATCTCCCAAATTTCATAAGATATAACTCTTCCTTTTAAAAATTATGTTTCAGACACACTGAAGTTTCAAATCCTGAGACAGCAAGGTCTGTCCTAGATCAGATGCTTAGTTCTTCCTTCTCAATTTTCAGGTCTCAGAAGTTCTACCTGACATATTCCTGTCTACATATTACTATCACATCATTCTGCTAATTTCTTCCATAGTATGAATATCACTTATGTTTTATTATTCATTTACCAATAAAACTTATTCTGAACATTCCAATGACTCCCAGATTAAAACATATGCATTTTCAGGCATATATTCAGCCATTGTCTGATTTTCAGGCATATATTCAGCCATTGTCTGATTTCTCTCTACACATTTTCTCCCTCCATTGAGTGGGTCTCCTCTATTTTGATTCCAATTCTGCTTCTATAGGGCAAAGGCACTTGTCAATGGGAATTAGGAAAAACTCACAAGTAGAAACCTCCACAGCAACTAGTGTCTGAATAGAAAAACATAAACTATAATTGGTGAATTACTGGAGGCTGTGTGGACACGTCTGAGTTAAAAACTCCAGGGACACTCAATCATAGTTATTCACATACTTTTGTGAGTTTTACCTGTAAGAGCTCTACCAGATCCACACAATGAATATCAGAGAAAAATCCCTTCATGCTTCTGGCAAGGAAAAAAGGAAAGTAGTCATTTTGAAATACTCCAGGGTACTCTGTTTTTCTTAACAAGGCCTATCCTCAGGAGAAACTACTTTAACAGAATGTAAGGTGCTGGGGTATTTTCAGAGCCTAATTTTCTGGAGGAAGGGGAAATACTCAACTCCAGGCTCCTCTAGCCATCCTTTCCCATATAAGGGGGGCAGTGAAGACTAAGAAGCATTGATGAAGTTCACATTCTAGGGACACCTGCTCACCAAATGACAGAGACCAAGTCAGTGGAAAACAGAAGGTTTTCTCACACCTACAACTTACAACTATATTTCCAAAGGCCTATTTATTGTGGGTCTTTTTACCCAACACATGATGTCCACCTTTCAACAAAAAACACAGTTTGCAAAGATTGAAAAGGCATCAGAAGTAGAGTCAGATATGGCAAGAATTTTGGAACTATCAGACCAGGAATTTTATAAACTATGATTAATATGCTAAGGACTCTAATGGATAAAGTAGACCGCATACAAGAACAGATTGATAATATAAGCACAGATGAAAATTCTAAGAAAAAAAATTTTTTTTCAAATGCCAGTGACCAAATATAATGTAACAGAATTGAAGAATGTTTGATAATCTTATTAGTAGACTGAAATTGCTGAGAAAAGAATCTCTGATTTTGAGGGTACAACAATAGAAACTTCTAAACTGAACTGAAAAAAAAAACAAAAAACCCTCAGGATATCCAAGAACCACAAGACACCTACAAAAGGAGTAACATATGTTTAAGGGGAGTACCAAAAGAAGAAAGAGAAAAAGGAACAGAAAAAGATATTTGAAGCAAAAATGAGAATTTCCCCAAATTAATCTCAGACACCAAACCACACATCTGGGAAGCTCGAAGAACACCAAGAAAGATAAATGCCCTTCAACCCCAAAAATTATACATGGGCATATTATACTCAAACTTCAGAAAATAAAAGTAAAGAAAAAAATCTTGAGAGAAGCCAGAGGAAACAAGACCTTATCTACAGAAGAGCAAATATAAGAACACACTTGACTTCTTTGCAGAAAGCATGCTAGCAAGAAGAGAGGAGAGTGAAATATTTCAAGTGTCGAGAGAGAAAACTACCAACCTAGAACTCTTTATTTTGTGAAATTATCCTTCAAAAGTGAAGGAGAAATACTTTTTCAAACAAAAATTGAGGGAATTTGTTGCCAGAAAAATTGCCATGCAGAAAACATTCTTCAGAGAGAAGGAAAATGTTATAGGTAACAAACTCAGATCAAAATAAAGAGAATACCAGAGAAGGAATAAATGAGGCAAAATAAAAACTTATTTTTTCTTATTTTTAATTGACCTAACAAATAATACTTTCTTCAAAATAGAATAGCAAAATGAATTTGAGTATGTGTGCATATATACGCTTATGTATAAGTGAAATGAATGATAGTAATGAAAGGAGAGAAAGGAAGGAGGGATTAGAACTATTTTGTTAATGAAAGGTACTTGCATACCTATGAAATGATACATTTTATTTGAAAATGAATTGAATTAGATGTAAATTTATATTGCAAACTCAAGGGCAACGATTTAAAAAAATAGAAAAAGAAGTACAATTAATACAATAAGAAAGGAGAGAAAATAAAATTATATATAATGCTCAATTAAAATCACAAAACCCAAAAAAGGAAAACAAAATCAAAAACAAAAACAAGGGCAACAAATAGAAAAGGATTATATACAGAGAGAAATGTTAATTCAACTATGTCAATAATCACTTTAAACAACAATGGTATAAATATACCAATTAAAAGACACAGGTTGTCTGAGGGGTCAAAACACAAGACCCAAATAGATATTGTTCACAGAAAATATAAATATAAATACATATATATTTATATATATATATATATATACATATATAAAGATTAAAAATAAATAGATGGAGAAAGATATAGCATGATTGCATTAATAGAAGAAAGTTATATTAATTTTAGAAGAGACCTGAGAGTAAGGAATGTTATCAGGGATAAAGAAGGGCAGTACTTAATGATAAAGAAATCGATATACCAAAGGCATAATAATCTTTAATGTGCATGTGTCTAACAACATGGTACTGAAATACATGTGGCAAAAACTGATAGAACTTCAAGGAGAATTAGATAAATTCACTATTGGGGACTTTAATAATCCTCTATCAGAAATTGACAGATTCAGTAGACAGAGATTGCATAATGACATAGATGAATTCAATAGAACCATCAATCAACTGGCTATAATTGACATGTACAGACTACTTCACACAAAAATAGAGATTATTTTCAAGCTTATATGGAACATTCACCAACAAGTGTCATGTTTCAGGTCATTAAAAACATCTTAACAAATTAAAAAGAATAAAATTCATACGATGTCTTCTCAGAGCAAGTGGAATTAAACTAGAAATCAGTAACAGAAAGATAGCTGGAAAATCCAAAAATCTTCAAGATTAAACAATATACTTCTAAGTAAATCATAAATCAAAGAAGAAATTTCAAAAAATAATTTCAATTAAATTAAAATTGAAATACAACTTAACAAAATATGTGGGATGCAGCAAAAAATAATGCTTAGAAATATACAGCATTGAATGTATATATTAGAAAAGAAGATATAAAATCCGTAATTTAAATATTTACCTTAAAGCTAAATAAAAGCAAGTCAATCCAAAGCAGGCTGAAGAATGGGGTGTCTGGGTGGCTCAGAAGGTTAAGTGTCAGACCCTTGATTTCAGCTCAGGTCAAGATCTCATGGTCTTAAGATCAAGCCCCACATTGGGTTCTGTGCTCAGCAGGGAGTCTTCTAGGGATTCTTTATTTCCCTTTCCCTCTGCCCCTCCCCTGGCTCTAAATAATAAGTGAATGAATGAGTGAATGAATGAATAAATTAATAAATAAATAAATAAAATCTTCAAAGTAGGCAGAAGAAAATAAATAATAAAAAATTATAAGAGAAGCTGGTGAAATTGAAAACAGGGAATGAGTAAAGAAAAATCAACAAAAACAAGTGGTTTCTTTGAAAATATTAATAAAATAGATAAGTCATTCATTAAGCTATTTAAGGAAAAAGTGAGAAGACACAAATTACTAATATTAGAAACAAAAAAGGGACATCACAACGGATCCCACTGACATTAAAAGGAGAATAAGAAAATATTATAAACAACTCTATGCCCACATATTTGATAACCTAAATACATAATTAACCACTTCCTTGAAAGACACATCTACCAAAACACACTTAAGAAGATATAAGCAATCTAAATAGACGTCTATATCTATTAAAGAAATTGAATCAATAATTAATAAATATTCAAAAATAGAAAGCAACCAGACCCAGATGAGTTCACTAGGAATTCTACCAAGTATTTAGGAATGAATTATATAATTTTCTACATTTTTTAGGAAGGCAGAAGCATATGAGACCAGAATTACCCTAATACCAAGACCAGACAAAGATATTACAAGAAAAGAAAACCAAAGATCAATGTCTTTCATAAACATAGATGCAAAAAATCCTCAATAAAATATGAACAAATTTAATCCAATAAAGTATAAAAATAATTATACACAAAGATCAACTGGAATTTAGGCCATGTATACAAAGTTAGTTCAACATCTGAAAATCAGCTAATGTAATCCATCACATCAATAGGCTAAAAAAAAAAAATCATAGGATTATGTCAACAGATGCAAAGAAAAAAAGCATTTCACAAAGTCCAATGCTCATTTAAATAAAAATTCTCAGCAAATTAAGAATAGATGGGAACTTTCTCAACTTGATAAACAACATCCACAAACATTTAGTTAACATTTTGCTTAATGGTGAGAAACTGTGAGCTTTCCTGCTAAGATCAGGAATAAGGTAAGGATGTCCCCTCTCATCACTCACTGCTTTCAACATCATACAAGAAGTCCTAGCTAATACAGTAATATAAAAAAAAAAAGAAGAAAAAAGTGTATACTGATTGGAAAAGAAGAAATAAAGCAGTCATTTCATGGATGACATAATCATCTAAGTAGAAATGCAAAAGCTCCTAATAGATGATAATAGCAAGGCTGCAAGACACAAGGATAAAATACGAATGCCACATTCTTATTATACCAGCAATAAACAAATGGTACTTGAAATTAAGAACACATTACTATATAATTAGCACTCCAAAAATAAAATACTTAATATAGATCTAACAACATATGTACAAGATCTATATGAGAAAAACCACAACACTCTAATGACTGAAATCAAAAAGAATGAAATAAGTGGAAAAATATTCCACATTCATGGATAAAAAGACTCAATATTGTCAAGATAACAGTTCTTCCCAACTCGATGTATAGATTCATTGCAATTCCAATCAAAATCCAGCAATTTATTTTGTAGATACTGACAAATTAATTCTAATGTTTATATGGAGAGACAAAAGACCCCAAATAGCCAACACATTATTTAAGGGGGAGAACAAAGTTGGAGGACTAATATTACCCAGCTTCAGGACTTACCATAGCGTGCCTGGGTGGCTCAGCTGGTTAGGCAACTGCCTTTGGCTCAGGTCATGATCCCAGAGTTCTCGCTCACTCTCCCTCTCTCTCAAATAAATAAATAAAATCTTAAAAAAAAAAAAAAAAAGGCTTACCAAAAGGTACAATTTTAGGACAGTGTGGTCTGGGTGAAAAAATAGAAAAATAGATTAATGGAACAAAATAGAGGACCCAATAAATGCACGTAAATATTGTCAACTGATCTTTGGTGAAGGTACAAAGGCAATAAAATGAAGCAGAGATATTCCCTTCATCAAATGGTGCTGGCGCAACTGGACTTCCACATGCAAAAATGTGAATATAGACACAAATCTTCACAAAAATTAACTCAAAATGGATCATAGACCTAAATGTAAAATGCAAGACTATAAAATTCCTAGAAAATAACAGAAGAAACCTAGAGGGCCTTGCATATGGTGATGACATTTTAGATACAATGCCAAAGACACAATCCATGAAAGAAATAATTGATAAGGTACACTTCCTTAAAGATATAAACATCTATTCTGTGAAAGATGGTATCAAGAGAATGAGAAGATAATTACCAAAGTAGGAGAAAATATTTCAAAAGACACATCTGACAAAAAAATTATCCAAAATATACAAAAAACTTAAAAAAAAAAAACAGGTTAAAGACTTGAATAACACCTTGTCAAGTAAGATGTACAGATGGTAAGCAAGCATATGAAAAGATGTTCAAAATCATGTTTTTAGAGAACTGCAAATTCAAACTAGAATGAGATACTAGCACACACTATCAGAATGGCCAAAATCTAAAGGACTGATAACACTAAATTCTGGTGAGGATGTGGACCTCTCTGTCATTGCTGTAAGAATGCAGAGTGGTATAGCCACCTTGTAAGTTTGATGGTTTCTTATAAAATTAAACATATGGTTATCATATGATCCAGTAATCTTACTCCTTGATATTTACCTAAATGAACTGAAAACTTACATCCATATGTAAATTTGCACATGAATGTTTATAGTAACTTTATTCACAATTGCAGAAAGTTGTAAGCAATCGAGACATCTTTCAGTAGGTGAGTGAAGAAATGAACTGTGGTGCATCCAGAAAATGGAATATTACTTAGTGCTAAAAAGCAATGCTATATCAAAACATGAGAAACATGGAGGGAATTAAATGCCTATTATTACTGGGGATAGATGGGATCTCTCTATACTTCTTGTTAATTTTTGCTTTAGATGTAAAACTCTAAAAATAAATTGTATAACTTAAAAAAAGAAAAGGATTATTGATGCAAGCAGTAACTAGATTACTAGATTACTCTTATTAGAATTACTTTTTGAATAAATAGAATCTCATACTATATGACTCCATTTATATGACATTCTCATTATGACAAAATTACTGAGATAAAAATAGTTCAGTAATGCCAGCAATGGTGGTAAAAAGGGGATCTGATGTGACCACAAATGGAAAGTCTAAAAGTAGATCTTTATGAGGAATACTTCTGTAATTTCATTGTCCTAGGGTTTACAGGAATCTATACATGTGATATAATGGCACAGAACCAGACATATACATTATACCAAAATCAATTTCCTTCTTTTGATACTATAGTTTAGTTACATAAAATGTATCTATGAAAGGGGGTACCCGGGTGGCTCAGTGGGTTAAGCCTCTGCCTTCGGCTCAGGTCATGATCCCAGGGTCCTGGGATCGAGCCCTGCATCGGGTTCTCTGCTCAGCTGGGAGCCTGCTTCCCCCTCTCTCTCTGCCTGCCTCTCTGCCTACTTGTGATCTCTCTCTGTCAAATAAATAAACAAAATATTAAAAAAAAAGAAAAAGTGGAATTCTCTTTAAAAAAAAATACATATATATATGAAAGGAAACTTGGTAAAGGATACATGGATCTCTCTTGATAAAGGGTACATGTACTCTTATAATTTGTGTAGATCTACAATAGTTTCAAAATAATAAAGTAGAAAGAAAAAAAAACACAGTTTCTAATTATGTATCTAAAGACCAAAAGAATTACATACTTTTTAACTCTACTTAGAGGTTTTCTATTCCTAGTGTGTTGGAAGTCCCCAAGGCTATCCCCAGATTTGATGATTCTCTAAGGGGAACTCAGATCATTCAGCATATAGTTGGACTCACGACTATGATTTATTACAGAGGAAGGATACACAGTACAATCAACAAAGAGAAAAGTCAAATGGGGTGAAGTCTGGGGAAACCAGGAACAATCTTCCAAGGGTCCTCTCCCAGTGGAATCGCACAAGACATACTTAATTTCTCCAGCAAGTTGTGAAAATACATATGAAATGTTGCCAACCAGCGAAGTTCATACAGAATCATTTCCCATGGTTTTTATTAGGCCTGACCACATGGGCGGCATTTGTCTGGATGTACAAAAATTACAGATTCTGAGAAGGAAAGCAGATTTTCAGTATAAACCATATTGCTTGCACAAACGCTTTAGGTATGGTGAGCAACTCTTATCAGTTGGAGGTGTGGGAATCCTGCAAAGTCCAAATTCCCAGAGTCAGCCAAAGGCTAAACTTGCAAGCAGTCCTTTCAAGGATAGCAATTGAGGCCTACCATGTCAACTTTTTCCTGCACAGTATGGTTACACATATTGTAGAACTAAGCAAATAAGTAAATTTATTGACACTGTCAGAAGCAAATGTTCATGTTGTGGGAAGAGTGATACAAGTATGGAATGGGAGGGCTAAGACAAGGACGAACCTTGTGTTTGTTGATGTGGGATTAAAGATATCAGTAAAAACTCCTGATTGTGTATGTAAATACATAAAAAAGAAAAAAACTATTTTTGTTCCTAGAAACTTACTTAACTTAGTTTTCTTTGTAAAAAGAATCAAGCGGCAAAATTTGTGGTGGCAACCCAGCACCAATAAAAGCACCAAGCAACCATATCTTGCTTTTCAGAAACCATTGCCCACTTAAAGAAACAAGGAATTTTGGAGAAATTGCTGATTCCAAGGCTGTGGCAGGTAAGGATAAAATAACCCTGGAACATTTTTAATGCCAGAAAGTAAGAAAATACTCAAAAAATAAAAGTAGAAGAAAAAGGAGGAGGAAGAGAAAAGGAAGGAGAAGAGGAGGAAGAAAAAGCCATTTTGAAGTTGCTCCAATTGACTAATTTTGGACAGTTTTAACATGAAACTGTAAAGTAAATACAATGGTTGATAATTCACTGAATGAGTCCATAGTAAATCTTAGAAACTAAAATAATAAATACATAAAAAGCTGGTGTGAGAATAGATATTTAAAAAATCTCCATGTGACAATTTGTATTCTTTTTTTAAAAGTTTATTTATTTATTTGAGAGAAAGAGAGAGGGCGTGCACACAAGTTGGGGAAGGGGCAGAGGGAGTGGGAGAAACAGATTCCCTGCTGAGCAGGGAGCCACAGGGAGCCCATGCGGGGCTTGATCCCAGGATCCTGGGATTATGACTTGAGCTGATGGCAGGTGCTTAACCTACAAAGCCACCCAGGTAAATCACCAATTTGCATTCTTGTTTCTGAAAAGAATTATCTATGAATGCTGAAACCATTTAAATTTTGGCGGGAAACGGGATATTTACATAGTCTCAAAACATCCCCAAACACACTATTTATTAATGTATTGATTTGAGAAATATCGCCTTAATTGAATATCTCAGGTTAGTACATAAAGAATGGGACTTCTTGCCATTATGTCCCCAGATGTTTTGTACTTTGAATGTCGCAATGTTACTTTTGGGGAATTCCTGACAAAAATGCATCAGTGTAATCTAATCTAATTAAGAGGAAGTAATAAGACAAATCCACAAACTATTATTCAAAAAATGACACCATCATGAAATACAAAAAAAAGCTGAGAAATTGTTCACATGGATAAAGATGGTTAAGAAGACATGCAACTCAATGAAATGTATTATCCTGGATTGGATCCTCAACTAAAAAATTTCGTTAAAGGACATTATTGGGACAATTGGCAAAGTAGAAGTACAGATGTTTTATCAGATAAAATAATATCAACATTAAGTTTTCTGATTATGTTAATTGTACAATGAACATGTGACAGAATGTCCTTGTTCTTAGGAGATCTATGCTGAATTATTAAGAAATAATAGATCACGATGTCTCTAACTTGATCTCAAATGGTTCAAAGAGGAAAAATATCAGAGAGATGGAGTGAGGGAGAAATGTGGCAAAATGATGAAACTTGGTGAATATACAGAAAGGTATACAGATGCTAAATGAATATTTCTTGCAACCTTTATATAAGTTTGAGGGTTTTTTTAATTGCATTCTTTCAAATTAAAAAAAAACTTAAAAAATGTTTCCATATGTAAATTAATTAATCAAAACAAAGCTCCGCACTTTTGAAATTATATTAAACAATGAATATATTGACTGAGCTTAACTCACAGGAGTAGAGGGAAAGTCATGTGAAATTTTCATATTATTTTTAAATAACATAGATTAAATTAGCAAGTGAAAACACTATGCTACTACCATCTATCACACTTACTTGCAAAAGATTATTTACTGATTAAACTTTGTAGTTCTCTTTTAAATTACTCTATTGCTTTTATATGACCAACTTGCTTTTATGATATGTAAAGCTGACTTTGGTTATAAAGGCAGACTGACTGGGGCATAAGGAGTCCTTACTTTACATTAAATCCTGAAGAGGACACCCTTTAGAGAAGCTAAGCCCTAAGCCATTCTCTTGGCATGCCAGGGTATCTGATAGATTGCAGAGAACAGATCATTCCATTTCTCATTGGTAAATTTAAATCCCTCTCCATTAACTTTTGTTTGGAACTTTGTAATTGGAGACTAGTACACATAAAAGTGGCTCTTTTTTTTTTTTCATGCAGACAACAATATTTTGTATTGTTTTACTATGTATAAAACAAATAGTAAGGGGGAAAATGCTCTCAAGAAAAGAAAGTGTATAACTAAGTCATCTAGGGAGTCACAAATTATATAATCAATTTTTTAAAAAAACTAAGGAGGGCATGGTTGATTATCAGGAGGTTCATGGGCAGAAGCTGGAAATTCAGCAGAGGCAAATGACTGAGCTCCTTGCTTTACTATTTAGGCAAGTACAGAGAAAGTCAGAAGTCAGCTTTACCATCTTTCATAAATCTTGATAGAAACGTGAAGACAAATATCTCAATATGCTCAAATTTATTATACTCTCACATTCTCTAAGATTTCTCACCCAAATAAAAGTGTTTCCTATGGGAGAGAACCGACTATACAGAGAGAAAAATGGGAACTTGTCAGATTTGAAAAGGGGGATTGGCAGGGGAGAGAGCACCTGTTCCCTCCATTCTCAGGTCCTGTGCACCAGGGACTGTGTCCCTGTGCACCTGTTGGTTCCCCAGTCTGATGTGAGAACCTGGGGTCTGGTCTTAAGGATTATGGAATACTTAGGTCCTCATATTCATGTCAGAGGGCTCAGCAGTTCTATTTATAAGTTCTTCAGCTCAGACTTTTGATGTTACGAGTAGTTAAAAATGTTCACATACCATGCTTTAAGAGTACATGCTACAGATTGAATGTTTGTGCCTCCTCCAAATTCATGTTGAAATCCTACCTCAGTGTTTTGGTATTAGGAGGTGGGACTTTTGGGGGATGATTAGGTCATTGGAGAAGCCTTCATGATTGGGATTAGTGCCCTTATAAAACAGACTCCAGAGAGTTAGCTTGCCCTTTCCACCATGTGGGGCGGTGGAAGGGGTGATATTACGAAGGGAAGATATTACTGTCTAAGAAGCAGGTTCTTACCAGACACCAAATCTTGCCAGAGCCCTGATCTTGGATATCACTGTTTTCCCAACTGTGAGAAATGAATTTTTGCTATTCCTAAGCTACCCAATCTATGATATTCTATTATAGCAGCTTGAATGGGTTAAGATAGTATATGTAGGTTTCCTCCTACTATCCTGTGTATGGAACATTGGAACTGGTGGTGAGAGTATCTCAGAGCATTTCTTGTGTTAACCAAATTGAGTGAATAAATCAGGGGAGGATCTCAGCATCCCAACTTATCCACAGTTCACATATAGCTGGAAAAGCAAAACATAACCACCCTAATAGTTACAAAACAAAGCAAATCACAACATGCTAATATTTAATACCCTTTAAGAAGGTTTAAATATCAGTCCATTTCTCCATACAGAAAAGGGAAGAATAAACTGAGGTGACAGGTACTCAAGACTACACAGAATAATTAGAATACTATTTTGACAAAGCTCTTTCATATTTATCCTAAAATGGTCTTATTTGTATAAAATCTATCTCAATTAGAAATATTTTAACATGTAGGAAAAGGCAGATATAATTAATTTCCTTTTTATATATTTCCCACTGATAGAGGCAAGTAAAATGCACAAAATAGATGGTGACTTTGGGCAGATGGTCAAAGAGATAATATTGCTTAATATGCTAATAGTTCTCAACAATTTGTTATAAAACATATTTTGTTCTATTTTGGCTTAAAAGTCACTAATACTAAATTTTAAAAGATAATTTCAATTGATGAAAACAAAAGTTCATAATTTCCTTATGAAATAATTCATTTGAAAATGTCAATGAATAGGAAATTGGTAAAATCATAAATGTTTTGTAAAACACAAAGTATTAGTAAAAGTTATTTCTTTAGAATTTTATCTTCCTTCTTCGAAAAGTTTTTTTTTTAAGAGTGAGTATAATAACAAGTTTTACAACTACAATAAACCTTGTTTAAAAATTTTAACACAATTAAGTGAATTTTCTGGAAGATAATATTCTAATTAGAGACATAAAAATGATGATTAGTATCACAGCCTTACTTGAAACACAACTAAAATTATTTTCTTTTTGTTACAATTTAAAATGAGTTCTTCCCAGAAAAAACATTGCTGGGGATCAAGGTGTTCAGTTAGTACTTATCTAGCTTTAATTACCTACTCATATTAAAAAATCAGAAAATCATGTGAATAAAATATGGTATCCTTCCATATTTTACTGATCAGCTCTGAAGCTTTGGGTTTTTATCAAAAAAAAAAAAAAAAAAAGGGCAGGGGATCTAGAACCCTCCCCACCCTCCCAAATTAAGTGGGCTCAAGAAGGAAAAACAAACTAAAAACTAAAAACCCCAGAATTACAATAGCAACAACAAATGATCAAATATTCAAATACTTAGCAAGAGGATTGCTATCCATCGTAGATGTCCCTAATGCTACAGTCCAAATCTACCGTGATTGCTTTTGCACGATCATCAAGGCAAATATGTGGAGAGAATTTGGTTGTGTTCTTTTTTTTTTTTTTTGAGATATAATGGACATATAACACTGTATAAGTTTAAGGCATACAACCTGTTGATTTGATATATTTATACATTGAAATATGATTACTACCACTGTAGTAGCTAACATCTCTGTTATATTACATAATTATAATTTCTTTTTTGTAGTAAGAACAATTAAGATCTAGTTTCTTAGCAACTTTGAAGTTTATAATACAGCATTGTACATATTCACTGTGCCATGTGTTGAATCTCCTGGACTCATTTATCTACCGATCTCAAGTTTTTGCCCTAAAACATCTCCCTATTTCCCCTGCCCTCTGGTGGTTACCATTCTACTCTTTTTAGGAGTTGAGCTTTTTTTAAGATTGCACATACAAGTGATAGCATACAGTATTTGTCTTTTTCTGTCTGACTTATTTCACCCAAAGCCATCTATATTTCCAATACAAACCCTATCAAAATTCCAATAGCATTTTTCACAGAAATAGAAAAAAATGTTCAAATTTGTATAGAACCACAAAAGACCCTGAATAGCCAAGCAGTCCTAAGAAAAAACGACACCAGAGGCATCACACTTCCTGATTTCAACCTATACTACAATGCTAAAGTAATCACAACAGTATGGTACTGGTATAGAAATAGACATGTGGATCAATGGAACGGAACAGAAAACTCAGAAATAAACCCCTATATTTATGGTCAACTAATATTTGACAAGAGAACCAAGAACACTCAATGGGGAAAGGCAGTCTCTTCAACAAATGGCGCTGGGAAAACTGGATAAACACAGGAAGAAAAACGAAATTGGACTCCTATCTTACATAACTCATGAAAATTAACTCAAAATCTATTAAAGACAAACATCAGACCTACTACCATAAAACTCCTAGAAGAAAAAATAGGTAAGAAGCTCTGACATAGTTTTTGGCAGTGATTTTTTTAAAATATGACACCAAAAGCACAAACAACAAAAGTGAAAATCAACAAGTGGGATCATATTAAACCCAAAAGTGTAAGTGACTGTATAGCAAAAGAAATAATAAAAACATTGAAAAGGCAAATGTACAATGGGAGAAAATATTTGTATACCATATATAAGGCAAGGAGTTAATATCCAAAATATAAAAATAACTCATACAATTCAAAAAAATTGATTATAAAACAGTTCGAGGTTCTACTCTTAATGACAATCTTTTACCATGAGAAGACCTTTTCTTTTTCCCTTTTCACCTTTTAAACTAGATTCTCAAGTCTTACTCTGGAAAAAATATTTATCATAATAACTTATGTGAAATATCTTATTTGTTAATTCGTCAATAGATTTATATATTTCAGAATTAACTAGACTATCATTAGTTAAATGTTCTTTCAAGCATTCGTGCCTTGTCATTCACAGTGTTTCCTCAATTTTTATAAGTATTTATTTGGATTTGCTAAGTTTATTTCAAATTTGAATAAGTCTTCTCAGGATCTATAATTTAAAGTTAAACAATAAAAGCTAAGCATCTCCTTCGGTTTCTGACAGATTCTCAAATGAACAGACAATACATTGTGTTATCTTTTTTTCCTGCTTTAAACAAATTTCAGTTGACTCATACCTTGTTCTTTTCCCTACATTTTAAATTTGTTAAAATAGGAACTTCGTTCCTATCAAAGCAAAGAATAATGGAAATAGCCAAGAAATTAAAGTTTGTATTGAGATTCAAATGTCAATTCAATTCAAAGAGCTCAGAAAGATGCAGCTGCTTTGAGAGATAAGGAATTAAATGATACTTTATGCTATCTATTAAAACTATGATTAAAGTTTATAGGTCCAAACCTGCAACATCAAAAACTGTCTATTATTGAAAAACTTAAAGGAGTAAATGCAATATTTAAAACACACATAATATGAACAATATGAATATATAGTTGACATTTTCTGTGATGCACTTTAGCCTACAAATCTCAATTAGTTTTTATTTCAAATTGGTCCTATGATGTATTCCAGCGGTTTTCCAGAATTTTTGATCAGCAATATGAAAAACAAACAAACAAAAACCTGAGTAGGAAAATATCTTCTCTAAATTAGATAAAGCCAGAACTATGCTATTAACTGGGAATGAATGTCCGCATCCCAATTAGTTTTGTTTTTCTCTGTCACAGTCTCATCTATGGGACTCTCCAGAACATATAGTTGGTAAATCAGTGATGCATACCATAGTCAGGCTTGATGCATTGTTGACATAATAATAACCCTAAGGCAATAATAACTAATAATAATTCACAAAATTATACCATAAATCCATACACTAAAGTCACTTAGGCTGGCATCTTTAAAGGACCTTGAATATTACAAACATACAAAACAAAAAATAAATTTATTAAAGAATATACAGGAACCACTGTTACTTCTGATCTGGTACTCGAAACTGGCACAATGCTACCTGTAATACTAAACATCCTCTTTGTAACTAATACCTTTCAGTCTCCACAGTACTCCTCCCCATATTTCTTGTCTTGTATCCTTGGAAAACAGAGTGACTGGATTCAATTGCTGGGATAGTTTGTGACTTGTGTCTTTGCTGATATTGAAACAGACAATAGTCTGGCATGTAGGGAGAGATAATTTGAGCAGTAGAAATCAGTAAATGAAAAGACAAATTAATTTGTCAAATCCTTCTCAGCAAGAATGCAATAATTTCTTGCATAATAAAGTATTGTTTCTCAACAGTAGACAAAATCTTTTTGTTTGTTTTTGTTCATGACTCAATTTGTAGTTCTAAAGAAGTCGTGAATTAGCAGGACATTTGCAGGAGTTGCACATCATGACTGATGAAGATTTTGTAATATCAATTTGAGTCACTCATATTTGTATAAATGGAGGTCTAGACATATTATATGTGAAAAGTAATCATAGTTTACGATGTTGAAAAGTCAATGGGCAATATTGAATACTGGATATTTTTATACATAACCAACAGTTAATTTCCACCTCCCAAATTAAAATTCCAGCCTCATCAAAATATTTAAATTTTCACACTTATTACCTACAATTTTTGTTTTGCTTTTTAGTTTTAGTATGTCATATAAATAAGTAATGAGTGTTAAAGAAAACAATAAAAATAGATTTTGCAATGAATAAATAATTTTATTTTTCTAATGCCTTCCACTGTCTTCAATATGATTTTGGATTAAAACATACTCACATTTTAACTTTTTAAAAAATTATTTGTTTATTTATTTTTAGAGTGAAAGAGAGACAACAGATGCAGATGGGATCGGGGGGTTGGGAAGGGCAGACGGAGAGGGAGAGAGAAAACCTTAAACAGGCTCCACATTCAGCACAGAGCCTGATGCAGGGCTTGATCTCAGCACCCAGAGTTCATGGCCTGAACTGAAATCAAGAGTCTGACACTTAACTGACTGAGCTACCCAGGCGGCCTTCACATTTTAACATTTTAAATGCAATTAAATTTTCTGTTGCTATAAATCTTTTGATAGCTGAGAATGAGTAAAGGTCAAGATCACTATAGAAACAGGAAAAACAAAAACAGTTTAGGAAAGAAAAATAAATCAATAAAAGAAATTTTGTTATAAAAGCATATAAGTCAATATAGAAGAGTACAAATATTCAGTTATAAGATGAATAAGTTCTGGATCTAATGTACAGCACAATGACTATAGTTAATAATGCTGTATCGTGTACTTAAAATTTGCTGAGAGTAGTTCTTAAGTGTTCTCACAGCAACCTATAATACACAAAAATGATTATGTGAGATGATGGGTATGTTAATTATCTCAATTGTAATAATCATTTTACGATGTATATGTACATCAAAGCATCACATTGTACATCTTAAAATACACAATTTTAATTTGTCAGTTTTATCTCAATAAGGCCGGGAGGAAACATATAAGCCAAAACAAAAATGCAGAATATATTTTAACAGTTTTTTTAAGACTTATTTATGATTTTTTAAGTATCAAGCCATGTGGTAAATGGTATCCATTGATAACTTGTCCTAGGCACTACACATTTTAAAGGTGACCCTGAATACTTTCATTTTTACAAAACTCTAATTGTATTATATGAAAATTATATGTTCTGTTCTGAATTTTCCTTTAAAAGTTGGAAAGATGACCTTTAAATGTTGCTTTTCTGGGGATAGTTTCTGGGTGTGATGAAGCCAAGTGAGAAAGTCTATCAGTAAGGAGAGAGAGAGTGATCAACTACAGCAAATGATGCCCAAAGGCCAAATAAAATGGCCATTAAATTTAGCAACATAGAGATTACTGCTGATACTTAAGAATATTTTGGGGGAGGAGAAGCAAGATGGCAGAGGAGTAGGAGGGCTGAGATAGTATCAGATCCCAGAAGTTCAGCTAGATAGTTATCAAACCACTCTACACACCTACAAACTCAACAGGAGATAGAAGACAAGAAGAACAGCAATTCTAGGAACAGAAAATCGACCAGTTTCTGGAAGGTAGGACGTGTGGAAGTGAATCCAAAGCGATGGAAAGATAGACTACAGGGGGAGGGGCTGGCTCCCGGCAAGCCGCAGAGCAGCAGAGCACAAAATCGGAACTTTTA